>CM061540.1:6405000-7032500 GCA_030864215.1 Capsicum pubescens | reverse complement strand
ATTTTAAAAGAGTCAGTCCGTGTCTTTTTCCTTTTGCTACAAGCACGCTGCTGTGATTATGTCGACAGAGCACGAAAGGTTATGTAGATTTGTTAGAATGTTGAGGTTGCATCTCCGTTTGGCTACAGAGTATATGATAACTTCTTAACGTACATTTCCGGAGGTGATTGACCATGCACAGATTGGATCATTGAATAATACATTCTGAGGTCTATGGAGACAACAATAAGAGGTCCCGTCAACAACAACAACAAACCCAGTGTATTCCCACATAGTGAGGTCTGGGGAGGGTAAGATGTACGCAGTCCATACCTCTACCTCTAAATAAGTAGAAAGACTGTTTCCGATAGACCCCCGACTCGAGACACGAAATACTAAACAAATTCATAGTAAAGCATGAAACAAGATGGCATAACATAAATACGACACCCACAAGTAATAGTAAACAAAGAAAAGTAAACAGATTCGTAATAAAACATGAAACAAGGTATCATAACAAGAATAATACCCCCACCAAGTAATGCCCTACACTAGCGACCCAAACTGACCCTAGCCTTCTGCCCTAATTTGCGTCCTCCAGATCTTCCTATCTAGGGTCATGTCCTCAGTGAGCTATAACAGCTCCATGTCCCGCCTAATCACCTCTCCCCAGTACTTCTTCGGCCTACCCCTACCCTGCCTAAAACCATCCAAAACTAGCCTCTCACACCTACGAACCGGGGCATCCATGCCCCTCCTCATCACGTGTCCGAACCATCTCAATCGGACTTCCCGCATCTTATTCTCCACTGGAGTCACACCAACCTTCTCCCTGATAGTCTCATTCCGAACTCTATCCCCCCTAGTTAGCCCACACATCCAACGCAACATCCGCATTTCCGCCACCTTCATTTTTTGAATGTGAGAGTTCTTAACTGGCCAACACTCTGCTCCATACAACATGGCCGGACGGACTGCCACCCTACAGAATTTGCCTTTAAGCTTGGGCGACACCTTTTTATCACATAACACCCCCGAAGCGAGCTTCCACTTCATCCATCCCGCCCCAATACGGTGCGAGACATCCTCGTCAATCTCACCGTTACCCTGAATCACGGACCCGAGATACTTGAAACTATCCCTCTTACATACCACCTGTGATTCCAACTTCACTACCACCTCATTCTCCAGCCTCACGTCATTAAACTTGCATTCCAAATACTCTGTCTTGCTCCTACTCAACCTGAACCCTTTAGACTCAAGAGTTTGTCTCCATACCTCTAATTTATCATTCACACCCCTCCGCGTCTCATCAATCAAAACTACATCATCTGCAAAAAGCATACACCAAGGCACCTCTCCTTGAATACGCCGCGTCAACACATCCATCACCAAAACAAACAAAAAGGGACTAAGAGTAGATCTCTGATGCAATCCTGTCAAGACAGTGAAATGCTCTAAGTCTCCTCCCGCCGTCCTCACCTGGGTTTTAGCTCCATCATATATGTCCTTAATTGCTCTGATATATGCCACCGGGACTCCACTCACCTCCAAGCATCTCCAAAGCACCTCCCTGGGGACTTTGTCGTATGCCTTCTCCAAGTCGATAAACACCATGTGCAGGTCCTTCTTCCTTTCCCTATACTGTTTCACCAGCCTCCGCACCAGGTGAATTGCCTCCGTCGTCGAGCGGCCAGACATAAATCCAACCTGGTTCTCCGAAATAGACACTATCCGTCTCAGCCTCACCTCGATAGAGTGACTCAATAACTTAATACCCCTATAGTTATTGCAACTCTGAATATCACCCTTGTTCTTATAAAGAGGGATCATAGTACTCCACCTCCAAGCCTCAGGCATTTTCACCCCACCGTCATCAGGATGATTTCAGTGGTTCTTAGTCTCGAGATAAGTTTTTTCGTAGTAGCGATTATCATCAACACTTTTGAGTTTAGCATATCCGCTGTAGCAAACAGAGCGTAATTATTATGAGTTAATGATATTTTTGATATAATATTTAAATATATAAATCTATTTCAAAATTGTAAAAATTCCATATATGAATCTTATCAAAACTCGGAATTTTAATCATGTCCTACCTATAGAGGGAGAATTATTTTAAGTATTTTTCTCAAAATCAAACGCAACATATGATCTGGGTCTTTTCTCTTCATCTACATTATCTGAATCTTGTTTTTGGGGGGCACCGTTAGGGTTATAAATTAAAGTTTTCATTTCATTTTCTCATGTAACACCATGTCTGATCATTGCCCAATTTCTCAAACAGATGAACAAATTGCTAAAAAGTTAAAACTTTCTCGTACAAATTCCGACGATCCAACATCGGAATTGCCGAATCATGTTCTTCATTCGATCTTTTCCTACCTTAAATCCGATGATCTCTTTAATATCCGCCTCGTTTCCAAAAATTGGCATCGCAACACACCTTCGTACTTCTGTCTCGATTTCGACGAATCCGCTACACCCGATGTTATTATACAAGAAAATTCTCATGACAATTTCTTGGATTCGATCCGTTCTTCTCTAGAAACTTCGGAGAGTGAGTTAAGAAGCGCTGATAAAAGGGTGTTGCGTGTTCAATTTAAGTATCATGAGAATATCTATGAGGTATTGAGGTTGATGGACGGGAATGATTTTCATGAGGTTTATTTGAGATTTGGGGTTTTTAATCATTCGATTCCGTTTATTTTTGAGTCGAAATGTTTAACTGTTCTTCATTTATATCGATGTGGAATTGATGAAAATTTGTTTAATTATGAAGGAAGATTTGATTCTTTGAAGGAAATAGCATTGGATCGGGTGAATTTAACGGGAGAAACTTTATCGAAGTTTATTAGCAAGTGTGGTAATGTTAGGGAATTGAAAATGGTGAATTGCAAGTTGTTAAGGTCTATAGTGTTACGTAAAGTAGATTGCTTGAAGAAGTTTTATGTGCAGTTGTTGGGTTCGTATCCTTCTATTACGGATGTGTTAGTTGTTGCCCCGAGTTTAGAAGTGTTTCATTTTGTTCATTATAATAGTAGAAAAGTTGCGGTTAATATGGATATTCGTGCTTGTAGAATGTTGCGGGAATTTCATTTGGAATGTCCCTTACTTCCTGTTGGTCTTGATCATGAGCATTTCTGTTCAGATTTTCCTCATCTTGAGACTCTGGTCCTTGGCCCTTGTGTGACATTGAAACGTGTTAAAATTTCGAGTCCATCGCTCAAAAAGTTAACATTAATGTACACACAGCTGTATAATTATAATTATTCAAGAAAAAGTGTAGTTTCAGCCCCCAATTTGTGTTCTTTCCAATATGTCGGTAGAACATTTAAATCATCTTTAGCTCCAAGTGAAACGCCCAAGTTTTTAAAGGTCACCGGCATTTCTTTGATTCCTCAAGTTGAGAAGATCAATAGAGCTTGGTTCCTCCAATTGAGAAGCCATCTTAAAAAAATTAGCAACCGAATTGGATTGGCCCTAATCATTCGTGATCAGGTACATCAACATCCTTTATAAGTTTTAATATATCACATTTATTTCAACTCCTTATTTCCATTTACTGACTAGCCATCTTCTTATCGTGCATGACTTATGAAGACAAGCTTTCCTGAACTGGGCAAACGAGGACACAAATTGTGGAGCATACCAATTGGACGAACCCCAACGCAATTGCTACCTCGTATCGAACACTTAAAGCTAGACATAAGGCTCAAAGTTCCACTGGAATCCCATGGATGCTTGCTGAAATATATAATTGATAACTTACTTTGGATGTCTCAACCAAATGCATTGACTCTATCAATGCCAGCTAATTTTACCTCATTTGCACTTGTAATGTTCTCAAGCATATATTTATATATTGGTTTTCCATTTTCTCTTTAAGGTTTTAAATCTAAGTTCCTCTTTATCATATGCTTATTTGTACAGGGAATCTGCAACGAGTTTTTCATAAGCAGAAGGGAAGGCAGCTGCTGCGCAGATTATCAGAACAAGTGCTGGCGCCATTTCTTAAAGGATTACATTGTTAGGGAAGTAGTCACCGATGAAAAGGAAGAGCCAAAGAAGTTTAATTTCGTATTTACTTGGCAATTATGTAGTTAGGCCACTCTCTGTTCTATTAGCCAAGACAATATCGTAAAATCTGGAACTATAAATATTTATATGAGTTTTTCGATTATCACTTATTTTGCCCTATTCTTCTCAAAGCTCTTAGTAAACTTCTATTGCATTCCTGGAAGAAAGCATACAACCCATTGAACAGTTCAAGTACAAATATATTTTACATCTCTCTTAAAAGGACAAAAACAATCAGATCGACAGTCACACACATTCATTTTCCTATAGTACCAAAATCTTTTTCTCTTTAGTTTTCCGATGAGTGATGCGGATTCTGTCTTTAGTAATATTTAAGTCAGAGAATTGCTGGTAATAATTGTAGAAAGTACAACAATTTTCCATATGATTTACGTCTATTATGTATATTTTCTCAATAGTTGTGGAACTAACGCCAAATCGATTGAACAAATATGGCTCTTATAGTTACTATAATTGGATTTTGTTAACGAAGTAGAATGAGGCAGTTTGGAGCTAGCCCGATTCAGGTCTTTACCGCAATGGTAACAAGTTGTTTCTGCAAAATTTGCCTCAAAAAGGTACATTTCTCTTCAAATGCTACTGTTTACATTATTTTTTGATTTTCTCCAACTGTTTTCCTTTGAAAATTAGAATCCTTAGCGGGTGTTATATTGTCTTTGTGACTAATGATGAATCTTGGAACTTAGTTTTCATGGGAAAGCTGTGGGGTGGGAGAGTTGGAAGTCAAGCTATTCCAGCCAACTAAGCTGCCAAGGTAATTAATTTCCTGTTTAAGTAGGTATTTTCTGGCATTAATCATGTTTTATTTTTCAAATGAAGGAGATCAGGCAAAGATTGATAAATAAATAATACTCTTTTGTATATTCCTCTTGTACTCTTAGTTATGACTACTTTGTAGTTTGGCTGATATGCTTTATTGTAAGACATTTGCGTTTGAGTTAAAGGCAAATTATTTCATATATTTTGCCTTATCTAAGTTCATACAAGTTGAGTTTGCGTGGTTGATAAAAAGCCAACAACTTCTTCGGAGTCGATCCCAGGGAATCACTCTTACATTAGGAAGTTTACTATGTCCCCAACTTCTCTTTATTAAGAAAGTGAAAAACGTCTTTGTGCGAAGATACAACCTATCAGAAAAATTTGAAGGATAGACACAATACAGAAGCTCTTTGTGCGCGTGGGATTAAGAAAAATGTGCTTGTACTCAATGTACATAAAATATATACTTCATGCCCTAGGCATGGAATAGTTTGTGAACTTTTTAAGTGCAATGGTGGTACTATCGGATTTCAAGGATGTAATACAGAAAATAATGTTGATTAAGTTCATTCAGTACTGCATTTCAAAGTTCAGGCAGTGTGTTTTCTAGGTCATAGATTAGTTTGTTGCCCTATTTTGATCACCTTGAGGTCTCAGGTTCAATTCCCAACAGAGACAAACATCAGGTGATTTCTTTCTATTTGTTCTAGCCTTGGTGGAGAGAGTTACTTGGTACCTGTATTGGTGGGAGGTGGCAGGTATCCCATGAAATTAGTCAAGGTGCGGGCAAGCTGGTTGGACACCATGTTTATCCAAAAAGAAAAGTTTGCTGCCTTGTAGTTCAAGGGTAAAATATATTTTATCGTCCAATTCAGAGGCAAAGTAATGTGATTACTTTTCTGTTTCTCCTAATTTCTCTCTTTGTAAAGCTCGTCTGCATTACACCATCCCTCTTGCCAGCCATTACATAAAAACACATTCACCTTCTAATTTTTTAATTATGCATTCCAAGTACGATGATCATTGGTTGTTATTAGCTTTATTATGGTCCAGTTATGCTATAACAGAAATGCTGGCTCCTAATTCAAAATCTAGGATATATTATTGTACAATAGTGAAGGTACCTCTAGAAGAAAATCAGCAACTCCTCTATGAGATGATGGATTGCAACATATTGGAAAGAACATAAATTGGGAACTGAAGCTACACTTTTTCTTGAATACTTGTAATTATACAGCCGTGTGAACACTAAGGTTAATTTTCTGAGTGATGGACTTGAAATTTTGACACTCTTCCATGTCACACAAGGGCCAAGGAATAGAGTCTAAAGATGACGAAAGTCATTTCTGTTCATGATCAAGACCAACATGTAGCATGGAACATTCCAAGTGAAATTCCCACTTCCCACTGTATTCCCACAAGCACGGTATACATTCTGTAACATTGCTGCAATTATAGTAAACAAAATGGAATACTTCCAAATTCGGGGCAATAACTCGTACATCTGTAATGGAAGGATAAGAACTCAATCACTGCAAATAAAGCTTCTCCAAATGATCTAATTTAGGTAAAATTATAGACTTTAGCAACTTGCAATTCACCAATCTCAATTCTCTTATATTAGGGAACTTGCTAATAAACTTTGATGGAGTTCCTACGGTTAAATTAACCAAATCCAATACCACTTCTTGCAAAGAAACAAATTTTGCTTCACCATGGAACAAATATTCAACAATTTCACGCTGATTTAGATGAAGAAATGTGAGGCAACTTGACTAAAAGAATAAACGGAATTGAGTTATGAAAATACCCAATTCTCAAATATACCTCATGGAAATCATTTTCGTTCATCAATCTCAATAGATCATAGATATTCTCATTATACTACACAATACCCTTGTCTCAACCTTGATTAACTTACTTTGCGAAGCCTCGACAGAAGAACGGATCCAGTCCAAGAACTTGTTATGTGATTCTTGTATAACGACACCAGGTGTGGTTAGAGTCTTAATAAAGAAGATGGATCTATCAACGTCGAGAGTGAAGTATGAAGATGTATTGCCATGCCAATTCTTGGAAACAAGGCGGGCATGAAATAGGTCTTCTGATCTAAGGCAGGAAAATATTAAATGGAGAACATGATTTGACAATCGTGATTTTTGGATCCACTGAGTTGGTATGAGAAATTCTTGTTTTTTAACAATTTATTTAAATGTTTGAGAAATGGGGTAGAGCTCAGTCATGGTACACACATTTTTTTTTAGTGTTCAAAAAATAAAATAAAACAACACATATACCTTTGCATTGTGTATTAATAATTATGTACTCTTAGTTATGACTGCTTTGTAGTTCCGCAAATGGATATACTTTGGTAGTAAAACATTTGTGTTTGAGTTAAAGAAAATTATTTCATATATTTTGCCTTATGTAAGTTCATGCAAGTTGAATTTGCATGAATATAAAGTCTTTGTGCGAACGTGTAGTCGATCAGAAAAATTAGAAAGATGTGCTTGTACCCAATGTCCATACAATATATGCTGCATGCTCTAGGCATAAAATAGTCTGTGAACTTTTTAAGTTCAATAGTGGTACTATTGAATTTCAAGGATATAATTCAGTAAATAATATTGTTTAAGTTCATTCAGTACTTGAATTTCAAAGTTCAGGCTGTGTTTTCTGGAAGGTCATAGATTAGTTTGTTGCCCTATAGTTTGAGGGTAAGATATATTTCTAGTCCAATTCAGAGACACAGTAATGTGATTCCTTTCTGTTTGTCCCATTTTCTCTCCTTGTAAAAATCTTCTGCATTACTGCTTCAGGCTCGCCATTACATAAAAATACATTCGCCTTTAATATTTAAATGTATGACTCGAGAACTATGCTTTACGAAACGGTGATCGTCGGTTTTTGTTAGCTTTCTTAAGTTCTAGTTATGCTACGACAGAAATGCTCCCTCAATTCCAAATCTAGGATATATTAATGTACCATAGTGAAGGGTACCTCTTGAGGAAAATCAACAACTCCCCTACAAGATGGTAAACCCCATTCCGCTTGCTTATAGTGTTGATCTTTTTTGATAGTTGTGAGTTGTCGATCCGCCTTTGAAGTTTTTAGTTGTTACAGTACTGAGGAAGCAAAAATGGATTATGCTTCCATAGATTCAACAGCGAAGCCTCTGTTTAAAGTTTAGTAAAGAAGATTTGGTGACAGTGCTAAACAGGAAAACACAAAGATCAAAGGGTGTGTACGCAAATCTTACCCCTACACAATAAAGAGATTGTTTTTGATAGACCCTCGGCTCAATTAAAAACAATATAAAACATTTTGAAAAAAGGAAACAATGGGAGTGAAGAAGTAAATGTTAAACAGATGGAATAACAAGAAACTACCACAATAATACTATTACTACTAGTACTAGTATGAAAAACTAAGAGAGACAACCCTCAACTACCTAACAAACCCTCTACCTAATCCGTATCCGCCGTCATAATCTTCTAAGGCCAAGTCCTCGATAAGTTGGAGCTACATCATGTCCTGCCTATTCACCTCTCCCCAAAACTTATTCAACCTACCTCTGCCTCTCCTGCCATAATAGTCAATCCGTCACACCTCCACTCTGGTCCATCCATGCATCTCCTCTTCACATGTCCGAAGCATCTAAGTCTCGTTTCCCGTATCTTATCCTCCCACGAGGCTGTTCCTACCTTGTCTAGGATATTCTCATTTCTAATCTCATCTCTCCTAGCGTACTCGCACATCCACCTTAGCATCCTCATTTTTGCAACTTTAACTTTTGAACATGGGAGTTCGTGATTGACAAATATTTTGCTCCATACAACATTGCTGATCTAACCATCACTTTGTAGAACTTGCTTTTAAGGTTTGATGACACCTTCTTTATTACATGAGATTTAAAATTAGGTTTAGTGGTGAAAATGTTAAAATGGGGGAAGAAGAAAGTGGAAAAAGTGAAAGGAAAAATATTTTAATATTATAAATGTCAAATGCGTGTACTTCACCACCCTTCAGGAGTATTTTTTCCCCTTTTCTAGTAAGCAAATATAAGAAAATTTAACAAAATCAAGATGAAAACAAAGAGAAAACTCTCACCATAAAAAGGAGGTGACATTATCTTCTTTTTGAAAATTGTTTTCTAAAAGATATATGTTATATGTTTGGAGGGGAAAAATTATTGTGATACATCGGTAATAGAAGGATAAGAACCCAACAATTGCATATAAAGCTTCTCCAAACGATCTAATTTAGGTAAAACTATAGACCTTAGCAACTTGCAATTCACCAATCTTAGTTCTCTTGTATTAGGTCATTTGCTAATAAACTTTGATAGAGTTCTTCCTGTCAAATTAACCCAATACAATTCTACTTCTTGCAAAGAAGAAAATTTTGCTTCACTATGAAACAAATATTCATCAATTCCGCACCAATTTACATGAATTTTGAGGCAACTTGACTGAAAAATAACGGGAATCGAGTAATGAAAATACCTAATTTTCAAATATACCTCATGGAAATAATTTTCGTTCATCAATCTCAATAAATAGCAGATATTCTTGTTGTACTCAAATTGGACATGCAATACCCTTTTCTCAGCCTTGTTTAATTTACTTTGTGAAGTCTGAGTGAAGAACGAACCCAATCCAAGAACTTGTTATGTGATTCTTATATAATCCTAGCAGGAGTAGTTGAAGCCTTTTCAAAGAAGATGGAATCATCAAAGATGAGCGAAGTGTGAAGATGTGTTGCATTGCCAATTCTTGGAAACAATGACATATCAAATGGAAAACATGATTCCGCAATTTGGATGTTGGATCCACCGAATTAGAAATTCTTGTTTTTTTTTAAACAATTTCTTCAACAATTTGAGAAATTGGCAAAGCTCTGGGAAACAGAAATGAAAACCTTAACTAGATCGTTTCTCAAACGGTTGATGAAATTGTTAAAACACCAAGAATTTCTCGCACTAATTCGGTGATCCAACATCTCGATTGTCGGATCATGTTCTCCGTTCGATATTTTCCTACATTAGATCTGAAGACCTATTTCATGACTGCCTTGTTTCCACTGATTGGCATCCCAACACACGTTTAAACTTTGCTCCCAACTTTAATGAATCCATCTTCTTTGAAAAAACTCCAACTACACCTGTTGCCATTGTACAAGAATCACATAACAAGTTCTCAGACCGGATTCTCTCTTCTCTCGAGGCGACGCGAAGTGAGTTAAACAGGGCTGAGAAAAGGGCATTGTGTGTTCAATTGGAGTATCATGAGAATGTCAACAATCTATTGAGATTGATGAACAAAAATGATTTCCATGAGGTATATTTGAGAATTGGGTATTTTGATCATTCGATTTCATTTATTTTTCAGTCAAATTGTTTCATAGTTCTTCATCTACATCAGTGAGGAATTGATGAATATTTGTTCCATGGTGAAGCAAAATTTGCACACCCAAAATTGGTGTGTATAGATGCCATTTGAGTCTAAGTTAAAAGACACATTTATGTATTATGCCAAATTTTAATTGAGCCATATAAATTGAGACTGTACGAGTACTATTTTGAGTATAAAATGAAAGTACTAAATTGAGACGTATAATTTGGGTCTTTTCATTCATCTAGATTATCTAAATCTTGTTTGGGGAAAGGGTTAGGGTTATATATTGAGGTTTTCATTTCATTTTCTCATGTTACACCATGTCTGATTACTGCCCAATTTCTCAAACAGATGAACAAATTGCTAAAAAACTAAAAATTTCTCATACTAATTTGGAGGATCCAACATTGAAATTGCCGAATCATGTTCTCCGTTCTATATTTTCCTACCTTAAATCTGACGACCTCTTTAATATTCGCCTTGTTTCCAAAATTTGGCATCGTAACACACCTTCATACTTCTCCCTCGATTTTGATGAATTCGTTACACCCGATGTTGGTTTACAAGAATCTCATACCAAGTTCTTGGATTCGATCCGTTCTTCTCTTGAAACTTCGGAAGGTAAGTTAAAAATGGCTGATAAAAGAGTCGTACGTGTTCAATTTAAGTATGACGAGAATCTCTATGATGTATTGAGGTTGATTGAAGGAAATGATTTTCATGAAGTTTATTTGAGATTTGGGTTTTTTGATTATTCGATTCCATTTATTTTTCAGTCAAAATGCTTGACTGTTCTTCATTTACATCAATGTGGGATTGAGGAATCTTTGTTTATTGGTGACGCAAGGTTTGATTCTGTGAGTGAAATAGAATTGGATCGAGTTACTTTAACTGGAAAAACTTTATCGAAGTTTATTAGTAAGTGTGCTGGTGTTAGAGAATTGAGATTGGTGAACTGTGAATTGTTGAGGTCTATAGTGCTATGTAAAGTAGATCGTTTGAAGAAGTTCTATGTGCAGTTATTGGGTTCTTATCCTTGTATAACAGATGTGTTAGTTGTTGCCCCGAGTTTAGAAGTGTTCCATTTTGTTCACTATAATAGCAGCAAAGTTGCAGTTAAAATGGATATTCGTGCTTGTAGAATGTTGCGGGAATTTCACTTAAGATGTTCCATACTTCCTGTTGGCCTTGGTCACGAAGATTTCTGTTCTGATTTTCCTCATCTTGAGACTCTACTCCTTGGCCCTTGTGTGACAGGGAAGCGTGTCAAAATTTCGAGTCCATCACTCAGAAATTTAACCTTAAAGTTCACACAACTATATAATTATAAGTATTCAAGGAAAAGTGTACTTTCAGTTCCCAATTTATGTTCTTACCAGTATGTTGGTAGATCATTTAAATCATCTTTTGGTCCAAGTGATGCTCCAAAGTTTTTAAAGATTTCCATTTCCTTGGCTCCTCTTACTAAGAAGATCAATAGAGCTTGGTTCCTTCAATTGAGAAGACAGCTTACAAAAATTAGCAGCCGTGTTGTATTGGCCTTTATCATTCATGATCAGGTATATGAACACCCCTTTAGATCTTTTTATATATCAGATTTATTTCCGTAGTACTGACTAGTTATCTTGTTACCATGCATGAATGATGAAGGCAAGTTTTCCTGAACTGGGCAAACGAGGACATAAATTGTGGAGCATGCCAATTGGACGAACTTCAACACAAGTGCTACCTCGTATCCAACACTTAAAGCTAGACATAAGGCTCACAGATCCAGAGGAATCCCTTGGATGCTTACTGAAATATATAATTAATAACTTACTTTGGATGTCTCGTCCAAATGCATTGACTCTATCAATGCCAGCTAGTTTTACTGCATTTGCACTTGTAATCTTCTCAAGCTATATATATATCTATCAGTTAAATTAATTTTCCCTTTTCTCTTTAAGGTTTGAAATTTAAATTCCTCTTATTGCTTATTGCGCAGGGAGTCTGCAATGAGTTATTCATAAGCACTAGGGAAGGTAGTTGCTGTGCAAATACTCAGAACAAGTGCTGGCGCCATTTCCTGAAGGATTTCATGATTAAGGAAGTAGTTATCGATGAAAAGGAAGAGGCAAAGATGTTCCGTTTCGTATTTACTTGGCAATTATTTAGTTAGGCCTGTAGGCCACTCTATTTTCTGTTCGCAACTTAATTTGTGCTTTCTTTTTTACTAGATTGAGTTTTGGTCTGCTTAACCAAGACAACATCGTAAAATCTGGAACCAGAACTATTTTTATGGTTTTTGATCATCTCTTATTTTGCCCTTTTGTTTTCATACCTCTTAATAAACTTCTATTGCATTCCTGGAAGATAGCAACGAAATCCTTTTCCTAGTACCATGATATATTTCTGTTTAGTTTTCTGATGAGTAATGTGAATTTTGTCTTTTAGATTCATAGCCATATTTGCTCAATCAATTTGGCATTAGTATTTAAGAGCTTAGTTTTCATGGGAAAGCTGTGGGGTGTGATTCGGAAGTCAAGTTGTTCCAGTCAACTGAGCTGCTAAGGTAATTATTTTTCTGTTTAAGTAGGTATTTTCTGGCAGTGATCAAGTTTTATTGTTTCAACTGAAGGAAAGTCTAGCAAAGAAGGATAAAAAGATAATACTCCATTCTATATCCTCTTAAAGAAGAAGAATTAATTACTTCTAGTTGTGACTATTTTGTGGTTAGGCAAATTGATATACTTTGTAGTAAAGGCTGTGTTGGTTATTCAGTGTTTGCAATTGGTTTGTCTATCTATGCAAACTGATTCAATGTTACTTTGCAAAGTAACTTCTCTTCCTTTTCAACCTTGTGCAAAACACTCATTGTTCTCCAATTTCCTATTTTCCAAGATCAAGTTATATAGTTCTTGCTTTCCAATAGAATGTCTTCACTATTCACTATTTGTTTAGTGCATAAGTTTATAGGTTTGTTATATCCACTAAAACTATTTGCCTACCATGCCATAACATTCTCGTAGAGGAGAGGGAAACATAGTTCATATAGTGTGATTCTAGGACATAGATTAGTTTATTGCCCTGTAGTTTGAGGGTAAAATATAATTTTTAGTCCAATTCAGAGACAAAGTAATGTGTTTATTTTCTGTTTTTTAAAATCTTCTGGTGTACTACTTCCCCTTCACCATGAAAAACACACACATTTGCGTTTAACATTTTAAACAGAAAGACTCGAGGACTATGTTTTCCATATACGGTGATCATTGGTTTGTTATCTGATTTCTTTAAGTTCTAGTTATACTACAGCAGAAATGCTGTCCCTTAATTCCAAATCTAGGATATATAAATGTACCATAGTGAAGATACCTCTTGAAGAAAATCGGCAACTCACATAAGAGATGGTAAACACTTTTTCAGTTACTTATTGTGTTGATCTTTTTTGATAGTTGTGAGTTGTCAATCCGTATTTGAAGTAGAAGTGGTTACTGAGGAAGCAGAAGAGTATTATGAATAAAGTTTAGTGGAGAAGAGTTGTTGACAGGGCTGAAAAGGAAAATGGAGAAATTAAATATAATTCTAATATACACACAAAATTCAGAGCTCAAAGTGTCAAGTCCCATTGCCTTATCTTGTTATTTTGCTTCATTTTCGACATTTCTGAAAACTATTCCTTCCACACACAAGGACATGACCTTATTTGCTTCGTATCTTGTTATTTTGCTGTCGTATTATTCTTGCAATTCTTCTTCAGAAACATTTGTTTTGAGCTGAGGGTGTATCGGAAACAACCCCTCTACCCTACAAAGGTAGGGGTAAGGTATGCGTACATCCTACCCTTCCCAGAGCCTACTTGTTATGTGATTTGTTGTTGTTCTAATAATTCTGTGCACGTGTTTTTAGCTTTCTGCTCGGTTAGTTTTTTTTGGTTGTTCCAAGTTTAAGAGAATGAGAATATAGAACAAATTTGGAGAGGAAAAAGTAACTCTCTTTTTCCTGCCAAGTTTGAAAGTCAAGAGGGAGTGGGGTGGGGGGTGAATTGAAATTTTCTTCTGAGTCGACTATCTAGTTTGGCCAATCGAATAACCTACAGGTTAGTTCTTCAAGTAAATAGAATTATTAATGAAAGATAGAAAGCAGTAAATAAAGTGAGACAGAGATTTTTATACTGGTTCGGAGCACCGGTGCGCGTACATTTTACCCTCCCCAAACCCCACTATGTGGGAATACACTGGGTTGTTTCTGTTGTTGTTGTTTCGGATCACCGGTGTGGTGCCTATTCAGTCCCCTTGGGTTACAATGGTTTCTTTTAGAGCTTTGCTTGAAACTTGAGTTACAACTTGAATCTTGTTTACCCTTTAGTCTGAATCTATACTATCCCAGAACTTAAACTCTTGGACACAGCCTCGACAAGTATTACTATTTCTGACTCTTTGACTTTTTTCTTTTTTCCTTTCTTTCTTTCTTTTTGTAGCAACTGTAAATAAGACAATACACAGTTTTGTGAAAATTAAGAGTGACACAGATATGTAGTTCGAGTGAAGTTGCGTGAATCTTCTGTGTCTTCTCTTGCTCTTATAACTTGTCTTGATTAGCTGTTCTCTACTCTAAAAGGAAAACCCAAGGAAGTTTTTTTTCAATCAAGGATTTGTATGTCTATATCAGATGTGCACGTGTGTTCGTGCAGGGGATATAGTCTTCTTCCTTTCTTGATTCCTTGATTGATGACTCATACTGACACATGTCCATATCAAATATGTCCGTGTAGAGAATATGATCTTCTTCCTTTGTTGATCTTTATGGGATTCTACATTGTACAGAGTATTGATTGATATCCTTCCTTAGTTGTGGATTCTTGCTTTGATTAATCTTTGCCTAGATATCTCCTTCCATACTTAGGTTTCATCAGTGATACTCCTTTGCCGAGATCTTCTCCTTCCGTGATTAGACTCCCTCCAAGGTTGTCCTACATTAAACTTATGTTACTGTCATCATTAAAATATTTTAAGGCATGTATAAGGGGCTAACAAAATTAACAATTAACATCGTATCCTGATGTTTCCTTTTTCACCCTGCTCAGCAATGGTTTGCTTTCCCGATATCCCAACTTGTATCCGTGAATTATTGGTGTTGAGAGGCTACAAAGTATGTGCACGTGGTTTAGATTTCTGTTGCTGTGTGTGTATATGTATGGGCAGTCTATATCATTCAGTTCAAACGGATACACTATATATGGAGGAGGTCGCGACAAGAAAGCTTAATGGAGCACAGAGGAGCCTTCTTAAATGAGGCCAATGTGTTGGTTTTTTTTAGTGCATGATAACTTACTTTAGATGTCTCATCCAAACACACTGATTTTATCAATACCGACTAGTTTTGCTGCACTTGCATATGTAGTGTCTCGCGCATATCATTTGCTTATTTCCGTAGGGAGTCTGCAATGAGTTATTCATGAGCAGAAGGACAAGCTGAAGAAGCTTGATTTCGTATTTTGATAAGAGAGTTTTCTTTTATCAGTTATTTTGCCCCTCTTCTCTTCAATTTGATTTGCTGAACAGGTCTAGTGCAAATGAATGTTTCATCTCCCTTTCTGTGAAAATGACAAAATAATATCATTGGTCAAAAGTGTTGGTTAATTTTTATTGGAGAAGTTACAAATGATACAAATGAGATCGACATACTCACATTTGTTTGATGCTATAAGTACCATAGTTATTTTCTGTTTAGTTTTCCGATGAGTATTGTTACCAACAAGATTTTATTCTTTTTGCACTTTGTATAGTTTCGACCAATTATAGAATATGCTTCTCATTCTTCGTATGTTACCAATTTAATGTTTTACACAATCAAGTGATTTAGAAAGTAATGGCTGACAACTCTACATTAGAGTTTGTCAAGTAATCTTTAATTAATAAGCTGTTAGACTTAGATCGGTGCATACAAATTAATTCCATAGAATCACAGGTAATTAATTACATGCCTTTCGAATGAACTGATGCTGTAATTGCATATACTTGTGCCAAAAAAGAGTTGGGCCAAGATAATAACGGAAATCCTCGAGCATCCTTGTCATGTTTACTTATTCACCCATTACTTTAAATTAATTACATAATATTCCACAACAACTCTAGGTACACGGAGACATATTATAATCACCGGGATATATGTTGTAACCCTTAGATATATGCGGATACATGTAACTCCTCAGATACACGCGACTAATCCCGAATACATGTGATGTATCTGAGAGATTAAGGACCCGTTTGAGATTGCTGTTACAAAACTGCTTATTTAAGAAGCACTTTTATAAAATGGCTTGTCAAAAAAGTGCTTTAAAAATAATAATTTGTGTTTGGTAAATTCATTCGAAAAGTGTTTTTGATAATCAAATTATATTTGGATAATTTTTTTCAAGAAGTGTTTTTTTGAGACAAATGACCAAAAATGACATCTATCAATAACCTTTATTACTAAAATCAATTTATAGAGAAAAATTATTTTAAATATCTATGTTAATATTTTTAATTAACTTTTTTTTATTTAATTAAAAAGTACGTACTCTAAAATAATTTATATATTCTTTAGACATCATCATCAATGATATTTTCAAATTTATTTTAAGAAAATGAGTGAAAATAAAATAACAATATATAAATCATAAAGAATTATGACGTAAATATGAAATGTAAAATTTTAAAAATCAAAAGTTAATCAAGCTTGTAAGATATGTTAATTAATTAATAAGGTATATATGTGTGTGTGATAGGGATATATTTGTCATAAAAAAATAATTTTCTGCTTCTACTTCTGCTTTTTTTTTAGAAGCAGAAATTTTCTGCTTATTTTTAAAAGCACTTTTGCAAGTTTATCAAACACTTTTCTTTTTTAAAAAAAGTGTTTTTTTCTCAAAATAAGTGCTTATTTTGAGAAATAAGCAATCCCAAACAGGCTATAAACTATGTATCCAAGCATCTTAACCATATATCTGGACGCCTTAACATGTATTCGTATATACATAGAGGGTTGCTCGTCTATAATGTATCCGTGACTAACCATGTCCGTCTCACTTTGGTCAAAGTCGTCGACAGACACTCAAACTTCTTTCGAAAATTCACTTAGACCCCTCAACTATGGTCTGTACCTATCAGACCCCTAAACCCCCCGAATTTTGATCCAATTGAGCTTTTTTTTTATCAATCAGCTAAAATCTCAAGTGTGTGTATTACACACATGATGACGTGGAAAAATTAACCAATTCGAAAAAAACAGGTGGCAAAAATAATAATTATATGATGAAATTGCTAATTTGTCCATTTTTCTATTTAATCATTTATTTAATAATAATTTCTTAATTTAAAAAAAAAAAAGCACCCACTCCCAGTCGTCGTTTTCTTCAACCCCCTCCTTCCCCACACTAATCTGGTAATGCCAATATAACAAAAAATACACCAAATTCACCTAAACCTCAACTAAATCAGCTCAAAAACATCTGACTACTGTTAATACCAATTTAACAAAAAAGGCATCAAATTCACCTCCAAATCTTGACACACTTCAACAAAATCAGCTCAAAATTGCCAAAAACTTCTCCTCACAACACGAGTCTCATAATGCCAATTCAATAAAAAATACATATAGTGGAGTCTGGGGAGTAAGATGCACGCAGTCCATACCACTACCTCCAGAGAAGTAGAAAGACTGTTTCCGAAAGACCCTCGGCTCAAGAAATAAAAAATTCACCTCCAAATTTCCAACATTTCAACAGAAACAGCTCAAGACTTCAATTCCCTAAATTTCCACACCAATTTCGTCAAAAAATTCCCAAATTTCGATATTTTCGGACTAATTTCATCACATTTTCAGGTCCAAAGATATTTTTTCAACAAATCTTATCTAATTTGTCACACTTATTTCATCATAAGTTCAATACCCAAAATAAAAATTTTCAATTTCGATGAAACTTATCACAAGAAGTTAGATCGTAAATATTTGGTGTGGAGTGGTGGCGGAGATAATTGTAATCTATGAAGAGGAGAAAAAGAAAAAATTATTTAAAAGTAAAATGAGAAAGAAAAAGTAAGAAATGGAAGAGAAGGAAAGAGCTTAAGGAATGACAAAGAAAGAACGGTAAGAAAAAAAAATTATGAAGAGGAGAGAGAAAATATTATTTAAAAAGAAAATGAAAAAGAAAGAGGAAGAGAAAAAGATTATTTAAGAAAAAACTTGTTTTATTAATTTTTTTTGGGGCTTTCAGTGCCACTTGACACGTTTTTATTTGTTATTTAATCAAAAATCGTGCTTCACGTGTCCTTAGTGAGTGGAAAACACGCGCAGTGCCATGCAGGCAAAAAAGGTCCAATTGGATAAAAATTCGGGTGTTTTAGAGGCCTGATAGATACAAATCATAGTTGAGGGGTCTAAGTAAATTTTCGAAACAAGTTTAAATGTCTATCGATGACTTTAGCTTCTCACTTTTTATTAGGATACATGTAATTTTAGCTCTTCAGCTTCCTGTGGTACACTGCTGAAGTCAATATATTTAATTGGGCTCAACTTAAAAAGCCCAATTTTTCATACGGCGGGTGAGAGTTACGTACTTTTGTAGAGTTATAATTAGTTTTTTTCCCTTTCCAGAATTAATCTCAAATTAACCTAGTCATCAGTGAGAGGGTTAGTGTTAATGTTTCAGTTCCTACAGATATGGCTGATGATATTGTTAGAAGCACAACAATTTCTCATACTACTTGGGTCGATCCAGCATTACTATTGCCTGATCATCTTCTTCATTCTATATTTTCCTACCTTAGTTCTCATGACCTAGATCATGTCCGCCTTGTTTCCAAAAAATGGCATCGTAACACCCCATTATCCACCATTTCTTACTTTTCTGAATACATTCTCGTAAATCCTCCGATAACGAGTATATTGAGTCAGTCCGTTGTTTTATCAGGGCTTCTCGAAGTAAGTTGATCAATGCTGAGAAAAGAATGATGTAACTCTGATGAGAATATGGACGAAATAATTAAATTGCTCGACGAAAATGATTTCCATGAGGTGTATTTGAGATATCATAATTCTAGCTGCTGTTTGGGGTATATGTTTCAGTCGTACAATTCTTCATCTAATTAACCATGTATTTTCTGATCATGCCCTATGTGGTGAAGAGGTAATTGCCTCTTTGCAAGAGTTGAAATTGGATGGTGTCTTCATTAGTGGAGAAACTCTATCCAAGTTACTTACTTACTTACTATTAAGTTCCCCAATATTATAGAATTGAGTTTGGTGAATTGTAACAATTATAAAAGGTGTATAGTGGTACGGTACGGTACGGTACCTAGCTAAATTAGATCGTTTGAAGAAGCTTTATGTGAAGATAATCATTGAGGATTATTGGTATACTACCAACATACCAAGTTATTGCCCCGTCTTTACAAGTCTTCCATTTTGTTTATCGGAGTTTACGACGAAAATATTGTTGATATGGATATTCGTGCTTGTAAAATGTTACGGGAATTTCACTTGAATTGTTTGAAATTTCCTATTGCTCTTGATCCTGAAAATTTCTGCTCAGACTTTCCTCACCTTGAAACTTTGTTAATGGAACGTTGTCAAGTGGAGAACCCTCTCAAATTTTTTGGCCCATCGATCTCTCAGAAAGTGCATCTTATCCTCCCCACGACAATATGAATATCCTAGAAATATTATAGTTTCCGCTCCCAAATTATCTTTTCTCCAATTTATGGGTACACCATGTCTACCATCTTTAGCTCCTCCAAGTGATACTTCAAAAAGCTTTTAGAGAGCACAATCATTGTATTGGTTCCTCAAATTGATGAGATGAATAGAGGTTGGTTCCTCAAATTGAGAAGTCATCTTGAGAATTTTAGCAACTACAATACAATAATGGACTTACACATTTGTGAAGAGGTACATGTTAGTAATCAGCTTTGTTTAATTTCCATCATATTATATATTGATGAGTCATTTTTTGGGCTATGCATGATTGAGGAAAGACAAGTTATTTTGTGGGCAAATATCCAAGGAGCTAATTAAATGGACGAGCTCCAACACAGCCGCTACATCATATCAAACACTTGATGCTAGACATGAACAAGCTCAAACATTATCAACAGGAATATTTGATGAGATATATTATTGATAACTTACTTTGGATAATGTCTGTCTCATCCGAATTCATTGACTCTATCAATACCAGCTAGTTTTGCTCCACTTGCACGTGTGTAAGCTTTTGCCTTTGTTTGATGATTTTTGGTCCGCACTTAGCGCGGGCCAGCCAGCCAGAATAATTAGTTGTATAATCTTTGTTATTATCACTAGTTTTGTCCTCCTCCTTCAGTGATTCGTAGTGCTTGAAATTGTTGCAGTCTTTCAATTTCTGAAATGAGCTGAAGTAACATTATTGACAGAGGAAGTGCGCACAAGTAGAAATTAAAAAACTGCACCCAAAAAGAAATCCAACCTTTGTTAATTGAAAGGAGTACCTGATTAGGGAGGCATTGGATAAGGTTTTTTCTAAAGATTTTGTTGAAAACGTTATGGCTTTAGCAGCATTCTCTATCTCATAAATGAATTTAAAGCAAAATAGGAACAAAATAAGAGATAAAAACATATTTGTACTTACTATATAATGATCGAGTTGATGTCACGTTCAAATACACATAACACATCCTACCAAAAGAACATGGGGAAAAAATAATATCAAACGACTCATCAAAAAAGTAGAACGGATGAAGCAACAACCTATGGTGGACTCGTCGAGAATGTTGGAGGATCCAACCAAGGGCATATCTAGGTGGGGGTCATCGGGTTCATCTTGCAAGGTTTTTTCAGTGGCGGAGCCACCTTGTGATTAAGGGGTTCATCCGAACCCCTTTCGACGGAAAATTATACTATTTCTATATAGTGAAAATTCCTTTTTATGTATAATATAATTGATGTTGAACCCCTTCGGTTAGTTCGTGTGCCTATATTTTTCGATTTTGAACCTCCTTGGTAAAAATTCTGGCTCCGCCACTGAATTTTTTACAACCAACATTATGGAAACAATTTGGTTAATTCAAGGTGTGAGGAGGAAAGCTTAGGACATTATACTTGTATCTGCTCCTTTAATTACCTCGTACCTTGTTAGATTTTGTATCATTGTAAAATATGACACGTGAAGCCATGCTCCCTCCCTAGAATCTAGATCATATATATAGTAGTGTTATATTTTTTTAAAAACATTTAAATATAGATATGTGAACCTACACGCAAAGTACTTTCATAATAGTGTATTCATTCTTTTGAAATTCTGAAAACACCCATGGATTCGACACAGATGCATCCACATTTTTACAGAGCTCGAGCAACACTGGCAACATCAGATTAAACCAAATACAATAGCACAAAATTAGCGAATTGAAGATTAGGGAAAAGTTATTGCTAAAGATGGATAATTTTTGTCGCAGAGGAAACAAATATGTTGGGCCAAGATAATTGTTTATTCATGTAATTTAGCTCTTTAGTTTCACCGGACATAAATTTATATTTTTATATCATAATATTTCATAAGTTATGTCCCGGCATGACTTTTAGTGTCAAAACAACTTATGCCTCTCTAGGCATAAAGTTCAATTGTTAAATGATAAAAATTAGAGACCAATCCATTTTAGTGTCAAAGCGTGCAATTGTATGTTTTTTCTAAGAATTACATATATACACAAATTTAAGTTACATAATTACAAAAAATCTCCAATTGGTAAAGTAATTACACAAATTCCATAATAATTACAAAAATCCCTTTATTTGGTATTTTCTCTCTCATCAATATTATACATGTTAAAACCGATTTTTTGCTTCCATCTTTAACTCCATTATGCTCCCAATATCAAGCTGTTTTTTA
The DNA here is from genome assembly GCA_030864215.1 of Capsicum pubescens. NCBI lineage: Eukaryota > Viridiplantae > Streptophyta > Magnoliopsida > Solanales > Solanaceae > Capsicum > Capsicum pubescens. The sequence goes on along the minus strand of CM061540.1, from coordinate 7,010,381 downwards.
CTTCATTTTTGAAACCCCTCTTTTACGGCATTCTTGAAGTAACCTCTACTTGTGGTTATCAAATTGTAAGTTATTCAACAGTTAATTGTTTTTAATATTGTACTTCATTAATTTTTTTGAATTTTTTTTTTGTTCAACTTTACCAATTCAGGGGTTTTCTGTTTTTATTTTTTTTGCATGTTCAAATTATAGTATTGTTCAATCTTATTCAAGTTAAGTAGTTCATCTTTTTCGTTATTTTTCATATGGTAGAAGTTAGATCTGAGATTTTCTTGTTTTTTAGTTCGATTTAATAATACAGTTAAGTTAAAATAGTGTTAATTGGTAATGGATAATCCTCCAAGTTTTAGTTTAGGAATTACTCAGTTAGATGCAACTGTACAAGATATTCCTCTTGGATTTGTTCCTGCTACATTTGATGAACAAGATCCTGATTGGGCAGAGAATCGCTCAAAGCACAAAAATGACCCCGTTACAATGAAGAAATTGAAGGATAAGGCTGCTTCTAAATCGAAGAAGTCTACTTCAAAAGCAAGTAAAAAGAAATTTGATGATTCCGGTCGACCACGTCTGCCGAAGGTATTTTTTTTAGGGTAGTCATAATTTGACACATGTATAATAAGACACCATACATTAGTGTTTCATCACAGAAATGTAATATAGTTGTTCTGAAATATTATTGTAAAGGTTATACATTCTAATAAAGCTGATATTAATTTTTGAAATGTATAAGTTACCCTCATACATGTGTATTTTCTGTTTATGTTTTGGTCTGACATAAATTGTTAGATGTATACATAACCATCATACATTTCTATATGTTGTTTAATTAGGGTACTCTTTGAAAATTTTATATGTATAAGTTACACTCATACATGTTTAGATGTAGTTTCTTTTTTAGTATAATAAGAATTTGTTAGATATAAGTAACCATCATACACGTGTATGTATAGAATGGTTAGGATTGGACTTTATTATACATTAATGTAAGTGATTTGTTAATGATTAAGTAACCATCATACATGTCTAACAGATTATATTAATTTTAGATGTATAAGTTAACCTCATACATTTGTTACTGTAGTGTATATGTGGGACTGAAATTATTATACATTTAAGCAGTTTAATTGTCAATGTATAAATAACCCTCATACATGACTAACTGTTGTTTAATAGGTAACCATCACACATGTAGTGTATATATTAATCATCATACATTTGTTTATGTTGTTTAATAGTTAACCATCATACATGTGTATGTATAGAATGGTTAGGATTGGACTTTATTATACATTAATGTAAGTGATTTGTTAATGATTAAGTAACTATCATACATGTCTAACAGATTATATTAATTTTAGATGTATAAGTTAACCTCGTACATTTGTTACTGTAGTGTATATGTTGGACTGAAATTATTATACATTTAAACAGTTTAATTGTCAATGTATAAACAACTCTCATACATGACTAACTGTTGTTTAATAGGTAACCATCACACATGTTTAATAGATTATATTAATTTTCAGATGTATAAGTTAACCTTATACATCTGTTAATGTAGTGTATATATTAACTTATACAGTTATAAGTTACCCTCATACATGATTAACAATTGTTTAATGTTGGTCTGATTTATGTTATGAAAGTATAAATGAACATCATACAATCAACAACTGTTAGCTAATTATAATATGTATTTTTTCCAGGGCATGAAATACCGAATTGATAAAGTCCCACCACACTCATTGCATATGGGGAGTTTATGTAACTGTGCTTTCGGTGAAGAGATAAAGGAATATTTTGGAGAGGATGTACTGGGAACAAATTAGAAACACGATTTTTGGCATATTTCTGGATTTGACACGGTGCAACTGGATAGGACAAATTTCAAAATACCTACTCATGCTTGAAATTCAGCAGGATAACAAGGATGAGCTTCATGTTTGGTTACAAGGGGAAATCCTCAAATTCACAATGCTTGAATTCACCATTATAACCGGCCTGAAGTGTATCGGTAATATTGATGATTATATGTATACTTCATCATCTAAATCAGCATTGATGTTGAGGTATTTTCGCGACAATAAAGGAGCAATAACTCGGTCAAAACTTATAACACGTCTACAGATGGGAAACTTTGATAACGCTGAAGATGCTCTGAACCTGGCGATATTGTTCTTTGTTCATACATTCATGTTTTCTCAGCATAAGGAAGCACCAATCAGTGTTGCACACTTTCAGATTGTTGAGGACGGTCGGTACATTAACTTTCCATGGAGGAAGGTCACATTTGAAAAGTTAATGAGTTCCTGGCAGCAGGATTTCAACACTGCGAAGCAGTTATACTCATTGGGTGGAATGCCGCACGTTCTAAATGTTTGGATGTTTGAGTGCTGCTCCGAGGTAGAATAAAAAACTGTTGTCCGTCAGAGAAACGCTATTCCCAGATTACTAAACTGGTCGGTGGAGTGTATAAGGCCTAAGTCCGAAACTTTTATGTCTGGCATGTTCACTAAGGTAATTGTTTAACTTCGTACTTATTTTATTTATTCACGTCCTTTTATATATGTGCAAATATTTTATTTTGAAATTATTCTTTCCAGCATTCTTACAAGAATATACAACCTACAACCGATGAAGTTAGCAGGTTGGATTTGTCCTTTTCAAAAGATTTTGCGACATGTGATCCAACAACTTATGCTTCGACATCCGATTCTGGAAAGTTGAAAAGGACAACAGCTGAACTTCAACAGCGTGTTGGTATCATTGTTGAAGAATTTGGTGATTTCAGCACTATACCACCGCGGAAAATCCTCACAAAGGTTGGTTTTAAATCGCCTGTATCACCTGACCAACCTTTGAAGAAAAGAAAGACTGTCATCTTCGAGCAAGATCATCAAACAGTGATGGATGATGATACATCTGGACGTGGTCATGCAGTACATCAAGGGTCGAATTTGTATCATAAAACGCCAAAGGATGCAGCAGACAAGGGAGAAATTGGTGTGTCTGAAATTCAACATCATCATCATCGAGAAATTGGTGTGTCTCCTCAGAGTCACCAGCACAAGTCTGTTCCTTCATCTTCCAAACAACATGAAGAAACTTCTAAATCAAGTTTAGATGGTGATGAAATAAAGAATTACATCAACAAATGTGTAAGTTTAGTTTCCTTATCGTACATTTTTTCTGAATAGCATGATGTGTTTCTACTATTTTTTTTCGTTACGTGATAAGTTTGCTGAAAAGATGGCCGAACTGTTTACACTAATATAAAAATACCTGCTGAGGTCGTCAAAGCAATGAAGAATGAAGAAAATAAGCAATCACAGGTATAACAATTTAATTTCATTAAATTTTGCATAACGTTGATGAAATGTTCATACATTCAGATTTTTGGTGTTATACAGTAGGACAAAATTGATGAACAACAACAAAGTCAAGAAGACGGATCCAACAAACAGGAGAGACCACATAATGAGGATATGCAGGTACGTTTTGTCACTTATGTTGTTCGTTTACTATAAATCAACATAATTACCTTATCAAAAATAAATTTTATTTCTTTTTAATACAACATGAAAATTATGCTAAGGGATCAATCAACGATATGGAAGTGTCTCGCGATGAAAAATCTAATAAGCATCACATTCTTGAAGAGCAACAGTTGCTGGTATTTTTTCCCTTATTACTTGTTACGTACTAAATTTGGACAATTTAATTTTTCATCATACATTAACTTGAATGTATAATGAACAGTTATACATTAAACTTACTACATTTTTCTTCAGCAAAATACATGTTAATTATGAATCTCTTCATAGAATCAACTAAAATAAGTTTATGAATAACTGTTATTTAAATCGACTTGTAATTTAATTTAGGATGTGAATGCGACCAATAAAGACGCAGGTCATGAGGATGATTTTGAAAATGAGGACTGTTCTGATTTGAAACCTTTGGAGGTATCTTTATGTACATTATATTTATTTTTTTCCTAAAATATATGTCTATATAAATGTAGCTTCTATTAGTGGTTGAAAAAAAAGATATTAACCTTATCGCTGAATATAAAGTTGTATCGATCTTGACGCTTTCAATATTTTGCACATTGTTTAACAGTTGTCTTAATAAATATAAATTTTTTTATTCATGCAACTAGGATAATGATAATTATCACATAAATAATAGGATGAAATTATGGCATATGAAGAAGAATGTAGCGATGAAGAATTGGAAAAAAAGAACATTCCAGATGTGGAAGATTTGCCGGTATTTTTATGTCCCTAATAATGTTTGATTACTACTCTAAGTTTGTATACACATGTAGTTTCTTCTAACTTCTTCATATTAGGACAGTTAAATGTACATAAAACATTCAAATGAATGTATCAAGGAGAGTCATACATTCAGCATACAAAAATTTTCATAAACGTAAAGGTTGTAATTTATGATTAACATCAAACATATTTATGTTATTAAAGCAATAAAATCGTTTGTGCATCACATATGACATCGTTTGCTATTACTGATATATTTATATATTCATATGCACCCATTACAGATAGAACTTTCTTATCACATGTGTAAAACATCAGCTCAAACTTTTATATTATACTTTGAACAGATGTTAATACACGATAATTATTATTACATATAGGATGTGAATCTAACCGTTAAAGAAGATGTTAATGAAGTGAAATTGAAAAATCAGGAATCTACTGATGTGACAGATGGGCAGGTATTTTTTTGTCCCTAACACTTATTTTTTTTACACAAAAATATTGATCTACGTGTTCGACCTTGTAAAAGTACGTACTGGGACTTAATGTTATTTATCTAGTGCATATCAAATTTTGAATGTGAATTTGAAATAAATGGAATGTATTGATTTTTTTCTCTACTGCATATCAAATTTTACTAATATTGATGCTGTCACCATTGCTAACATAAATGTCGTAAGCATTAATATAGTTACACATTCAGATATTGTATGTATACATTACAAATCCTTTTGTGTTCACGTAGGATGAATTTGGTGGGATAATAACTGATTCAATACAAGAAGCTGTAGATACAATTTTATTTGGTCTGTCAACACCTTCGACTACAAAGTCAATGGATGTTGGTGCTTCAAGTAAAATGACCGAAAGACATTGAGACCTTTCAGACAGTCAGATTCCACCTGACTTCCCTGATGCTTAGGTTCGGGAGCTTCAAGCCTCAAAAGCGAATGCACCTGCCAAACAAGAAAGAAGGAAGTCCAGGGTTTTAAGGTCACCATACATTTCAAAGTATGGTTCTAGCTCTAAAGATTCTGTTGATTTCTATAAAGAGGAGAACCTGAAGTATGCTTTTGATGGGTACACCATCAACCAAGATTTGCCGAACGAAGTGATGATTGATTACTCCCAGTGGATTGCTGTAGGATTACTGAAAACTCATTCTGCCAAGTAAGAAATTTGATATTATTTTAATGCCTAACAATACTATGCCATCTTAAACTAAACGGTTATTGTCATGTGTAATCAATGATTTTTTTAGGAAAGAGACAGACAAACACTATCGAGTAAATGCTTCTGGGTTAGGTTACAGTCAATTGGACTTTGTCGTTGCATACCCACAGTCCAAGAATTGGTTTTACTTGATATCCATGTAAGACATGATGGAACGATGAGGTAACTTATTCTAAATATTATCCATATCATAAGTTATTTTGCTGAAACTTAATATTCTACAACACCATAACATATCATACATGTAAACCAATGTATAATAACAAATCATACATGTTATCCAATGTATAATAACATATCATACATGCAGTATTTTTCATTATCAACTGTTCAACATTTACCAACATGTCATGTATAATAACATGAAACTACAACATATCTGTATATCATACATCTAATCGACAAGTAAGCTCAAAGCTATAGATTTCTTTCAATCGCTTTTACTATTTTACCCTGTTTTCACTGATAGCATTTAGATGTGATCTTCTACCACTTGAGAAAGAAATTAAAGATTCAGCTGGGTGATAATTATAGATATGCGACTACAAGATGCTTCTTTAAATCATATGTTGAGAAGACACATACTCACTATTATCCAGCGGAACCGACAGTTGAGCTATCGACGCAACAAGACTATGCAGAATCAATTGTGGTGGCTAAGAATGAAGATTCTATTGCTAATATAATTCATGGATTCTATATTCCTGATGGATTACCATGGTATATGGTTGATAAGGTATATGTTTCAATTAACTGCGGTAAAGAATTTCATTGGGTATTGGCTGTGATTGTCTTGAAGGAAAGATTGATACGTGTGTATGACTCACTGTCAAGCAAAAGGAAAAAAGAACCTCATATTGAAATACAAAAGCTTGCAGTTATGCTTCCTACTTACTTGTCAGGCAATGACTTTTATGATAAGACCGAGCGAACTAACTGACCATCACTTGAAGCGTACAAAGGAAAGATTACTCAGCAAACTGGTCTTGTAAATGAAATTTTATTTGATGTTGATTATGTGCAAAATATCCCACAACAAGCGTCTGATAGTTTGTAAGTAAATTACATTTTATTTTTCATGTATAATAATGTTTTAATTGATTTATTGATTATTATTTCATTTTTATTTTTAAAATCAGGGATTGTGGCGTATTTGTGTGTGTCTATGCAGAGATATTAAGCGAAAGACTACAAGTTCATTCATGTGGGTTTGATGCTGTAAGTCACCGTGCACGCTATGCTTCCTTATTGTGGCATTACGGAGTGAAAAAGACAAATGAAGGGTACACGAGTGATAATGGAGATCCACCTCGACCAAAGAAAAGTGTAACTGAAGAAATTGAAGCAAGTGCAATTGTTACTTTAGAGTAGCAATTGAAGCAACAATTATTTTTTCTAATTGTTGGCATTGAAAGAACTATTTCTTATTTTGGTTGTTAATGTTACACATTTCTAGGATTACTTTCTTAATGTTAATGAACATTTTATGGATGTGTTTTTTTTTTTTTTAAAACAATTGATTTGCAGTTTCTAATACAATACTGTAATGATACAAACTTTTTCTTGGTCGATATTGAGTTTGCCTTTTATTTTATTTTTTTACGACGTGTATAAACAAAAATAAAACGCACTCACATTGCTTTTGAACACATAATATTTTTACTATAACGTAAATTTTCTTATAAGTTAAAACGACATTGCACTAATAATTAGTACGTTACATATATGTAACACATAACATAATACATGTTGTCACACTTTATATTTTTTAAAATAAAATTTACAAACACAGTTTACCAGAATCACTTATTTAAAGTATTAAACAATTTCATACAATGATACAAATGTATAATCTAAATTATACATTCGTAACTTAACAAAAAATAATTAAATAAATGTATAACGTTTAATCATTTAGTGTCATTAAAATGACATTTTTTCCTGTAAAATATATAGCAACACAAAGTATAATGCTAAATCATACATTTCTTACACAGTAACTACTAACGTATAACAGTTCATATAGATTATGTTTCAATAATTTTTTAAGTGACTGTTATATTTCCCAGGTTACATAATACATATACCAATTGTTTTGCGGAGGAATTTTGACTTTTTGAGAAGAGTCGCCACTTAATTTTGAAAAGGAATTAAGAAACCTTTAGAAAGTTACTTCAAACGATTCAAAACAGAAAAATCATTTTAAGTTAGAGATTCTAGATAAATGGTTCCTATTAACGTTTTAGGAACCGCTTATCTAGAACTCTAACTTAAAACAATTTTTCTGTTTTGAATCGTTTGAAGTAACTTTCTAAAGGTTTCTTAATTCCTTTTCAAAATTAAGTGGCGACTCTTCTCAAAAAGTCAAAATTTCTCCGCAAAATAGAAATGGCGACTCTGCTGGAGAATTTGAAATATATTCCAGTATTTAGTGGAAATTTTGAGGTTTCCCTCAAAATTTCTGCCCCAGTTTAGAGTAGTCTGAGATGATATCATCTCAAGTGGATCTAAAGTCTTTGCTGATCTTCATCCTCTTTGTTGGATGTTGATCTTCTCTTGTGAATTTTCGAGATTCATTCTCAAAAATTCTGTCCCAGTTTCCATTTCCTGGGGTTATATGACTGAGCCGTTGGGGCGCCTACGTATCCCGTTGAAGCAGGAATCAGGTCACACGTAGTTCAAGACTACGCTAGGGATATATATAAAAAAAATCTAATGGGTTGACCGAAGCCGACATAGGCCTCCTACGTATCCCTTTTGTTGGAAATTCAGGTCATCACATAGTTCATACATAAAAAGAAAGGATAAATTTTCCTAAGGGGGTTGACCGAAGCCGACATAGGCTGCCTACGTATCCCTTTCTTGGGAATTCAGGTCAAACGTAGTTCGTACATAAAAAGAAAGGATAAATTTTCCTAAGTGGTTGACCAAAGCCGACATAGGCCGCCTACGTATCCCTTTCTTGTGAATTCAGGTCAAATGTAGTTCGTACGTAAAGGGAAAAGGTTCTAGGCAATTACACATCATAAAATTGATACTATTGTAAAGGCGATTACAAATAAGTCAAGAAACAAAACTATAGCAACTTTCAAGCACAATATCTCTACCGCATCAGAATTGATTGGTTTGGTCCACTCTTGACCATCCATCTCAGGTAGGATTAGGGCTCCTCCCGGTTGGGCTTCTTTTGATTTTCACATTCCTCTGTATCTACTACTAACTGCTCCTCATCATCTTTTCTGTTCATCATTAAAACCTTCGCTCCGTTCGTCTAACCCTTGACATGACATGACATGACATGACATGACATTGGCAGGTTTTTGAATTATTACTACCAAAATAAACCATGCTAGATAATCATATTTTAAAAAATAACTTCTTAAATAAAAGGAAGCCTTTTTGGAAAATAAATAAAAACTATGGCTCATGACCCACACAAATATGGGCCCATGCCTTTTTGAAAGTTGTAAAACACGAAACGAAAATTTGAGACATAAAAGGGTGGATCACGGGGCCTCCTCTGGATCATCGCCGATTTTAAAAACTATTAGTCATTGCCCTTTCATCTACCGCGATGGGTGACGAATTAGGAGCGGAGTGGAAGTCCAATTTTGTAAAACCTCTCCTGGTGCAACCTTCTTCATCTCATCGGACTTTGGGAAATCATCTGGTAGAGCATTAGATCCTTCAAACAGATCTCTTATCCCATCCTCAAGACCATCATCATTTGACATCTCATGTACGGGAAATGACTGGTACAAGAGCAGTAAGGGCCTAAACAGACTCTCCTTTGAATTATCTTTGATCCTATCTTCTTTTCTTGGTTGGTACTCTATTCCATGCTTAAAAACTTTTTCTGGGACCATGACAGGCTCAATAGTTCTTTCCAAATCCTTACTTAAGGCGGCCACAACTTTCTCTATCTTCTCCACCTCATCTGTTCCTTTGAGTCCTTCTGAATTTACCTTAGTGATGGCCTTGCTAAACGTCCATTCACCCTCTATTTCAATCATGCTAACTGTAGTTAACATTTGGTGTCAGCGAATGAAGCGTGATGACCTTCTGATTGATCAAATCTTGGATCTTATACTTCAAGTTAATACAATCCTCGGTACTATGCCCCGCTGCTCCTGAATGATGGCATAATTTTGATCGAGATGATAAAACCGAGAGTTGGGATTGATAGGCTTTGGTTGGATTGGTTGCAAATAACCAACTTTCATCAATCTTCCGAAGAGCTGGGTATGACTTTCATCTAGCGGCGTGAAGTTTCGGGGAGGTTTCTTATTGAAGTTTGGACGTGGAGGGTTATAATGGTTCTGATTTACAGGAGGAGGTACTTGATGATAATTTGGAGACGTTTGGACGTTTATTTGGTTATTTGGAAAAGTAGCTTGAGTATGAGGCTGATAATTTGACTGTGAAACTTGGCATTGAGGTAAAATATTTGGAATTGGAGCTTGACATTGGGGTTGAGCGTAGAATACAGGCTGAAAACTTGATGATGATGATGAGGAAAGAATATTCCTAGGCTTGAATTTCCTCTTTAACTTATCAACAGAATTAATAGAGACGGCAGTCGCATCTTCTCTTTTCTTCTTTGGGAATGCAGAAAATTCAGATAATGTTGGGGTTTTGACAAATTTTCCTATTCGGATGCCTTTCTCTAATGATTCCCCAATCTTTACTAAATTTGTGAAAGTGGCTCGGACCGCGGATACCATCTTGGTATAAAATTCTCCTTCCTGTGCGCGAGAGAAAATTGATACCATTTCTTCCTCAAACATGGGAGGTTGTACTTTAGCAGCCTCTTTTCTCCAATGAAAGATGTAGTCTCAAAAACACTTATTATTCTTCTGTTTGATCCGATCTAGTGAGTGTCGATCAGGGACTATCTCAATGTTAAATGCGAACCTGTCAAGGAAACCCTTGTCCAATGCTTTCTAACCAGTCCATCTTTTCAATTCCTGAGACATGAACCATTCTAAGGCTTCGCCACTTAAACTCCGGCTGAACAAACGCATCAATAATGCTTCATTTTTCCCTACCCCCACCATTTGATCACAATGCCTTCTCAGATGGGCCATTGGATTTTCGGTGCCATCAAACACTTCAAATTTAGGAACCTTATACCCTTTTGGTAGATTTATTCCAGGGTGAACACATAAATCATCATACCCTAAACCGTCGTGGTCCCTCACTCCATGAGATTCTTTGATCCTCATGATCTTTTCATTCATAGCTAGCAACTTTATTTCATGCTCGGTCCTCCACTCTTTCTCTTTCTCCTCGTAATGGTCTATCTCGGGATTAGGAAGGGGATTATAAATATCAGGGGATATGATGGCATAAAGAGGATTTGGAAGGGAGGCTTGATTTTGCGGATGAAACGAAGCGGGTTGGTAGGTGGGGCGGACATTATGAAAATTAGAAAAGTTTTGTGGAATTTGAGAGTGGTTTGGTGGAATCGGAGAAGAATTCTGCGGATTTGGAAACGAATTTAGTGGATTCGGGAATAGATTTGATGGATTTTGCGGGTTTGGGAGTGAATCTTGTGGATTTGGGAATGAATTTTCTTGATTTCAAAATGTGTTCTGGGGATTTGGGAATGAATTCGGAGATGGGTTTTGTGGGGTTAGAGATGGATTTTATGGATGGTAGGCATTTGGGTTATTTTCGCGATTGGTGTTTTGGACAAATGAAGGAGCGGAGACGGACGATATGTTATTTGGCTGATTCTCGAGAAAAGGTGTACTGAGGGGAGGAATTTGGAGTGGAGTCCCGTGTCCTCCTGGAGTGGGGGCATTGACGATGATGGCCAGATTAGCCAAATCTCGAGTGCGATTTATTTCCTCCTGAAGCATTTCTAATTTTCTTGCGATTTTCGCAATCATCTCACTCTGTTCCACTATTACATTGTCCCTGATGGTCAATGTGTTTTATTCATCATTTCCAGTCATTATTGAATGATGGTCAGAGAATGAGATTTTATGTGCTTTTGACCGGGTGAAGTAGGGATGTTCTGCCAGCTTATATCAACACGAAGTAGTTTCTATTATCTGTAAAGTAAAACAACTCAAAGGCAGATATGTTAGTTTCCGTATGTGATAACTAATGCAAAATATTTGACAAGAAATAACCACATAGAGTTGTTTGAGTCATAGCCAAATTCATCCATAGGAGCATAGAGGATAAACTTGTCTTTGATCCAAACAAACACACATAAACACATAAGACAATTATATTACACAAAAACATTATAATAATGCGTATCCTAACTGGGGTGACCCTTTTTGAGCCAAGGGTTCAGGCCTAACGATTTTGAAGAAAATATATACTTTCCTAAAGTCAATCCGTTATCCCCCAACTTATATAGACACGAAAAGGGCAGAAATGCTTACAAACGATAACAAAAGAGGGATACAATCTTTAGGAAAAAAGGGAAATAACATGAAAGAAGATAAACTCCCACGTAGGGGATAGAAAATACTAATTCCTGAGTGTTTCTTCTATCTGCCTTCGCCTTCTTAGCTTCATCCATTTCTTATATTGTGACGTCTGTAAACTGTGCCTTAGATGCAAACTTCCAAATCGATTAATTTCTTGCTTAACTTGCTTCAATTCTTCTTACAAAAGTAAGGAAATCAAGCTTTTTCCCGACCCCCAAAGGATAATGGATTGAATTAGATAGGCATACATTTTCTTCAACATATAAATATGGTTCGTCTATAATTGACTCGGGATCAATAGACACAGGTCAGGTTTTCTAATGGGCCCAATACCCCGCTCGGGTATTGAGTCATCCTAGGCTCATGCCTAAAATAAGGTTTTGGTTTCGTTCTATCCTAGGTGTCTAGAGTGGGTTTGAACACCGATTCTCAAGCGGACAACTTGAGTTTGAAAATACGAACAACCATCAAACGACTCACGTGCTAATAAGCCGTTTGTATTTCCAACACATTATTGGAATTGAACAATAGGGGCCGGGACATCCACGAAACCCCAAAACAGTTTAAATAATGCAGGAATATGCCATGAGAAGCGATAGTTAAACTTTACAGAATCGAAACATATAAACACATAAATAGTTAATCAAAAGACGAAACCAAACATTTGGTTAGAACCTAGTTTAAAAATCCCCAGCAGAGTCGCCATTTCTGATTTGCGGAGAAATTTTGACTTTTTGAGAAGAGTCGCCACTTAATTTTGAAAAAGAATTAAGAAACCTTTAAAGAGTTACTTCAAATGATTCAAAACAGAAAAATCATTTTAAGTTAGAGATTCTAGATAAGCAGTTTCTATTAACGTTTTAGGAAGGTGTTAGACACCTAAAACGTCCGCTAACTTGCGGTTATCCGGATTGTTTGAAAATCATCTTTTGACTAACTTCAAAAAGATTAATTTGTTGAAAAGTAGTTGATTAGAAAAAAGTTTTTGCAAAATCAATTTTTTAGCGACTTTAGTTAGGTATTTAACTAGGTTCGCAAAGAAGAACGTAAACAAGTAAACGAAAAGAAAAGAGGAAAAGTGGGGAAGTAGTGATTTAGGCTTTTAAGCCCAAACCATCGACCCTGTCTTAATCTAGTTGGGTTGAAAACCCAACTCCACCTGTCCTATTTCTATGTTTTCGAGCCATTTTAGGCTCGAGTTTCCACTTCACTTGTATTAAATACAATTTTGGCTTCGAGGCCCAAATGAATAACTAAACAAATAAGGAAATAAATACGACAACAATAAATAAATAATGACAACAAATAAAGAAATAGAAATGAGGTTTGGGGCTCGTCGTCGCTTCAAGAATGGGACTTTAACCCATTCTTCTTCTTTCGACTCCTTGTATACAACTATAATGCGACTGGATTTTGAACTTAGTCTTTCGAAATTGACTCGGGATTATTGGGCCTCAATGGCCCACAGTAGACGTACAGAGGAAAAGAAGTCCATGTAGGACTCGAACGTATCCACATGCAAAAGAAGAGTGAAATAATTAAAATACGTCCTAAGGTTAATATTTAAGCAAGTATTAAATTATCAAGTGTAATAAAACATGCAAAACCAGTTTAACAACGGTAACTTCTCATTAGGTAACATACGTGGAAACCAACAACAATAATAACGACGACAAATCTAATATATTCCCATGAAGTGAAGTCCGGGGAGGGTAGAATAGGCACAGTCCATACCATTATCTCAAATATGAGGTAGGAAGGATGTTCCCGATAGACCTCGACTCGAAATAGGACAATCAAGATAAGGAATAATTATAGAACGAATATCCGAAGAACATGATGTAATTAACATCATAAGATACAAACCTAACCCAATACTCTATGAATATTTACCTAAACTGACTACTAATAGCGAAACAAGTCCAACAGATAAGAATACGCACTATAGAATACTCTTTAGCAGTTTTACATTAAATCTAATTCGATCTATTAGAAAATAAGCTAAACAAACTATCAATAAGCAAATAAAACTTCAGACAAATTGGAATTAGCAAAAGAGCTCTTATAGAAGCCTCATGGATGTATACATTTTTTATTTTTTCATTAAATCTACAAGTGAAATAAACTAGAAAGAGCATCATAGTATACTCTTATAGCAATACCTAAAACACAAATTTCAAGTTTTACAGTAAATCTAAGGTACTAGAGTTACCAGGAGGCTAGAAATGAATTCATACGTCCTACTGAAAATCATTTAAATAAATTAATGACTTTGAACAAATCCTTATCATCTCCTTACCGAGTCACGCAGAATCACAAGTTAAGAAATTCACTCACAGACCAAAGACAATCAGAGCATGGTGGTATACAACGAAAATTAAATAGGGGTAAACGAAACAATCCAGACAACTTCTTCCAGACTTAACATAGAAAAACAGCTATTGATTTTAGTCAATGTTGTTATACTAAGCCTTTCCTTTCCTAGTATATGAAACTGAAACTAAAAAAATAGATGATCAAGCGTCCTTAATGAATTAATTTACCAATCTTTGCTATTACATATCAGAAGACTCTCTAAAATATGCCCAATGTCATACAACGCTAGAAGAAAAGTAAGAACCACTCATGACATACCACCAAGGTCATGAACACAAACTAAACGACTAAAGTTCAACGAATCCGATTAACATGCTCAGTTTTTGAAAGATGATATAGTATGTCTAGCATGAAAACTAACCTTGCAGTGATTTCAAAGGTAGACACGAAACTATGATTTTTGATTTAACAGAATCAACTACAGACATAGTGGTAAAAAAAAAAAAAAAGTCTCACCACGACACATATTGAAGCACATAGATGAACCATATGGAGGGAAAACAGAAAAAAAACTTCATAACTATCCTGAAAACGAGATTATAACATGCCAACAACAGAAATACAAGAATGAGAGTTCGAAGGAGCGACAATCAAAAATACAGAATCTATACAGAGTCGGCATGGTAGCATGAACTTCAATTCAGTGAAAACAACATAAACACAATTATCGTCTATTAATTCCTACGGCCGTTAAAGCCATCTACAGCTACTTCCAGCAAAACAACACTAAAAGTTACATCAGAAGGGGATGAAGCAGAGGAACGAAAGATGATGAACGATAGTAGAAATAGAGAAAGATGCTTACCTCCTTTGGAGCAGCAAAACGGGACGTCGAACTGACACCGAGATCTCGACCACCACCGGAACCACTGACGGAGAGCGTAGATACTCCTTTCGGACTTGGACGACACCCCTTTTAACAATCGTACAGAGAAATTACTGGATTTGCTAGCAAGAACCTTTTCCCTCTCCTTTTTCTTCTCTTGTTTTTTCTTTCGAATAAGACTTGACGACCTCAAAGAATTTTTCCTCCTTAGTTTTTTCAAACCCAGAAGAGAAAGAAGAAACTCCCCCCCAAAAAAATCCCCAATTTTTGAATCCCAAAATAGCGACTCTGAAATTTTCGAAACCCTAATTGAGAACCCTCGAGCCCAAAAAAAATCCCCTCTTTCCAGTGACCCAATAGGTCCTTATATAGGGGACGAATTCGGAGGGTCCTCTAGGGATTTCAAAAAGGGGAGAAGAAATTCAAAAATCCACTTGGATAAGGCTACCCTTCTCACTGATCGTACTCCTTTCGTTGCTTTCTTCAGCGGAATTCAAGATTCGTGGACCAATCCCATTTGGGTAAAACGAAATTCCCCCCTAAGACCAATGAAAACTAACCACATACGTACGAAATCGTACCAATGATCCCGAGATTCACGAAATTTGGACGTTGGGGTGAGCAATGTCACCCATTTCTAGAAACTTTGAGGTTTTCCTCGTCGTACTATCGCGTGGAACGCGTGAAGAAGGATAGGGTCGGGTTGAAGCTGGGTTGGTTCGAACCGAATTTGGGTCAGCGTTGATGGGTTCGAAATTGGTCGATGTTGTCGTTTGGTTGTACGTTGAATATTTGGTTGTTGTCGTTCATGGTGGTGGTGTCGTGTATATTGGTGCCTGTTTGTACGCATAAGAGGAGAAGGAGGATTAGGGGTTGGGCCGGGTTGGTGGCTGGAGTGGTTGGGCCGTTGAGGCTGTTGATGTTATTGGTGAAGGGAAATGGGCTGGAGAGATTTGAATATTGTTGGATAGAATTAAGATTTTAGTAATGTAGAGATTTAGGCTATTTATCAAATAGTCAATGGATGAAAATTTAGATAATCATATTTAAATTTTAGCCTAATTCAAATTAAATTGATCAATTACATTGCAATTATGGTCAAATTAATTTCAATTAAGGTCTAATTTAATAAATTGACTAAATTAAATTGAAATTCGATACGAATTAACACCTTGTTTAATTCCGAGCTTCTTGATTTAATAAAATCAAATGCATATTTATCCAAATAAATTATTTTCGAGAATAAATTATATTTGGATCAAGATTTTAATTATTATTTTTTGAAATGATCCTTAATTGAAATTTGATATTTCATAGAGTAAATATCTAAGTAATCAAATCATATAATATTGTATATTTGAACACGATAATAAATAATTGCTACTTAAGATGACAAAATTACGTACAAATATATTTTTAAATTTTTTTTATTCAAATGAAATAAATATTCTGATTTTATTAAGAATCAAAGAAACTCAAGATTAAATTTAGTTGTGGAGGGCAAAAATTAGGTGTCAACACCAATCAGTTGTAAATTACAGTGATATGTTTACGAAATATGATAAACGAAAAATTACACAAAATGTTCTGCAGCTATTAAATATTAATTGAACAACTGAAACTAAAATAGCAACCAAAAATCTTATTAGTAATTATTTCAGCATTCCAAAAAAATCTAATTAAAATGATTATACTACTAAAACCAAACAAACCATCAGCAAGTAGGAAAACATATTATCTTCATCATGATTCCTTTGAAAAGAAACCGCAAGTCCTACGATTGTGACCGGCTCGTCCGTATTTTCCGCAGCGGTTTGAATTTGAAGACAGTGATTCACTTGATTTCAGATGCCTTCCTTTTTTTGGCCTACCAGGAGGTCTTTGATATTTGGGCGGCAAAACTTCTTCATCATCAACAAAACCTGAAACACTCCAATCCTTCTTGTCTGGCATTGGAACTATCGGGAGTTCATATGTCTTCACTATGGTTTGTGGCCTGTACAATTCAGAGCAATAACGATCATAATCCTTAACATCCACATTTTTACTTTTTAATACGACAATTCCATGTGGACAAGGTATTTCATCAATTTGATATCGGCCACAATTGCACGTGCCACACTCAATATCTACAATGTACCTCCGTCCCGAATCATAAACACAATAAAGATAACTCCCTGCTGGCTTAACCTGTTACCAAAAAACATAATATGTTTCAGATGGAAAAATATTAATATACACTCAATGTAAAACAAAGTTTCTATTCCATAATTATTCTAATACATACCGTCATCCGCAGAGCTTTTACACCATTATGAGTTAGAATTTCTTCAAATCTTCTGCCAAGAGTTGTATTGGTGTACGATGCAATTTCGTTGTTCTTACAATTCCATGCAGCAAATAAGGTTCTAACTTCTTCTAGGGAACCTAGAATAGGAAGTTTTCTAGCCTCAACGAAACAACCATTAATACATTCGGCTATATTTGAAGTCATCATTCTATCTCTATTTACAGGAGAGTGACACCGAGCCCATTTTTCATACCCAGCTTCCTCCAGATATTCCTCAACTCGTTGATCAACCTTAGCAACCTTAGACATAATATATTCAAAATCTTCCTTTTTATAATATTTAGCCATGGAATAATACTAAGTCTATCTTTGCTTTTCCTAAAATGGGTGCAAACGTTTTTCCATAAATGTCATATACAAGCTAGATGAGGGACATTAGGATAAAAATTGCTTACACCTTTTATGATACTTTTATTTCTGTCTGAAACAACACACATGTTGTCTCTTTCACCAAATGCCTCTCTAAACTGTTGAAAAAATCAAATTCATGCATTGTCATTCTCCGAATCAACAACACTGTACGCTAATGGCAGAATACAACCTACAAATAAATTAAACAAGGCAATCATTGTTAAAAAAAATAAGTCAACTATAAAGGTGCTAATTTTAGCATCTTTATGATTCATTATAAATAAAACTTCAATGTATAAGCTAATATAATATATAGTAAATAAAAAAACAAAAAAGAGTACAAAAAAATATGAACGCACAGTACCTGCACCATCTAATGTGCCTGCCGATACAAATGTTCCTTCATATGGACCGCTTAAATGTGCCCCGTCAACAACTACAACAGGTCTACAAAATTCAAAACCCCTAATCATCGGACACAATGAAATAAACAAGTATTTAAACTCGTTATCTACTGCCTTATGCATCCGAATGTGCGATTGTGGATACACTTGGTTCAACATATAGATATAACGGGGCATTTTTCTATATCCATCTGCTGGTCCACCTCTAAGCATCGCAATCGCCTTCTCTTTTGCACTCCATGCTTTCATGTAATTAATGTCGACTCCGTAAACAACCTTCATCTCTTCGATAATGTCCGCGGGGGTGTGTATTCTTTTGTGATTGATTAATTTTAGAGCAGTAAATTCACTCACAAAATTACTTGTCGCAACCACATTATTCAGCACTCGGTCCCTAAGACTGCAACTATGCTCCGAAACAAATGTTTTAATCAAAAATAATTCCGATTCATTCATACAAGATGACTTCATGACCCATTTGCAATATTCGTTACGACAAATCAGTACATAGCTGCATCAAAATATAAAAACTTATTCATTGTATTAAATAAAATTATTAATCTTGAAAATAGAAATAAAATAAATTTTTTCCATAAACTGCCCAGTTATATTATACATAGCTTTGAATGTATAATCTACATTATACTTACGTTTTTAAACTAAAAAAAACATAATTCATAAAACACATTAATCAAAAAATTAAATTTCAGAAAGTATATATTCATGTTATCAGCACATATCTTCATCAACAAATAAAAACTTAATCAATATATAAAACAAAAATATATAAAATGAAAATACTAAGAACACAAAAAAAAAAACTTTCACTACAACAGTTATATTATACATATATCTGCATGTATAATTAAAATTATACATTCATATTTTTTACTTAAAAAACCAGTAATAAATCACAAACTAATTCACAATCTCTTAAACAAATGAATCATACATTTCTTTGCCTGACACGATTTAATTATACATTATCAAACACATAAAGTATCACATTATACATTCGTATATTAACATTACACATCAACAGTTCACAAAACTACACAACATAAATTTCTTATAATAAAAAAAACAAATATGTTATAAGATTGGGACATACAATTGATATCATACCTTTTTTTGTCGAATCATTTTGCTTTTGTGTTGAATCCATTCGCTATTGCGTGTCTTGCCATTACTGAAACAAGAGTTTCCTTATCCTTATATATCTGACTCACCATTATTTCAGTGTTCTTGCAATCAGTAATGAAGTTTTTAACTTCCATTTCAGGCACATATAGAGCATACTGATTATCCGTTTCAACAACTGGTAAAGCAACCGTATCATATTCACTACCCTCGATACACATTACAGAACCAGTTGCTTTATCAAACTCTATTTCACTATTGGCTTTGTCGCAAGTTGAAATACAAAGCGAAAAATTAACCAAACCAGCAAGTTGTTTCTTTAACTCAACGTAAACCCTCACTCCATTGTCGTTTCTTATTACAATTGGAGAAGATTTTCCTTCAACCACATATTTCACTTCAATTTTTTTACGTACTTCATCTATATCCAACTCAATGGCGATCATAGAAATCAATTTCAAGAAAGTAATACTTTCCGAAATAATTATTGTGTCACTTTTGTATGACTCATAACTAGTTTTTGACTCCCAAATTCCTGAATGTCGCAGCAATATTGAGATATTCATGTTGCTTTTTGAAAATTTGAAGAACGTATGTAGAAGATTTTTGTTGTTTTTTGGGATTTTTTTAGAAGAAATAAATTGCAGCAATAGAGCTTTTTTGCTTTCCAGATCTTCAATCAAATATTAGAGAAAATAATATTTGACTTGTATATTTTTTTTTTTTAAATTCAAATTTCAGTTACTAGTTTTATCCATAAATGAGTTAATGTTAGCTAATTATTGTCGTTAATTAAGGAACAGTGATATAATTACTGATTTCTATTACCTTAAATTTAGGAATAACTGTTTCATTATAAATTCCACCAATGTATAATATTTGGCCGAATGTATGAGTATCTTTGCCAAAATTCAGGAGAGAGAATTTATGAGGGGATTTTGTGTAATTACTTTCTTAAGCTAGGGGATTTATGTTGTTTATACATGTTTTTTCTTGGGGTACATTGGTGTAGCCCAAATATTTAATTGGGCTTAACAAGAAGTTAGCTCGACTTATATCACTAACAACGGCCCTTTCTTTCACTTATGTGATTTCCTTTCCAGATTAATCTTTAGAAGGGCCCTTTGTGTGAGATTAATGTCATGACCCAAACCGGGGCCCTGGCCGTGACGAGCATTCCGAACCATGAAGGCTCGAAACACCCCTATCTATCTGGTAATCATGCACATAATTCATATGATAATAGGATATGTGGAAGATTCACAATATAACGGAAACATGGTCAAGAATCATATGAAAACAGTAATGGGGAATAATGTCCCACAATTCTCAATCAACATCTCGAAAACGTCTGCGAAATCTCTACTACATAACTGAAACAAATAACTATCTGAAAACTGGGACAAGGCCCCCAGTAGACCCAAAACTACTAAATAATAATTAATCTGCCAGACATTAGGCCTTCCGAAAGATAGAAGGCTCACCACCCGACTCTGCAAATCTGTCTGAAGAATCTACTGATTATCTGGACCTCTAGACTGTGCCTCCGAACCTGGGAGGGAAGGGGATCAATACAAAAGTACTGGTACGCAGAGAAATCAAAACAAAATACAATATTTTTACAAAATATAGGTGAAAGCCAGTATAAAGCAGTTTTGTATCAAATCATTTGAAAACACATGGGAATAATATAATAGTTTTCAACAACAATGTAATGCAGCTGAGCTAGGTGGAATACCTTACATATAACATTTACACCAACTGTCAAACTCGGTTGCCGCCAAGATTAGAGTATAAGTGAGGGGAAGACACACAAGATCACACAACAGGGTGTCTCGACCCAATAAAGTATGGTAGTGCACAAGATCACAAAGCAGGGCTCCTAACCATAGTCCCAATTTGGGAATGACATAAAGTCAGGTACACAAGATCACTTAGCCTGGTACCAAATTCCCATGTCAGCAAACACGATTTCCAGCGATGAGCCCTTACACTCAAACGCCTTCTTCAGGCATCCACCTATCTCGTATAAAATCAATGCATTCAACTCCATTTAATTCAACCACATATCTTATTCTGTAGGATATCGTCATACCCGACTTGCAAGCCATCAATATCACATCATTACTTCATGCAACCATTATATTCATCATATTTCAACATAATAACCCTCTCCTTGCAAGTCAAAAATCATATTCACTTTCAAAATATTTCATGTCATGCTTGTCAAGATGATTTCAAACAATTCACATCATATGAAAATTCAAAATAATTTCATATCAAGAGAGGGGTTTCATATAATTCATGCTCTCAAGTTAACATCTTTTGAATCACAAGCATATGCATATATAATATATCAAATCACTTCGGAAATAGGTCTAAAGACCACATCAATATCATAAAGATGCTTAAAACATGTTTATATTCATAATTTCAAAACCCCTATTTTTAAAACATGATTTTTTTTAAGCCCATGAGATTTTTGAGATAACCCCACGTACCTCTATATGAGAAAATAATAGGTGCTTCTTGAAGCTTACGATCTGGGGATTCCAAATCTCTAGTTTGTTTAGAATTCCCATGGTTGAATCTTGAGTTACTAGAGATAATTGGATTGGAATTATAGGGAGGAAACCCTGATTCTTGCAACGAAAGAGAGAAAAAAAATGAGATTTTTCCCTTTACTAGGAAATATATAGAGGGTAGGAATGGGTAGAAAAAATCAAAATACCCTTGAGTGAAATTCTGAAACTCGAACCCCATTTTCGGCCCCAACGCGACGCGGAGCTTGGAAAAGTGCCAATTATTGAGACCTGAAAGTTTGGCGCGAAGTGGGACTATCGCGGAGGCTTGCTGGAAATTGACGAGTGCCATTTTTGCCTCTGGCGCGACGTCATGCACTGAAATGGCATTTGTCTTACAGCTGAAACTTAAAATAGCCATAACTCCTTACCCGGTTATTGGATTTTGACAAATCTTATATCGTTGGAAAGATTATTCAATTATCTACAATTTGGTATATAGTAGGCAACCCAGTTCATCATATACAATGAGTTATGATTGATTGAAGTTGACCCAAGTTTTGATGCTTACTCAAACTCGAACGATTGGAAATCTTTCAACTTGTCCTTGAGTTAGCGGACTTCTATGATCTTAATTCATGATCAAATAGATTTTACACTACATAATTAATCAACACACTAAATTTGCATTGGATTTATGGCTTTTGTAACCTTTATGAGCAGAAATGACGATTTACGTTCTAGCCCAAAAATGCGGGGTGTTACATTATCTCCCCCTTGGGATCATTCGTCCCTGAATGATGGGAAGGGACTTTGAAGCTTTAAAATAAGAATCTATGCATGCAACTGAATGGGGGTATCTCCCCCTTGGGACACTATGTCCTTCTATGAATGCTCAAATCACTAAGATACTCGGAAAAATTGAGGCGATGCACTAGGCACTTACGAATTGAATCATAACTGAACATCTGGAATCTGAATCTAGTACATAAAGCATGAACTGAGTTATACTCGCAAATAATAGTATACTCTATCTTTGAATAGTAACATAGCTGAGATTTTTGGGTTGATTAAATGAAAAGATGAAAAAACAAGTCATGCGAATCTGACGGCTAAACTAATTTGCTGGCCACATAGACTGAACTATACTGAAAACTCATACTCCGTCTGGAGTATCTTATCAACACTCTTCCTTACGAAGTCCTGGTAGCATTAGATAGCAAAAGATTTGGGCATGAGTCACACAAGACATCCGACTATAGGATCCCAACATTGACATTACTCTGCAGCCTGGAATATAAACATATAACTCATAAATCATGATGGAATTGCCAGGCCTTCGGCAATACAACTTCTTAAAGACCATATTCATTCTATTCAACTTATAATTATCATATGGGCATTGATAAATCTTTCTATTAATGCCTATAGTAGCTTAAATCCTTTCACTGCGATCACACCTAATTCCAAGTCACAAAAATACATTATGTCATACCACGCTATTATTCTAAACCATATGATGCAACCTTCTATATCTCTTTGAAAGATCACAACCTAAGCATAACATGCCTTACCACTTCAATGGCTACTCTGAATTCTTACTATGAAGTCGCTAGCGCATATAGCGTTCCTTTACAAAAATTCTAACATGTCATTCAAGCCTATCTTTATAACCACATATGAATTCAAAGCAAACACTCATAAGGACATTGCTTCACATATTCCCTAAACCACTGTCAATATCACTCCCACGCGCTACCTCAAAAAATATATCCACACACAAATTTCCACTAACCATCACATATATCACAAACTTAGCCCCAAATCTTACTTCACACTCATGGCCTTATCTAAACAAGCATACAATGATCTTTTATCAATAGGAAGCATTTACTAAACACCACTATCATTACATAAGGAGGGTATTATGCGAGACTTGGCACTTAACTGAGGCCTGAGGAATAGCAAAACAACATCAGGGATTCATCAAAGTGATCTGAGTTGAGAGTACACCCGTCTCAAAGCTGAATCTCGCTAATCATTTGGCGTATAGCATGAGTTATGGGAACTGAGCACACTATAAAGCATGAGTACATGAGTCATGAGATGCATGACCTCAATTTGGAGTTCATAACTTATGGAATGTGATCCCGACTATTGAATGAATTGAAATTTCTCATTTAGGAACTGGAAGAGCACATGATTCTCTATCGTATACATGAACATGAACTATGATCATGGAACTGTAATGTAAGGCATGAGTAGGCATTGGGGTAACTGAAAAACACTGAGATAAGAATGGGTGAAGTCTCACCCTCACTTTCTGATGTTCTATATCATACTGACATTACTACTAGAATCTGAGAGTCTGACTCGGTCACTTGTACTATTATCTCCTTCTTAGAATTAAGCCATCATCTTAAGCTTGAGAGATCCCTTACTAGACTCTAAACAGAACTACCCTTACTGCACTCTGGGGTATGAAAAACGACACTACACGTAATTAATTGAAATTAACCCGAATGACTACATCTGGAAGTGGAAAACCCACTACTAATACCACCTTTTGAGACACACTTTATCATTCTATAGCCCCAATAGTCATCATATAATACTAGAACACTTACTTACTTCAAATCGTCATGAGTATACCCGTAGTTGGAGTGCACACCCTCTAGCGCTTCAACTCTTATTTCTAATAGCGCAACCCTCAAGGACTCAAACTTAGATTCTAATACTTAACATGGATGTCACCAAGTCTTAAATGAATCACTCTACTTCTGTCATAGCCTACCAATAGAGCCACCTTAAAATTATATTCCTCTACCATGAGAATCAGGATCATATAAAAAAGGCTCAACACTATAAATTAAAGTTCCTTAACTTGGCTATTTAGAATACCATATACCATCTAACTAGTCCTTTTCCCACCTAGCAACTCAACGGTACCACTAGCCACACATAACATGTAATAGCCTTAGAATAAATAACACATCTTTAAACCACCCTGGGCATACTTCTACATCATACATACACCGTCATACTTCATTACGAAATCAAATAAAATTAGGCACTCACATACACTATTCAAGCCTGTAGATCACTTCCCTATAACTAGTATCATTAATCAAGAAATTATCACATCCACCTTCATGGCCATCAATTGTTTCAAACTTAAAGTCTAGTGCTAAACATGATTTACAACCCAACCATACACACAAATTTTTCACTTGAAAACTATGAAATAAACATCACGAAAACACTAGTGCACTAGAACTTCATAACCATAATAATCGATCATGATCTAACGGTTTTCCTTATCATAATCCATTAGCATGTACTATTTCAGCACATCAAGCCTACTAATTTAATCTCATAAAACATGCATCATCAAACTCTTGCCACTATTTACCACCACACCATTTAAATTCAAGCCTATAGTTTAGTATCAATCATTTACCACCAATGAAGAATGCAACATAATATAAATATACTAATCCATCAAATTGGGACATTCTACCCAAATATCTCAAAAATCTACTACATACCTTCTCACAAGTAGTACTAGTTTACAACTACCTGTAACACCCCATAAAATTTTTTCGTACACTTATCGCGATTATATGGAGTCCTAAAGGCTTGCGTATGGGTTAAATTAAGTTTATGGTGTTCGGAAGTATCCCGTCAATAGTTGTATGTGTAGGTATTGGAATAAGCTTTCCAACAATATAAAGTTTTCCCAAAACAGAGGAGTATTTCATATAAGCGAGCACATTCGAAATTTCAAAATGGTGGCTGAGAAGCCTGTGAACAGTAAATCTGCAGGAAAATTACTGCAGCTAGGCAATTATTTTTTTGGATCAACTTTAGACGATCATAACTCCTTGTACAAAAAGAACTGTGTGATCTGCTATATATCGACGAAAATCTCCGAGAGTCTTATTTCCGATGAAATTGGTTTCATCCAAATCCAATGTCTGAGTAAGGAGATATACCCGTTTTACTACAGCCTATAAAAAAAAAACAGAATTTTGGGACAGATTTTTGGGTCAACTTTAACCGACCATAACTCCTTGTACAGGAAGAACTGGGTGGTATACTTTATATTAAAATGAAATCCCTTTGAATTATCTTTCCAATGCAATTGGTTTCACCCAAATCCGATACCGGAGCAAAGAGTTATGATCGATTTACTTCAGCCTGTCAAAACTGTCCACTGGGGACAGATTCGGATTTATTTAAATTTTTAGGGCAAAATGGTCATTTTCTATTACCTCTTGGACGAAAATTGGTCTTTATAAACATACACTTAGCCTCATATATATCATATATCATCCAATTATTAAGAGAAGGTGAAACCCTAGCCTAATTTCAACTTCAAATATTTTGTGATTCAACCGTAGAAAATTCGAATTGGTTCCGTAGTTGTGTTCACCATCTCGAAAGCTTCGAGAAGCACCCCATGGTTATGTAAGGAGGATTCTAAATACAAGAGTTCATTGTTAAGGTATGAATATTGTTTATTCTTGATTCTTATCCATGAATAAGTATTGATAAAGGATTATGAGTATTGTCTTGATGTTGGAAGATAACTAGAAACATAGTTATGAATTGTTTTGTATAAATTGTTAGTAGTAAATTATGGAAGTTGTTGTATTGGATTATGGAGGATGAATTGTGGTGATATATCATTATATTAGTGGTTATGTATGCCTAGTGATCATGTTGGTATTGGATGGTGATTAAGAAGGGAAATAAAGGCTAAGAGTGATGTTGAGGGATCTTGCATGAAAATGCATGATATGTGAATGTAATAAGAGTATAAGAGGATGTATGTAACACTCTTATTGATGAGTTAAAGGATTACTTCCTAGACATTATTTGGTGAAGTTAATACCTAAATGGTAAGGTTTGGTTGATAATACTAGTTTGCCGCAAATGACTTATTGTAGATAAGTGTTCAAAGAGTACGGGAAGTCAAGTTGGACTTGTATTGAAGTGGTTATATCAAGGTATGTAAGACATACTCTATCTAATCTTTGGCATGAATAATGACCCATGACACTCTCAAGTAAGCTTCCAACATTGTCCTACGACACATGACACATAATAACATCATATGATCTTCGACACTACCAATTGAACTTGTTTTCACTTTTAAGATGTCCGGCTAGTAAAAAAAAAATGTCCATATACTATTGTTGACTCCGAAATGGTTTAATGAGGTATCCATGATTCTCTACTTCATTTTCATGATATTGATTACCTATTTACATGTTTTTCCTATTGAGGTATCATGGTTTCAAGTTCCATAAGGTGTGACCACAAAGTAACCAATCTCAAAGATTAATTGAATTAAGAAATGGAATGTCTTTATTTTAAATTGATGATATGATGTATTGTATTAGTACCACTGATCAGTTGGCCATTGTATTATAAAGATTATGTATATATGCTATTCCAGGGGTGGTCCCTGATGTATTGTATTAGTACCACTGATCAGTTGACCATTGTATGACATATGTTATGTATTGATAAGGAATACGGGAAGTAATGATACGAAAGTAATGTGCAGGTATCCCATCAGCTCTTTTAAGTGTGGTCTACTCATACTGTTTATTCACTGGTATCTGGGTTCTGTTGACCTTTTGTATCTCATCCTTATACTCACTGCATTACATACTCAGTACATATTTCCGTACTGACGTCCCTCACGGGGGACCTGTATTCATGCCTGCAGGAACAGGTACTTCAGGTAGTACACCTCCGCAGTAAGAGCCAGGACATTCTGTTGATAGTGGTGAGCTCCAGTTGTTTCGGGGCATCCCAAGTCGTTTCTATATGTATTTTTGGTATTTGTATAAAAGTCTTTTGTGGGCGGGAGTTTGTCCCGACCCTAACTCAGTTGTGTATCTATGTAGAGGTTTTTGTAGACATATTGTACAGCCATAGGAGTGTTTGGTTGATAGACGTGATGGCTCTGACGACCAATTACTGTTTATATATATATGCGTGTCTGCTGGGCTGATACAAGTACTGTTTTCTTCTATTTACAATGAAGTGCTGTCCAAATTTCTAATTTTCATAAGTAATGTAAATGTGAAAGTATAGGTTATGAACGGGTTCTCCCGGGCCTCCTCGGCTACGGGTGCCAGTCCGCTCTAATGGGATTTGGGGCATGACAGAAGTGGTATCAGAGAAGTTCGTCCTAGTGAGTCTACAAAGCCGTGTCTACGTAGAATCTCGTTTATCGGTGTGTTGTGCACCACATCTATAAATAGGAGGCTATTGGACATTTAGGGATTGTTTCCACTCTCCATTTCTTAGATCGTGCAATAGAGCCCATATTAGAGATAAAGTCATAATCGATCGCTTAATCCAATTGTTTTTTTTTTATTATAGTAACGATGCCGGTTACAAGGAGAAAGAATAAGTGGAAGCGAGTAGATGTAGTGGACGGAGAAGGTACTAGTAAGTCACCACCGGCACAAGCTGAACAAAGTGAGTCTCAAGCTGAGCATATATCAGGAGCTTCTTCTCCTCCGGAAGGGCCATCTATTAATGCTGTTGATCGAGATTTGAGGGATGCAGTACAACTTCTGACGAGTATAGTTGCTGGTCAAGTTCAAGGGCAAGCTATTCCTACCACGGGTTCTAGTGGTACGGATAGAGCAGCTAGCCTTCGGACACAGGATTTTCTGAAACTGGATCCTCCTACTTTTACCGGATCAGATATTAACGAAGACCCGCAGGACTTTGTCGATCAAACCCAAAGGGCTCTAGATGTTATGCACATATCCGGTAAAGAGATGGTTGAGCTAGAAGCATATAGACTGAAAGGAGAGGCTATATTGTGGTACGAGGATTGGAAACGATCTAGGGGTATTGATGCACCTCCAACTACGTGGGGAGAGTTCAAAGATGCATTTATTGATCATTATCTTCCATTTGAGACTCGTCAGGCTCGTGCAGATCAATTTTTAAATCTTCGTCAGGGTAATATGAGTGCAAGGGAGTATAGTCTTCGATTTAACTCCTTGTCTCGATATGCTTCTAATGTGGTAGCTACTATGGATGACAGAGTTCATCACTATGTGGATAGATTGGAACCATACTTGGTTAGAGATTGTACCATTGCTTCTTTGAACAAGGACATGGATATAGCGAGGATACAAGTTTTCGCTCAGAAAATGGAAGATCAGAGGCAAAGAAGAAGAACCCAGGAATCAGAAAAAGGATATTCTAAGCGGGCCAGAGCTATAGGGCAGTTTATGGCATCTTAGGGAGGTTTTAGGCCTTCGTTCTCTCATAGATTGCCTAGCCCGTTATCTTTTTATCCTGTAATTAGTGCTCCACCATAATTTCAAAGGTTCAGAGGTAATCAGTTCGGGCAAAGCAGTGAAAATCAGAGTTCGCGAACAGTGGGGTATCAAGGGCAAGGGAGTATGAGTCAATTGAGACCTCCACGACACCCGTGCCCCATATGTAGAAGATTTCACTTTGGCGAATGTCGGCTTGGAACGAATAATTGCTTTTGGTGCGGTAAGCCGGGGCATATGGCTAGAGATTGCCCATGCAGGACCACAGGTGGTATAACACGACCTACCGGATCAGCTGTTGCGTCATCATCGGTGCCTCCTTTGAGTAGGGGTGCACAACCTATGGGTCACGGTAGAGGTGATAGAGGAGCAGCTAGTTCTAGCGGAGCTCAGAACCGTGTGTATGCCCTAGCAGATCGGCAGAATTTAGAGGCTTCTCCAGACGTGGTTACAGGTACGTTGTCCATCTTTGCATTTGATGCGTATGCCTTAATTGATCCTGGTTCTACATTATCATATGCTACTCCTTTGGTTGCGGGAAGGTTCGGAAGAACACCCGAATTATTAGCCAAGCCATTTGAAGTATCAACGCCAGTGGGGGAATCTCTTATAGCTAGGAATGTTTATCGAAATTGTGTTGTGAATATTTGTGGTCGTGATACGATGGCCGATCTTGTTGAGTTAGAAATGGTAGATTTTGATGTTATTATGGGCATGGATTGGTTAGCGTCTTGTTATGCTACAGTAGATTGCCGTTCTAAGAAGGTATATTTCCATTTTCCAAATGAGGCAGTCCTTGAATGAAAGGGTAATGTTGGCGCACCGAGAGGTAGATTTATTTCTTACTTTAAGGCAAGAAAAATGATTTCCAAGGGGTACATATACCATTTGGTTAGAGTAAGGGATACAGAGGCAGATCCGCCAACTTTTCAGACCGTTCCGGTTGTGAATGAATTTCCTGATGTATTTCCTGAAGAACTACCAGGTTTACCTCCTGAATGAGAAGTGGAGTTTGGTATTGATATGTTGCCAGACACATAACCAATCTCAATTCCTCCTTATAGAATGGCACCAGCAGAGTTGCGAGAATTGAAAGAGCAACTGAAAGACTTGCTAGAGAAGGGATTCATCAGGCCTAGTATGTCCCCTTGGGGAGCACCAGTATTGTTTGTGCGTAAGAAAGATGGTTCGCTGAGGATGTGTATTGACTATCGGCAATTGAATAAGGTGACTATCAAGAATAAATACCCTCTTCCCCGAATTGATAATTTATTTGACCAGTTGGAGGGTGCCCAGTGTTTTTCCAAGATTGACTTGAGATCAGGCTATCATCAAGTGAGAGTCAAGGATAAAGATATACCCAAGACAGCTTTCCGAACACGGTATGGTCATTATGAATTCCTGGTTATGTCATTCGGGCTGACAAATGCACCCGCAGTTTTTATGGATCTGATGAATAGGTTGTTTAAGCCATTTCTAGATGTGTTCATGATAGTTTTCATAGATGATATTCTGGTCTACTCTAGATCAGAAGAGGATCATGTTAATCACTTAAGGCAGGCGTTGCAGATTCTTCGTGATCGTAAGTTGTATGCGAAGTTTTCTAAATGTGAGTTTTGGCTCAAGTCAGTGGCATTTTTGGGCCATATTGTCTCCAGTGAAGGCATAAAAGTTGACACTCAGAAGATTGAGGCTGTGAAGAATTGTCCAAGACCCACGACGCCTACGGAGATTCGTAGTTTCCTCGGGTTGGTAGGTTATTATAGAAGGTTTGTTGAAGGTTTTTCTTCTATTTCTGCACCCTTGACTAAGTTGACGCATAAAGCCTCCAAGTTTCAATGGAATGATGCCTGTGAAAAGAGTTTCCAAGATCTGAAGAGCAAGTTGACTTCTACACCGGTATTGGTACTTCCTGAAGGCACAGAAGGGTATGCAGTGTACTGTGATGCTTTGAGAATTGGCTTAGGATGCGTATTAATGCAACATGGTAGAGTAATAGCCTATGGCTCTAGACAGTTGCGACCACATGAGAGAAATTATCACACGCATGATCTTGAGCTAGCTGCAGTTGTATTTTCTTTGAAGATATGACGCCACTACTTATATGGGGTTCATGTTGACATATATACCGATCATAAGAGCCTATAATATATCTTCAGTCAGAAAGATCTAAACTTGAGGCAGCGGAGATGGCTTGAATTGTTGAAAGATTACGATGTTGATATCTTGTATCATCCAGGGAAAGCGAATGTGGTAGTGGATGCACTGAGTCGTAAGTATAAAATGGCATCTATAGAAAAGCAGGGGATGATAAAGGATCTTCACCAACTAGTTAATTTGGGAGTTCAACTTCTCGAAACTCCAGATGAAGAGGTTATTGTACGTAATGCAGTGGAATCTTCATTAATAGCTGAAGTGAAAGAGAAGCAGTATGCAGATCCAATTTTATTGCAGCTTAAGGAGGATGTGCAGAGTGGCACGACAAAGGCATTTGAGCTTACGCGAGAAGGAGTGCTTCAGTGTCAGAATCGTTTATGTGTACCTGATGTAGTTGAGCTAAGAAAGAGAACTATGACAGAAGCACACTGTTCAAGGTATTCCATCCATCCAGGGTCGACTAAGATGTATCAAGATTTGAAAGCAATACATTAGTGGAATGACATGAAGAAGAGTATTGCCGAATTTGTAGCTGAATGTCCGAATTGTCAAAGAGTCAAAGTAGAACACCAGAAACCCGGTGGTTACATGCAATGTATAGATCTTCCAGTCTGGAAGTGGGACAAGATCAATATGGATTTCATCACGGGTTTGCCTCGTACATTTCGGAAGTTTGATTCCATATGGGTGATCATTGATAGGCTTACCAAATCTGCGCACTTCTTACCAGTTAAGACAACTTATACGGCGGAAGAGTATGCGAAGTTGTATATTAAGGAGATCGTTCGGTTACATGGAGTTCCAATTTCCATTATATCCGATCGAGGAGCCCAATTTACCGCGAATTTCTGGAAGTCTTTTCAAAGGAGTTTGGGGACACAAGTAAATCTAAGTACGGCTTTTCATCCTCAAACGGAAGGACAAGCGGAACGTACCATCCAGACACTTGAAGATATGCTACGATCATGTGTATTAGATTTCAAAGGTAACTGGGATGATCACCTACCTCTTATCGAGTTTGCCTATAATAATAGCTATCATTCAAGTATCAAAATGGCACCATATGAAACATTGTATGGAAGAAAGTGTAGATCGCCAATAGGATGGTTTGAAGCAGGTGATGCGGTCTTGTTTGGACCAGACCTTGTTTATCAAGCAATGGAGAAGGTTAAAGTGATCCAACAACGGCTTGAAACAGCTCAAAGTCGACACAAATCTTATGCGGATGTTAGAAGAAGAGGACTTGAGTTTTCTATCGACGATTGGGTATTCTTGAAAGTATCACCAATGAAAGGAGTGATGAGGTTTGGCAAGAAAGAAAAGTTAAGTCCACGATACATAGGTCCGTACAAGATCATTCAAAGATTTGGACAAGTTGCTTATGAGTTAGAGCTACCTCAAGAGCTCTCAGCAGTTCATCCCATATTTCATGTTTCGATGCTTCGCAAGTACATCGGAGATCCATCGCACATCACTACTACGGAAGATGTACAAGTTACAGAAGATCTCACTTTTGAAGAAATGCCTATTGTTATTCTTGATCGCCAAATTAAAAAGATAAGGAATAAAGAGATAGCATCGGTAAAAGTACTTTGGAGGAATCAACAAGTTGAGGAGATCACATGGGAAGCCGAGGAAGCGATGAAGATTAAGTACCCTTACCTATTCAACGATGAGGAGGAAGTTCATGAGACGGAAGAAGAACAATAACAAGTAAGTGTTTATTTTTATGCAAGTATGTTATGATGATGAATATGTTAATTGTAAGCTTGGACATGTCTTAATTGAGTAACTATGCTAACATTCGAGGACGAATGTTCTTAAGGGGGGGAGAATGTAACACCCCGTAAATTTTTTCGTACACTTATCGCGATTATATGGAGTCCTAAAGGCTTGCGTATGGGTTAAATTAAGTTTATGGTGTTCGGAAGTATCCCGTCAATAGTTGTATGTGTAGGTATTGGAATAAGCTTTCCAACGATATAAAGTTTTCCCAAAAAAAAGGAGTATTTCATATAAGCGAGCACATTCGAAATTTCAAAACGGTGGCCGGGAAGCCTGTGAACAGTAAATCTGCAGGAAAATTACTGCAGCTAGGCAATTATTTTTTTGGATCAACTTTAGACGATCATAACTCCTTGTACAAAAAGAACTGTGTGAGCTGCTATATATCGACGAAAATATCCAAGAGTCTTATTTCCGATGAAATTGGTTTCATCCAAATCCAATGTCTGAGTAAGGAGATATACCCGTTTTACTACAGCCTATAAAAAAAAACAGAATTTTGGGACAGATTTTTGGGTCAACTTTAACCGACCATAACTCCTTGTACAGGAAGAACTGGGTGGTATAATTTATATTAAAATGAAATCTCTTTGAATTATATTTCCAATGCAATTGGTTTCACCCAAATCCGTAACCGGAGAAAAGAGTTATGATCGATTTACTTCAGCCTGTCAAAACTGTCCACTGGGGACAGATTCGGATTTATTTAAATTTTTAGGGCAAAATGGTCATTTTCTATTACCTCTTGGACGAAAATTGGTCTTTATAAACATACACTTAGCCTCATATATATCATATATCATCCAATTATTAAGAGAAGGTGAAACCCTAGCCTAATTTCAACTTCAAATATTTTGTGATTCAACCGTAGAAAATTCGAATTGGTTCCGTAGTTGTGTTCACCATCTCGAAAGCTTCGAGAAGCACCCCATGGTTATGTAAGGAGGATTCTAAATACAAGAGTTCATTGTTAAGGTATGAATATTGTTTATTCTTGATTCTTATCCATGAATAAGTATTGATAAAGGATTATGAGTATTGTCTTGATGTTGGAAGATAACTAGAAACATAGTTATGAATTGTTTTGTATAAATTGTTAGTAGTAAATTATGGAAGTTGTTGTATTGGATTATGGAGGATGAATTGTGGTGATATATCATTATATTAGTGGTTATGTATGCCTAGTGATCATGTTGGTATTGGATGGTGATTAAGAAGGGAAATAAAGGCTAAGAGTGATGTTGAGGGATCTTGCATGAAAATGCATGATATGTGAATGTAATAAGAGTATAAGAGGATGTATGTAACACTCTTATTGATGAGTTAAAGGATTACTTCCTAGACATTATTTGGTGAAGTTAATACCTAAATGGTAAGGTTTGGTTGATAATACTAGTTTGCCGCAAATGACTTATTGTAGATAAGTGTTCAAAGAGTACGGGAAGTCAAGTTGGACTTGTATTGAAGTGGTTATATCAAGGTATGTAAGACATACTCTATCTAATCTTTGGCATGAATAATGACCCATGACACTCTCAAGTAAGCTTCCAACATTGTCCTACGACACATGACACATAATAACATCATATGATCTTCGACACTACCAATTGAACTTGTTTTCACTTTTAAGATGTCCGGCTAGTCAAAAAAAAAATGTCCATATACTATTGTTGACTCCGAAATGGTTTAATGAGGTATCCATGATTCTCTACTTCATTTTCATGATATTGATTACCTATTTACATGTTTTTCCTATTGAGGTATCATGGTTTCAAGTTCCATAAGGTGTGACCACAAAGTAACCAATCTAAAAGATTAATTGAATTAAGAAATGGAATGTCTTTATTTTAAATTGATGATATGATGTATTGTATTAGTACCACTGATCAGTTGGCCATTGTATTATAAAGATTATGTATATATGCTATGAGCCCTAACACTCAAACGTCTTCTTCGGGCATCCACCTATATCTTATAAAATCAATGCATTCAACTCCATTTAATTCAACCACATATCTTATTTTGTAGGGTATCGTCATACCCGACTTGCAAGCCATCAATATCACATCATTACTTCATGCAACCATTATATTCATCATATTTCAACCTAATAACCCTCTCCTTGCAAGTCAAAAATCATATCCACTTTCAAAATATTTCATGTCATGCTTGTCAAGATAATTTCAAACAATTCACATCATATGAAAATTCAAAACAATTTCATATCAATAGACGGGTTTCATATAATTCATGCTCTCAAGTTAACATCTTTTGAATCACAAGCATATGCATATATAATATATCAAATCACTTTGGAAATAGGCCTAAAGACCACATCAATATCATAAAGATGCTTAAAACATGTTTATATTCATAATTTCAAAACCCCCATTTTTAAAACATGAATTTTTTTAAGCCCATGAGATTTTTGAGATAACCCTACGTACCTCTATATGAGAAAATAATAGGTGCTTCTTGAAGCTTACGATCTGGGGATTCCAAATCTCCAGTTTGTTTAGAATTCCCATGGTTGAATCTTGAGTTACTAGAGATAATTGGATTGGAATTATAGGGAGGAAACCCTAATTCTTGCAACGAAAGAGAGAAAAAAATGAGATTTTTCCCTTTACTAGGACATATATAGAGGGTAGGAATGGGTAGAAAAGACCAAAATACCCTTGAGTGAAATTCTGAAACTGGAGCCCCATTTTTGGCCCCAGCGCAACGAGGAGCTTGGAAAAATGCCAATTATTGAGACTTGGAAGTTTGGCGCGAAGCGGGACTATCGCGGAGGCTTGCTGGAAATTGACGAGTGCCATTTTGGCCTCTGGCGCGACGCGCCATGCACTGAAATGACATTCGTCTTACAACTGAAACTTAAAATAGCCATAACTCCTTACCCGGTTATCGGATTTCAACAAATCTTATATCGTTGGAAAGCTTATTCAATTATCTACAATTTGGTATATATTAGGCTACCCAGTTCATCATATACAATGAGTTATGGTTGATTGAAGTTGACCCAAGTTTCGATGCTTACTCAAACTCGAACGACTGGAAATCTTTCAACTCATCCTTGAGTTAGGGGACTTCTATGATCTTAATTCATGCTCAAATAGATTTACACACTACATAATTGATCAACACACTAAATTTGCATTGGATTTATGGCTTTTGTAACCTTTATGAGAAGAAATGACGGTTTACGTTCTAGCCGTTTGGGGTGTTACAATTAATTACCTACTTTTGGTAGAATTATATTTCCATTATTTTTAAGTTTTATTTATGTCAAACATAGTTAGGGTTTCATGTTACTGTTTCAGTTCCCATTGCCATGGCTGATGATGAGCTCTTACTCATTTCTCAAACAGGTGACAATATCCTTAAAAAACCAGCAAATTCTAGTACTAACTTGGCCGATCCAACGTTGCGATTGCCCGATCATCTTCTCCATTTGATATTTTCCTACCTTAGTTCTCGAGACCTATTTCATGCATGTCCACCTTGTTTCCAAAAACTGGCATCGTAACACCCCATCATACGTCAGTTTCGACTTTGTGGAATCCATTTTGAGTGAAAATATTGAAAGTGAATCCTCTCATGACGAGTTCATTGATTATATCCGTTCTTCTCTCAAGACTTCTAGAAGTAAGTTGATCAATGCTGAGAAAAGAATAGCGCGCGTCCTATATAACTCTCCTGAGATCAAGATCGACAAAATAATGAAATTGCTGAACAAAAATGATTTCCATGAGGTTTATTTGAGATTTAAGTTTATGTCATTGGGTTATTATTGCAGCTATTTGCGGAATATTTTTCACTCGAAGTGTCTAACTATTCTTCATCTAACTAAATTTGGACTTGATAAGAATGTGCTATGTGGTGAAGAAATAATTGCTTCTTTGAAAGAGTTGAAATTGGACCAAGTCGTGTTATGTGGAGAAAATCTATCAAAGTTCATTAGTACTAAGTGCCCTAATATTATAGAATTGAGTTTGGAGAAATGTGAGTGGCCAAAATCTATAGTATTACCTAAGTTTAGATCGTTTGAAGAAGCTTTATGTGACTCTTATCGGTGATCGTTGTCATTATTCTTTCACCAAACATACAAGTTGTTGCCCCGAGTTTACAAGTCTTCCATTTTGTTTATCGGAGTCAAAGCAACAATGCTGTTAACATGGATATTCATGCTTGTAGAATGTTGCGGGAATTTCACTTGGATTGTTGGAAATTTCCCCAAGGTCTTGATCCTGAAAATTTCTGTTCAGATTTTCCTCATCTTGAAACGTTGCTACTTGGCCCTTGTCTGACAGATAAACCTCTCAAAATTTCGGGTCCATCGCTCAGAAAATGAATCTTATCCTTCCCTCAGCTTTATGAATGTTCAAGAAAAACTATGGTTTCAGCTCCTTATTTATCTTCTTTCCAATCAATATATGGATACAACATTTCAACTATCTTTAGTTCCTCCAAATGATAATTCAAAGCTTTTAGAGAGCAGCAATATTGTATTGGTTCGTAAAATTGGTGAGATGAATAAAGCTTGGTTCCTCAAATTGAGAAGTCATCTTGAGATTTTTAGCAACTTCATTACAATATTGGACTTACGCATTCGTGAAGAGGTACATGAACGAACACAACATAATAGTTAATCTTTTAATTAATCAGCTTTGTTTACACTCTTTTATTTCCACCATATTATATATTGACGAGTCATTTTTTGCCCAGGCATGAATGAAGAAGACAAGTACTTAATTATGCGGGCAAATATCCAAGGTACAAATTAAAAGGACAAGCTCAAACATCAACAAGAATATTTGATGAGATATATAATTGATAATTTACTTTGGATGTCTCATCCAAACACATTGACTCTATCAATACCAGCTAGTTTTGCTCCACTTGCACATGTAAGCTTTCTCTTCGTTTCATTTCAGTTTAAGTGACACGCTATTTCAAATTTCTTATTTATCTGTTCAAGATAGAATGATACATTTCTTTTATGTGAAATGATATAATTTTGAACAGAGAACAAGCAAGGAATTGTATGGTATAAAGGATCGCAATTGTTGTTTAGGTACTCATGAAAAGTGTTGGCGCCATTTCTTAAAACATTATGAGGTTAAAGAAGAAGTTATTGATGGAAGGGAAGACGTCTTGAATCTCATTTTCGTATTTACTTGGCGATTGATCAATAGTTAAGTTGTCACTCCCTTTTTTTTTTTTGTTCTGAATTTCTGTTTTCTTTTGCTTTTGTTAGTTGATCTTCAGTCCGCACTTAGCGCGGGCTAACATTGTAAATGGCTGGAATTATAACTTGTAAGATCTTTATTATTATCACTAGTTTTGTCCTATTTTCCCTACTAAAAAGTTACTATCTTCCATTGAAATTTCCCACTCCAGTAGCTATTCCCATAGATATTTAGACTGAATTACTCAGAAAAGAAAAAAATAGTAGTGACTAGTGTTTTCACACTAAGAAAAAAAAGAATAGCAAGTTTGCTGGTGTCTCAATTAGAATCTGTCTCTCTCTAGCCGTGCATTTTCCCAATGAGCTGGTTCGGTAGACAGTCATGTTTTATAACATAAATTTCCTATTGATTCGCGGTGGAAAAAGCATCTATTTTTAATAGTGTCTTCGGATGGATCTTAATAAACTTCTATTGCATTCAAGTACAGAGATATGTTTGATCATACTTAGTAACCAACTAATTAGTTTTGAGTTGTTCAAATTATCTGATTCTCTCCTGATTATTGGTATGATCAATGGAGCCTCCTCCAATCCCTGGCAAGTGAAGTCTTCTCATCAACAATATTCAGCTTTTTAATGACAGAGGGACCTTCACTTTTCAACATTGTTACAGAGAAGTGATCAATGCTAGCTAGCTATTGCTTATTAATTACTTGGCAAACATGGGAGAAAACACATGATAGAATACTTTCTTCACACAGGTTTTAATTCTTCTGTCGAGGCTTCTAAAAGTAAGTTGATCAACGCTGAGGAAAGAGTATTTCGCCTTCAATCTAACACTTATTATAAGGAAATTAAAGAAATAAGTAACAAAATTGCTTCGTGAAAGTGATTTCCATGAGCTGTATTTGAGATCTGTGCTCTATTTTCGTATTTACTTGGCGATTCTATTTATTCGGTCATTCGATTTTTTGTTTTGTTTTTGTCACTGAATTAATGTTTTCCTTTGCATTTACTTGATGATTTTAGTCCGCACTTAGCATCTGCCAATATTGTTAAGAGCTGTAACTATTTATCGCTAGTTTCGTGTGTTCTTTTCAAATCTCTTTTAATACACTTCTATTGCATTTTCATTTTTTGGTGCAATCCTTCTAGTGCATTCAAGTACATAGGTATCTTGTGTGTGGCATTCTTAGTAAACAATCTTAGTTAATATGTCTAAATAAAAAAGAGAGAACTTTAAGGAGATTGTATATATATATTGTTAAAGTATGATCCCTACTGATTGTCTATCTGTGGAACAAGTAAGCATACGTGGTTCACAGAAGTAAAAATTGAACGCAGTAATTTTTACGTGGAAAACACCCGGCTCAAAAAGGTGTAAAAAACCACGACCTGTACCTCTATAGGATTTAACCCCAATCTTCACTATAACTTTGAGCCTCAACAATCAACACAATTACAAGACTTCTTGTAAACAAGGAATTAAAACTTCTAACTCCTATTACTACAAAAACACAAATCTTCCCAAGATAAGTGTTCCCAAGTCTTCGAGTTCCCTAACTTGAAGACGTGATTCCTAACTCAGTTTATAGAATACTGAGACTAGAACAATTTACTCATTACAACTCAAGAACCTTCCTATTACAAGCAGTCTAAAACATACTAAGTAAGAACTAGGTTCTTCTTCAAGTTGGTGAACGATTTTGCTGATTGTTGATTTTCTTATCAGTGCATGAGTCCATTATTTGAATGCAGCTTGTCGTCTATATATGCTCCCTCAGATGCAGTCCTTTTTCTTCTTTACTTGTATCTTCTGTAGGACTCTTTCAAGTAACCCACTCCTTGTTGTGACCATCTCACCTTCTTCTAAATTGAGTAGGACTCTTTTGCTTTATCCTTCTGCCTTGTAGACTTCTTGATCTACTCAAACTCTAACTGCTCCAATTATCTTCATATAGCCGTGTGAACATATGCACTCCATATGTCCGAAGCAGTTTCACTTGTATGGACCAGCTTTGCATAACATGTTTCATTCATC
Source organism: Capsicum pubescens (assembly GCA_030864215.1). Lineage (NCBI taxonomy): Eukaryota > Viridiplantae > Streptophyta > Magnoliopsida > Solanales > Solanaceae > Capsicum > Capsicum pubescens. The sequence continues at coordinate 6,969,951 of CM061540.1, read as the reverse complement.
TGTCTATCATCAAAACTTCTCATGCCCTAACAAATTCCCCCTTTTTGATGATGACAAACTTATCAGCACAGTATTACAAAGAACCTGACATACTCAATAAGAAATTAAATAAAAGGATCACAGTAGAATGAAACAGGTTAGATCAGTTAAGTTATAAGCATTGTATAATCTTACTTCCCCCTTTTGACATCATCGAAAAGCTGAGCCAATAAGTGAAAAACTGTGTAATAATCCATGGCCACTGGGACTATCACTAAAACAAGCAAGAGTCAGAGCAAGAGATATCTAAGCATCGAATTAAACAGAAGTAGATCAAGTGAGGCATAAAATTCCATTTCATGCACAAAAACAGATACAATTATCATGATCCAGTAAGACCAAAAAGAGAAACAAGGTGGACCAAGAAGCAGCAAAGAAGAAAGAAAAAAAACCTAAGGGACGAAAGAGGAGTTTATTTTGAGGAGGTAGAGGGGATAAAAGAGGTCAACGGTCGAATGATAGCAACATTTTTCACTTCTTTCCTTCTCCCAAGTGGCTGTGAGGGAAGAAATTTGAGCTTTAAGAGCCCTCTTTTCATCTTCATGAATAGCCTGGGCAGTCTCCAATGCAGCCTGTGCAACCTCCAGCTCACCCTGCTTTGCCTCTAAGGCATTTCACAACTTCTGCATAGGGTTGTCTGCACGTCTCATAGCAGCAGGTAACATAGCATAGTTCACTTGTCCAATCACATCCTTAGTTGTCTGTAAGGACCACACCTTGACAGAGACACGAAAATCATCAAACACAGGGGCAAGTCAGAACTGATAGGGCAGAGTATGACCATTTTTATCTTTGACGAGTACCCTTTGCATATGCTTAATGATGAGTTGGGGAAGGTCTATTGGAATCTCAGAATCCAATAGTTCCATTAAGGAAAGATCAAGAAAGCTTGCAACTGTGCGCCTCTCCTGCCTGGGTAAGATTATTTTGTGGACCACATCAAAATATAACTGATAGAGAGAAGATATCTCATTTTTCATCACCCTACAATGAGAAGGAAAGAGAGGATTTCCAAAAAAAATTCTGCAGATATCAAGGGCAGATAGAAGATTGTCAAGAGGAGGCCAAGATCCTTTGACATAGTGACCCCAATCTCCAGTAGGAACACTTAGAATTCTACCCAAATCAGCAGGATAAAGATTGATGAGTTTTCCATGAACAGAGGTTGAGATCATCTCCCCAATAGCAACTCCATGTGTATAAAATTCATGCACTTCATCTTTTCCAAACCTTCTTTGATGATTACCTTGCAGAAGCAAGGATGACCATCCCTGAGCCCCCAATTTGGATACCAAAGTTGCCATATCAGGACCCCCAAAACCAGTGACAACCCTACCTCTAACCATCTTTCATTTCTGAAAATGCATAACATGGTCTGGCTGAGAAGCTTTATTAGCAGGAGTATCAACATTAATATCAACATCAGAATCATTAGGAAGCAAAAAAGAAGTGTCAGGAAGATAGTCTGAATCTGAGTCAGATGAGACAGAAGGAGCAGGTGTGGGGACTTATTTCTTCGGAAGTGACACAAATTTTGGAGAATCTTTAGAAGGAGTATAGGCTTTTCCAGTAGAGACTTTGGCAGTAGAGGTTTTGACAGTGGATTTTGAAGATGAGGAGGCTTTAGGAGTGGGAGGGGGGACATTTTACGAGAGAGATATGGTTTTGATGTTTTAGCTATGGTATGCTTCTGCTTCAGCTTTCTCTTGGAGCAAATAAGAATGTCATGAGAGAAATCACATGGGGGAGGAGAAGCATTAGGCACGACTCATTTCTTTTTACTTGCCCTAAGTGTCTCTTCCAAACAAGCATCTTCCTGTTGTTTCCTTCTCCGAGTATGTGGAGTTCAAGATGAAGGGATGACGGGAGAACAGTGTTCAGGAGTATCATCATCGACATCAATGAAGACAAACGAGGGTTTTTGTTTCAGAGTCGATCTTGATCGTCTAGGAATAAGGTTAGTAATTGAAATGTCATCTCGATCAAGGATTTGAAGAGGAGCTACTGGTAGTGGTAAGGGTTCTGAAAAGAGTGAGGGTTTGAAGGAAAAGTGAGAGAAGGGTGTGGTAAGGTCTTGAAGAATGGGAAATCAGATAGGTTGAGAAGGATTTGGGGTTGGATAAGTGAGGGTAAATTGATGTTTGGGTGGAGAATAAGTTGTGTAGAAGGATTAATGTCAGATTTTGTGGAAGAAGGAGGAGAGGGGGAAGATGCCATAGTATGGTGAATATTCAGAGGTTGAAGGAGAAGTGGAGATGGGAGAGAAAACAAGAGGCGTATTTAAGAAGAGTGAGAAGGAAGTTGAAGGATGAAGGGACTGTGATTTTGGAGAAACATGCTGATGTAGAGGTTCAGTACGGATGGGAAAGGTCTGGAAGCCTTTTGAAGAAGATGACTGTTGGGTTTTGGCGGTTTTAATCATTATAGAAAGAACCATGTATATGACCTGTTTCTCTTAATGCTACTATGGAAAACAATAATCATACCTGTGTTTGATTAGTACATGACCACTCTTGCCTTGATGATCCATCTATCTAAAAAAAATAACACATAGATATATCACATTGCTTTAAATCTTGGAATTAGGACACACAACTAAATGTGCAAGACTGAATTAATCAACAATCACTCAGGCATAACATATTCTAGTCAATCATTGAAGGAGATTTATACAATTTTAATCATCCCCAATGCTAACCTATTTTTTTCAAAGTGTTCCCTACTCAAAGCCTTAGTGAATATGTCAGCAATTTGTTCCTCAGTTGAACAAAACATAAGTGATATATTTTCTTTTTCAACATTGTCTCAAAGAAAGTGATGACGGATATCAATATGCTTAGTTCTTTTATGTTGGACAGGATTTTTGGCTATGTTTATAGCACTTGTGTTATCACAAAAGATGGGATCACAACCTACATCTACCCCAAAATCCAGAAGTTGTTGTTTGATCCATAATAATTGAGCACAGCATGACCCAGCAGCAACGTATTCAGCCTCAGCAGTAGACAAAGATACTGAATTTTGCTTCTTTGTGGACCAGGTAATCAAACATGATCCTAAGAAGTGTGTCATACCTGTAGTGCTTTTCCTGTCCACCAAATATCCTGCATAATCAACATCAGAGTATCCTACCAAATTAAAGTTACTACCTTTGGGATACCACAACCCAAGATCACTAGTTCCTTTCAAATATCTGAAGATTCTTTTTACAGACTTCAGATGTGATTCTTTTGGATTAGCTTGAAATCTTGCACACAATCCTACACTAAACACAATGTCAGGTCTGCTTGCTGTGAGATACAATAAGGACCCTATCATACCTCTATACAGTTTTTGTTCTACATCAAAACCTGTTTCATCCAGATCAAGTTTATTGGCAGTGGCAATGGGAGTACTTATTTCCTTAGTTTCCTCCATGGAGAATTTCTTGAGAAGCTCTTTGACATACTTTTATTGATGGATCATTGTTCCTGATGCTGATTGTTTTATTTGAAGACCCAAGAAGTAATTCAACTCCCCCATCATGCTCATTTCAAACTCACAACTCATAAGTTTAGCAAAGTCACGAGTCATATTCATGTTGGTTGGGCCAAAAATAATGTCATCCACATACACCTGCACAACTAACAAATCTTTTCCATTAGTTTTTAAGAAAAGGGTATTGTCAATTTTACCTCTGGTGTGTCCATGATCCAGCAGAAACTTTGATAATCTCTCATACCAGGCCCTTGGTGCTTGTTTCAACCCATACAAGTCCTTATCCAGCTTGTACACATGATCTGGAAACTCTCTGCTTTCAAATCCTGGAGGTTGTTTTACATAAACCTCTTCCTTGAGAATGCCATTTAGGAATGCACTCTTCACATCCATCTGGTACAAAATAAACTCCATGTAAGAGGCAAAAACAACCACCAATCTTATGGCTTCAAGTCTTGCTACAGGAGCAAAAGTCTCATCAAAGTCAATTCCTTCTTCTTGGTTGTATCCTTGAACCACCAGTCTTGCCTTATTTCTTGTGACTGTTCCATGCTCATCAACTTTATTTTTGTACACCCATTTAGTCCCAATGACTGATCTATCTTTTGGAAGAGGAACTAAATGTCATACTTTGCTCCTCTCAAACTGATTCAATTCATCCTGCATGGCTATGATCCAATCAACATCAAGCAGTGCTTCACTTACTTTCTTTGGCTCTATTTATGACAGGAATGCCTTGAATGCACACATACTTCTCAATCCAGATCTTGTGGTAATTCCAGAAGTGAGATCAGTAAGTACATTCTCAAGGGGGTGCGAACCTTAATACTTGTATCCTTTTGGGATCAAGCCTTGTGAGCTGCTTGGATCACTGCTAATGTTCTGATGTGAAGCAGTTGATGGCTCAGTTCCCCCTAACACTGTGCCTTCAGCTTCAGTTCCCCCTGTGAAAGTGCCCCCAAGTTTGACTGTTTCAGTCGATGTAACATGTTGTGTAACCTGTTCCTCGGTGTCGCTTTCTTCCTGCAGGTTAGTCTTTGTCACACAATTGTGAAATACTTAGCAGGTTATGCTTCAGTCCTTCCAAAAGATAAACATCCTCCAAATCTTTTGACTCAGATGAGCCAATTTTTCCAACTCCAGTTATGATTCCCCTTTTTTTATTTCCAAAAGAGACTCCCACACCATCTATTTTGGAGAGTGAAAGAAACTTTTGCTTGTCACCAGTCATATGTCTTGAGCAAGCACTATTTAGGTACCAGTGCCTTTTGTTTCCCTTCACCTTCTCCTGCACAAGAAATCAATGGTTAGACTTAGGAACCCAGACAAGCTTGGGTCCTGTTTTGTTAGTAAAAGGATGGATTAAATTCCTTCTAGTCCAAGCAGGAAGCAAGTAGACTGACTTGTTTCTCAGACTAATTTTAGTGTTTGTTTTCTTGGTCTGAGAAAGTTTGGTTGCCAGGTTCAGACTTCGATATCTGCTTTTAGCAGCCATAGGACATTCAGTAGTAGGATGTCCAAGATTGCCACAAATATAGCATAAGTCTTGAAGATTATCAGCTTCTTTATAAAAACCCAAGCCTGTTTTTTCATTGTAATTTCTTTTACCAAGATGATGAACAATTCTTGAAGAATTTATCCATCTGTTTGACTTTTCTAGATCCAATTTTAATCTTGCTATCTCTTGACTCATCTTATCCATCTTTTCAATCAAGTCATAGCATTCTTGTTTGTACTTAGTTAACTCAAGTTCAACATTTTCTTGTTCTTTACTTATGGCCTTTTTCTCATGGTCAGTGAGAGTCAGTTTAAGAATTTCAGACTTAAAATCATTATTTGAGGACTCAAGCAGTGTAATTTGTTCCTTGAGAGTGCAATTTTATTTGTCAACATTTTGCTTGCAAACTTTCAAGTCAATGAAATCAAATTTAAGACTTGCAAGACTGTTGAAAAATTCATCCCTATCAGAAGTTAATTCTTGGAAATTTTCAATTAAATCACTCATCAATGAAACAAGTTTAGTTTTAGAAAAAAGATGCAGTTTTTCTTTTAGTTCAAGTAAACTTACCTCAGAAGCATCATCTTCTTCCTCAATGTCTGAGTCTCCAAAAGCCATAAATGTTGTCTCATCAACTCCATCATCATCATTATCAGAGTCAGATCCCCATGCAGCTATCATGGTATGTTCTTCATTTTCCTTCCTCCTGGCCTTTTGTTCTTTTTCAACTTTTTCCTTCCTCCATTCTATTTCCCAGAGAGGAGATTCTCTGATCTGATGATCAGTCTTTCCACACTTGTAACATCCATTTAGGTTGTCATTGGAATGCTTCTTGCTACCTGTTCCCTTCTTCTTCTTCTTAAAAAACTTGCTGAAGTTTTTTGTTATGAAGGCAATTTGTTCCTTATCCAGTTCAATCTCTTCATCACTATCAGAAGCCTTCAAGGCCAAGATTTTTTCAGAAGCCTTCTGTTCCTTAATGCCATCAACTTCCATTTCATAGGTTCTTAAATTCCCTACTAGTTCATCCAAAGTCATACCTGTGAGATCCTTATTTGCTTCCCTGATTGCAGTGACTTTAAAATTCCATTTTGACTTTGGTAGCACCCTCAGAACCTTCTCTACTTGTTCTTCTTTAGTGATGACTTTTCCCAAGGAGGTTAACTCATTTGTTAGAGTAGTAAGTCTTGTCATCATATCATGCAAGGATTCATTTTCCTTCATCTTAAACGCTTCATATTCAGTAAAAAGGAGAGAGATCCTGAATTTCCTTACCTGAGAGGTACCTTCATGGGCATTTACTAAGGCATCCCATATTTGCTTAGCTATGGTACAGGTAGATATTCTATTGTATTCAGCAGGTCCTAGACCACAGACTAGGATATTCTTTGCCTTAGCATTTTTCTTTAAATCCAAAAGATCATCAGTAGTAAACTCACTCCTTATTTTCTTGACTTGCACACCATTTTCTGTCTTCATAGGGATAGTAGGACCTTCAGTAATCCTATCCCATAATTCATAGTCTTCTCCTTGAATAAACATCTCCATCCTGACTTTCCACCAGATGAAATGAGTACCATCAAAGAGTGGGGGTCTAGTAGTGGATTGACCTTCACTGTGACCAGTAGGAGGTGCGAAATTCATCATAATGATCTGATCTTAGGTGCAAACCTTATTTAAGATAATCGGCTCTGATACCACTTGTTAAAGTATGATCCCTATTGATTGCCTATCTGTGGAACAAGTAAGTATACGTGGTTCACAGAAGTAAAAACTGAACACAGTAATTTTTACGTGAAAAATACCCGGCTCAAAAAGGTGTAAAAAACCACGAACTGTACCTCTACAGGATTTAACCCCAATCTTCACTATAACTTTGAGCCTCAACAATCAACACAATTACAAGACTTCTTGTAAACAAGGAATTAAAACTTCTAACTCCTATTACTACAAAAACACAAATCTTCTCAAGATAAGTGTTCCCAAGTCTTCGAGTTCCCTAACTTGAAGACGTGATTCCTAACTCAGTTTATAGAATACTGAGACTAGAACAATTTACTCATTACAACTCAAGAACCTTCTTATTACAAGCAGTCTAAAACATACTAAGTAAGAACTAGGTTCTTCTTCAAGTTGGTGAAAGATTTTGCTGATTGTTGATTTTCTTATCAGTGCATGAGTCCATTATTTGAATGCAGCTTGTCGTCTATATATGCTCCCTCAGATGCAGTCCTTTTTCTTCTTTACTTGTATCTTCTGTAGGACTCTTTCAAGTAACTCACTCCTTGTTGTAACCATCTCACCTTCTTCTAAATTGAGTAGGACTCTTTTGCTTTATCCTTCTGCCTTGTAGACTTCTTGATCTACTCAAACTCTAACTGCTCCAATTATCTTCATATAGCCGTGTGAACATATGCACTCCATATGTCCGAAGCAGTTTCACTCGTATGGACCAGCTTTGCACAACATGTTTCATTCATCTGTCTATCATCAAAACTTCTCATGCCCTAACATATATATGGCCTAAAAATTTATCATATGGCCCGGTGGAAGTTGCTAATTTGTATCACTTGGACGATCATTCTCTCTAACCTTGCTTTACTTCCATTTAATTTTACTTGTTTCCCTATGGAAAAAGAGGGTGAAACTTATTAATTAATTGCTCCTCGTGTTTGGCTACCCTCAAAGGGCATATTTTGGAGGCAGTGATAATATCCAACAGAAAACAACAAAAGGATGAAGAAAGCAAAGTAAATTTAGAAAAAATCGTTAGAAACTTAGAATGATAAAGTCGAATTAAAGAGAAGTATAAATTGAAACACATTGCATATCATAGAAATAAACTTCTTCTTATATGAGGGAAAAAATTAAAGGACGAATCACACATTATCATTCGAAAAATAAAATAGGGTTAATAGCACTTTTTGTCCTTAGTTTATTTATAATTTAAAAATTTTAAGTTTTTTGAAATGAAAGTGTAACAGTGATACAACAATAGATATAAAACAAATTTGTATCAAAGAGAATCATTCTATCACTAATATAGAACGAATTTACGATGTTGTTACACCACAAATACATGACAAATTTCAGATACTCTCATTATGTTAGATAATTGGTCTAAACTATCGTTATATATGATAAATATAGTACTACTATATAAATTTGTCTAGCCAGGTAATCATCCCCAAATAAAAGGGCTTGAAAAAGGCGAGGTTCTCAAAGCCTCAGTGATCAATCCAATACAACTTCATGTGGAATGGATTATTGGGCCATTAAGTATTTGGTATAAATGTGAGGTTGGAATTGAGACAAAGAAGTTCTAATCTCTTTTTGTGAACACAGCCCATAAGAAAATGAGAAATTACACTTTGGGTTTTACTCTCAATGTCCTAGTCCTTGGCATCTTCATTTACATATCATTTGCAACTACTGCTGATGGATCTGCAGGTGTGGATATTGCTTTATATTGTTGTATATCAGCAGCAATAATGTATGTATTCACTAATTTTCTTAATTGTTTGATGAATATAGATGGAGTATGTGAAAAAGTGGACTGTGTAAAAGGGAAGTGCGTAGAAACAGGAGCATTTCTGGGACTTGGATTTGAATGTGTTTGTGATCCTGGTTGGACACAAATGCAACTTGGGCCTGTTGCTTTTCCTGCATGCACTGTTCCTAACTGTGAGTCTCTTTAATTTACTCGGTGTTTGTTTCGTCAAACTTTTGAAATTCTATCTTTTTTAGTTAGTGTACGCTTTCGTCAAACATGAAAGGAATATCTTGAAGTAAACTTATTTTTGTGTGATTTTTAATTTAAAAGGTTAAAAATCGTAGAATCAGTCACTAATAGTTTCGAAATTGCAGGTACCCTCGATCTTGGTTGTAAGGGTCGAACGCCCTCGCCACATTTGTCTCCTCCAAGCTCACCCTTTAAAATTACTGACCGTAATTTCCACTGTCCTTAACTCCTTATCAACTTTATTTTCTCCCCTTTTGTTGGTACTCTCTCCGTCCTATAATAGTTTTCATGTTTTACTTTTAATTTTGAGAGTTAATTTAATCAATTTGAAGCTATATTCAATATAATTAGTTGAATAGTTTAATATTTGAATTTTGATATTAAAAAATACATAAAAAGTACAATAAGTAGCAATTCTTCTTTATCAATATGGTAAAAGAAATACATTTATTGATCAAAGTTTAAATAGTTTGAATCTAGAAAAATAGAATGTGACAAGTATTGTGAGACAACGGGAGTAGCCTATATAATACTCCACTTAGTATATGATCCGTGCTGATGGTAGATTTTGTAGTTTTGTTTATATTTTGCATTTTTATTTTATTTTTGCCGTTAAGAAGCAATTTTGTTAATATGAACACTTGAAGGCGAATAACACAAAGTAATGTATTTATTTATTTATTTATTTATTTATTTATTTATTTCACAGCTTGCAGTTTAATATGGTGTGGTAATGGAAAATGTGAAATTACCGGAACGGGATACGACTGCAAATGTAACGAAGGCTCCACCCAATATATGAATATGTCTAAGCTACCTTGTCTGAATGAATGTAAGTTCCTCTTCCAACCCAATCAGCTCTCTTTTCAATAAATAAAGATTTGAAATTTTTTGAAAACAATTACGATGGAGTAAAATACACGTAGGTCAGTGGATCATAATAAAACATGTCAAATTTAAGGTAATCTCTTGATATTCTACCTATTCTTTATTGTCAATTACCTAATTGAGATCCTCAAGTTTCTATCTTCTACCATGTAGTATCAAGCTGTATTATTTGAATTTTATTTTATTTTTCCAATTTGGACCCAAATATGTGTATCTAAACTAAATAGTCCTTACCAACATAGGTTGTGGTACAATGATGGAATCATTTCATCATAATTAAAGATCTCAAATTTGCCCTAGGTATTGAGAAAATTCAACGGAAGACGCAACTAAATTGTCGTTGTCCTTATTTGAACAGGCGCTTTGGGAGCAAATTGCAAAGGAGTGACACTGGATCCCCTGCCGAGTCTTCCACCCCCTCCATCTCCGGGGAATGGTTCGTTAACCAAATTTTAATTCTTTTGTGATACAAAATTATTTGAGTTGGAAAAGCACCTGTTATTTTATTTTTTTTTGGGGAGAATAAGTTTCTTGGGGAATTCTTGGACCTTCACTTTTTTCTCTTGAAAATCGTGGACTTTAATGTAAAGCTATTAATTGAGTTATTTGAATATACTACTCCCTTCGTTCCATTTTATGTGTCGTCATTTGACCGGGTACAAAGTTTAAGAAATAAGGAAGACTTGGTAAAGTTTACCAAATTATTCTTTATCAAAAAATGTGTCAATATCTTTTTTTTTTTAATTAAGTGGGACCAATAAGGGTAAAAGGATAATTGTGTCTTTAAAAAGTTATCAACTAAGGAAAGGCGATACTTATTTTGGGACGGATTTAAAAGGAAATGATGACACATAATTTGGGACGGAAAGAGTATTAATTATTAGTATGAAATAATATAATTGCAAGATAAGTTATACAGCTAAAAGATTGGGATGCGTAAGAGTGTAAGACTGAATCAACACACAATAAGTGTCATGCTGTAAGTCAATGTGTCATCATGTATGATCATCAAGTGTCCTTCGACATACGTGTTGTGTGTCATGGCATGCTTATCGTGGTCGTATAAAGCATAAGCAGAATTGCAAGTTGTCTATTTGAGTTACTTGTAAGTTAAGCCTCAGGATACAATGCAGAATTTTCAAGAGTTGAATAGTCATCCACAATTTAGTTTATATCAAACACCAAAATTATTTTTTTTCTTATTAATTTTGTCGCCTTTTTAATGCATCAGTGGAACGACCTAATATCTTAATTGCAAGAATATTGTTCAATTATGCCATTCTTCGTGTACTTGTATCTTGTGACTTTGTTTATAGATAAGTAGGACCATGACCTAATTTTATTTGAAAGAAATAAACATCGCCTTAAAAACTTCACCTTGATTTGCATGCAAGTTACTCTACTATAGTCTTTAATTTGTAATATTAGTCCTGGCTATTTTCGTTTCCAATTAGATAAATCAACAAGTCTTTTGGGATAATTTTTTATGACATGATCATTAGTAATTGAAAAGTAGATTAAGCTAATTGAGATGTTTGTGTTATTGTTTGATGAATAGATGGACCATGCAAGTATGTGGACTGTGCAAAAGGGAAGTGCGTAGAATCAGGTGAATTTTTTGGACTGGGATTCCGATGTAATTGTGACCCTGGTTGGACCCAAATACAAGTTGGCCCTCTTACTTATCCTGCATGCAATGTTCCCAACTGTGAGTCTCTCTCCTTGCTCTATACGTGTTTGATACGACACAAGTCATTTTTTTTTTTTTATGAAAGTTGAGTTTCAAGATAATTAAATAAACATTGCTCGTCCTATTTGCAGGTACACTCAATTTAGGTTGTGGCAATCAACAGGCAGCCTCGCCACCTTTATCTCCGGCATCCTTTAATATCTTTGACCGTAATTTACGTTGTTCCAATTAAATCATATACAACAAATAAATAAAATTAAACTACAAAGTATATCATTCATATTTTTTAATTTAAAATTTTTGGCAGCTTGTAGTTTAGTATGGTGTAATAATGGAAAATGTGAAGTTAACGGAACTAAACATTACTGCCAATGCAATGAAGGCTCCGAAAATTTGATGGATGTACCTGAACTACCTTGTTTCGATCAATGTGAGTTCCCTCATCCATCTCAATCCTATCTTTTTCGTGTCGAATCTAAACATTATATTTTTGTATGAGTTTAAATTTTCGTATCACATGTAATATATATAATTACAGGTAAATCTTTATGATAACTTGCATAAAAAAAATATATATATATATATACTATCAATGCATGTTAGTACGTAGCTAATAAACACTTTGTTTATGAAACAGGCGTCTTTGAAGCAGATTGCAAAGGATTGGAGTTAGGTGGTAACCAGCCGATCCGTACACCCCCTGCACCTCCAGGGAATGGTAAGTTAACTAATCCTCTTTCTTAATTTTTAGGTAATTACTATAGTTAAAGATAACTTTGTTTTTTGTTTTAAATTATCAAAGCTTTGGCTCAAACAACGGCCCGTAACTAAGGGCTTGGGCCTGTAAACTGTGGGCCTATATTAGTCAGTTAATAGAAAATTAACATACACCTTAACTTATGGGTAACTTAACTAAATTCCGGAATGTTTAAGAGTTATATTTACACAAATCTCAATCTTTATAAAGTAATTATAAAACTGTCGAGATTTATATTGTTTGACCAAGTTTATATTCAACAAATTACGACCAATGACTTTCAAAATAGGAGAAAGTGGCAAATATACCTCTCAATGTGATGATTTAGAATGCATATCTCTCTCTTTAAAAAAGTATAATACATATAGTATATATTTTCGCCATTTAACAAATAGAGAATATTATCTTTTTGGTTAACAGACCTATATTCTCTGAAGTAAAAAAGAAAAAATCTAAACTGATTTTTTAAATTTAAGAAATGCTACATGATCTTAAAAAATTGTCTCACTCATTTTTACCCTCCTACAGACCCGACTCAAATAAAAAAACTCAATTCCTCTTCTATTTAGTCACCACACCAACAACTTAGACTTAGAACAATGGGCAAGATCACATAAATTTAAGGTCATTTTTGTAAATCACCCATTTTATTGGCTGATTCACACAAATATTTTTTAAAAAGTTACTTCAAAAAGAATGACCTATTTCGTCTTGACACGGAGTTTAAGAAAATAAAAAATCTTGTGTTCTCAAATTAAAATTATATCAAATTAAGCTATCATCTAGCTTGTTATGTCTACAAAATTTGAATTATCATTTAACGATATCCACAAAATTTTCAATTTGTACAAAAGATGTTTTCATGATTTGAGAAAATGTTTCCTAATGTTAAGGCATTTTTTTTTTAATGCTTTCTCAGGATCCAGTGGTGTCCCTAAGGATCCCAATGGCTGGAGGAGTCTTCGTGCTTTCTCTGTTTTGCTGCTACTTACCATTTCTGCAGTTTTAATATAGATGTTGATTATTGTACTCGACAAACTTCTGTTCTGTTGGTTATGAGAACATATACTCAAAAGTTGCTAATACAATTATTCACTTCCATAACAACTTTGAGAGTATGTCTATGAGATATGCACAGTGACTAGTACATAATTTTTCATATGGATGACGTATGTTTTAAGCCTCAAATTATTGAGGTCTCGAAAAAATTTTAATAATAAATTTTATGATCTATTTTCGTTTTCTTTTTTTCGTTTCCTATTCAGTGTTCAGTTCTACATTGGTGCCCGACTAAATTGGGATTCACTCCGGGAAGTCTCACATTGGTAGGTAAAGCGCTTCCCTAACAAAAGTGACTTGGTACCTTGAGGGACTCGATTTATTTATACATAAAATAATATTGAAGATTATAAAAGAAAATGTTCAGAGTTTATATATTTAAGAAAAAAACAAAAAATTATCGATCCTTTTCAAAAAAATATTTAAGAACTTTGAACTAAAATAATTCAAATCTTCACATTAATAAATAAAGTGTTTACAACAACATTCATGGTAATGTACTACAAACACATTACAAACATCTTATTAAGTACAATCAATTATTAATTTTATATTAGTATATCTGTGAAGTTAACTAAAGACTTTATGTCATTTAAATTTAAAACAGGTATAAGTAAATAAAAAAGACAATTCTAAATTATTATTTTCTTTTGTATATCTACATATTTAAAGCATCTTATTAAAAGTTTTTTTCGAATTACTTATTTTATTGAGACGACCTTCAGAGTATCGATATTTAAACAAGTGAATAAATTGACAACATTATATTTAAAAAAAAAGGCATAATTCAAATACACTAATACAGCTCCTCAATGAGTTTTGAAGCATTTAAATTAGGACCGTTTATTAGAACAACTCAAAATATGTTAAAATTTACCTCTTGTTATGTTTTTGGATTAAAAATGTTTAGACATTATATTTTTGATTCAAAGTACTCTCCAATTGCCTCAATAGATCAAAAATACCTTCCTTAGTGGCGATAAGTTTGAATTTAAGGTGGGAATGAACGTTACTTAAGTAAGATAAATTAAAAAGACAAAATCAATAATATAAAATATCACTTATCAATTTATTTATTTTCACGATTTTTAAGAAATCTGTATATAGCGAATGTGATGGTCGACAGCAGCACGTCTGTACCTATGGAGACACAATGTGGAGATTGACAATATTGTCTAATTGCAAAATAGTACATAAAATGAAGTGAATACAACCACTAGAAAGCTGGGGTGGTTGTATTTTTCTAAGTGACAACCAATACTGTGGCTCCCTAAGTAATGCAAACAAATATCCCTAAATTTATGTACTACTTATTGTAAACATCAATTATTCAAAAACCAAGTCTTTGTCCAAATAGATCACATCTACTCAATCTCGTAAAGTTACGGCGAGAATTATTTCCCATAGCATCATCACTTGCAGCAGAACTCTTTTAGACTAACAATAGTTTCAAAAGAAATATAACTATTTTCATAAATTATGAAATTCTCATATTCAAATATGATAAAATATAATTTTTAAAATTTTAGTGACATGTTTAAACACTAATTTTAAGTTAATAGTGTTTAGAATTTGAACTCCGAGCCTTGACGTGAATTTTGAACTCCTCAATCACTAAGTGAACCTCTAATATTATACTTAAGAGGTTCAAAATCTGAAAATATACATAAAATTTTAAATAAGTACTCACTCTGTTCCTAATTAGTTGTTGTCCTTAATAAAAATAGGTGTTTCTTGATACTTGTTGTTTTACAAAATCAATTCATAATTAGTTCTTTCTTCTGTTTTTATCTTTCGTGATAAATATGCAAAGATATAATACAAAAATAAATAAATAAATAAGAATAATTTAGTCAAATTATCTTCTAGTTAATGTTTTTCTTAATATGTGTGTGACTTAAAAAGATAACAAGCAAACAAAAATGAAGGGGGTATTTTATATATGCATGCCGTATAATTTTTTTGTGGGGTTCGACACACTCTAGATTATATATATATATATATATATATATATATATATATATTTTTGTTTCTCAAGGTATCCTCACAGCCGGCAGCCGTGAGACTAATTCTTCGTTCCTACTGTCAGCACACTAAGCGGTAGGAAACTGGTCACAGAGTTTCTTCTGTTCACCAGAGGTGGGGATCGAACCCCCAACCTCTTGCTTAAGGGATGAGGTACTGAACCACCATAGCAATCCTTGTGGTTCACTCTAGATTATATTCGCCTCTGCTAAAAGGTAGTCTAATACATCAAACTGTTGCTATATACAAGATTTCGAGAAGGATTGGACCATGGATCTATGCCTTCGTAAATTATTTCCTCCTTTACTTGTCACATCCTTTAAAAAATATAGCTATTAACATGTCTATTTCACCATAATATTTCAATTATTTGCATCTTGAAATTAGTTTGGAGCTTGAGCAATTAATAGTGGAGGTAAAATAATAAAAAAAAGAGTGTCCTTTCTTGATATGTTAAAAATGACAAGTAAATATAGAAATCCAATTAAAAAATAAATAACAAATAAAAGTGAACAAAGAGATCCTTCCGTGTCATATATACTACTTAGCATGTTTGCTAAAAAGAAATAGTCTCGAAATAATTGACATGTTAAAAGAATCAAGAGATAATTGATTTTTTTTTCAACTTTAGCCTTTAAGTAATTTAATAAAAGAGTAATTAAGTCTAATAAGTAATGATAGTAATGTAAGTTTAATAAGATTATATTAAATAATAACATTCCTTATTAAAAAATTTTAAATGTTACGAAAAATAAATATGCTAAGTAATATGGGATGAATGGGAGGGAATAATAATTTAAAATCACTATGGCAAGCCAAAGGTCTACGTAGTCCGGGCAGAATTCCAATAACAATTTCGGCTTGCATTTTTCGGCACCGAAGGGGAGACCAGGAATTCTTGTTGTTAATATATATATATATATATATATATATATATATTTATTGTCCACTTCTTCACTATTTATCTAAGTAATTTAATTTTTAAAAAAGTGAAATTTGGAAGATTCTTATCTTATGGGAAGAGCTTTCTGGAAGACTCTTAAGAATGGGGTGGCTTCCGCCGAATGCAGACGATTATTTATTGAACTCAACGTTACAATTATTTTTATTAAATTATATATATAAAAAAATATATATATGCAGACTGCGTAAGGATAAGAATTATCCCTTCCCTCTCCCAAAGGGTGATCATATTTTTAAGGATGTATCTAAATTACATACTACTGTATCCTTATCTTGTAAAATTTATTTATGATCAAATAATTATATTAAAATACTTTATATGTAAGTATGTTTTACGTGCACGTTTTAGCATTTAGTTATAATTAAGTTTTATTTATATATGTTTGTTGATTTTTTAAATTGATTATTAAACTTTAAAATAACCTATATAAATAAGAATTTGGAATTAATGACTAGTATCTTCTTTATTCTTTTCTTTTTAACTTCTTAAATATTCTAGGCATTTTCATTGGCTTGCCGAAATTTGATTCTAAACAAGAAGGGCTCGTTATAGTATTATTTTTATACTGAATAATTCAGAATGTATCTCAATCCAAATAATGGAGTACAATCTTACAAATCCGTGTGTTTTATATATAGCATGAGCACAGCCGGAGCGAAACAATTTTAGCATGAGATGATGTATAATATTCAATGAATGTATATTTAATATTCTACATCTTTAATATAATTGAAAAGAAATTTTCTATATTTCTTGCCAATTTCGGACTCCACTACTGAACATGAGAATGCTCGTGTAGTTATTAGGAGTGTTAATAAAAATTAGTGATCTAAAATCAAACTTTAATAACAGACCTTAAATATGTATGTACGTACAAAAATAATAATAATGTAAAAGTTTACAGAAATTTTAGACTTATTTTTATTGTTGTTGCATATTAGTTGTTTTTAATTATAGTATTTTTACAAGACACAAAATTTTAAAATTCACATATTGATGATATTATTAATAAATATATGAATTAATTCTAGTTAATAAGATGTTAGTTATTTGTTTGTCATATATTAACATGAGTATTGTTGTAAAAATTGTATTTATTAATATGAATCTTGAGTTGTTTAATTTAAAGTTCTAAAATATTTTTAATAAATATTTATTTCTTTGTTTAGATATTTCTTCTAAACGTATTTCACAATCTTCATTATCTTTTAAGTGAAGTTGAAATCATAGAATTTACTACTATAAAAATTTTAAGGCCTTAAAATTTTGAGG
Source organism: Capsicum pubescens (assembly GCA_030864215.1). Lineage (NCBI taxonomy): Eukaryota > Viridiplantae > Streptophyta > Magnoliopsida > Solanales > Solanaceae > Capsicum > Capsicum pubescens. The sequence goes on along the minus strand of CM061540.1, from coordinate 6,952,540 downwards.
ACTTAAAAAAATAAATATTTTACTAGTCTTACCGTTGAGCCTCCCCTAATAGTTATGTACTTATTTTGTATACCTACAGTATAAAACAGTAAAAACTTATTCAAATATTTATCTCTAACGAATAGAAGATATATATATGGAAAAATAAATTAAGGATATATGTTTTACCTGTACATTTTTAATGCTTAATTATAATTAAGTAATATATATATATATTTATTTATTTATTTATTTTATTTTATTAATTCTTAAAACTAGTTACTTCTATATGTAATAAATGAAAGATATATGTTTTACTTGTACACTTTTAACGCTTAATTATAATTAAGTAATATATGTATTTTTATTTTATTTTATTAATTGTTAAAACTTATTTATTTAAGTAATTAGCTATAAATATTTGATAAAAAGTATTCGTCATATTTGTTTTATGTTTTTAACTTCATAAATCTTCTGGTCATTTCCATCGGCTTGCCGATATTTGATTAATTTAACAAGAAGAGCTCGCTATAGTATTTTATTTTTCTTAATTATTAATTCACAATCATGTGATCTCGTTCCAGGGAAATAAAGTTTGATAATTATTATTTTTATATATTATAGTGCATATATATTGTTCTGCATTTGCAGTTTTAGATTTTATTGAGCATACGTGTGTGATTATGTCATTATTTTGTATGCAGATTGTGCAAAACAGTAGTATGTCCATGTGCGACTTTGATATATTTTTTAAGAAATAAAATAATAATTTTATTATGTTATTTGTTATGAGTCATTTAAATATTAAAATTAAATAATACTTAATAATAAAGCTAAAATGGATATAAAGGATATTAATCTTCTTCATTATTCAAATGGATATCGACTTTTATTATAATGACAAATGAAAATTGACAAACTAAGCAAAAGTTTATTTGTATCAAATGTTTACATCTAGTACCGAAGATGTGTTTGTATAAACATTTATTACTTAATTATAATTAATTAATATATGTTTACTAAATTAGATCCCTTAATCATTATAATTAATTAAATTAATTTAACGTGAACAACCCACAATACCAATAATTTTTTATTTTTTTTATCGTAGTATGGAGTAGTTTATTAAAATAATACTCTTCGGTACTTTAACTCCTACAACTCTATGGCTGCATAATGATTAAAGTACATTATGAAGAATGTCACACTTAAAATTAAATCAATAGTTTATGTTAAACGATTAATAAAATGTACAGCTGTCCATTGATAGCGAAGCTATATATAGCAGTTAGTTAGAAACAGTTAGTTAGTTTGTTAATCTAACTTACGTGTGATAGCAATGAGCTAAGAGAGTCTATAAATAGGAGCTTGAGGAGTAGCAGTTATTAACATTTGTACTCAGAAATTTTTTTTCTCTTTCAGTTATTGTATACATAGTTTCTTTTTGTTCGAGCTTACAAATTACTTTGTTCTTCCTCTTGCATTGTAATAGTTAACATGGTATCAAAGCACTTTGGGCAGATCTAGGGAATTATCTCAACGATTCACACTAGAAATTTTGCAGATTTTGTGTGAAAATGGCGATCGACGGAGTATCGCAGGATAGCGGAGATAACAGAGCTCGAGGAGAACCAGTGACTGGGAGTTCGATCATAATTGATCATTATCATCCATTGTATTTGAGTTCAGCTGATGTACCAGGAGCATTGTCAGTTGGGATTCAACTGGCAGGGATGGAGAATTACACGATGTGGAGTCGAGCAATGGAGATCGCATTGCTTGGAAGGAACAAGCTCGGATTCATTGATGGCTCTGTTCTAAGAAGTGATTACGATGGAGAATTGAAGAAGATTTGGGATCGTTGTAATGCGATCGTCATCTCATGGCTAACCTGCAATGTGAGCAAGGATTTATTTAGTGGAATTCTATACTCTTCTAGTACACATCAGGTATGACTCAATCTTAAGGAACGATTTGATTAAATCAATGGATCGCGATTGTATCAATTGCATCGGAACATTTTTACTTTAACACAAGAAGTATCAACTGTTTCGAATTACTACACTAAGTTGAAAAACCTCTGGGATGAGTACGATTCAATTTTTCCTCCACCTAGATGTGATTGTGCCAAAGCAACGGAGTATGTAGAGCAATTTCAATACCAGCGTCTGTTGCAGTTTTTAATGGGATTAAATGATAGTTACTCGCAGGCTAGAGGCCAAATCCAAAGATGCATAATCTGCCTATTGTGAATCAAGCATATGCCCTAGTTATCCAGGATGAGAGTCATTGCTGGAAATATTCATGAAGAGATGGAATCAATGGCTATGTATACAGGAAGGATCAAAGGAATTGATGGTCCTAGTCCTGAGGGAGAGGATTCCATGGCATTATACACGGTTAGGAACATCAACAAACAACAATTTCAGAAGAGAAATTTCAATAGTCTCTACTGTGACTACTGTCACATGAAAGGACATGTTAGAGAGGGATGTAACAAACTTAAAAAATATGACTATTACCATGCTACTGGTCATGTGAAGGATGAATGCTTCAAACTAATTGGTTATCCAGAAAATTGGAACGACAAGAAAAAAATGAATGCAGCAGCAGTAGGAGCAGGTCATCTGCAGCAGGGAGTACATGACCAACAACAAAGCTTAAAAAGAGTAAATACAGTGCTGGGAGAGCAGTTGTTGACCCAAGATCGATTGGTGCATTTGATAAACAAAGCTACTCCAGATCAGCTTCAATAAATATCTGAGGTGTTGAATAAAAACAGCAGTGGTGAGTCACATGGCAATGCCAATATGGCAGGTAAATCTAATACTGATTTACTAAAGTGGATTGTTGATTCCGGTGCTACAAATCACATGATAGGTAGTAATATGTACCTGGAAAATGAAAGGCTGATAGGACAAATAGGGAAAGTCCAATTACCTATAGGTGAATCGACATCAGTTTCTCATATATGTGACTTTCAATTAAATACAGAAGACAAGATTAGTGATGTGTTGTGTGTGCCAACATTCAAATTTAACCTTTTTTCTGTTAACAAACTGACAAAGGAATTGAATTCTTGTGTTTTCTTCTTCCCCACATGTTGCATATTTCAGGATCTTTTGTCTTGGAAGGTCAAGGGGATTGGTGATGTGGAAGACGGCTTGTATGTCCTAAACTGGAAGAAATAAAAGGAAAGATACAAAATCATATCTGTTGTTACTAAGTTTGAAGATCCAGCTATTTGGCACAAAAGATTGGGTCATATTCCTATGAGTGTTCTTAGAAGAATAAAAGAATTCAATAATAATGGTAGTTTTGCTATAGATCATTGTGATAGTTGTCCTCAAGCTAGACAAACCAGAATTCCATTCCCTGCTAGTAGCACAAGTTCAGATGTTGTTTTTTATTTAGTTCACATGGATGTTTGGGGACCTTACAAGGTCCCTACTCACTCTGGAAGGAGATATTTCCTTACTTTAGTAGATGACAAGTCTCGATGGACATGAACTTTTTTGCTCACTCAAAAATCTGATGTAAATTTTGTTCTGAGACAATTTCTACTAATGATAAAGAACCAGTTTAACAGATGTGTTAGAGTGTTCAGAACAGCTAATGGAGGAGAATTCTTTAATTCTAATTGTCATGAACTATTTACTATGCATGGTATTATCCATCAAAGATATTGTCCTTACACTCCACAATAAAATGGTGTTGTGGAGAGGAAGCACAGACACCTACTGGAAACTGCAAGAGCTATCAAATTTCAAGGCTGCTTACCTAGCAAATACTGGGGAGAATGTGTTGAAGCTGATACATACATCATAAATAGGATACCTCTGTCCATTTTGGGAAACAAGTCACCATATGAGCTATTCTATGGGAAAGAACCATCTTTATCTCATATTTAGGTGATTGGATGTCTTGCCCTTGCTACAAACCTATTGAAAGGTGACAAGTTTGCTCCTAAAGTTAAGAAGGCAATTTTGCTTAGTTATGTTGTAGTACAGAAGGGGTACAAGTTGTTTGATATTGAGACAAATACTTTATTTATTAGTAGAGATGTGAAGTTCGATGAAATAGTTTTTCCCTTCCAAACACCAGGACTTAAATCTGAGGATGATCTACATTTTTTTATGCCACAACCACCTGCTCCGACATGTTACCATAGCCCTTGTGTGATACCTGTACCAGCTGATACTTCTGTGGTCCCTGCAGAAGCAGGTGTTCTCAACCATGATACTTCTATGGTCCCTGCAGAAGCAGATGTTCCAGTGCATGAAGAAACAAATGATTTGCCTGATTTTGAAACCGTAAATAATGATGATTATACTTTGCCGGGAAACAATGTTGCAGTGGTTGAAGAAACAAATCTCGTACCAGCCGTTGTCACTAGAAAGTCTAACAGGCAGGCAAAGCCACCCCTTTGGCACACAGACTATGTTTTGCCAGGAAAGAAAACATCAGCTGGGAATTATCTATATTCCATTGCAAATGTGATTGATTACCAGAGCATTTCTCCTTCATATAGAAGCTTTGTTAGAAGATGTCACAAGAAAATAAACCTAGTTCCAATCAAGAAGCTATCAGAGATTCCAGATGGATTACAGCTATGCAAATGAGATACAAGCTCTAGAAGATAATAATACATGGATGCTCACACAACTTCCTGCAGGCAAGAAGGAAATTGGGTGTAAATGGGTGGCTGATGGTGAGATTGATAGATTCAAGGCTAGGTTGGTTGCTAAAGGTTACAACCAAAAGGAAGGTTTGGACTATCAGAAAACTTTTTCACCAGTTGTAAAAATGGTAACAGTCAGAGTGGTCATTTCATTAGCAACTGAAAATGGTTGGAACATCCATCAAATGGATGCGTTCAATGCTTTTCTTCAAGGTGACTTGAATGGGGATGTATACATGGAATTACCCTTGGGATTTGATCATCAAAGTGAGCAGGGGACAGTATGCAAGTTGACTAAGTATCTTTATTGACTTAAGCAATCAAGTAGACAGTGGAACATTAAGCTAACCACATCTTTACTTGATGCTGGCTTTCAACAGAGTCACTTTGATTACTCTTTATTCACAAAACACCATGGAGGTAGTATGATAGTAGTACTGGTTTATGTTAATAACAGGAAATGATCATGAGATGGTATTGGACACAAAGAAGATTCTTCAAGATAAATTCAAGATTAAGGATTTATGTGACTTGAGATATTTTTTAGGTATTGAGTTTGCAAGGAGTGAGGCTGGAATTCTTATGCACCAGAGAAAATATTGTCTAGAGTTGATATCAGATATGGGGTTGTCCAACTCAAAGCCTGTTGGAGCTTCTATAGCATTAAATCAGAAGCTTACCACATCAGAATTTGATTCATATTTTCCACCTGTTGGCAGCACTGGCAAGTTCTTAGAAGATCCTACAAGATATCAAAAGCTTGTAGGCAGACTACTTTACTTGACTATAACTAGGCCAGATATTGCATTTACAGTTCAACTTTTGAGTCAATTCATGCATAAACATAAAATATCTCATATGGAAGCAGCAATGAGAGTGGTTAAGTATGTCAAGCATTCACCAGGATTAGGAATTCTTATGACTTCAAAAGGTGCAAAGCAGTTGAGAGCATTTTGTGATGCAGATTGGGCATCATGCCCAAACACTAGGAAATCATCACTGGATACTTTGTGTTTTATGAAGATTCTTTGGTTTCTTGAAAATCAAAGAAGTAAAATACTATCTCAAGAAGCTCAGCAGAGGCTGAGTACAGGAGTTTGGCATCTATTGTGGCTGAGATTGTGTGGCTAGTTGGACTGTACAAGGAACTGAGAGTTGATGTTGCTTTGCCAGTGTCCATATGCAGTGATAGCAAGTCTGTAATTCAAATTGCAGCTAATCCAGTGTTCCATGAACGAACTAAGCACATAGATATAGATTGTCACTTCATCAGGGAGAAGATTCAGCTTGGATTAGTTCAACCAACATATCTACATACATCAGAGCAACCTGCAGATTTACTGACAAAGGGTCTTACAGTAGTTCAACATACTTATCTACTTACCAAGCTAGGCATGAAGAATGTGTTTCATACACCTAACTTGAGGGAGGGTGTTAAACGGTTAGTAAAATGTACAGTTGTCCATTGACAGCTAAGCTGTATATAGCAGTTAGTTAGAAACAGTTAGTTAGTTTGTTAATCTAACTTAGTGACTAAGATACGTGTGATAGCAATGAGCTAAGAGAGTCTATAAATAGGAGCTTGAGGAGTAGCAGTTATTAACACTTGTACTCAGAATTTTTCTTCTCTTTCAGTTGTTGTATACATAGTTTCTCTTTGTTCGAGCTTACAAATTACTTTGTTCTTCCTCTTGCATTGTAATAGTTAACAGTTTAAAGGAACTTACAATGCCGATTAAATTACCCCTTAAGTCAAGAAATTTAATAATTTAAATATATCAAAAAGCTAGTTTTGTTCCATATAGATGTTATATAATTTTGAACGAATGAAATTCAATTGAAGAAACCGTGTTATAACTACAATTTGGAAGGACAACGACGGCCACAAAAACTGCCATTTCTGAATCATATAATTAGCTCCTAAAAGAGGAAACCAAAAATTGACCACTCATGGAATAAAATCAAGAAGATAAAATATTGTGTTCCCTTATAATATTTATTATGTTATACCACATTGGACGGTCCATTTTCTATTATTGACTTAGACATTTCATGCAATTTGTCAATATGCATTTAAAAAAAAGCAGGAAAAAACAACGTCTTGGATATGTCATTATCGATTTCACCAATTATGGAAATTAGAATATAGAATCATCAATCAAAATGCACTTTCTTAATTAATTACTTTTACAGTAATTAGTTGCATTTAACAGCGTAAATATTGTTAATAGTAATTATGATTGTCCCATTATTAGCTCTATAATTTCACCAAAACATGGACAAGCATCATATAAACCCATTACTTGAGTGGAACTCTTAAAATAGATCAGGATTACGTAATCTATTTACTATTAAATAGTAGCAAATTAGCCAGGTGCCACCTAATGGCTTATGGACCCATTAGATCTAAGATATATATTTTCTTTTTGTAAAATCGAAAAGATAAGCTAATGATTGTAGTATTGTGGCCACTAAAGAGTGATGATAAGAATCCTTATTGGCTCACCATTAGATAGATTGTCGAGGTATTTCGGAAATAATATCTCTACATTTAAGAGGTAGTGGTAAGGTATAAGGTATATTTACATTCTATCCTTACAGATCTTGTGAAATTTCACTGAGTATATTGTTATTGTAACTGTTATTGTTACTAATGAAAGAGATCATCTATTAGTAGAGGATATTCAATATTTGAACAATTTTTTCCTTCTAATATTTGTATTAAGTCCGGCTAACTTTGAATTTGCACATTCTAGGACCCTTTCTAGGAGTCACACTACTAACAGAAATTTTGAATTTTTTCTTCTTTTTTTGAAAGATTCAAACTTGAGAACTCTTATTAAAACAGTAATAGAAGGACCCTAACAATCTCACTATCACTCATGTTACTTGATCAAGATTTGAAATGATTGGAATTTGAAATTTAACATAACACATTTAATTTATTACTCCCTTTTATGTGTTAAAAAAAATCGTATTATGTTTCCAATTTGGTCAAACATTCGCCCCTATCTACCAGGTCATTATATGAAAATTAGGGAAATAAGAAGCCAACTTTTATTTGTTATGGCCTAAAACAAATTGGAACTATTGAAAGAAATCTGAAAGCACCCAGATGATTTTTTTAAAGTGGTCTATTAGCTAATTAGCTTAGAAGATAACGTAAGAGGTCCACAAGACAAAGTTAATTGAGAAGATATGCCCCTACCTCTCTATATATTGTTCGTTTATTTTTTTCTATTTATGGAGGTAACATACTTTCCCTCAAGAAATCAACTTTTTTTCATGGAATCCTACCTTAATTAGCATATATTTTTGTCTAATATGCTTGTAGAATTTTTTCTACTATCTCTTTGTAGCTCAAGTATGGGCGGATATGAAAGAAACAAACCTTCCTAGAAGGGTGCCTGTAAATACTAATGGGCATAGCCCGGCTGTTTTTGTATTAGAGTTAGACTGAGCTCTATCCTATGTATATTTAAATATTTTATTAATGCACCTTCAGTTTACCAAAAAAAAAGAAAAAAGTTTGAAAACATTCGTTAATGTTGAAATTTTCGTTTTAGAAATTGGATCGTCATGTAAATACTAATCGGAAGACGAAAGCAATACACATGTAAAAGTTACGAAAATTGACATTTATTATATAAACATAAAAATAATTTGTCATATATATTATAATGTTTTGCCTAAAACGATCGAATATGTTCGGACCGAATACAAAGAAGATCTCAGAAGACGCCACATAAGAAGACATATGAGAAATACAACAAAAAAAGACACAATAATTTAATGTAGTTCGATCTATCAACCTACATCCACATAAGGGGATGCGCAATCCACTATATAAAATAGAGTACAAAATATAGAGAGATCAAACAACCTCACACAATTCACTCGAAATAAAAAGGTTTACACAAGTGACACCACAACACTTGTATCTCACAAATTCTCCCCTTAAATAATAATACTCTCAAAGTCCTTATTACTACATTATGAATTCTACCAAACTATAAGAAAGAAACATTTATTTATAGAATCTATAATCTTTTCATACAAAAATAAGAATAAGCAAATAGGGAGAATTCATGTTTTCCTTTTACTAAAGAAAAAGAAAAATCCAATTAAGATAAAAATAGTCTGAACAAACATTCAATAGAATAAATCCCTCGGTTTTACCTAACTCCGTCACTCGACATGAACCGTGTAGGATCCACGAAAAGCACCACTGTGTTAAGCAGTTGAAAAGCATGTAAAAAAAAAAAGAGAGAGAGAGAGAGGAGAAAAGACGCTGATTGCAAGTATAGTAGTAGTTTTCTTTATCAAAAAAAGGTATGATTTCTTTCTCAATTTTTAGTAAAAATAATTATGGTCCCCATTATTAATCCACACTCCTTGGGGTTTACCGACAGAATTTTCCGTGCAGGATGATGTAACACCACAATTATAAAAATCCCTTTTCATTTTGGTACTAGTAATGATGTCATCTCCAAAATTAAAGTTAAATATATTATCCATCTACCTAACAGTAACTTGATCAACAACAAGGTTACTACTCTCCTACGTACATAGAATATGTGTATATGCATAAATTAGGGAAAATGTTCAAATATGTTATTAAACTATCAGGAACAGCTCATTTATACCATTAGTTAAAATTTTAGCTTATTCATGCCATTATTGTTATAAAATCGACTTATTCATGCCATTAATTTTTAATGGTGGTTTTCAAAAACAGCTTTGCCACGTGGGCGTTTATTAAAGGTCCACGTCGTTAATTAAAATAAGGAGAAAGACTCAAATATGTCATTGAACTATCATAAATGACTCATTTATGCAATCAGTTAAAAGTTCAACTTACTCATGCCATTGTCGTTATAAAATCAGCTCACACATGTCATTACTTTTTAATGGTGCGTTTTCAAAAACTATTTTCTATGTGGCCTTTTATTAGAGATCCACGACATTAATTAAAATAAATAAATATTAATTTCAAATATCTTAGATCCATTAAAAATAACCGGTTCATTTAACATAACCCGACCCACACCCATTAAAGTATTGTTTTCCTACAACAACAACTGTTTTTCTGATCAGAAGAAATAGTGATTAATGTATATCCTTTGGCTATTTTTTGTTAATTCTAAATCATTATAAATGTTACGCTTAACAGAAGCCTCAAAAATTATATTCTACACTTTAATTCCAGTGACTCCAATATATACTCTGAAGTTGCAAGAAAATAAGCCAATGAACGATTAGGGCAAACAAGAAAAAGAAAGAGGCGTACCAATAGAGCTTCTCCGATATTCTCCGATCACGAATTAGGGGAGCATACATTATTGAAAAATCATTTCTAAATAACGGCTTAAAAGAAGTTTGTTATCCCAACTATTCAGCCATGTATATGGGAAAACTTCTCCCATCACGAATTAGTGGAGCATACATTGTTGAAAAATTATTTTCAAATAACGGCTTAAAAAAAGTCTGTTATTCCAATTATCCCCGCCAAGTATATGTGATAACTTCTCCCATCATTATGATATATATGCTGGAATAAATAATCTCGATACTAACTAATTTTAAATATTTTGAAATTTATATTGATTTGTTTTAATTAATGTTGTGGACTTATAATAAAAGACCACGTGGCAAAGTTATTTTTAAAAATCCATCATTAAAAAGTAATGACATGGGTGAGTTGATTTTATAACAGTGATGACATGAATAAGCCGAACTTTTAACTGATGGCATAAATGAGTCATTTTTTATAGTTCAATGGCATATTTGAGCTTTTTTGCTTATTTTAATTAATGGCGTGGACCTCTAATAAAAGGCCACGTGGCAAAGTTGTTTTTGAAAACCACCGTTAAAAAGTAATGACATGGATGAACTGATTTTGTAACGGCGATGGCATGAATGAGCTCAACTTTTAACTGATGGCATAAATGAGTCATTTCTGATAGTTCAATGACATATTTGAGTCTTTTTCCATTATAGTTCGATACATTAAAACTTTCTATGCATAAAGTTAGGAAAAAGATTGAATTACAAAAATTTATTCTATCTAGTCTTCAACAACAACAATAACAGATCCAGTGTATTCCCGCATAGTGGGGTCTGAGGAGGGTAAAATGTACGCAGTCCATACCACTATTTTCGGAGAAGTAGAGAGGTTGTTTTCGATAGGCCCCCGACTCAAGACAAAGAATAGTAAACAAAGTCGTAATAAAGCATGAAACATGATGAAATAACGGAAATAATAAGATAACTACAAAGTAATACCCTACACTAATGAACCAAAGGCACCCACCACCTCCATACCCTCCTCCTAGCAGCTCCAACCTATGGACACAGTCCTAAGGCTATCAGTCCGGCTACCCCAAAGCTCTCCTAACTGCTGGCTAGAACTCACCCACATGCACTAGCCTTCTATCTAATCTTATCGATCTTATATTTTTACAAAAAATATTTTTATGACTTGCACCCATGACCTTCTACATAAAATATGTGTGTCATCACAATGTGCAACATTAGCGGCTCGTAGATTGATATGGAAGTTTTGATAATGTAAAAAATAGTTATTTAGAGATTAGTTAAGTATATTTTAATTATTTATTGTATTATCTATTCAAATATTAGTTATTTTATTTTCTAAAACCCGCATGTAGTTGTACATAAATATAATCAAAATTAAGCTTTGTGGACTTGTCAAATAACAATAACCAAAAACATGGTGTTTTATGTGTGCTGGATTTTATTTAAAACAACTAAGAAATTACCTAACATGATAATAATTATATTAGTATTAATTTTAATACGTGAATACTTTTCTTTCTAACATGCAACCAACAACAATAATAACATATACTTAGTTTAGTCTCATGAAATGCGATCTGAAAAAAGTAGATCGTACGTAAATTTTATCTCTGCCTCGCCGTCTCAGATAGACCTCCGGATCAAAATAGAAATAGTTTGATGAGAATGAGTGAGTTTTAAACGGTGCTCTGTCTTCTTCCATTTTGATTATAATACGAATTGTTTTATGGATATTGGACGTATCCATCACACAATTATTGTGACGATTTCATGACGGACTTTATCAACGTGTAAATGGAACTTGTTACAGTTTTTATGATGCTCTTCTTCTTTTGTCACAATATTTTTTGGGCTCTCAAATTTGTGATAGATTCTTAGTCACGGATTATATTCTTCTTGTAGTTTAGGGTTGAAAATTTTTCACATAAAAAATTGGGAAGACTAATCACGTATTGTCAAACAAGGGTAAATTTAGACACCTAGAAAATTTAGAAATTAGTATGGAGTGCGTATTGGGATGTAATATGTATGCATATCTATTTTGAGGGTGACTTGAGGATAAGCTAGTAAAGCATTTGATTTACGTTGTTATAATTTTGAGGCTTCAAAAATTTAGTAGTAAATTTTATTATTTCAACTTCGCTTGAAATAATAATGAAGATTGTGAAATACATTTTAAAAAATTATTTATAATTTATTTTTTTACAAAAACTATTTAATTTTTATCAGAAATATTTTAGAACTTTGAATTAAATAACTCAAACTTCATTTAATAAATAAATTTTTAACAACATCATCCAAATTAACATATTGCAACAAATGATTAACAACTTATTAGCTAGAATTAATCCTTACTTCTATTAATAATCATGTTAATATGCAAAGTTAAATGTTACGTATCTTTTAAAAATACTACATTAAAAAAAACTAATATGCAAGAACAAAAAAGACGACTTTAAATTATTACAATATTATTTTATATGTATATCTACATATTTAACACATTTATTAAAATTTAACTTTAGACCACTAATTTCATCGAGGCACCTATGTCTATTTATTTACAGGAGAGTAAAACTTAATCAAAAAATTGTAGACTTTCGTACATTGCAATTTTTTTAAAATATGTAATATATTTTTTAAAATATATTATAATATATTACACACGTAATATGCATATTTATACATAGCATATATATTATCATTGTGTGTCATTTCTATATTTTAATTATTTGGTAAACTAATTGGCTGAAGGTTTATATGTGAAAGTAATGTTGAGTTCATAGTATATGAAAGAAGTGTGAATGGAAAAATGGAGAGTAAAATAGTTGAGGGAAGGAGACACTAAAATGGAAAGTGTACTTTCAAATTAGAAAGTTTACTCTTTCTCCCACATTGGTGGAAGAAGAGAACTTGGAAGTGTTTATAATCAAGAACACTTACTCCACATGGTAAGTGAGGCAAGAAATAAGAGATGCCTCGCGCCGTCGTCGCTCGCTCGGCTCGGCTTCGGACTGATCAATGAGATCTATTTTTTTGGACAAAATTTATTTGAGATCCGAACATACCAAAAGAAAAACGCAGAAAAAAAATTCTGATACTCCATTTATATAATATGCATGCAGTAACAGTTGTAGTGTTTCAAACAGAACTGATGCTTCAGTTGCACTGTTTCAAGTGAATTGATGCACTGCTTCATGAACTAATGCATGCTTCAGAAGGATGCAACCCTTCAACGAAGTAACACACTGTTTCATAAAATGAGATGACTGTTAAGGAAAAGATGCACTCTTTGATGAACAAATATGAATTTTCAGAAAGAGGTGCAACCTTTAAAGTGAACAATTGCCTCTTTTCAGAAGAGGCATGTTATGACTATATAAACCTGCTTTCATTCACAGGTTTAGAGACGAAAAATTTCAGAATAAAAACACTCTTCTTGACTTAAAAAATATTCTGTGTGATCACTCAAAACGTTCAGTGAGTTCGAAGATATTCCAATTGTTTGAGGTACCGCTACAGTTGATTTGTTTGGCCATTTTATCCTGTGAGGAAAAATTCCACAACCTCGGGTACAGTGAGGGGAATTATTTCCTTAAGAAAACTCTGTGAATTTGGACGACTTGGCCAGTTCTGCTTCATCTTTATTCCAGAAAATAAAATACACCTCTTATAAAGATCACTTTGATCTTGGGTTGAGGGTATTTTTTTTTGTACTTCATTGTGTTCTTGTTCTTAAACTTGAACTACTTGAAGTGGTTGTTTCTAGTATACAGATTCTTGTATCCGTAGAAGGAAGAATAACAATCTTAAGAAAATAAATCAGAATCTGTATAACTTGTTTTTTTGGAGATTAAAGCTTTAAGCTTTCTACTCCGTTTGAATTTAACTAGTGATTAGAAGACATAAAATCTTCATCACAAGTTTAAAATTCATTCGGTTGACAATTGGAGGTCATAAAAACTTCATTGTTAACTAGAAACAAGAAGAAGAATTTAAAGTTGCTTAACTTTACAAGTAGTATTCTGAAAATACTAAATATTTTTGTCTTGTGGTGACAGGAAAAATGACTAACGATAGTCTAATGCAAGATGTGGCTACGACTGTGGGGGCAAACAGTATTTCTTCAACAAGTCGAACAAATGCTCCGCAACCAATGGTACCTGCAGAGAAGCCCGGGAAATTTGCGGGCATTGACTTTAAGCGATGGCAGCAAAAGATGTTCTTTTACCTCACCACTTTATGTCTGCAACGGTTCACTAGCGAAGACTCTCCTGAGGTGTCCGAGTTCCCCTCGGACAAAGAGCGTTTCGTAATTGTGGAGGCTTGGAAACATTCAGACTTCCTTTGCAGGAATTATATTCTAAGTGGTCTACAAGACGACCTCTATAATGTTTAGAGTGGAACTAAGACATCAAAGGAATTGTGGGGGGCACTTAAACGAAAATATAAGGCAGAGGATGCAGGAATTAAGAAATTCCTTGTTGCAAGGTTCCTGGAATTTAAAATGATAGATAGCAAATCAGTTGTCTCTCAAGCGCAGGAATTACAAGTAATCATTCACGATCTCCTAGCAGAAGGTATGTCTTTGAAAAATACCTTAGTTGAACAAATTGAAAATGTTCTTAGAACTCACATAAACTGTTTTGTAGGTTTGATTGTGAATGATGCATTTCAAGTAGCAGCGATTATTGAGAAGCTACCACTTATGTGGAAAGACATCAAAAACTACTTGAAGTACAAACGCAAGGAGATGACTGTCGAAGATTTTATTGTCTGACTACGTATTAAAGAGGATAATAAGGCTGTCGAGAGAAGGTCAAAAGAGAATTCTACAAGTAATGGAGCACATATTGTAGAAGATGACCAAAATAATTCTACGAAAAGGAAGAAAACTGAACAAGGAAGCCATCAACCCAAGAAGAAATTCAAGGGAAAATGCTTCAATTGTGGTAAGATTGGCCACAAGTCCACGGATTGTCGTGCCCCGAAGAAAGGCAAGAAAAAGAATCAAGCAAATATGATTGAATCCAACAAAGAATGTGATGATTTGTGTGCTATGTTCTCAGAATGCAACTTGGTGGGGAATCCTCGCGAATGGTGGATATATTCTGGTGCCACCCGCCATGTATATGCCAACAAAGAGTTGTTTTCTTCATTCGCTCCGGTTCAAGTAGAAGAAATGATCTACATGACTAACTCTGCTAGTGAAACAGGAAAAATATGCTTGAAAATGACTTCAGAAAAGGTCTTGACACTTAACAATGTCTTGTATGTTTCGAAGTTACATAAGAATTGAATTTCTGTTTCACTTCTAGACAAGAACGGATTTAAATGTGTAACCGTTTCTGGAAAAACTATAATTAGCAAAGGAGAAATGTATGTAGGAAAAGGCTATCTCACCGAGGGTCTTTATAAGATGAATGTAATGAATGTTGAAATCAATAAAAGTTTAAATTCTTCTTATTTGCTTGAGTCTTATGATTTATGGCATGAACGTTTAGGCCATGTTAATTACAAAACGCTACGAAAACTGATTAACTTAGAAGTTTTGTCAAACTTTGAGTGCAATAAATCAAAGTGTTAAACATGTGTGGAATTAAAGTATGTAAAGCATCCTTATAAGTCTGTTGAAAGGAATTCCAATCCCTTAGACTTAGTACACACTGACATTTGTGATATGAAGTCAACACCATCACGTTGTGGGAAAAAGTATTTCATAACTTTTATTGACGATTGCACTAGATATTATTATGTCTATTTGCTAAATAGTAAGGATGAAGCAATATATGCATTTAGGCAATATAAAACGGAAGTTGAAAATCAGTTAGATAAAAAGATAAAAATAATAAGAAGTGATAAGGGCGGAGAATATGAATCTCCCTTCGCTGAAATATGTGTAGAGAATGGAATCGTCCATCAAACTACTGCCCCGTATTCACCTCAATCTAATGAAATTGCGAAAAGAAAAAACCAAACTTTGAAGGAAATGATGAATGTCTTGCTTATAAGTTCCGATTTACCGCAAAACTTATGGGGGGAGGTTATCCTTACAGCGAATCATATACTTAAAAGAGTTCTCCATAGTAAGACACAATCAATTCATTACGAAAAATAGAAAGAAAGAAAACCCAACTTGAAATATTTCAAAGTGGGGGTGTCTAGCAAAGGTCCAAATTCCTATGCCTAAAAGGGTTAAGAAAGGACCTAAGACGGTGGACTGCGTGTTCATAGGATATGCTAAAATTAGTAAAGCATGTCGATTTTTGGTTCATAAATCCGAACATCCGGATATTAATGAAAATACGGTAATTGAATCAGACAATGCTGAATTCTTTGAAAACATTTATCCGTATAAAACTAGACATGAACAGTCTAGTGGGGGGTCTAAATGACCTCAAGATGAACCAAGTGAGAATGTATATAATGAAGAAAATCCAAGACGTAGTACACGTCAAAGAACGTCTACTTCGTTTGGATCAAATTTTGTAACATTTCTCATAGAAAATGAGCCTCAAACATTTAAGGAAGCGATGACATCTTCGGACTCATCCTTTTGGAAAGAGACAGTCAATAGTGAGATTGATTCAATCTTAAACAACCATACATGGGAATTGGTTGATCTTCTTTCCGAAAATAAACCTTTAGGTTCTAAATGGATCTTCAAAAGGAAGATGAAAACGGATGACACTATTGACTAACACAAGTCAAGACTTGTAGTAAAAGGCTTCAAACAAAAAGAAGGCCTTGATTACTTCGATACATACTCACCAGTAACAAGGATAACATCGATTTGAATGTTAATTGTCTTGGTTGCGGTATATGATCTTCAAATCCATCAAATGGATGTGAAAACCGCATTCCTAAATGGAGAATTGGAGGAAGAAATTTACATGGAACAGCCTGAGGGTTTTGTGGTTCCAGGAAAAGAGAATAAGGTGTGTAAACTTATAAAGTATATGTATGGACTAAAGCAAGCACCTAAACAATGGCATGCGAAGTTTGACCAAACCATGTTGGCAAACAGGTTCAAGATAAATAAATGTGATAAATGTGTTTATATTAAAGATACTCCAAATCACCAAGTCATTATTTGTTTATATGTGGATGATATGTTGATCATCAGTAGAGACATTTCTGACATAAATGCTACAAAACGAATGCTTGAGAGCAAGTTCTATATGAAAGACCTTGGAGTTGTGGATGTGATCTTAGGTATAAGAATCCATAAAACTCCACAAGGGTTGGCATTGTCATAGTCTCATTATATCGAAAATGTACTTGACAAATTCAAGTATATGGAATTCGGTATTGCCAAGACTTCTTTGGATGTGAGCTTTGCACTCCGAAAGAACGAAGGTAAAAGTGACTCACAATTGGAGTACGCAAGAGTATTGGGATGTTTAATGTATATAATGAATTGTACACGACCAGACATAGCATGCGCTATTAGTAAATTGAGTCGGTACACCAGTAATCCCAATAAAACTCATTAGATAGCAATGAAAAGAGTTTTGGGGTATCTTAAATACACTCAAGATTATGCCTTGCAGTATAATAAATATCCTGCGGTACTTGAATGATATAGTGATGCAAATTGGATCACCGGCTCGAACGAAGTAAAATCCACAAGTGAATATGTATTTACTATCGGTGGACTGGAAATCATCCAAACAGACTTGTATTGCTCGCTCTATAATGGAATCTGAATTTATCGCATTAGATAAAGCCGGTGAAGAAGTAGAATGACTCCGGAATTTCTTGAAAGATATTTTGTATTGGCCCAAGTCAGTGGCACCAGTATGTATACACTGTGATAGCCAAGCGGTAATAGGTAGGGCAGGGAGCATGATGTATAACAGTAAATCTCATCATATAAGATGAAGACATAATACCGTTAGAGAACTTCTCTCTAGTGGAATTATCAAAGTTGACTATGTAAAGTCAAAGGATAATGTGTCGGATCCACTTACAAAAGATCTATCTAGAGAAGGAGTGGAAAGGACATCCAAGGGAATGGGTTTAAGGCCTAGGACAAGTCAGCATGGCGGTAACTCTACCTAGCAGACTGGAGATCCCAAGAGCTAGGTTCAAGGAGATCAAACAAAGTTGTGTTTGACAGGTTCAACATTGTCAATTACCCAACTCATTCTCATGTTGTAGACAATGTATAGTAAACAAGGATAAGACTTAAGACGAAAAGTGTTTTAATGATTATCTAAATTTGGCAGATTTGACCAAATAGTTTAATCTATAGAACTGAACGTTTAGAAATCACCTATGTGAGGGCGAGGTGGAAGCCGCTTCAAGGAGAATGTTAGTAAAGGCCTATTCTCTAAGCTCTCATGAAACCGGGACGTGTTCATGGATGAAAAGAACAAAACCATGAGAACCATAAACGTTAAAAGACTGATTGTGTGACATGTATTGTCTAGGTGTACATTAAAGCTCGACGGTTCAAAGATATCAAATCTACCGATTGACTGAGTGTATCCGATGTATGTTCACTACGGAAAGTTCAAAGTGAAACTCACTTATTCAGGTGCAATCAGTCTTTGCTTGATGATCACATACTTGTCCGTAAAACTTTTACAAAAAAATAGTCATTCCCCATTCATGTGGGGGATTGTTGGGTTCATAGTATATGAAAGAAGTGTGAATGGAAAAATGGAGAGTAAAATAGTTGAGGGAAGGAGACACTAAAATGGAAAGTGTACTCCCAAATTAGAAAGTTTACTCTTTCTCCCACATTGGTGGAAAAAGAGAACTTGAAAGTGTTTATAATCAATAACACTTACTCCACATGGTAAGTGAGGCAAGAAATAAGAGATGTCTCGCGCCGTCGTCGTCGTCGCTCACTCGGCTCGGCTTCGAATTCGGATTTGGATTCGAAAAATGATCGATCGATGAGATCTATCTTTTTGGACAAAATTTATTTGAGATCCAAACATACCAAAAGAAAAACGCAGGAAAAAATTTCTGATACTCCATTTATATAATATGCATGCAGTAACAGTTGCAGTGTTTCGAACAGAACTGATGCCTCAGTTGCACTGTTTCAAGTGAACTGATGCACTGTTTCATGAACTGATGCATGCTTCAGAAGGATGCAACCCTTCAACGAAGTAACATACTGTTTCATAAAATGAGATGACTGTTCAGGAAAAGATGCACTCTTTGATAAACAAATATGAATTTTCAGAAATAGGTGCAACCTTTAAAGTGAACCATTGCCTCTTTTCAGAAGAGGCATGTTATGACTATATAAACCTGCTTTCATTCACAGGTTTAGAGACGAAAAATTTCAGAATAAAAACACTCTTCTTGACTTAAAAAATATTCTGTGTGATCACTCAAAACGTTCAGTGAGTTCGAAGATATTCCAATTGTTTGAGGTACCGCTACAGTTGATTTGTTTGGCCATTTTATCCTGTGAGGAAAAATTCCACAACCTCGGGTACAGTGAGGGGAATTATTTCCTTAAGCAAACTCCGTGAATTGGGATGAGTTGGCCAGTTCTGCTTCATCTTTATTTCTGAAAATAAAATACACCTCTTATAAAGATCACTTTGATCTTGGATTGAGGGTATATTTTTTTTTTTTTGTACTTCATTGTGTTCTTGTTCTTAAACTTGAACTACTTGAAGTGGTTGTTTCTAGTATACAGATTCTTGTATCCGTAGAAGGAAGAATAACAAGTAACAACAAAGATGATTATAAATATATATATAGTACCCGCAGAATAATGACTAAACATCCAACACAAATTTTCTCCCGACCTATATCTCTACTGTATTATTTGTGTGACAAAAGAATATATTATTAATTTCATATTGTCAAGACGTATACATTAGCCTAAAATTGATATAGGCTAGGACACAAAAGCAAATTGTCCAAACCTAATCAGGTCTATGCCACGTGAAGTGCATATGCAACTAATAAGGTGGTCATTTTATTCATGTGTCCTTGTATTTATAATTATCCTCCTTTGGCACATGACCCATCTATGATATGATATGATTGTCCAAATAAATGAGCAATGATTATAACATTGACACTGCTAGGAGCCATTTATTTTTAATTTGTTCTCTTTATGTTGTGTGTGACCACCACCACCACACAAATTGTTGGCCTAGAGAACAAAAAAAATGAAATTTATAAAGATTTTTTGCAAAACCTATTGTCTAATCAAACAAAGAAATTCATAAATTGACAGTACTAGTGATTGCTTAAAGAAAATTAAATATTTGATTTGAGAATGTGATATTTGCTTCCACCCGTGTAAGATGGGACAAATTAAAAGCCAAAAAATCTAACCGCGAAAATGTCAAAAGTGACTTTACTGCTTTTCGAAAAGATGGGTAACAAAATAAATAATCAAACTTTATCTTTTATAGGAGGACGAAAATACCCTTGCTAATGCTTCCAATAGAGTAGTCATGCATTTCTGGACGTTTCGTTTTAGTTGACTCTTTTTTTTGAAATATTTGTTTTAATTTAGTTATCTCTTTTATAGAAGAGAAATCAAAAAAAATTTATTATGTTCTTTCAATACTATCTTAACATTAAATGATTAAATTTATATTTTCAAAACATAATTAATAAGACTAATTTAATAAAATAAATTCTTAATTAATTATTTTTTAATAGATATTTTAAGTTCATAGGAACCAATTAATATGAAACGGAGGGCGTAGCCAAAAAAAAAAAAAGCAAAAGCAATGCTACATGCAGTAAGAGCCTTAACAGAGTCACCAGAGATACATGGTTTACTTTCTTCAATACCGAAAGGGCAAACTCCAGTGATTATACGTGGGGGGTAATGTTGTCAGTTTAATAGGCCAATAGGAGAGGGAGAGGGAGAGGGGTATTTGGTTCTAGGATTGATGAAATATTAGGACCAAGTAGGCTATAGGGAAGCAATGATGTTGATATTTTTGTGGTTGAAGACAAGACAAAGGCACATGCATGAAATAGAGAGCGCGCAGTTATTACGTTAGAAATTCGGACGGAGTTCGTTTTGGTCTTAAAATCAGTAGAGGAGAGAAAACTCATGGCCTGTAAGCCTGATCGGAAATTGAATTGTTTGAGGCGTTTTGGAGATAAAGTTAAGTGCAAGGTGCTAACAACAACCTTTGATCTACCAACAAAGAATGTGGTGCGGTGGATGGGCTGCTTCTCCCTTAACCCGAGATCTTGGTGGATGGGCTGCTTCTCCCTTAACCCGAGATCTTGGGTTCGAGTTCTGAGTATGAAAAAATTCTTGGTAGGGAGCGCTTTCCCCTGAATGAGGCTCTACGCGGGGCGAATCCAGAATACTTTGACTCCAATGTGGATATCGAATATCGGATAAGAAACCCCCAAAAAAAAAAAAGAACAATCTCCTGCCGGATCAGTTTACTTGTCATATTTTCTACTCCCTCCATCTCATTTTATGTGTCATCATATCTTTTTAGTCGTCTCAAAAAGAATGTCATCTTTTCTTATTTGACAACTATTTAAAAACACAATTTCACTTTAACCCTTATTATTCCCACTTAATTGAAAAAAAAAAGATAGTCGCACATTGTTTTATAAAGAACAATTTGATAAACATTATCAAGTCTTCTCTTATTTCTTAAACTATGTGCCCGATCAAATAGCGACACATAAAATGAAACAGATGAAGTATTATTTTCACACATCTTTACAAAATTAGTATGTATTTTAACTATCATATTTTTATTTATTATGTTCAATCATTTAAAACGTTAATTTGCCATCAACAAATATTATCTCTTTAATATCTCTTCAATAAATTTTTTAATCAAAAGAAAGTCAATTTAACCAATCACAATATTGGAGCATCTATACATGCTCTTCCTTTATGTTTTCTACACTAATTAGTTAATTTTTATTACTTTTAAGAATAATTATTAAGTAATAAGAATAAAATGGGAAGAATGTAAGATTGTAAGTATTCAACTATATCTTTGATTTTTTAAAATGACAATCATCAGAGACCATTTATTTATAGTAAGGACAATATGTAAAGTGGCTTAGAGGGAGTACTATGAAGCTGGTAGCTCTCTAATATGATGGTGGAATCAAGAGTGACTCAAGACTAAGATTAGTAAAATATTTATTTTAGGCACGTAAAATTTTAAGGTCTTAAAATTTTTAATAGCAAACTCTATAATTTCAACTTCAGTTGAAATAATAATGAAAATTGTGAAATATATTTAAAAAATACATCTAAAAAATAAAAAAACTATCTAATTTTTACCAAAAATATTTTAGAATATAATTTTGAATTAAACAATTCAAACTTCATAGTAATAAATAAAGTTTTGACAACAACATCCAAGTTGATGCATTGTAAACAAATGACTATCATCTGATAAACTAGAATTAATCCTTATTTTTATTAATAATTATATTAATATATGAAGTTAAAGGTTATGTGCCTTTTAAAAATACTACACCAACAACAACTAATATGCAAGAATAAATAAGACAACTTTAAATTAATATAATAGTATTTTTATATGTATATTTATATATGTAAAACTTCTAATTAAAAATTAATTTTTAAATCACTAATTTTATTGAGACGTCTGGGTAGAATAAACCAAAATGAACATTATCAGACTATATTCCTTCTCTTTGGATTTACATTGTATGTTGCGCTATTTGGATTTCAAGAGTAAATTTTTTTATTTTTTACTGTGACTTTACCCATGTAGTTTTAAATTTGATAAAATAAAATATATATTTGAAAATTATGCAAAAGTTACAATGAATCATAATAAATGACAATTCAAAATATTTATTTAAATGACATATAAAAGAATTATGATCGGCAAAAGACATGTTTAAATATTTGAATGACATGTATATTTAAACACATGATTAATGGTATACATCTTTTAACTCTGCTACTTAGGGGTCGTTTCGTAGAAAATAAGTCATTTCAAAATTAGCTATTTCAAAATCAGTTATTCCACTTTTAAGATGGGATATAAATAACGCTATAATTTCGTGATAATTAATTGGGGATAATAAATTATCTCAAATATTTTATTTCAACCAAAAATGAGATAAGTTTATCCTAAAATTAATCTCAGGATTAACTATTCTTTATCTGTTTCTTCCGTTCCTAAATAGTTTTCATTCTTACTAAAAATAGATGATAATCCACAATACTAAGTAGTCATTTTAGAAAATCAAGATATAATTAGTTGTTTGTTTTCGCATATTATTACTTATAATCATAAATATGGAGAGATATCAATGTGATACAAAATAAAGAGATTAAGTTAAAAAAAATAATAAATAAGAATACTTTAATCAAATAATTACCCTCTAATATAAGACAAGTATTTAGAAACGGAAAGAAGTATTATACCAGAAACTAGAAAGGGAGAAAGAATGTGTCATTTGTGTGTGTGAGATCAATTTGAGATACCTCGAGGTGCAGTAATTTGATCCAAATTATATATGATATGGATTTTATTCCGCCTAGAGGACATGATGGTCCATTCAACTCTTGTTCTTTCGTTTGTCCAATGATAGTCTATCCATTTCTCCCTTTCATTTCTTGTCCCCTTCCTAATCATAACTTATATCGGCACCTACACTTCCCCAAAACCATTTACAGCCATTGAAAAAAGAAAAAGAAAAAAACTATAATTCTTCCTTCTTAGAAATCTCAGCATTCGTTGTCTCCATCACCTCTATATATACTCTTCTCATTTCCATCACCACTTCACAACAAAATTCCATTCTTCAATTCCTATCCATTCCAATAAGTCGTAAGTCACACCTTATAATCTCCACTATGCCTTCATTGATCTCAGAAAAACAACTCGACTTGTACTCGATAAAAGAACTACCCGAATCACATGCATGGGGATCGTCATTAGACGACCACCTTCCATGTGATTCGCGTAATGTAGAATCTATTCCAGTTATCGATCTAAACGATGAGAAATTTGTCATGGACAAAATAGGACATGCATGCAAAACATGGGGTGCATTCCAAATCAGAAACCATAACATATCTCAAAGATTACTCAACGATATGGAATCGGCAGCGAAAAAACTATTTTCCCTTCCGATGCAGCAAAAATTAAAGGCCGCTCGATCGCCCGATGGCATCGGGGGCTATGGGGTGGCTCGAATTTCTTCTTTCTTCTCTAAGCTCATGTGGTCCGAAGGGTTCACTATTTTTGGTTCCCCTGTTGAACATGCCAGCCAACTTTGGCCACATGATTACAACGAATTCTGGTACTTTAATTTACAAAATCCCTCGAATTTCAATTCTCATGCACGTAATTTTACAAAAATAAAATACTCAAAAATTTACTCTTTTAGGTGGATATAAAATTTAAATTTGATGAGTATAAACTTCAAAGTCTCTTACTGCTGACTTTCTATCGAATATTTAATGATTCTTAAGTTCCGTTGAACCGGTTATGCCTATCTAATACTCTCTCTGTTTCAAAAAGAATGATTTACTTTGACTTGACATAAAGTTTAAGAAAAATAAAGAAGACTTTTGAATTTAGAGGCCTTAAATTAAAATTGTGTCAAATATACCAAAATGACCTTTAATATTGTGGTCCTAAACATGCCATGAGGAAAGTTGAAATGAAAGTATTGCCAAAAAAAAAAAAGATATTATTTTTTTTTAAACGGACTAAAAAAAAAAGTAGATCATTCTTTTTTTTAAACGGAGGGAGTACTATCTATACTTTCTTATGGACAAAATTGATCATTATCTATTAGAAAGACATGAGAGATACCGCATAGAAAATTTAAATCCACTTTTTTCTTTAATGTTTTCTAGTCTAGGTTTTATGTCCGGGGTACGATTAAAATTTCGAAAGTCAATCAGATTTTAGTTTGATCGATTTTTTTAATATGATTTTTAAGTTATTAGTTATTATAATTTATAAATTTTTTAAGGTAATTTTTAAATACAAAACAAATTGTTTTAAAAAGCATAAAACTTTTATTTCCGAGCTCAAAAATTAGAATATACAAGAAATTTGAATATCGAAACATACAGTACCACACAAATTGAGAAATTGAGACAGAAGGAATATCAACTCTTAACTACCGATCGTACTGCTTACAACTGTTTATGTCACTTTAAAAAGTAATGCTTATCTTTTTATCCACCTTTTAATTTTTTTGAATTTTTTCAGTGACGTAATTGCGGAATACGAAAATGAGATGGAGAAGTTGGCAGGAAGACTGATGTGTCTAATGCTTGGGTCACTTGGAATAACAAAGGACGATGTAAAATGGGCTGTTGGCCCAACAGGAGGATGCTCGGCCCTACAACTAAATTCTTACCCGGCTTGTCCGGATCCGGATCGGGCTATGGGTCTTGCAGCACATACGGATTCTACCATACTGACCATCCTACACCAAAACAACACAAGTGGCTTACAAGTGTTTAAAGAAGGAAACGGGTGGGTGTTGGTTCCTCCGCTTCGTGGCGCGTTAGTTATTAATGTAGGTGACTTGTTGCACATACTGTCAAACGGGTTGTACCCGAGCGTGTTACATCGAGCTGTAGTGAACCGAACTAGACACCGCCTTTCGGTGGCCTATCTATACGGGCCACCATCGGGGGTGAAAGTTTCACCCCTTTCGAAATTGGTAGACCAAACGAACCCTCCAATGTATAGGCCAGTAACGTGGAGTGAGTATTTGGGCACTAAGGCAAAGCATTTTGACAAGGCACTTTCATCCGTTAGGCTGTGCGCCCCTCGTATTGGATTTGCCAATTCTAAAGATCAAAGTGGTGTCCAAGTAGGCTAATATAACTAGCTAGTAGTCAGTCACCTTTTGCTTCTTCCATTTTGTTTTTGAAAATATATATATCTATCTATCTAGTTGCGTTCCTTTTAGTAACTTTTTTGGATGAACTTTTATATCTTGATAGAATTAAAGATGTAGATGATTTTTATCAATCTTTGTCTTCGTCAGAATTTTAATATCGTCCACAATATAGCGTATATAATTGTGGCAGAGCGGACGGGCAGCCCGATCTCAATGGTGGAGTTAAGATTTCCATTGAGGAATTCAAAATACACACACAAACTAGCTGAAGGGAGTTCAAAACTTTCCCGTTGTGTGCTAGCTCCGCACCTATCGATCCGGACTTGCCAATTTAATTTTTCTTTTGGATAAAATTATAGCCTTCTGGAGACATTGCCCAACGGCTATTTCAGCCCTCCCCTCCTCCAAAACACCCCCACTACCCCTCAACTTTTATTAACTCTCATGCTTATTAAATTGAAAAAATAACATAAACATACTCCTTAATTTATCATATTTACACAAATTTTCATCCTTATAAAGTAATTACAAAAGTCCCAATGAATTATGTATCTTCGTTGGATGTATCGGGAGCTAATTATGTATCTTTACGATCTTCGGTGGATGTATTATGTATCTCGACAGACCCAAAATTAAATGGTGAGCTAATTATGTGTCTTTACAGCGAAAAAAATGTATCTTCGTTGATGTATCGCGAACTAATTATATCTCAACAGATCTAAAATTTAAATTTTCAGTAATTATATAAAATATCGTAAATTTCTATAATCAAGCTACAAACTGTCAAAATTTATATTGTTTGCCCTATTAAACTACACTTTAAATTATTTTAGACTATAAATACCCTCCACCCTTCTTCATTATTTTCACAATTCTCTCATTCTTTCTCCAAAGGTTCTAATTATCTAAGTGCAATCAAATTCTTTCCGCGAATTGTTTAATTATTTTAAGCAACTTCCAAGCTTCAAGTTATAATAATTATTACTTAAGGTATATGATTAATCATCAGCTTTTATGCAGATGTTTGATACACTCATTCTATTTCTTAATTCTTTATTCTCATATTATTTTATTTTAATTAAATTTCATTTTAATTTTATTATACCTTTTAAGTTATGTTTCGGGAGAATTAGTAGAAATAATCGTTATTTGTGGCTTACCTTTTAGTTATTCTACTAACCTAAGTTTGTACATTATACACACAGACATACAATTCAAAACTTTTCTGGAAGTACAATTACATCAGAACTTATATTTTTATGTAAATATTCCCAATACATGGGTTGTCTATTTTATTACTTCGATTGTCAAGTGTCTAGCACTTTCAATATAGGTCATGGACCTGATGGCAATGATTATTTAACTGTCACTGTTTATTGGGTGGATCATGATTGAAATTAATAAAAACATATTATTAGATGCGTATACCATGTTTTTAATTTGATCATAAAAATGTTCTTAATTTATTTACTAAAATACCACATGCTTGTGCTTATATTCTTAAAGCTAATAACGCTTATAGAATTCGTGAATTTAAAGAGAATTGTATTACCCATAAAATTTTATTTAGAAAAGTTCCCAAAGAAGTTTGGTAATAAGTGGAATTTTATAGTTAAAATGCTAACCATTGCTCATGGCTATCAAAAACCTATACAAATGCTCATGGCTATCAAAAACCTATACAAATGATATTTAATTCACATAATGGCGATCACCCTGATCAAGTTATTGATAGCAATTGGGATGAGTTTTTTTATCATACTTTTTTACAAATGTTGTGGACTGTTTGTGAAATTTGAGTCTAATTTGCTAAGTATAAGAAATTGAAGTATACGTAGTTGCTATTACACAAATGATTGCGTAATGAAAAGGTATACTTTTTCTATCTCCCAAGTTTATTTAATTGTTACCATACTTAGCTTGACTCAACTTTTAAAATTACATGGTGCAAAAGAAACAATTTTTAAAAATTTATGAGAACTTAGAAATTGCCAAAGATGAAAGACTAGTTATTTCATAATAGCAATGTAGCATATATGTTAACCACCAGAGTTGGCATAGTGGTTCAGCGCTATGTCCCTTAAGCAAGAGATCGGGGGTCGAATGGAGCAAACTCTGTGGCCAGTTCCCTACCGCGAAATGCGCTGACAGAGGAATGGAGAATTAGTCTCACGGCTGCCGGCTGTGGGAATACCTTGGGAAACCCAAAAAAAGAAAAAATTAAAAAATGTAGCATATATGTTAACCTAAAATAATGTTTGAACGGGATAAAATTATGTGAAGAAATGACAATGCTTTTGTAGATATGAAGAAGTACGTTGGTATTGATTGTTCTAGTAATGAAAATGATTTTGATTCTTATCTTAATCAGGGATTAGAATTTATAATTAGAGATGAAGAAAATAAAGAGCAGCTTTTAAAATGGTGGAGAGAGCGTGACAAGGCATTTTCATTACTTTCAAGAATGACTCGAAATGTACTAGCTATTCAAGCATCATCAGGAGCATCGGAGGGTGCTTTTAGAGCAACAACATATATAATCAGAGATCAAAGACATGCATTAGCGGAGAAAAGTTTAGAAATTGAATCGCAGCAGAAAGAAGAAATATTCGCCAATCAAATTAATCATTATTCAAGAAGAAGAAGAAGAATACAATGAGATACTCAACACTAATAACGATAACGGTAACCACAAGGATTGGTGTGGTGGTTCAGCACCTCACCCCTTAAGCAAGAGGTTGGGGGTTCGATTCTCACCTCTGGTGAATGGAGAAAACTCTATGGTCAGTTTCTACCGCTTAGTGCGCTGACCGTGGAACGAAGAATTAGTCTCATGACTGCCGATTGCGGGGATACCTTGAGAAATAAAAAAAAAAATAACAATGACGGCACAAAAATAATGGATTGTCAAGCATCATTGTCAATTTCAGAGAAAAGTTTCAAGGAAATTATGCCAGACTTATTGAAAAACTTTATTGGGGCATACAAATATTATTTCTCCATTCATTTTTACTTATTCGCTCTAAAACTTACACACTCCTTAATAACCAATAATTTAATATGAGTATTTAGTTCATTTTTACTTATTCGCTCTAAAACTTACACACTCCTTAATAACCAATAATTTAATATGAGTATTTAGTTCATGTAATTTAATATGAGTATTTAGTTCATGGAAAAGAACTGAAAATAAGTAATTACTATTGAAGGTAAAATTTGAAAAAAATAATTATCTTAATATATATTATAAGTAACAAGCTAAATAAATATGAAGATTTATTTTTGAAATACTCTATACAAGTAAAAACGAATATAGAGTGCAGTTTAATATTACAATTACCTACATAAATTTCTACTTTCAATATATATTCAGCTTCAGCTTCTGAAGGTTAAATTTTGTACTCTTTTTTTTAAAAAAAAAATTTAATAAATACAAACCTAATTAAAAGAGAAATGACCCAACTCGACTATAGGTCAGCGAATTCTAAACTCTCTATTTTTAAAGCGGAGCACAAATTTTATCTGTAAAAAAAATATTAAATTGCTACAAATAATAGACATATAAACTTTTAACTTTAAAAATATATTGAATTTAGATATTAAAAATTGTGAAGATTGAACTCATGGTTGTAATATTTACACGATTAGTCTGTTGTAGTATAAGTTAAATTACAAAAATAAGATAAATTAATTTGACAGAGAGTGAGTAGAAAACATTGAAAAATATTGAGATGCAAACAAAGAAATCAGGTGTGTTATCGTTTCTGTACAACGGTGAATAAATCAGATCGTTTCTGTATAACGGTGGGCAAATCACAGGAAGAGGCAAATATATATACAGGATATATTGCCATTTCTGTAGCGGTGGGCAAATCACAGGAAGAAGCAGATAGAGGGAGGAAGAAGCAGATATAGAGTGAGATTGAAATATTAAGGTAAAATTAGAAGACAAAGCAGATATATAAGATGAAATTGAAATATTAAGGTAAAATTAGAATACACTATAACATGTTTTGAGAATCAAATTTAGTAGAAACGTCTAAATAAAATTAGTGGCCTAAAACCAAACTTTAATAAAAGACTTTAAATATATATATATATAAATAGAGTTATTTTTTTTGTTCTTGCATAGTAGTTATTTTTTGTGCAATATTTTTAAAAAACACATGACATTTAATTTCACATATTAATGTGATTATTAATAAAAGTAAACATTAATTCTAGTTAATAAGATATTAGTCATTTGCTTGCAATATATTAACTTGGATGTTTTTATCAAAATTTTATTTATTAATATAAAGTTTGAATTGTTTAATTCAAAGTTCTAAAATATTTCTAGTAAAATTTAGATAACTTTTACTTTCTTTTGTGTTTTAGATATTTTTTTTAAAATGTATTTCACAATCTTCATTATTATTTTAATTGAAGTTGAAATCATAAAATTTATTATTAAAAATCTTGAGGCGTCAAAATTTTTTGGGGGGTCTAAAACAAATGTTTTATTAGTCTTACCCTTGAGCGAACCCTGAATTTAACTAATCTTCAAAGTGAAATTTAAATGTTCGAAAGCTATACGAAAAGTAGAATAAGTTGCAATCTTTTACGCATTAATATGATGAAAGAATACATCTTAAAATGTTAGATCAAAATTCAATTTGATTTCCAAGAAATAAAATGTGAAAAATCTAATAAACGTGGGAGTAAAAATACTAATATAACATTAATAGAGTGGATCAAATATTAAGACTACAATACGACTGCATGAGTGCAAATTTTAGTAATGTAGGAACATATAACAATCACACAAGAAAACAAAAGCTCATAATCGTGACAAACATATATATATATATATATATATATATAGTGGTCATGTTTGTCAGTTTTTTAAATGATGTTTATCTTTATTTATAAACGATATTTATTTTAATTATATGTAATGTTGAATGTAACAATGTACTGCTCCCAACTTAGCTTAGCTTCGTGTCTTTTGGTATACCTCAAGATTTAATAATACTAGGCGATTAGGTACTTCGTATCTTTCTTTATACCTCAAGATTTCAGGATACTGGGCTATTTGGTAAATTGTTATAGATAGTTATTGGATGACAATCCTTTATCCCTCCAACATACTAGTATGGTCTGTCCAGGTGATTGTCCTCAGCAACCACATGAGTTTTCCACACAATATAATATAAAATATGCCAATTTCACAACTCAAAAAAGAACCTATGTCTTCACACATGTAAATATATGTGACAATTTGTTCTTATTGGACCAACAGAGTCCTGGCTTATGACTGATCAGCTGTGAGTTCGACTCAATCATTCCCGCTCTTTTTGCGGGTTTTTGAAAAATCATGTGTATTAAAATAAAAATATTCGGTGATATATAATTAGGTTTTGGATCTAACTCACGTCCCAAGGCTAATTCAAAAGAAGGGAAAATGTAAAAAGTTTAAGAATGTCATATTCTTAATCAAGGTTGTCTTGATAAAATTAATGGCCATAACGAAAATATTATCAATAATTTAGAGTTATTTTTTAATTCTTATGTACTTTTTTAGTGTAATATTCTTAGAAGACATTAAACATTTAATTTAACATTATAATGTAATTATTTATAAATGTAGGGATTAATTTTAATTAATAAGATGATAGTCATTTGTTTGCTATGCATTATCTTGAATATTATTGTGAAAACTTTATTTATTAATATGAAGATTTGACAAAAAGCTACTAAAATATTTTTAATAAAAAGTAGATAAGTCTTTTTTTTTTAATTTAAATTTTGCACATTTTATATTTTACCATCTTTAATATTATTTTAAGTGAAATTAAATCACAAAATTCATATTAAATTTTGGGGCTCAAAATTTTGAAGGCCTAAATCAAATGATTTACTAGCCTTACTCTTGAGAGTCCTTAATTATATGGAGTAAAGCACATTCACACATATATAAGGAGTCTCTTAGCGAGAAAAATGAGTTCATAGACCCTCCCAAGTCTTTAATTAAAAAAAAGAGGGGATAACTGAGTTCCACAATCTTATTAAGTTAAAAAAATAAAGTCGCTTGAACAACTGGGACAATTGTTCGACAACTGCATTAGTTGTCTCAACAACTTCGCACAGTTGTCTCAACAACTTCGCAAAGTTGTTGGAACGAAAATATTTATAAAAAAAAAGCTGAAATTTCTTTTGTCCCTTACACCTAATTTTTAAAAGTTGAAGGATCCTCGCTAAATTGACAAACTTGTTTGTCCCTTTTAATCCAAAGTCCGGAGTCTAGCGATCTCATAGTATGCACATTCATGTACCCTTCAATTAGTTGGGGATGTCATTCCTCACTGATGTGGTATAAATATCTTCAACACCCCCCTTCACATTTAGATTCTTTTTCAGACCGGAGCGTGTACATTTATGTACCCCTCAATTAGTTAGGGATCAGGGTATCTCCACCCCCATTCAATTGATTTGGGGACCATATTAAATGAGTCTGACTTTAATATCGTGTCAGATTAAATCCTGAGTTTAATTTACAATTACAAATTAGCTAAAAGAGGAAAGAATTGACCAAGCCATAAGAAGTAGACGTAGTGTAATTTATCTCTTCAACTCATGAAATGAAATAATAGAATAAAACTAATGATACTATTGGATGGATGAGGTTGCGATTATTTAGTCAAATTTCAATAATTCAGAACAATGTAAAAGTATCAATGTGTAGAACTCTGTCTACACACACTAAGCAGACAATTGAATTCCTATTACACCTAGCTAGCTAAGGATAAAGGCATACACTAATAAAAGGAATATGTATGACCTACCATTTTCCATTTCCAATTAATCCTTCACGTGACCTGACCTAATTGATCAAAAAGCTGCCTGTTGAATACACAAAAAAAATTCTTATGGAAGCGCATTTTGTTTGACAATCATTTATTCTTTCCTTTTCATCCTCTCTCTAATTCAATTCCCTTTTTTTTTTTTTTGTTGATTTACAATGTTGACAAATTCAAGGTTGTGTCACTTTCGAAAGAATTTTTTTTATAGAGCATCTTATTAAGGATAGAGTCGTAGAGGATATTTAACATCCCAGTTTAACCTTTGGTAGTCATTAAATTATTCCGGAAACCAACCAACAACTTAAAGAAAGAAAACAAAATTAGATAATTGGTTTATTCACTCATTAGATTATATACTGTCGCATCGTGTTTTGTCATGTGAGTTTGCTGTGCTTAAATTATTCAAAACCTTTTTTACTTAAAATTACTCGACGATCCAGCAACAAAGTCGTTGTAGTATAGTGGTGAGTATTCCCGCCTGTCACGCGGGTGACCCGGGTTCGATCCCCGGCAACGGCGTTGACGTTTTCTCTCTTTAAATTTTTTTTGGTATCGAATGCCTGATGATATATTGCTCTCACTGACCTGCTTTTGGTCAAAAATTTCAAGACTGTTTACTTGATTTTTGGCAAAAATTGTGACAATCTTCTTGTCCATGTTAGCATTAGTTTTCCTAACAAATCTATTCTAGTTTAAAATTGTGACAATCATTATTCTATCTTGCTACTAGACTCTTCAAAAATGCCACCAAGAGTGTGTCTGGTCATCCAAAAAGTAGTACTTGTTTTAAGGATCCAACATGGGTACGTAATATTTTGGAAAGCCTGAGCAACCTAGGAACTAATAACATTGGGAAAGGGGATACGACAACATGATAATCAAGAACCATTTCATGGTCAAAAACCAGTAAAAACGCTGGTTAAATTCTTAGAGCAAACTCATGCATAATGAATTCTTTTAGGGTCGTTGGATAGGATGTATAAGAATAGTGCAAAATATGAAATGTAAGTATTTGTTATGCTTACATTAGTTATGCACTTATGCTGAGATTATTTTTTATACAGTGTTTGGTCTAGTATGTTAAAAATAACTTGCATTGCATATATTTAACTAAAAAAATTATTTACAAAAATACCCTCCACAAATATAATGAAAATGGTGTGGAAAATATTTTGAGAGGCAATTGTGTCTTACCCATGCTAATGCATGCATCAAAGTCTTTTTGCATTGCTAATATCAAGGATTTCCCATGTATTAGTTATGCATAACATAATACACAATAGAGTGTATAACTAATGCTTGTATTAGTGATACATAGATTGAAAAAGTGTACCAAATAAGATATTAGTAAATTACAGAGCTAATGCGTTCTACCAAACGACCCCGTAGTAGTAAATTATGTGCCTCATTATCAGACAGGTAAAAGCATATTTGAGAAAAGAAACAATTCCGCAAGACTGGATATAAACTGCTCAAAATGAACATACAACAAGTCACTTAACTTTCTTTTTCAAGAGTAATCTCACTCAAGTCAGTAAAATCTCATTCAGTCGACATCCCGGTCTTTGTCATGATCATTGGCCCCCAAGGTAAGTTCAGCTTCAGCGGAAGGTAACCTCTCATAAACTCGGGATGCAACTGGTAGAAGCTTAATCTTTCCCAGTCTAAGTGTTTGGCTAAGCTTCTCATAGTTCCACCTCTGCTGAATATACACTACAACTGCCAGAACAACAGCAGCCACTGGTATGGCAACGTCCCCAAACTTGGTGTAAAAATCAAACCGTGGGTTGACAAACTCATATTCTTCGGAGAAATAGGGATTGGGAACAGGAGATCTGATGTAATCATATACATGAGGCAGAAGTCTAACAGACGTAAGACCAATATAATATAGCTTTCTGAGTGGCTTGCACTGGATTTGCCAAACAAGGTTACCTATTACTTGAGGAAGCAAAAAGAAATCTTGAATCAACCCCATGTACTCCTCTAATTCGGTTTCCCATTCCCTCAAGGTGTGGAAATTTCCAGTGGAATCTACGTAACGTTCAGCATGAAGAGGTTTCTGGCTTGTATTAAAGGAGTGGACAAACAAAACAATGATATATCCAACAGCATGTATTACCAGTGTACTGAGAAGTACCCACTTGTCACTTGGAACACGATGTGGTTCAAGAGGGCTCCTTGTCAATAATCTGATACGGGATCTCCACACTTTTTGGCTGAGCCTTGCTATTGCTAAAAAGGCAACAAGCACAAGAACCTTGACAGTATAATCAATCACACGGATCCACTGGCTGCTATCAAGATCGTCTGATGGAGTTTCATTGATTTCAGCACCCATCATTTTGAACAAAGCCTCTGCACCTGTGATCAATGGCAGGCTGAAGCCAAGAGCTTGGACACCTAGCATGGCAAGCGAGACATACGGAACTGATTCTGCATTATCTCTGATGTAAAATAGTTGGCTGAAAATGCAAAAGATCGCCAGAGAGAGCGTCAAGATGCGGAGGATGCCCTCTACCGACCTACGGGAAAGAATATTTTCTCGCTGCTTCCTGTACATAATGGGGAATGTTTGAATGTTCACAGGATTAAAATAGAGTGGATCATCCTCATTCCTTTGAGAGGATATGGAGATTTTAGATGTTGGATTGACCAACCAACGAGCAGTGGTTGGTGGGTATGCCATAACCACCTCAATTAGACAATCCAATCCAGCCTCAAGGTCCATGCTTTCTGATAGAATTTTCCAGGAGGCTCGAACATCCCTGCAACCAATGAGGTACATCTTTCCGACATGTGGATCATACAGTCCCTCTACAAAAAGCGAAGACATGTTGCTGTATGGCGTCCCAGTGAGACTAAGTTGAGCAGAAACATTTAAGAGAAGCTGTTTTTCTGTGTATTCAGCCTTAGCATGATAAGAATTCTCTTTTTCACTGATTGAACCATTTGACAAAGGCCCAAACATTGGACCAAGAGAAAGAATCTCCATTTCAATTTCCACTCTTTGATTAACTGAACCGGCAATTTGATCTGCAACTGCTGATGTGTGAAGGGAGAGATCTTCAGAGAGAATCGAAAGGCTGATGGGAAAAGAATCTGCATCTTCCAGTTTTGGGAATGTCAACATTGATTTCTTAAACATCGAACCAAAGCTGAAGGCTTCATTTTTCTCAAGGACTGTAGCAGCTGCATCGATTTTTGAGTACTTGTAGTATGGGCGAGAATCAGTATAATGATCCCAGAGCTCAACAGGGCGGATCAGTTTCTCAAATGATAAAGGGAAGTAATGCCTACTGCTTCCATTTATGCTGGAAAAATGACCAATAATTATGCTCCTTTGTGTTATAGAAAAGGATAGTGAAACATACAAGCAGATTCGAGAATCACAGTTGCTGTCTTCTGCACCAACAACTCCACGGCAACCAACCATACAAAGCTGTCCACTGGAAGATTTCCAGATTCCCTCAGCAGAAAGAGTCATGTTATTAAGCCCAGTCCTTTGTGCTGCGGTGAACTGATTCTCCGAAGGAGAAACCACTCTAAACACGGAAGAGACCCTTGAAGAAGTGACATTATCTTTTACAGAAATTTTATCACATCGAACATCCCAAAGGACAAGTTTGACGTCCTTAAAACCCCCATCCGTGGCCTTAATATCCTTGTCTGAACTAAATGGACCCAATTGACTACAAAAATCATCTGTACCGTTGCATTTCCAGTTTGGCACAACTGTTAAGGCTTCTTGGAGAGTGAATCTTTGAAGAATATAACAGAAGTTAGGCCCTCTATACATATTTATGTCAGTACTCAGACTATCTTTGTATGGGTATGGATCACAAGCTTTGGACACAAACTTTTCAGAACCAAATTCGTACTTTGAAGGGGTTCCTGCCCAAGAAGACATATGAACCTCATCAAAGTACTTAAAACTAGTCTTTGGGTTTAAGCTTTTCATTGTTCCTAAAATTGCTCTATTAGTCAGTGTATTTGTTCTAGGATAATGAAGCACGAGTAAAATTCGATCATCTTGCATAAGAGGTGGCTGATTAGTATAACCAGATTCCTTTACCCACTCCCACGGATCAGTAGACTCTTGTTGACGAGAAGGCAACATGGTGGTCCCTAACAAACACATCACTCTTTCCTCTCGACTTGACTTCGATTCAATGTAGATTCCTTCAAAAGTCACAGAAAGCTGGGAATGACCGGGCCATATATCAAAACGAGGACTTCTCTCATATGGTTGACTTGAAAACAAACCATCTAGGGTAATACCGATCTGCATTATCCCACTCACCCTCATAGACTTCTTATCTCGATGGGCACGATCAACATCAGTAACCCAAAAAGAAACTAAGCTCAACGGGGATCGAAGATCCAACGATCTGTTTACAAGATCTCTATCATCAAAAGGCATTATTGAAACCCCATTGGACACTTGCCACCAATCTCCATTCAGAAACGATAATTCATATTTTAGTCCATCCATTCTGTTATCACCAGGTTTCAATTCAGAAGCAGAAGCTAAAACAAAAGCACATTCTTTCTTGACTTCATCGGTTCTTTCATATTTGTAAGCCATAGAAGTTCTAGTCCTAGGTCCTAACTCATCTGACATGTATGAATGAACAAAACCAACACACAACAGCATCAACCAGATTATAATACCAGCCATTGTCCAATCAGAAGCAAAAAAAGACATTTTTTCCAAGAACAGCTAATACTGAATCCAAACAACCCTTTAATCAAGATTCATAGTTAACCCACTTTAGAACTAAACTCGAATCAAAACAGCAAAAACAGATATGGGAACTTCGCAAAATTAAGTCTTTGTTCAAGAATTAGTGAATCTTGATTAGGAAGTAGCAAAAGTGCACTTACCTGTTAACTCAAATGTTCATAGGAAGAGAAATGGAACCCAGAATTCATGGGCAAGTGATGATTAATTTGAGAAAAAGAGAGAAGTGTTGGGTGGTTAGATTTTGAGTTTTGATAATTAGGGTAAGTAGAGAGAGTAAGGTGTGAAGTTGAAGTCAAGGCAACTGATGATGGCGAAACGACACTTGCTGAGGTTAAGACAAATCTACTTTCTTATTCTTATTACAAGCCCTGTGTCCAAGTACTCTAATCTTTGCTTTTCTTTTATGTTTCGGTCGGAAAAGAGCCAAAATTAGTTCCTTAATTAATAGTAAGCATATCTCAGTTAATCAATTTACTTACTCTCTCCGTTTCTAATACGTACTACTTATCATCCCTGCTAAAATTAGACATTTCACAATACTTGTTATTTCAAAAAATCAATATATAATTAATTAGTTGGTTGTTTTTATTTTTATCTTGATCATAAATATAGAGATATAAAAATAATAAATAATTAATATATATATATATATAGAAAGGCTTGGAAGCAAGATGGATCTTCATACCTGCTTCCTCCGTGATTTTACCATATCACTCCTAATTAATTATTATATGTCATTTAGATATTAAAAAATTATTAATATATAACAAAAATCTAATATATAGAAGAGGCTTGGAAGCAGGAGGCGATCGTCATGCCTGCTTCCTCCGTGATTTTACCATATCACCCCTAATTAATTATTATATGTTATTTAAGTATTAAAAAATTAATAATATTTAACAAAAATATAAAATAGACATTCATGACATGTTTGCTTCAGCTGCTTCAACGTAATTTTACTATTTCATCCCTAATTAATTACTATAGGTCATTTAAGTATTAATCCGTGATTTTACTATATCACCCCTAATTAATTATTATATGTCATTTAAGTATTAAAAATTAATAATATTTAACAAAAAATAAAACACACATTTATGACATATCTGCTTCAGTTGCTTCAACCATAATTTTATCATTTCATCCCTAATTAATTACTATAAGTCATTTAAATATTAAAAAAATTAATAATATTTAATAAAAAAGATAAAATAAACAAAAAAAAATGATAAACAAACTATTGAAGTTTTAAATTAACTTGACATTTATAT
The DNA here is from genome assembly GCA_030864215.1 of Capsicum pubescens. NCBI lineage: Eukaryota > Viridiplantae > Streptophyta > Magnoliopsida > Solanales > Solanaceae > Capsicum > Capsicum pubescens. Next base: position 6,913,867 of record CM061540.1, on the reverse strand, counting down.
AAGGCCTGTCTAAATTTTTTTCGCAACTATTTTTTATATTAATTTTGTTCTACCACTTCTAATAAGTTATTTCCTAATTGATTATTATATGTCATTTACGTATTAAAAAATTAATAATATTTGATAAAAAAAAAAAGTAAAATAGACATTTATGACATGTTTGCTTCAGTTGTTTCAACCGTAATTTTACTATTTTATCCCTAATTAATTATTATGAGTCATCTAACAATTAAAAAAATATTTAATAAAAAAATAAAATAAACAAAAAAAAAGATAAATTAATTATTGATGTTTTAAATTAACTTGACATCTTATATGAGGCCCGCTTAAATTTTTTTCACAACTATTTTTATAGTAATTTTATTGTCTCACTTCTAATAAGTTATTATGAGTTATTTAAGACATGTCTACTTGTCACGCCTCAAATCCTATTGGGGCGGACTGGCACCCGTAACCGAGGAGGCCCGGGAGAACCAGTTCATAACCTTATACTTCCCATGCATACCTCTATGACAACCCGAAATTCGGACAGCATCATGTCGCATATAAAAGGAAATAATCACTTGTATAAGCTCGAGCACACATATATATGTATATACAATACTTGGCCGTTGGAGCCATCACGTCTATTAACAAAATACCACCTTGACTGTAATTAGGTCTACAAAGCCTCTAGACAATACACAGAGTTTAACTAAGGTCGGGACACACCCCGCCATATAACTAACTTCTATACAATACCAAAAGTGACTGGATATGACACGGAAAGCCCCGAAGCAAACTGGAGCTCACCAAAAGCAGCTGGGTATCCTGGCTCCTACTTGTGCGGTGTATGAGCTGAGGTACCTGTGCCTGCAGCATGAAATGCAGGTCCCCCGTGGGGAACGTCAGTACGAAATATGTACCGAGTATGTAAAGTTGTAGATAATCACATATGATATAGGAGCTCAATAGAAATCAGAAACAAGTGAATAAATCGTAATAGGAGTGGACCACACTTACTAGAACTTGTGACAACCTGTACATTGTATTTATTCAATCACTTTACCTTCGTTCTTATCATCTTTGTAATCATTATTGTACTGTAATGTGACCATTAGGCTGCCTCCAGTACATATCAACTGGGGTCGACCCATGCTAGGCTTATGCCCCTGGGATACCACCCATAAACACATAAATAGGGATCGACTCATGATAGGCTTATGCCCCTGGGATACCACCTGATAAGAGAGAACTTCCATCACTTAGTTCAATTAATCCTTGAGATTGTTATTTCGGTCGCCACCACATTTTTGATACTTTGAAACAATGATACATCAATAAGAGACATATAAATAGACCATCAATGCAATAACAATGAAGTAAGAACTCATTGGCACATCAATAAAGTGTTTTGGAGTCATCAATGCCATAACAATGAAGTAGGAACTTATTGGTATATCAATGAAACGTTTTGGAGTCATTAATAGCACATGGATCTTGTTTGAGTAACCGGATACCTTCTGACATTCATTAGTGCAATAAACATGTAAGATTTGGAAGACAAGTAAGTATTGGAATGTCTTGACATCTTGTAGGGTGGAAACAAGTTCATTGGTAACGTAGGACATCATACAAAACCATTATGGATCACATGTTACTGAATAACTTCGGAAACTTTCTTAATAGAACAATTGTTCACTTTCATGCCAAATATATGGTATAGAGTATGCTTTACATACCTGACTGTCAACCTTCAATACTAGTCCCAAATGGGCTTCTTGTCTTTTCGGATTACTTATCTACAATGAACATATATAGCAATCTAGTATTAGCGACCAAACGTCACAATTCAATTATTTGAATTCACCAAACTAGTGGTTAAGTAGTAAGCCTTAATTACACCACAAAGGGTGTCACTTTAACCCTCTTATACTCCAATTACATTCACATGCCATGCATATTCATACAACATCCTCCAATATCAAGTTTGGATTCATTTATCCTTCCAACCAATCCATTAAACCAAATTGAGCCATAGACATAAATAATCATCAATTCAATAGTATATTACCATATCCACCTTCCATAACTCAATCACCATATCCACCCTCCACAATTCAATACAACCAAACCATGCAAAATAGTCCATAACCCTATTTTCATCACTTTTCAATAACAACCAATACATATAATCCTCTATCACACATATACATATGGAAGAGAACAAAGGCAAACAATATTCATACCTTAGAATTCACCTCTTGATTATGCAATCATGTTTGCACAAATAATAGGTGCCATTCGAAGCTCTCGAGATGACAAACGCAGTTATCGGATTACTTTGGAATTTCTACGGTTGAATCAAAAGTAATTTAAAGGTCAAATTTGGCTAGGATTTGTTATTTCTCAATGATTGATGATGAAAATGAGTTTTTGAACTCATATACATGTATATGTACACATATTCCCGTCCATAATATCATAGGGAATGATCAAAGTGCCTTTAAAATTTAAATAATGTCAAATCTGTCCTTTGGTGGACTGTTTTGATAAGCTAAAGTAGATCGACCATAACTCTTTGCTCCGATATCGGATTTGGGTGAAATTGGTATCGTTGGAAATATAATTCAAAGGTCTTTCATTTCATATAAAGTAGGACACTCATTTCGTCCTGTACAAGTAGTTATGATCCTTTGAAGTTGACCCTAAAAATCTGTTTTGAGAGGCTGAAGTAAAACGAGTATAACTCCTTACTCAGACATTGGATTTGGATGAAACCAATTGCATTGGAAAGAAGACTCAAAGATCTTTATTTTGATAGATCGTAGATCTCCCAGTTCATTATATTAAGGGATTTATGATCGTTCAAAGTTTACCCAAAAAATTGGATGGCCTCAGTAGTTTGTGTGCAGGAAATTTTGCTGCACATTTACTATTCCCAATATCCCAGCCACCGTTTTATAGTTTCGAACGTGCTCGATTATATCCGAAACCTATCCATTTTTGGAAATCTTTATATCGTTGGAAATCTTATCCAATAACCTTCGTATGGAACCATCGACGGGCAAATTCCGGTATAAATAAAATAAAATAAAATAAATTCCATATAAATAAGACCAATACACGTACTTGACTACGCCAATACACGTACTTGAATATGGGGTGTTACACTACTTCGGGACTTCAATCGTGATATTTGACTGACTCTCGAAATTATATCAGTGTCACTTAAATTGAAATAGAAGAAAAAGTATTATAAATTTCAGTAATTAAAAACTCAAATTATTCTAAAAATATAATTGACTATCAATGCTACAAAACTTTGGAAAAGGAGAGTATTATAAATTATAATGGCTAACAACTTAAAATAGTAAATTACAATGTCAAAAAACTATCATAAATTACAATAGCTAACAATTTAAAATATCTAAAAAATATTCAAAATATAATTAATTATCAAAATTTTATTTGTATCATATAAATTGAGATGAAAAAATAACATATATTGGGCCCGTAATAGCACGGGCCTTCGATATCTAGTATATATATAAAGGAGAAACAACACAAGGATGATGCGATACCTCTCTATGGTCACCATTTCTATTTATCTTTTTTTTCCTTTTTTTAATTTTTTTTTACCATTTCTTGCATTGATCAATTTGTTTAATAAATAATAAAATTATTATATTCAATTATATCTCAGGAGTTACAAAAAAAACTCCATCCATTTACCTTCTCTATTTAAGTAGCATATCCCTTCAACTTTCTTCTATCAAATTCTGATGACTTGAACAATCTATATATAGGCAGTGGTTTACTCAGAAGACAACATTGAACTTTGTAGCCATGATTGAACACAAAAGAAGAAAATTAAAGTTAGTAAGTTTTCAATATATGTGGTTATGAGCACTGGACACTTTATTTTGTATGAGTTAGAATTGATTGAATTTTACAGAATATTTCACATTAAAGTTAGTAAGTTTTCAATATATGTGGTTTTGAACATTGGACATTTTACTTTGAATGATTTAGAATTGATTGAATTTTACTGAATATTTCACATTTATAATCATTTGCTAATCATGCACTCAAGTTCAATGAAGTTCATATTTTCATTTTCTTATTTTGTATCTTTAGTTAAATTTATTTTGTGATATTTATTCATGTGTTCATGGATATTCTTTGATAGTAAAATTTATATTTATGTCATCTTCACGTGTTCAAACGGGTCTGTTTCAAGGGCAAATGATATGGTAATATTGAGATTAAAGAGTTTTGGAAGAAGAAGATCGAAGGATGACACACAGAAAATGGAATTTGTTAACTAGCCTCGCTGCTATTCTTGGCGAAATCGTCAGTACTATTGTCATCGCCAATTTTATCTTCGTCCAAAATGATCCATCCAAGTAAAAATACTAGATGTGTGATTCTCTGGTTTAAGGTTGTGATGTTTGCTCCACTTTTTTCGCAAGATTGTATGCAAATAATTTTAGTGAATATGATAAGCCTTCTGAATCTAAACAAATAGTGAAATATTGTTCAAAAAAGCAAGAAGTATTCTTTGGGCAGAAGAGAAGACGGAAAAGTTATTGTTCTTTGGAAAGAAAAATTAATTTAACAAGCTGAATAATTTTTATGTTTATAGTGTAACCTTTTTTTTTCTCTCTCTTTACATATCAAAATTGTATTGCACTTTTGTTCTACGAGAGTGGATTCAACCAAATCTTAAATACATTAGATGTATATAGATTTGTCATTTTCAAAGATAATGTTTAGAGATTTGAAAACTAACCACACGATCTGTGAGATGGAACTTTTTTCCCTTTAACAAAATAGTGGTGAAATATAGCACAATTCACATATGAAAACAATAAGGTGACAAAAGAATTTCCACATAAAAGTGTATACCATAATTGCTCTATGATTTACTTTTTAAACAAATTCAATGAAAGGAGATATTTACAATTTGAATCAAAAACAAATGCAGCTAGCAGGTGTAAAATTTTGTTGTTTAGAAGCTAAGGGAGGTGATATACATGTTCTTGATTACTTGCATAGTCTAAGACCTCAAGAACATGGTGCATTACCACGAAGAGGTGGATTCAGAATTTATATTTGATGGATTTAGTTTTTAGTTTTTTTTACCATGGCTACAAAGTTCAATATTGTCTTCTGAGTAAACCATTGCCTATATATAGATTGTTCAAGTCATAAGAATTTGATAGAAGAAAGTTGAAGGGACATGTTACTTAAATCAAGGGTATCAAATGGGCCGGGCCGGGCCAACCCGAAACCGGCCCTTCCTTTTTAACCGGTTTGAGGGCCGGTTAAGGGCCGGTTTGGACGCTATCCGGGCCGGTTCAAACAGTAAAAAAATTAAAACCCACCCTAACCCGGCCCACTTAACCCAACCCAGTCAAATCCACCAAAACCCGGTCAAACCCCGTTTAAAAAATAAATAAAAAATCCAATATACACTATATACACTCCAATATACACTCCAATATACAATATATATATTTTTTAAAATATATAAGCAATTACACATATATACGTACCATTCAATATATAATTATATATGACTATACGTACTACTTTAAATAAAACATATGCTATAATAGTATAATATATATATATATACACTACAATATATATATATATATATATATATATATATTTATATACTAATTTATAAAACATATACACATGTATACGTTAAATATATACTACTTTAGAAGATATATACACATATATATGCACCATTCAATATATATGTACTACTTTAAATAAAATATATACTACAATATACATATATATATATACAACAATATGTATATATATATAGTTACATACTAATTTATAAAACATATACACTTGTATACGTTAAATGTATACTACTTTAGAAGATATATACACATATATACGCACCATTCAATATATATGTACTGCTTTAAATAAAATATATACTACAATATACATATATATATACAACAATATATATATATATATATATATATATATATATATATATATATATATAGTTACATACTAATTTATAGAACATATACACATGTATACGTTAAAGATATACGTCTATAGAAGATATATACACATATATACACACCATTCAATATATATGTACTATTTTAAATAAAATATATACTACAATATACATATATATATATACTACAATATGTATATATATATATATAGTTACATACTAATTTATAGAACATATACACATGTATACGTTAAAGATATACGTCTATAGAAGATATATACACATATATACACACCATTCAATATATATGTACTATTTTAAATAAAATATATACTACAATATACATATATATATACTACAATATGTATATATATATATAGTTATATACTTATTTGTAAAACATATACACTTGGACACATTAAATATATACATCTGTAGAAGATATACACATATATACACACCATTCAATATATATGTACTACTTTAAATAAAATATATACTATAATACACATATATATATACTACAGTATGTATATATATATAGTTATATACTAATTTGTAAAACATATACACTTGTATATGTTAAATATATACATTTGTAGAAGATATATACACATATATACACACCATTCAATATATATGTACTATTTTAAATAAAATATATACTACAATATACATATATATATATACTACAATATGTATATATATAGTTATATACTAATTTGTAAAACATATACACTTGTATACATTAAATATATACATCTGTAGAAGATATATACACATATATACACTTCTATAGAAGATATCCAATTTATAAAACATATACATATGTATACGTTAAATATACACGTGTATACGCACCATTCAATGTATATATACTACTACTTATAAAATATTCTACATTATATATACATTACAATATATATAGATATACTTATATACTAATTTATAAAACATATACACATGTATATGTTAAATATACACTTCTATAAAAGATATATACATGTGTATACGCACCATTCAATGTATATATACTACTACTTATAAAATATACTACATTATATATACATTACAATATATATAGATATACTTATATACTAATTTATAAAACATATACACATGTATACGTTAAATATACACTTCTATAGAAGATATATACACAAATATACAAAACATATGCTACTTAATATAATAAATTAATAATATTTGGTAGTAAATTAATAACATATTAGAAGTAAGTTTTTAATTTAAAGTAGAAAACTAGAAATTCAATTTAAAATTTTAAATCGTTAAATGAAAAAATATAAAAAGCAAGGACTAAGGAGTGAATGAATTTGGGGAATTTTATTGATTGCAAAATGATCCAAAATTTATAATTTACATGAATGAAAAATCTATAAATTATGCATCATTTTTTCCAACTCATTCATGTTAATATTAATGGAAACTTGCATAGGATAGTCGAAGTCAACGGGGGCAAAACCATGCATTGGACTTGATTCTGCTGAGTTCTCCCGTGAAGTCATAATTTCTTCAAGTTTCAGCTCGTCGCTCAGCTCCGGTTCCATTCCTTGGTTTCTTCTTTCTGCTCTAATCCAATCTCTGAGGCAAACTAGAACATTCATTGCATTGCTTCCCAATGAGTGTCGGTTGTCTCCAAGTTGTTGTCGTCCCTGACTAAAGACGGTCTCTGATGCAACGGTTGACATTGGAACATTCAAGATATCTCTAGTTAATCTTGAAAGCACAGTATATTGTGTTTCATTACTCCTCCGCCAATCCAACGTGTTGATCCGTCGTCTGCGATCCTCTGGTGCCGTCCGAAGATAATATTTCAGCTCTTCCCGATAAGTTGATGTGTAAGTTCTCTCATCAACACTGTTCCAACAATTTAAATCATAAAACAAATCAGAAAAACTACTATGTGCCGGCCTTTTAGAAGATGATGGCTCCTCGGGAGGATGAGGAGCGACAGTTGGAGTGATATTTGTAGGTACGGCTAAATCAAATAAATCAGCATAGTGATTATATAATTTTTCTATATAATCCTTTGCATCAGCCGTAGCCGTCCACAAATCAGGTTGTACTTGTTCAGAATCATGGTTAGTATTTATTTCTAAGTTAGTATAAATAAGAGTACTAAAGTGACACATATTATTATATTTCATGCACGGATTTAGCATAGCACCAACCAAGTAAATAGGGGGAGTCGGGAAAAAATATTTTTTAAATTTCGTAAACATGACGCCAACGGCTTCTTTATAATAAAGAAATATCGGCTATATATGTCAAAATATTACAAACAGTAGGATAATAAGCACCGAAAAATTCAACCGTAGCTACATAAAAAATTTCTAAAAACTTAACAAGATCATTAATTACAACCCAATCAGAATTATGTAGCATGCAATCAGCAGAATCAGCAAATGAACCACAATGTTGGTTAAAAGCTAGTGTAATAGGAATTCTATATTTATAACAAGTTTTTAAAAATTCATACGTAGAATTCCATCTAGTATCAATTTCCTCAGGCATCAAAATCGGTGTAAGTCCATTTTCTTGACATTTAACTTTAAATTCTCTAATTCTCGATCTACGATTATTTCCTTGAATAAAACCAACAGCAAGGCAAATTTTTTCAATATAAAACTCAAAAAACTCAAGACCATCTTTTACAATTAAATTATATATATGACATTCACACTTAATATGAAAAATTTCAGGCAAGGGCGGAGATAGCGTAGATTTTAATTTTTTTATGGCAGTGTTATTGTTAGAAGCATTATCAAAAGCAATACATAAAATTTTATTTTTGATACCATAATATCCGGCAATTTTAACAATAGAATCAGCAATAAATTGTCCAGTATGTTTACGATCTTCATCATATAAAAAAGCAAGAATACGTTTTTGCATCACGAAATTACTATCCATCCAATGACAAGTAACGGTTAAATAATCATTTTTATTTACAGAACGACCAAGATCAGAAGTTAGGGACAATCTACATTGAATATTTTTTAACAATGTTGATAAATAAAAACAATATTGTGAATGAAGTCTAAAAATATCAGACCGACAAGTAGTTATAGGAATACCGTTAAACATAGGATTATAAATTGCTTGTATATAACGAATAAAGGCATCAGAAGTAGGAAAATTAAAAGGCAAACAACCCACAGCTACAATTTTAGCTATTTCTTCCCGGTCCCTCAATTTATTATACTTCTTTGCTACGTGACCGGTTGTTGGGTCCATTCTAGTTTGCGTTGGCCCACCAACATCCCCACCACCTTTTACAATATTTAACTCTCTTTTGTGATCTTCAGTTACATGTCTCATTAACGTACCTGTACCCCCTTGCTTGCCTCCACTTCTATGCTTATATATTTGTTGACAAATATTGCATTGCACCTCAATATCTGATATACGTTCAAAAAATTGTCATGCAATACTAGTTCTTTTACGAGGTCTTGGGGCACTGGGAGCACGGGGAGGGAGATTAACCGATTCAGATCTAACGTTAGCATCTCCTACTGCGGGTGTCTCAGCAATATTTTCTTTATCTTCGTCTAAATTAACAGCATCTACTTCATTTTCTTCTTCTATACCGTAATTTTCCTGAGTTTCTACATAATCCATATCGTGAGCACCTATACCTATTTCTTCCTCAAAAGGTGTACCAAGCGGTACCGGAGGCGAAGACACACGAGTATATCTACTACTTGAACTACCTCTACCGCTAGTAATTCGCTTTTTACTACCACTACCGCTTCCGGGACAAAAAATTTTAACACCTTTAGTAGCGAGGTTTCTTAATTTATCCATAATATAAATTAAATTAAACTAAAAATATTCAAAATACACAAATATAATAAAATTAAATATTAAACAATTAATACAATAAATAAAAAATAAACGTAAGAGATGGAACGACAATACCAAATTTTGGAAGTATCCGAAGATTGCGACTTTAGAAACTTCCGCTCGTACTTTGTAAACGGAAAATTAAAGTGAACACTTTAAGAAATTAAATATATTGAATATTTGAGAATTGAGAATTGAGATTTGAGAGAGTGAAAAATGATTTGAAGTTGTAGGGTATTTATAGAATTTTTTTTGGGATTAAAAAATATTTTTTAAAGTTAATTTTTTTTTTTTTAATAAATGGGCCCAAACTAGCCGTTTGGACCCAAAAACGGCTATATAGCTGTTGGGCCAACGGCTAGTTTGGCCCAATTTTTATTTTTTTTTAAATAATGGTATCCGGGCCGGTTAACCGACGGGCCTGGACCGGGCTTGGTTCGGGCTGGGTTAGCCGGTCCCATTTTAAAAAAATAACCGGCCCGGAACCCTAAAGCCCTAGGGCTTACCGGGCCGGGTCAAACCGGTCTGGGTTAGTTACTAGGGCCGGGCCGGGCCGGCCCACTTGACACCCATAACTTAAAATAGAGAATGTAAATGGATGGAGATTTTTTTCTAACCCAAGAGATATAATTGAATATAATAAATATAATAATCTTTTTATTTATTAAACAAATTGATCAATGGAAAAAATGGTGAAATTTTTTTTTTAAAAAAGATAAATAGAAATAGTGATCATAGAGAGGTGTCACATCATCCTTGCGTTGTTTCTCCTATATAGATATATACTAGTGAAGAAGTCCGCGCTTCGCGCGGTAATAACAGATCTCTTTAAATCTATAAATTATTTTTTATAGCAATGATGTATTACAATTATTTCAAAAAATAAATAAATTGAAACACTTCATAATTTTCAAAACAAAGTTGAATTATATTAGTTATATATGCATTTCTCTAATTTCGTTTTTTGTATCAAGTATCAACAATATATATATATATATATATATATATATATATGTGTGTGTGTGTGTGTGTGTGCCAAAAAAATCGTAAATAAAGAAATTCACGCGAAGAAGAATTGACGTATTGCATGTATTTTTAAACTTTGGCAGTTCTTATACGATAATCTCTTTATTAAAGAACAAAAACATGTGAGAAAGGAGGAAGAAGCCTGGGCTAGGGATGTGCAAAAATCAAACCGACCAATAAATCAAACCGATAAAAATGCTATTGGGTTAACGATTTTTTATTGGTTTTATAAAAAAATTTATTGGGTAAACGGTTTGAGTTCGATTTTAGCTTATTGGGTTATCGGTTAAACCGAAAACCCAATAAGGATACACAAAGTTATTTTTTTTACCCCTATTTATATTATATATATAATAATCAAAATCCTTAAAGATAATTCACCAATAAGAATAAATAATCTTATTGAAAAAGCAGACGCTTTTGACAAAGACGTAGGACAAAGAATTAGGATATATATATATATATACACTACTTATTCACAATTTGGTGATTCATAGAGTATTAACCTATTCAGGGCAACAAAAACACGATATAAAGCACGGGTATTATCATATTGGAAAGCTTGAAGCATTTAGTAGCTTCCAACAATAAGGATTTAGTTTTTTGTTGAACTAACATTCAGTTCAATTTTGAAGATTCTTGTAAACTAAAATGCATTGCGTAGGATTTTCGCAGTAACTAAGATTTTATTTTTTTATGTTGTTACTATTTCTATTTTATGAGTATTTTCTTATTGGTTAAACCAAAAACCGAACCGTTAAGGACCAAAACCGATAAATTTAAAACCGATAAGAAAATATCTTATTGGTTGGTTATTGATTTTACATATTTAAAAATCGAAAACCAATAAATCGAACCAATAATACATAAAATCGAATCGAACCGACCGATGCACACCCCTAGCCTGGGCAGTCAAAAGGTGCATCAGAAGGTTTGTGCATTATAATTATTGTAAAAATGGGATGAACGTTGAAGGAGCAACGATAATCAAAGGTGAAACTGAAGAATTCTAAAAGTTATTACCATGTTTTCGTGGTTTTGTTTGTCTTATACTCACTCCGTTCATTTTTACTTGTCATTATTTTTCTAATTTAATTTTTATTTTTACTTGTCATTTTGACAAATCAAGAAAAGACAAAATCAGTATTAATAATTTATTCTTCAAAATTTTCAATACAAATTACTAAACATAATAGGGGCAATATGGTTAAGTCATTATATCCATACCTTGTGTCATGTCAAAAAGTGACAAGTAAAAATGAACGAACGAACAGAGTATTATAATAAAGATTTCAACTAAATAAAAGATTTAATACATATTAAATTCATAAGATATGGATTGAGAAAGAAAAGTTATAATGGTAATTAAGTAAATTTAAAAGATGATTTTAAAATTGATTGTAACGTAATAGGAGTAATATCTAAAGTTATACACATTGACAGACAAATTAATAAATACTAATTAATCACAAAAATATTGAGAAGAAACTTTCACACTTCTCTTTTGCTGGTCCTCGAAATTTTGGTCAAGCATCTTATATAATTTACCAGGCAGTATTGTGGTGGCTATCGAACTAAAGGAAATATCCAACTGTATTAAAAAGTAAAGAAACTCAACTATAATATTATACAAAACAGGTTGAACTTGCATTTAAAAAAATAATAACCACAAAATATTCAAAAAGAAAGGTACTCAATTTTGTGAAAAAAAATTCAATACTCGCTCCATTTCATATTAGTTGACCCTTATAGACTTGGCACACCCCTTAAGAAAATATTTATTAGGGATTTATTTTACTAAATCAACTTTGATAATTACGCTTTGGAAATATTAACTTGAGTATATACACTTTGTTTAGCCATTTAATGATAAGGATAGTATTGGAAGAACATAAAAAAAATCCTCTTGATGTCATCAAGGGGACAACAAAATTGAAATAATCTTTTTAAAAAAGAGGGTCAACTAAAACGAAAGGAAGATCATAATCAAACAATATACAAAAGGAGAGAAAATTGCACAACAAAAATTATGAACATTGAGAGATTTGACACTGGCAACAACTTGGTAAGGAAAAGTTTGGCTGGTAAAGATGCTCCCAATATAAAAGAGCGTACAAATGTGACATTTGAAAATAAAAAATACTTTGTATTAATATGAGGTCTGTTATGAACCAAATCTTGATGTAGCTTCCTCTATCACTCTTTGTACTTGGCATTCTAGATTCTCCCCTTCAATTTCATATTTTTTTCCTCCCGATAAGAATGCAGAGATTCTTTAGTATCTCAACTTTGCCCGCCATGAAAATGAAGGAAAAATCTTCAACACCTATAAAAAAAAGTTGTAAATGAAGTTAATAAGAAATGTGCCCTCACTCATTTTTTAACCTAAAATATTCTGAATTGTAAACTTGGCTATTCAGAATAGCAGCATTTACACTCCCTTTTGATCTTATAAGTACTTTCAGCTACAATCATTACGCAACAACCATCAGGGTTTAAAAAAATTCTTTCTGTGTCATTTACAACTAAGATCTACTTCTTGTAAATTGATCAAACTTCGAGATGCAGTATGTTATACGCTCTAAGTGTATCACAGTCATTGTTTTATGGTCACAAAAAAAGAACCTCATTTCTACCAATAAGTTAAGAGCTAACAAAAATATATAGTTACATAGTTGATAACATAATCAATTATCATGCACTATTTGAAGTCCAAATCAAAAATGTTGAAATACTGCATGTAGAACTCTAGAACCTCCTAGTCATGGATATATACACAATAATAAAAGGTACTCTTCAAAAATATCTAAAAGTGATCAAGGACAGTGGCGGATGGGTCCAGGGGGTTCATTCGAACTCTCTTCGTCGAAAAATTATACTATTTTTACATGGTAAATTTTTTTTTATGTATACATATAGTAGAGGTTGAACCCCCTTCGACTAATCCGTATATGTACTACTGAACCCCCTCACTAAAAATTCCGGATCTGCCCCTGATCAAGGATAGTAGAAGTTAAGAAATGTTGATGAGGTTATCAACATCAAAGACACCACTTTTGAGCTGTGTAAAATAAATTGACTTGGAAAAAAATAAAACAGCGAAAATAGTAAAGGAGGCGGGTGGTTAGAGTAAATCAATTCATCTGCATAAAAATGAGAAGAGATGATAATAAAAATATGTATAGTAAGAGGCAATCCAAACTTTAATAACTTGACAAACCTTTGCTTCTTGAAAATTCATACCCATTAGTGATTAACAGAGGAAAATTTAGTTTAAGATCGCAAAATAAAATGAAACAAAAACTTAAAATGAGAATTACTTTAATTGATGGCAATAATTCTCAACTAAAAAAATACATTAATGGATCACTAAAAAAACAAAGAGTAAAGAACTAAATCTTCCTATAACCAAATAACATTTAGAAAAAGCTTCTATATTTTTAAAGAAAATTAAAAATAGAGTAAACTTCTAAATCTTCCTTTTCAGAAAATTAAAGAAAACAAACAACATTTGAAAAAAACTATAACCAAATAACCTTAAAAAAATAAAAGTAGGTAAATATAATTTCAGCCAAATTAGTAACAATGTTCATGGACAAAAATTAAGAAAAGATAATGGTTCAATACCATAAAGAAGTATCCATAGTGAACTTACAATAGTTGCATGAAACAATTTATCTGCTCTAATTAATTTCATTCCATTTGTTCTGCACAATATTAACAAAAAAAAGTTTTAAAGGTAATTTGCTCATGATTATTGATCGATGGAACCTATAATTGATAATAGAGACAATAACAACAACATACCTAATGTAGTCCCACAAAGTAATATTATTGATAACAGAAAGAATTGATAAAACCTGTAAAGATGAAATTAGATTACACAAATCAATTAGGCAAATTAAAAAAACTGCAATAAAAAAGGAAACAAAGATCCTAAGCAAATGTTTAACAACAAGCCCATTTTATACTCAAACAAACGGAATCAGAACAATGAAAATGAAAAAAGGGAAATAAGTAACCTCTCAAATGGAAACGAAAAAGGCTTCGCAGAGAGAGTGTGGTATTTCCTTATCCTCTGCCTCCCAAACTTATAACTCAACCATTTCGGCACCAACTTATCCCCCAAATCATCATCATTAGCCTCAAAAAATTATTGGCCAGTTATCTAGTCCAATGAGAGAGATTTCATAAGAATCAGAAGATGCCGATCCAGTGAACATGGATTTTCTTGTATGCATATTTTCTCGTCATCAAAATGTTGATGATCAAATGAATCTTGCCATTGTTGTTTTCAATTTGATTTCTCAATTTTGTTTGTATGATCTCTGAAGTTGGATTAGAAGTTTTACGGAGGTGTCTTTTCAATTAACAGTTGAGGAGCAATGACTTTTGGAGTCTAATATAAAAAAAAAAATTAATTTAACATTTATAAATGACTTTTGAAGTCTCTATAAAGCGTTTTAATGATTTTTTTTTTGTAAACTAAAATATAGAGAAAAATTTTGTCACACCCCTTTTTCGCCTGCAAGGTCGAGTCGAAGGATTTTTCTAATTAAAGTGACGGTATTGAATAGGGATTAATTTTTATCATTTTCAAAGTCGCCACATGGAATTGAGTTATGGTGTTCCAAGTCACCTTATTGAATCATTAATCAAAAGGAAATGACTCTTTGTTGGTCTGCGAAAACAGAAGATTGGGTAAGGAATTCTGTTGACCGAGGGGAAGGTGTGAGGCACCCCTCGAGTCCCGTGGTTCTAGCACGGTCGCTTTATTGACTTATATTTAACTTAAACTATTTAGAAAAATCGCGTTAAGGCCTAAATTTGCTCATTTTTAATATACCTATAATATCTCTATATTTCTTATATTAAACTAGTGGAAACTAATTTTAAGATGATATTTACCGAAGTGCAATATTGCATCCTCGAATTATTTTTTAACGCCTCAGAAAGATGCGTACGCCGCATTCTTAATGAAAATAAATATATTAAACGTGCCTAAAACTTATCTAGCGTTAAAAGGCATTTGTTTCGTCTCTTGTAAACTTGAAATAAAATTTCTTATCCATTTTTATTCTCATTCTTTCTCATTTTTAAAACGAGTCTTGAATTAATTCACAACTATTACTCAAGCTCATATATTCAGTCCGAAACTTTAAATGATTTAACTCACAAAATATTTTCTTGCCTAAGAAACTAGCGCCATTATCTTGTGATTATACATAACTCAAGAGAAAACCCAAAAAAAAGTATAACATAAAGGCATGATCAAAACATATTAAGATAATTTTAATATTAACAACATGAGACTACTAAACAAACAATTAAAATGACAAGAAAATGAAACTTTTCTATTTAATCATGAATCATTTAATTAAAATAGACAAATTCTGAGCCTAAACAATGATAGCCAAATTTAGATGGATATATATACATTTATTTTTCGATTCAATAGTCAATTAAATTATTATTTCCCATGCGTATTTTGAATTCAAAGGATATTGTAAGTAAAGAAACCAATAGTACCAAACTACTCTTAAGTCACTTTATCTTTTTTATACTGTTTTAATTACGTTACCGTAGATATACCTACAACTAACAAAAGCATAATATCCTTGGAACAGTTTGATTAAATGGGACAAACTACAAATATGATACTCGTTAAACGTATCCCGCATGCTTACGTGTTAGACTTAAACTAAAATGTGAAGATAAAATATTTCAAAACTAAAACTACCTAAATTGATCCTAATAATAACAATATGATCTGCTTGATTATTAAAACAACACAAAACCTGCAACTTATATGAATTTCCAAAAAAAAAAAAAATGAAATTTGGATGATCAAATTCTTACTAGCATAAACCATTTTTTTTTTTTAATAATATTAATATTTAACCAAGTTCCAAATCAAAATGCTCATTTGTTAAGCCACCAAATTCAACATTTAAGCATCAGGGATAAGGAGAAACCAACGAGACCCTATTTTTACTTAAACTAATCAACTTTTAAAGTTATCTTATCTTAATATTTGAATAAATTTAATTAACGTTGATTCAATACAGAAAATAAATTACAAGTAAAAGTGTAGAATCGAACTTCATACAAATGATAAACTACGCATACTAAATGATATAAAAAGCCAAGAAAAAAAAAAACTTTATTCATGCTTCAATTCACAATGAAACTTATAAAATAAATAGTATAGATGGATTAAAAAAAAACTGAATAATGACTCAACTAAAAGAGAAGCACGAACGACGTCACCAAAAACTTCAAATGGAACTCGAAACTCAAACTCTAACTTTTGTTGGTTTTCTCTCAAACTTTTCTTTTCCTTTTGTTTTTTCTAAGTCTCTTTTTATTTTTTGTGTTTGATAATGTAGGCAAAATGTACGTCTTGTCTCTGTTTTCTCTCAGTTTCAGTCTCTGTAGGAATAGTACGTATGTCTTCTGGGGTGGGAATCCTTTTTGTAAAGGGATTTTGGAGTTGGGGGGGGGGGGGATGGGGGAGTAGTTATCTTATCAGATAGGATATTGAATTTTGAACATATTTTTTTTCTTTTTTTTTTAATTGAAGACAATAATAATAATAATAATAATAATAATAATAATAATAATAATAATAAATAAAGATAATAATAATAATAAAATAATAATAATTAATTAATTTTATATTAATCAAAACATAATAACAATTTATAAATAGACAAAAATAAATTTAATAAAATAGTATTAAACTACTAATTTATTTATTAAATTTTATAAAAAGGGGAAATATTTTTAAATTTTGTATTATTTTTTTTTTTTTTTTTTTTTAAATTAGAATAAAATAAAAGAAAATATCTCAAAATTAACTTCATTTAATTATTTATCTTTTAACGAAAAATTTATTAAAATAAAATAAGAATTTAAATAATATTATATCAAATATAAATATTTAATATCTAAAAATATATATATTAAACTCGGAAGGGTCAAAATCTCGTGTCTACAATTGTCAAAAAAAAGGAGAAAATAGATAAATACTAAAACTGAGAGGAGAATGCGCCACATCAGCACTTTCTTATTTCTCTTATATATATATATATATATATATTTATATTTGATAGAATATTATTTAAATTCGTATTTCTCTTATATATATTGATTGATTGATATATTGATTATGGAGGAAATTAAGAGGTTTTGAGATTTTTAATATTTAATTTAATATAAGATAAATTAATAGGATGGAGTAGGAAAAAATATAAAAAAAGGAGAAAAATATAAAATAAAAATGGATGAAAAACAATTAAATAAAAACGGATAAGATGAAAGCTTTATGTAATTTTCTAATTAATAGCAGATGAGAGGACTTATCTAACACAAAAAAATCTTTGGTTATGTATAACGTTTACTTATCACTACAATAATTATAAATATTTTTATTTACATAATTAACGCAGTATGTATGAAACAACAAATAAATAAGATTAGATAGCTCATCAAAATTTTATTATTATAATTTTTTTATATATAAATTCAACAAGTTCTTACAAATAAGTAATAAATATATCCTAGTAATGAGTAATAAATAAGGATAATTTTATCAAATTATATCCGAGTTAACATTTTTTCTTAAGGGCATGCAAGTTTTTTCTTTTGGGGGGTTCATCCGGTGTTCGGTACCCGCATTGGAGTCCGACTAATCCGGATTCGCGTCGAGTAGGGCTCCATTCGGGGGTAGCGCTCCCTAGCATGAATTTTTCCATACCCAAGGCGCGAACCTGAGACCTCTGATTAAGGGAAGAGCAGCAACATCCACTGCACCACATTCTTTGGTGGTTAAGGGCATGCAAGTTAAATACTCCCTCCGTATGATTTTACTTGTTACAATTTGAGTTGGCGCATCTATTAAGAAAAAAATGAATAACATGGCTATTTTATCATAATATCTATCTTAAATTTAATTTGGAAAAAAATCAATTAATATGAAGGGTAAAATAGAAAAAAAGAAGAAGTCTCTTCTTGATATGTCAAAAATGATAAATAAAAGTAAAAAATCATTTAAGAAATTAGTGGCAAGTAAAAGCAAACGGAGGGAGTAGCAATGAAGCGAGGGAGTAATTTTCAGAGGGAATCCTCTTGAACTAGTATCCTCTCATTCACTTTTAACTGTCATATTTAATTCTCGTGAATCAAATTGTGTGGACTTTGATCAATATTTGGAGAAATTACAACTTATAGTATCTTTCGTGTAGCTTTCAAATATCTAAGTTTTATAATTAAAATATTAAATTAATCTAATTCAGTTTAACTCGAAAAATAAATTAAATTGATTCTTATGAAGCTAAAAGTGACAGAGAAAAATTGGACGAAGGGAGTGCTATTTTTCTTGTAGTTCTTAATTTTGAGAGAATATTAGTAGTATCACATTTTATTTTTTATTTACAAGGTACTTATTTGATAATATACTCAATAAAGAATGAGATCTAGAAACTCAAAAGAAAGCTAAAGAAGGAAAGGAAGATAAATTGGGCAATGATTTCACAATTGAAAGAGAAACGTATTGTGTTTCATAATAATTAAAGATTATAGTATGAATGTATTTTAAAAGTAATCCTATTTTTGTTTGTGGGATTTTAACTCCACAAGGTTAGACGTTAAGATGTATATCTTCAAATGATAATCAAACAAATATTTTAGTGCAAGTTGTACTAACAATTTTTGGTAGGAGAAAATGAGATTTCTTAAAGAGTAATAAAAGAAGTGTTTTTTTTTCAGAAAAATAAAAATGCAGGGATCTTGTTTGTCTGTTCTTACCCAAACTCCATCATCCATTTAAAAAGGAAATAGATTTAAGTGCATGCGTGGTCCATTTGAGCTTCATTAGAATCTTAGATGGTGCATATGTATTTAATTTAATTTAATTTATTTATTTAAATAATATTTTTATTTACATAATTATATAAGCGATCTTAGATTATTTTTTTCTTTCGATCGATCGATGGTCTATCTAAAACAACCTCTTTATTGCTAAGGAAAAAGTAAGGTATAGGTACGCCATACAATGTATACTCTACCTCCGAGACCCCACTGCGTGGAATTATATATGCAGGGTATGTCTCCTCCTCACTTATTTTTATAGGCTTAGAATGTGAATTGTCTTTTATAATTGCAAATGTGATTTGAACTCTGGATTTCTGTTCAATCTAATATCGAGTTAATTGTATGACCAATGTATTTGTAAATTTATGTTATTAGACAACTACACTTATGTTTATGTAATTATATATTTTCAACAAAGAACACAACATTATCATCAATGTGTAATTTCAAACTTGTTGGATTATGATATTCACTTCTGTCAGCTTGCAGTTCACAAGGGAAAGTTTTAATGGCAAGCATCAAATAGGTGTGCAACTAAATACTACAACAACAATATCAACATGTCCAGTGGAATCCCATAAGTGAGATACGCAAAGGGGAGAATGTACGCAAACCTTACCAGTTAACCCAATCTTGAGAGGTAGAGAGGGTGTTTCCAATAGACCCTCACTTCATGAAAAGGCATATGAAAGCAGATGAAGCCAGTGATGTCTCAAAACTGACCAAAAGAGTTGATCTCCCACTACTGGGATGTACACTTCGGATATATTTTATGCCATATGGCTTTTGAAGAGCGTTAACATAGAAAAATAGCTCATTGATAACATAGTTATTTAAGTTTCTATTTTCTCCAATGCTTGAAAATTGCGGATCATTTTTAGCATCGGCATTGTTGAGTCATAACTCTTTTGTCGCTTTTCATATAGCCACCGGCAACATCTGTTTCAGTATACATGTTCGTTCCACAGTGCCACAGGATGCAGTTCGTTTCTAAATTGTAAGTCTGTTAATGATAGAGTGGGGAGATGGTTCCAGAATAAACGTCTTGCTGAATGAGTGGAAATGTGCTAGGTAACCACAAGCATATTCATGAATCACTTCTACCAGAGTCACACTAGTCCCATCCAACCAACCGTGCAGAGCTTCTAAGAAGAAGTATCCCATTGTTTTTTAAAATAAATGGTTGTGCCAAAGATCTTGTCATGAAAGACGCAGTTCTCTAAACGAATGACTGCTCCCAAGACAGCAGAAAGAGTCACTTAGCTTCATTTCTGGTGAAGAGCAAAGATCTGTGCTCAAGAGCTTACAATTCTTGAATATAGCATCTTTCACTTCGGTCTAGCTCCCACAGTCTAGGATGAATGGTTCCTGATTCTTAAAAAGCATCATGTTATGGCACTCAGAAACTACATCAATGTCAAATGATTCTGTCATTGCACAAATCATCTTGACACATGGATTTCAAAGCTATAGATACAAAATGGCAATTCGAGTCATGGCTCAGCTTTGAAATAATATGGACCTTGTCTTATTTTCTAGTTAGACCTCTCTTCCATCAAAAGTCACCCACTAGCAAGCGAGAGAGTTAAGGCTGACGGTATTAATGAATGAGCATTATGAAATTGACCTTCGTGAAAACAAGCTAAAAGATTTTCCAGCAGCAGTCATTACAGGAGCATCACATAAATCTTCAAAGCCTTCTGGAAAAGGATACAGTGATGTTTCCCATTAGGTACATAAGGCGCTCTCCTTCACTGGATTCCCCTACATAGACTCCTTGGGAAAAAAATTGTCAGATCAGGCAGCCACTGCTTGTAAGGGACGAAATAGACAATCTTTGAAGCACAGCTAAAGAGTCCTCAACCTTTCCCACATGTGCCCAGTTCATAATTAACTACTTGTGTAAAATCCATGGACAATGCTCAAAAAGAAGCTAGTTTCAGAGAGAAATAATAGTGTGTGAGTTCTTTAGCATTTTGCTTTCAACAAACATCAGAAGTGGTGCTGACCAGCGTGCTTGTACCCAATCTCTTAAACGAGTGTATTACAGTGTTCCCGTGTATCTTATCAGTTCCAACCATCATGCTAGAAGATACTAGATAAAATAGGATTGCCTTCTCTTTTCAGCTTCCTCATAGGTGTTTAAACTTGCAAATGCTTTGGATTTCCCTCATCCTCCTCAGTTGATTTAAAATCCCAAAAAAGAGGGGCAATGATCACCAAGAATATTAAGTAGGCAGAACTAGAAAGGCAGCGAAATGAAATCACTTACCATTTGGAAGGAGATAATTCTTCTCTATCATCTTAAGAGGAAATATGAAACGCTATATCTTCCACTCATTAGACAGAAAAGTGAATTAAGTCGGGATACAGGTACTATCCTGTATGATTGTTAACTGATACCTGATTATCTAGTTGCATTTGGGGACTGAGTGATAGTCTTGAATTAAAAAAATCCAGCTCAGAGTTTTCGGACACGTACATACATTATTCCTTGGCTAATGATTTGTATCTTGTGTACAAGTCAAAAATTATGATAAAAAGCCTACAGAGTAAAGAAAGCCAATCGCTTATAGCCAAATGAATCAACATGAAGATATCACTCTATTTCTGTGTACATTTTTTGGGAGAATCCATATCTCTCACACCAAGAGCCAAGCCAAGGTTTTATAACAGTGTACACAACTACTCAATCGCCTAGAGGCACATTAATCCTTCAGTAGCTCAATGCTATGTTTTGTTTTTAAGTAATCTATTATGCTGAGAATGTAACGATATATGTTTCCTGATTCTTCCTCACCATTTAAGGGTAAGCTTTTAGTTCAATTATTTCATTTATATAAGTTAGAGTTCTTTCCTTTAGTCAGGACCAAACAACAACTGCATTGCCTCCTTGGGATAATCTAACATACTGAGAAAAAGATCCATAACAAACAGATATCAAACAAACACACAATTTTTTTTTGGTTGATAATATCAAAGATATACATAAATTATCGGATAGTAGCTCAAGAAACAAACCATTTTGTACTGACGCGGTGAATATTATACAAGTTAGCGTATGAACATAAATAATTTCTCAAAGAAATTATTATCTTCTGAGAAGTCTTACGGATTGAGACTAGTTTCATCAATGTTGGACCTGGAGTTTGATCTCCCAAAGCAACTATCAAAGCAGTCCAAATGCCTCGATTTCAGCAGCAGAAACAGCACAATACCGCACCCAAATCCCAGTGCAGCACTGGAACCCGTCAATGAGACAGCCGCGCAAACCAACATGACAAAAGATTCTTCCTTTGAGTTCATATCCCTTGATGCCATAGCCAATTCAATCCCAGCAAACAACAGCAACACCCCAAGTATCCCAATAGGAAACTGACTCAAAATCCTCACAAATGAGCTCCCAAATACCAGACCAAGAACCAGTTTCCCCAGTCCAAGAAACGCCACTGACGCGCCACTCCTCCCACCAAATCTATACTGTCCAGCCAGTCCTCCTGCCCCGTGGCAACACGGCATTGCTCCAAACCAACAACCAACCAAATTCATTAGTCCAACACTCACGGAAACTCTTGTAGCTGACACTTCCCTCTCTGGAAACAAATCAGCTGACAATTTACACACAGCGATCACCGAATTCAACACGGACAACGGAATCTGGGGAATCGCGCCCCGTAAAAAACCACTTTTCCAATCTTCCCATGTGATTTTCAAGATATGAATCTTCGATGGGCCGAATTTAATATCATGAATGATTGAAGGATCGCGAACGAAACAGAGGATCAATCCCAGCAAAAACACTACAAGAGCTGCCGGAATTGCTGACAATGTTCGTAATCTACGCCGAACTCTACCATCCCTCCCATCCTCCTCCTCCTCGTCCTCGTCCTCAACAACTTCACCAGAGCCAGTGACGAGTATAAGAAAAGATATGGAAGCAAGAGCCAGAATAAGTCCATCAAGGCCAAGCCACGGACGTGGGTTCGTCGTACTAGCCTTTGTAGTATTAAAGTCTTGGTCATACCGTATATACTTGATCGCCGTAAATGCAAACGCAAGCCCCTGAGAAAGCTGAACACCCCGAACAACAGGGAGAGGAATGAAGTGGTAGAAGAAGGACATAAGTCCAGTAGCTCCAAGGAAGAAAAGAGTACCAGCAGTGCAAATTCCGGCAGCAGCAATTTGAGGAACAGTAAGATGAGGTATCTCAGAAACGGCAACAGCAGCAATGGACTTCATGGGTTGAACAGGCATAGGGATACCGAAAAGAGCGCCAGTAATAATGTTGTAGAATGCAGTGAAGATAAGTGTAGTGCTGAGATCGAGATTGCTGACTAAAGTGAGTGCTAAGACAATAGGGATGTAAGTGCCTAAGTCACCAACAGAGCCGCCGAGTTCGGAGAGTAGAGAGGTTTTCAGACGGAGGGAGTCGGTGAATGGAGCGGTGGAGAGGTGGCTGCGCCACCAGTTGCGGCGGAGGAGGGGAGTAGTTTGGTCGGAAGTTTGGTCAGCCATTTTTAGTCAGTGGGAGTTGGCAGGTGAGGGACTGATAACAAATGATTGATGAAAGTTGCGCACACGCAAACAGAGAATACTTGATAGTACTATTTCCTTATTAAACTATATATATAAAAAAATAAACAAACATTTTGATAATTAATTATTTTCTATAATTACATACTTTGAGCTAAGCTTTTATAGCGAAAAAAAAAATGGAGCTAGAATTTTAAGATCTATGGGTTAATTTTTAAAAGATAATTTGTTAGATTTTAGATAAATTATTAACTTGTAACACAATTGAGGTTAACATTTACCGCAAATGTTATGATATTTTTAAGATTAAAAGTTCTAAAAAGTTTTATGGCAATATAAATGTTACTCCTTTTATTCCAATTTATGTAATTCTCTTTGTTTTTAGTTCGTCAAAAAAAAGATATCTTTTGATGATTTAAAATAATAATTTAACTTTAAAATTTCTATTATATTCTTGATAAGATGATTTATAAATATTTATGACTTATTTTATATGATAAATTTTATTGGTTCTTAAGCTCAGTGCTCAGTCAGTCAAATATATAGATATTATTTTGTTGTTTATAGGATAATTAAAACGTATATCAAGCACTAATTCGCAATTATATCACATTCTTTGATTACAAACCTTTTAACCGGTAAAAGTTGGAATATTTTTATATGCTTTTAGGATATGTGAAGAAGCATTGATATTCCCCATCTTAGCAGTTAATGGCCAATTGCTGGAGAATTAAAGGCCGATAAGGAAGGAGTCAGCACAAGTACATTTTAATAATTAAAAATAATTAATTTTTATAATTACATACTTTGAACTGAGCTTTTATAGCAAAAAAAAAGGGAGATAGAATTTTAAGTTTTATCAGTTTATTTTAAGAAGCCAAATCAAGTGATTTACTTAAATACAAATGCAAAAAATTGTGTCCGAATTAATTACTAGTAACGTAACTTGCACGCATAACTTTGATCAAGCTTCACATAATTTTCAGTTTTAGTTCATTTAAGAAAAAGGACATCTTTCGACATTCAACTTTAAATTTTTTATTTTATTCTTAATTGAATATTTTATAGCCACATAAATATCGACTAAATTTTAGATCATAAATTTTATTTATTCTTTAACTCCAGACCCTCAGTCAGTCAAATATGTAGATATTTTTAGTTTAAAAAACGTATATTAAGCATTGATTTCTCAATTATATCACATTCATTCATTTCAAAGCTTTTAACTGGTGAAGGTTGGAATATTTCTGTCTTTAAAATACGTGAAGAGGCGTTGATATCGCAATATGTAATAGTAACATTAATGTTTTTTTTTTTAGTTTTTCATCCGGTGTCTGGTATCCACATTGAAGCCCCGACTAATCTGAATTACGCATTGCAGAGTCCAATAAGGTGTTAGCGTTCCCAACAGAGTTTTGTCCATACCCAGAATCAAACCCTCGACTTCTGATTCAATCCACTGCACCACAACCCATGTCGGTACCATTAATGTTGATATAGTAGGAAAGCACAAATAAAATATCTTCCAATACGCTTTGCCCGGTTGTTGGAGAATTAAAGTCCAAGATAAGGAAGGAGTCAGTACAAGTACAATTGTCGAGCTGTTATTTACCAATTCAATAGTGATCTCGCACAATCAGCTCTTCCCAGCACCAAAGGTCAAGCATATATTTATTATATGCTAAAATTGTGACTTGCACAAAATTCGAAAGGTACTTTTTCTTGTGGAAAACCTGTTGATTTTATCAAGAAGGGAGTGGTTGATTAGTTGATGTATTTAATTTAACAATGTGTAGGATCAAATTCATAATCTAATACTCCGTCCACTCACATTTACTTGTCCGTTTTAATTTTGTACGTGCCTTAGAACAATAATAATTGACATAAATTTTTACATAATATCTATA
Organism: Capsicum pubescens; assembly: GCA_030864215.1. Classification (NCBI taxonomy): domain Eukaryota; kingdom Viridiplantae; phylum Streptophyta; class Magnoliopsida; order Solanales; family Solanaceae; genus Capsicum; species Capsicum pubescens. Next base: position 6,887,677 of record CM061540.1, on the reverse strand, counting down.
CTACTTAATTTAAATTGTAAGTTTTAAAAATAACTTGAGGAATACGTAACTAATGCCGAGAACAAGAAAAAAAGAAAGGAAGGAGCAACTGGCAAAAGGGCGAGCAGGGACAAATTTCGCTGTCGAAGTTAATACTATTGGATGGTGAAAAGAAAACAAAAGTATGAGAGTTGTTAGGATCCGAGGAAATCCCAAGCCCACATATGGCTGGACTTGGACTTGGGCTTGAGATTAGGGCCCTGGACATGTTAGGAGAAATATTTGGGCTTGGATGGTTCAATTTGAAATAGATAGTCAATCAGAAATACAGAAAATTACATGAGATGACCCCTTAATGGACTATTCCATGGGAATTTATATTGTAGGCACTTTGACAGCGAAAGAGGCAAAAAAAGCAATTAATAGAAAGATTTGATGCCGCTCAGTCGTAGCTTGGAACAGGTGCTAGTTGTGAGTCCGGAACCTAAATGACAAATGAATTAAGAAAAGTAACGAAATGGTAGAAGATACATTTAGGGGTCATTTGGTAAAGTGTATTGAAAAATATAATGCATGCATTAGTTAATGTGTACTATTAGTACCTTGTTTGGTACAATTTGTTGCCTATGTATAACTAATGCAATCATTAGTTATACACTCTATTGTGTATTGAAGTGTGTATTAGTAATAAACTCCATTTTCCTCTCAATTTTCCTCTCAAAATATTTTATCATTCCATTTTCCATCATTTTAATTTGCAATAGTGAATCTTTTCAAAATATTTCACAATTTTTTTTTCCACCATTTTAATCTACAACAATGAATAGTTGATTTAAATAATTGTAACATATTTTTGCTTTGCTTCGAGGGTCTTTAAAAGGATTTAAAAAAAAAAGACTATTTCTTAATTTTACGTCTTATATTTTATTTTTTGTTTCGACTATGTTAATCCGTTGGCGTTATATTTCATGCGCAAAGACGAAGGTCTTGCAATTAATCCGAAACCTCTATATACAAGTTCAACAATACTAATTATGTTTGAGATGACAAAAAAAAATTATTGCAAAAAAGCGTACAAAATCAAAGAAACGTATTTTTGTAAATAAATATTTCTTTTATAGATTTATGTAAGATGTATTATTTCTTGTACATTAAACCAAACAATGTATAAGAAATAATACATGCATAACTAATACAAGCATAACTAATACAAGCATTATTAATACACTATATTCTGCATTGTTCTTATACACTCTACCAAACGACCCCTTAAAGTTTACACAACACTAGAACTAGCGCACTAACACTTGTGTCAGTGTATGACCATTGACAAAATGGGAGCTTTTAGTACATGAAATGAGTTTGGTGTAGTATATTTAAGACAAAATGACCTTCTGGACCCTTGTACTGTGTCGGTTTTGTAAGTTGGACACTTTTACTTACATATTTGTCATCTGGACTCCTGAATCCACTAAAAAACAACATTTTAAACACTTTTTCGGTGAGTGTAACACTCTCTCGCCACGTCAGCTGTCATGTCAGCTTCCACTCATTTTTAAATATTAAAATAAATAAATAATTTTTTTAAAAAAAAAATCCCTCCCCCCCCCCCCTTTTCTCCTTTCCCTCTCTTTCCCCGATTCTTATTCTCCCTCTCTCTCTCTCTCTTTCTTCTGCTTCTTCTTCTACTCTCTCTTCTCCTTCTACCCTCTCTCTCTTCTTCTTCTTCTTCTTCTTCTTCTTCTTCTTTTCTTTATAAATCCCAATTAATACATTCTACTTCCAATGAATAAAAAAAAAACAGTTAAAATTGTTAGATTTTATATAAAAAATAAATCATATGAATTCAAGATCCATTGATTGTGTTTAGTTATTTGGTGTGAAATTTTAAATTTTTTTGTTAGCAGATGATTCTATGGTAAAATTGAAATGCAATTGAAATTAGATTTTTTTTTTTTTGAATTAATTCCATGGTGTTTGATTTGAATTAATTCCATGATGTTTTGACCAAATCTTACCCAAAAACTGAAATTTAACATAAAAATTGACCAAAGCTGCTGATGAACTTAGAGGAGAAATTTTTTTCTAATGGAATTTTATAATGGGGTTTTGTAATGCTGGGGTTCTTGATGGAATTTTGTAATGTTGTGGGCTGGGGTGGGGTGGGGGAGTGACGGAATGTTGGTGTGGTGGTGGTTGTGTTACTTGGGGGAGGGTGAAAGACGGGGTGGGGGAATGAGGAGAGGGTGGAAGATGAGAAGAAGGTGGGGGACGAGGAGGGTGCTGGATGGGGGACGAGAATGGTGGTGGATTGGTGGATGGGGTGGGGGACGGTGGTGACTGGTGGATGGGGTGGGGGACGGTGGGGGAGTAGGTGGGGTGATGGATGGGGTTGGGGGTGGGGGAGGGCCTTTTTTTATTTTTTATTTTAAATATATTTTTTAGTTTTTAAAAATATTTTTAAATTTAAAAAGCTGAAAAAATATTATTTTTTAAATTTTTAAAAATATTTTTAACTTTAAAAAGCTGAAAAACACTGGGTGGGGTGGAGGGACTGGGACGGGACTGGGGTGGGGTGGGGGAGTGGCTGGACTGGGAAGGGGGTGGTTTTTTTTTTTTTTTTTTTTTTTTTTTTTTTAATTTTTTAAAATATTTTTAAATTTAAAAACTGAAAAAAAAATTTAATCCTTTTTTTTATTTTTTTAATTATTTTAATATAAAATTGCTAAAAAATTAATTCTCACTCGCACCTCAGGCGATTGTAATCATTTTTCTCGTCCTAGTCAATATTTTAATGCCACATAGACAGAGTCAACGGTCAAATAGTTTAAAATATAGTTTTTTAGTGGGTTTGGAGGTTCAGATGACAAACATGTAAGTAGAAGTGTCCAACTTACAAAATCGACATAATATAAGGGTCCAGAAGATCATTTGACCTATATTTAAACGAAATTCAAAAACTAGTTGTTTTTGAATAATGCTAATAATAACAATAATAATAATGCTACAATATCTTTTTAAAAAAACATGCTTGCTTATTTTCTTTAAAGCAAAAAAATAAATAAAGAAGAAAATAAAAAGAACACCCCCCTCGAATTTAGCTAGAGCCTCATATGTTTTTGGCATGTACTTGATTTGTCCTACTAAAAAGGAACTTTTCACTTTGACCTTTTACTACGAGTAAAGAAAAGTACTGTAATAGGTTTGTTTCATTACTAGTTCAAACTTAAATGATGACCTACTTACTCTACAACGTTCCATTTCTTGGACCAAATTACCCCTCCAGATGAGCTCATATCTTACTTCAATAAGGCTAATATTGTCTTTTCAAATATAGTTAAAGCCTTTAATGACAGACATCTGAACTTACATGGGAGAGCTGTTAAGATATGGCCAGCCTATCTAGCCGTTACACTTACCCAACATTTTAAAAATGACATGACCGTTGGTCTCTCTTCTTTTGTTTCGTCAAAATCTCCGATTTCTCTCTTTCTCTTTGCTCTGTTCAACTCTGTTATCATTCTATTCTTCCCTCCCTTTTCTGCTACAAGCAAATGGCTGGCGCTGGTGATCTTGTTTTTACCCCCGAAGAAATGGTGATTGATCAAGGCCTCGGATATCCAAAGGCCTATGCTAAGCTTTGTAAAGATCGAATTTTTGGCCCTTTCAGCCGCGGCCCTCCTTTTACCTTCACTCCCTATGCTCTGCCACAACATGAGGTAACATAAAGACGAGACCCTGTTTTGCAAGATCCCGATTAGGAGGAGGAGTTTGGTGTTTGGAATAAAATCTAATTCACTGCATATTTTGATTCAATTGACGTGTGGAGTGGTCTATAACTTTATCTTCTTGTTCCGGTTAACCATAGATTTGTGGATTGATCTGTTCATTCGGAATGAATTTTGTTGATTTTTCCCTATATATATATATATATATATGCATATGATTATTAGCTTCTGATTGTAAGTTAAAGTCGCTTTTCCATTATAAGTCAAAGTGACCTCAATCCCAAAGTGGATATCAATAGTGAATTAATGATTTGAACTTGATGGGTTCAACTTTTATGTTTTCATAATTTAACTTGATGTGCATTTGCAATTACTGGTTATAATTTTAATAGTTGTTGAACCCGGGGATTATTATACACTGTTTCCACCTCATAGAACTAAACCTATTTGTATATCGTTTTTTCCGGAGTAATCATGTGCTGTCTGAAATTTTGATTCGTAGGTTTTGAGAGAAAAGGAATTGGATGACATGTTCCCTATCGTCGATCTGAATGCCCAACCCAATACAAAGCCCAAGATTTTTGTGTCTCTTTTGTGGAAGCAACTCAGCCACCTCGGGTAAAAATCAATCATGATGCAATTCTGTTTTATCCATACTGAATTAACTAGGAAAAGCTTGAAAAGTCTCTCATTCTTGATTATGATTTGAACTCCAGGAATGCAGGATTTGATCCTGAAGTATTTCGAGTAGACTCATATGGCAATGTTCTGTATTATCATGCCGATTCAGCTTCACCTCTGGCGTGGGAAATTGATCACTGGTTTCCTTGCTCCAGTAATTACTCATTATCCTTCCGACTTTACTTGTTTTTTTTGCGCTATCAAGTCACCTTTACCTGTTGTAAAATTTTACGCATTCCGTGTGTAGATGCTGAACTCTTCTGCATAGACGATCATTTTCTGCGTTTAATGAGTTTTGAATATGTGACATATTCGGTGAAATTGCAGGAGGAGGACTAACTGTTCCAAGCAATCTGCGGATAATGCAGTGGCAAGCCTGTAAGAAAAAGAATAATAAGCTGGAATTCCTTATACCCTGGTGGGATCTGCAAGTTGGTATATCCATAAACCAGTTCTTGTCCATCTTTGCTATATCAAATTCAGATTTCAGGTCAGTAGCTGTATGTTTGTTAGGTACATTTTGAGATTCAAAGTGAGATATTTTGCAACTGCTAGATATGCTCATTGTGACATTGTTTTCAGGCGTAGAGCATTTTCCTGGTTGTTTTCTGACGGTGAAAGTGAAGAACTGAATGCATCACAAACTGTTGATTCACATGTTTTTCCTCATCATTTTGTTGAATCAAAAGAAAAAATTGGCCTGGCTCCAGCAGCTGTTGTTCTATCTCGAAGGGAGTCTTTTGATTCTTCCTCAGCTCTGAAATCATTGGATATAAATCGGAGACCAAGATCAAGCACTCCTATTGTTGGTTAGTTTCCAAAAAATCGAAGACGCTTTCAATATCTCGTGAAACTAGTCGATTGATGCTATTCGTTTCTTTGGTTTTGTTGTTTTGACAGCTTGTAAAAGATCAAAAACGGATCTGAAAGAAAATGAAGATCCAGGCATGGTAACCAATCCATACCAGGCTATTGTGATAGCTAGAGATTCTTTGAGACACAGAGAAGAAACAGCAAAGATGCAGGCAGAAATACAGAAATTAGATGATGAAGTGGGTGAATTGAAGCAGAAGACTGAGGAGGAGAAAGTAGCTGTACAAGACTTGGAGCTAATCCTAATGAAGAAAAGAAGGAGAGCTGAGAAGTGTCGACGACTAGCTGAGTCACAATCTTCTTATAAAGCTATGCTAGAGAAGATGATTCGAGATGCCATGCACCAGTAAGTTCTCTGGAAAGACATGCCAATTAGAAAAATAGAAATCCATGAAATGTGTTTGATTATATGCACTTAGTCTCTTACTCAGCTGGTTTATGTATTTGCAGGAGTGTTGTGTATAAAGAACAAGTCAGGTTGAATCAGGCAGCAGCTAATGCCCTTATGGCAAGACTTGAAGCTCAGAGAGCAATCTGTGATTCTGCAGAGAGAGACCTACACAGGAGATTCAAAAAGAGGGATGAACTTGAGCAACAGATAAGACATGACTGGGACCAAACAAGAAAAAGATCAAGAATGGATGAATTTCTAGATGAAGAGGGAGATGAAAAGACTCTTCTTCGTCTGCCCGGCAGCTGCTCAAAGGCAGAATTAGAGAAAGATGATAAGAGAGTTCTATGCTTGCCTGGTATGAATACCAAGGACTGTATGCATAAGGAGTTAAGAGTATTTTTGGAGGAGGAACAGAAAGCATATGAGGCTAGACTACCTCTAAATGGTGGAAAAGAGAAAGAAACTCACAACACAATCAGCATGGGAATCCACTCTGAACACAACAACAATGCTATTGGGCAGGCAAAGGATGAGGATCCAACATATCAGAACGTTCAAAACATTGAGATACAAGAAGAAGTGATAACATGCAACCCCAGGTTTCCCACTTTTCATGAAAATGTTAGAGAGGAGGAGGACGAAGAGAGCAGACAGCAGCGGGGGAAAGGAAATGTCGAAAAATGGCTTCAGTTGCTTTTGGACAACTCTCAAGAACCTACCAACTTTGGTATTCAGACTGCTGAGGAGAACAATAGTGGTAAGAGAACTCTTAATGCAGGAGAAGATGAAACTATTGAGATTGATGATACTATAACAAAGCTGAATATAACGTATCCACAAAAGGAGATGAAGACATCCAAATCTGAGGAGTCAGAAATTGCTGAGGATGTGAAACAGTCCCAGAAGGTGCAAAATAAAAAAGAAAATGTCCAAGAGGAAGATTCAAAAAGAGAGGAAGTTGTTGAAATGGCTGCCTATAGATTAATTCCAGAAAGGAGAGCCAGTGATGTAGGTTCTGCTTCTAAGGGAGTCGGGAGATCTAGCAGCTGTGAAAGAACTGGAAGGAAGAGCGAAAAGGAAAAGGAAAGGGAACTCTCAAGGTCTGACAGTGTTAGGTTGTTTAGGCGTATCCCATCCTCGCCATCTCTCCTCTTGAGTGGCATGAAAAAGAGAGTGGATTGCATGAGGACGAAGCCATCAGTCGTTGGTGACGATAGTGATGAAGGTCGGGCAGGAGGTAATGGCTTCATAAAATCATCCATCAAAACAATCAAGAGAGCAGTGAAGATGTAGGCGGCCTGGATATAACTAAGTTTTTCATGTTACCACCAATGGGTGTGTGAATGGTGCTTTGTGCTTGATTTCTTTGTACAATAGTGTACTCTGCTATTCTTTTTGAAGGATTTGTTAATAACAGCTTGTTGTTGGATGTAAAATTTCTAATAAAGGGACTGGACTATATAGAATACCCTTGGGAGTTTGGAAAAGATTACATGTTCGTTTATAGAACTAAGTTTTTCGTGTTACCACCAATGAGTGTGTGAATGGTGCTTTGTGCTTGATTTCTTTGTACAATAATAGTGTACTCTACTATTCTTTTTGAAGGATTTGTTAATAAAAGCTTGTTGTTTGATGTAAAATTTCTAATAAAGATAACATGTTCGGTTATACTTTTTAAGTCAAAATCAGATCGTGCAGAAAAATAAGAGGAAAGGTTCCTCGCACAACGCTTTCTATAGACAATTTTAAGAAGAGTAGTAGTTTGCTGGTCAGCGAAAACATTGAACAACAAAAAGATACATGACCTCAGTGCACAAGGAGGCCAACCTTTTATAGTTGATCCATCGAGATTAGATACCACAGAGCTAACCAATAGTGAAATCATGTCTTTGTGCAAATCCACAATATAGTATGAAAAAGTACCTTTCCGTAACTTTATTAATTTCATTTCAGCAGACAGTACAAGAAGTATTTCTCCTTTGGACATTATATTTGAAGGAAGATTCGGAACATGTTTATGAGAAACCAATGTTTGTTTTCATGACCATCCAGGTTCATGCAGTTCTACAAGAAACAACATACACTAATCTAGACAAGCCTCCCCGCTCTTTGAGCACCACAATCATACCACCACCAAGATATACAAGTTTCTATAACCACTTCGCTATAGTAACAAAGAACTAGCGCCGATCTTCAAGTATGGGAGAAAGGTATGTGCTATATACAGTACATCAGGCATCTCTATGTTGATTATCACCAAATTGTCTTTGAGACTCTAAACATTTCACAATATTCTAGCTTTCGAGAGCATTACCACAGGTGTAACAAACATTCCTGCAGAAAGGCAGTTCGATGTTGTCTGTGGAAGCAAGAGACGTACAAAGCCAGTGCCGGACAGTGGTGAGATTTTGCAGTCTACCACGTTATTAAATATCTGAGATAGCAACCTTGAGGTGTGTTGACTTCTCTATCCATGAGCTAAGTCAGCATCCATCCCGAATTTAGACACCTGGCTCTGCCCATCACAAAGAACAGATACTATTTGTCACTTGTGAATTGCTTCTTTCTGATTATGAATTTCATGTTTCTCCCAAGTAATTTTCATCCCCACATGTACATTTTCCATCCTTAAAATGATGGAAATGCTCAGTATCTCTAACTGAAATATCCCTCCGCACAACCTCAGAGATAAACTTGATTGTGTCGTGACAGCCCTTGCACATATAAAGATTCTTTGTGACCCATATTGGTGTCCCTGGAGCCGTATTTATAAGACCAAACGCGATAGCTTGTCTCTCACTGTGTCCACAAAAGATCTCGGCTTTTGAATCTTCAACCTCATTTACTCTATATCTTTCCGATCCACTATGATGCGCTGCCATCATTTTTTTGTAAAATCCTTCTAGAACTGCATTAATTTCCTTGCTTTGGGGGTGTAAGTTATCACCACTAAGAAATGCATGTACATTTCCCTTTACTTCTATCCAACTGCAACCAGGATCAACAGTCAGTCCTTTTTCTATCATAATCTTCCTTAATCTTATAACTTCATCCCATCTGACATTATCAGAATAGAAGTTGCAGAGGAGAACATAGTATCCCACACCTCTCTCATCTGTTTCAAGAATGTGTCTAGCTGCTAGTTCTCCAAGCTCAACCTTCCTGTGGATCCTACACGCATTTAATAAAGCCCCCCAAATAGCGTTATCGGGTTTCACAGGCAATGATAGGATAAAATCATAAGCATCGTCCACTAGACCTGCACGGCCTAGCAGATCAACCACACAAGCATAATGCTTCAGATTCGGAACAATACAATATTTACTCTCCATGCTATTCAAATAATCAAGGCCCTCAGTCACCAACCCGGATCTACTACAAGCACGTAACAGAGAAATGAAAGTAATCTCATCTGGCCTTACTCCTGAAGTTATCATTTCATCAAAACGCTCAATTGTAAGTGCACCTTGCCCTCGCTGAGCATAGCCAGTCAGCAAGATATTCCAAGCAGTAACATCCTCTTTCTGTGTATTAAAAAGATTCAGTGCTGGGGCCATCCTTCCACACCTCACGTAGAAGTCAAGGAGTGCATTGGTTAAAAACCCATGAAATGCCATTCCGTTCCTCAATACATATGCATGTATTTCTTTGCCACACATCAGTGCACCGATTCTAGAACATGCAGAGAGGACAGAAACTATGGTAACAGAATTGGGATCCTGATGGCGTTTCATTTCTCTAAAGAAAATTAAAGCTTCCAAACTGCGATTATTAATCCGGAGACCAAGAATGATAGAAGTCCAAGATATTACATTTTTATCTAGTATCCGGTGAAAAATTTCCAACGCCTTGTCAATACAGTTGCACTTTGAATACAAGTCAATTAGCGTGTTTGAGACGATCACGTATGATATAAGTCCTCTCCTTTCAGCTATTTCTTGAAGCTTAATACCCATTTCTAGAAGGCCCAATGAAGTACAGGCAGATAGAACAGAAGCAATAGTAATTTCATCCGGCATGACACCTTCTAGCTCCATCATTTTATACATCTTAACAGCCTTCTCTGGAAACCCATTACTTTCATAAGCCGAGATCATTGCAGTCCATGAAACTACATCTTTACACTGTATCCTATCAAAGATCTGTTCTGCTTCCTCCCAGCACCCAATAGCTGAATAAAGTTGAATGAGAGAGTTATGCACCGAAACATCACTATAAAATTCCATTCTTGACACATACCCGTGAAGTGCCCTCCCTAACCTCTCATCCCCAATAGCCTCACAAGCTGAAATCACACTTGTCATGGTCATCAAATCCGGATAAAAACCAAGTTCCCGCATTGAGGAGAACAACATTAACCCCTCCAAAAACTCACCGTTCTCAAAGTAACCCGCAATCATAGCATTCCAAGAAATTCTATCTCTCTTAGACATTCCATCAAACAACACTCTTGCACTACAAACATCACCACACTTAACATACATTGTAATCAACGCATTCACGACATCAATTTCCGACTCATAGCAAAATCTTATTACATGACCATGTATCTCCCTACCCATTCTCCAATCAGGCAAACCCCCACAAGTCCTCAAAACGCAAGGAAAAGTATACACATCAGGTCTAATTCCAACCCACAACATCCTTTGATACAAATCCAAAGCCTCATCAAAATACCCATTTTTCGCATACCCACCAATCAATACATTCCAAGAAAAAACATCCCTTTCCTCCATTTTCCCGAAAACAAACCAAGCATCACCCAAATTACCCAACCTAACAAACATACCCAACAACGCATTTCCAAGCCTCAAACTCAACCGTGCCATACGTACACAAGAAAACACTTCACAGGCCTCATTCGACGCGCGCCTGAATTCACAAAGCCTAGCTAAAGCAACAAACGTCTCTTCTTCTATTGTCCCATGAAGTTCCTTTATCGACTTCAAGAACCCAATTGCTTCTTCCAGCTCGTTCTTGAAGCATAACTGGACAATATGGGAATTGGGGTCAGTGGTGGGAGTGGAGGTACTGAAGGAGGAGTTAAGGATAGAATTTTGGTTTTGGTGTATTTTTTTAAGGGAAAAAAGGTGTGACTTTTTGAAAATATGAGGGAAAATTAGAGATTTGGAAGAATGGGGTTTGGAGAATTGAGGATTTTGGGGGTCTAAGGGGAGAGATGTAGTTGGGGTTTTAGCAGAAACTGCTGCCATATTGGGTGGTGGTGGTGGTGTAGTAGAGGAAGAGCATGTCGGAGTTCTTGTTTTTCAGGCGGGGGTTTAAGGAAAATGTTTAAACGGCTATCAAACACCACAGGGGTTTAACAGATAAGAGATAGTTTTAAAATTCCCAATACGACGTCGTATGCATCTTTTACTTTTTCTTATTTTTGATTTGGAAAAATGGGTGTAGGAGCAAACGAAAATAGAGATTACAAAGGTGGGAATCGAGTACTAATATTGTAAAAGCTCAATAACCAATCAAAATTTGCAAAAGTTATGTCAGTTGGGCAATTATTTATGTAATTGTTGCTCCAATCAATATCGTTCTACTAATTTCTTATTTTCTTATTTTCCCCCTATTTTTTCAAGAACATTCTTTGATACTAGTATCCACACTACCAAATTATATTACTGATTTAATCTATTAAGTATCCACACTAGAATTAGAATTGATATTTTGATACATTGGATAAGCCATATGTTGATCATCAATCAAGCATTACCAAAAGAGCAAGTGTGATAATAGCACTATCAAGAGTGGAATTATTTTCCCCTTTTGACAAAACAGCAAATTTAAATAAACATATATTTTAATCAAATATAAGGTACAAGTCAAAAAAAAAAAAGAGATTACAACAACTTAAACATATTTTTGGTACATTACAATAACTAAACTTGTGAATCGTAATTAGTTCTAGCACTTTTGCATTGATTGATAACCTGCACCTATTCCAAATTCAACGGTAAGCTTCTTTTTTTTTTCTCTTAGGACAAAGATTTCCTCCACTTGTTGTTAGGAGTTCTGCCTCTAACAAGCCTAGTCTTCATATCTCCAGGAGTTTGTCTTCCAACAAATCCCACTTCAGTTTCTCTATCAACATCTCCAATTTTATCAACCTTATTCACTAACGAAGGCACAATAATCTTCTTCCAGCTGAAAAAACCGCTGCCTCGTTTCTTCTCTAACAACTTCTCAATTTGCGCTTGCATTGCCATACACTGACTCTGTAGCCTCAGGACATCTTCTTTGAGCCTCTTTATCTCCATCTGCTGAACATTCATTTCGCGCTTTGACATACACCGTGCTGGAGGCTCAATTAGTCCCTGCTGATTGGGGCTTCGGGTAACACTCACAAAGGAACCGCTCCAGTCAATTTGATGCTGCTTGTTGTTGTTGAGCTTTGTTTGTTCGGATAACAGCACTTGAATTACTGCTCGCACTGGTAAACGTTCATTTTGCGCTGCATGCAGAGACGCCTCGGGGGATAGCTTTCTGCTATCGATCAACCTACAGAGACTTTTCCTTTCTTGCTTTGATAACCCGGGATGTGCCTACATATTTTCAACATCGATTCACTTATAAGATAATTACGGACTAGCATTCTGCTATAACATGTTATAACTGTTGTGATGTGCTAAAATTCCTTACACTATCCAACACAATTTAAATCTCTTATTTTAGGAACAATCAACAGAAGCTTTCATGTCTTTGTATCAATTAAAGAAAAGCATATTCTATTTTTGATTGATGGGATATAGACTGTTGAGTGAACTTCTAAGTTGTAACAAAAATTACTAATCCAGTAAAGCAGATGAGTACCTCATTTTCTCTACAAGTTACTCAAGTAATATTTTGTTGGCATAGTTTGGAGTGTGGACACAAGAAAAGCCAAATTTAGGAAAATAGTGGTATCTGTTGGGAGCTAGAAATTTCGACAATACTTGACTATGTACCTTCTCTGCTTGGACTTTTTGGTTTTGGGAATCTCTTACTAGGGACAAATAGTCTTATCTGTTATTTTCCTTTTTACAGCTTCTTTTGGATTTCATCACATGGTTTTTGTATCTGTGTTGTAGCCTCGACTAATTCTGGTTAGCTCTACTCCACATAAGGCATCCAAGAATTATTATTATACATCCCAAATGCTCTTACGGCTGGGAGGAATTGGTCTCGCTGGCAATTTTTACATAAATAATACTCCTATACATTTTATTCTATTCCAATTGTATGATATTTTTTTCTTTTAATACTTTACCAAAAAGAATGTTACATTTCAATAATCAACTCATTTTTAACCTAAAAGATTTATTTCTACTAGTACTAATTAATTACATGCTCTCTTATACTAAAATAAATATTATTATGCGTCTGAAATCTCAAGTTATAAAGATACTTTTGATATGTTTAGAAGACTTTTTTCTTTCGTTGAACTCATATAAAACGAGTTTAATCCTCAATCTTCTTAGAAAATACCTCCATATAAAACGAAACTTAAAGGAGTTGTAATTAACGGTCAGCGAAAAAGAAAAAAAAAAGGTTTATCACTTACTTTGAGGTAGGTATCAATGGCTCTATACAAACCATCATCAGTAGAACGAGCATGTCCAGGAAGTGCACCAGCAAGATCAATAAACTCTGACATTGTCAAATTGCCATCAACAGCAGCTTCAGCTAAGTAATTATCCACAAGCTTAGCAACCTTAATTAATGCACTTCCACTTCTTACACTTTCATCCAAATTCATAAACCTCTTAACCAACCTAAGTACAAGTTCAACATCCAATAATGTTCCACACGTGTGAACAAATGATGGAATTAATAGTTCCTTCAATGTTGCCTGGTCCAATTGCCATGATATCCTTTTCTCCAAATCGACCCGGTAACTTGGCTCGACCCGAACCATATTTGCAACCCGAAGTAGCCGTAAAAGGAAATTGCATGGAATTGAATCTTTCTCCGGTGGCAGAATTCCGACTAATGTTTCCACGAAGAATCTCTTCTTCATCCATAATGCCGTTACGCTTTCAGGCGAGTCCTCGAAATTCGGGCCTGGAAAAACTTCTGAACCTGCCAAAAAAAATAAACATCAGTATGTATATTAAAGGAGAGCATACGTGCCATACTGCAACAACATATTCAGTATAATCCCATAAATTGAGGTCCGAAAAGAATAAAATATACGCGGTGCGGACCTAATCCTGATTCAGAAGCAGAGAAGTTGTTTCCGATATTACTACATTTGTTTCAAATTAGGGATAGGGGAAAGGGAAACGGGGATGGGAGAATCGGACCTCATCAACAAGTTAGAAATTGAGATAGCCAACCAACTGAACTACTCAGACCGTAACTATCTGAGCTATTAAGATTGTAATGCTACTATATTACTAAATCAGGTACGTGTTGGAAGAATTTGTATAAATACCTTCTCCGATAGAAAGGTCAGGAAGCCATTTAGAAGCATAATGAGTAATAATGGAGCCAATAAGTTCGGGACGAACGCCTTTGGCCTTAATGCCAGAAAGTGTCTTGACAAAGTAGTCCATGTCGAGGATACATGCATCATCGAACCAACATTCGGCCGCGAAATGCGTGGATTTGCCGGGAAGATTAAAGGATTCCGGTGATGTTAGGTTCATCATTTTGGAGTTTTGTGTGAGCAGTGAACATACACGAGAGTAATAGTACTCTTACTACTACTAGCTAGCTAGTAGTAATTCATACAGATGAATGAAAATTCATTTCTGGCTAAGGATGTTTGGTCTTTCTTGTTGTTACGTGAGGTTATTACCTCTAGTGGATAAAAAATTGTTAGGGGGTGACACCACCACATAATGTTGACAACATTGTTTTTATCTGTTGTTGACAAGAATGCCCTCAGACACTTGCTGATGGAGCTCATGAGCTCGTATTTTAATTTAGTATTTTCGATATATGAAAAAGATAGTGTTATTACTACTCGTATCTACGATATATGTAAAAGATAGTGTTATTACTACCCGTATGATGTATGATAAAGAAATTCATGAGGGAAGGATGAGGATTGTTCAAGACCATATAAGGAAATCAAAAACTTGCTCTAGATGTCGACAATATAAGATGGGGTGCCCAACATCGGAAAAAATGAATTGGGTGGATCTGGCTCTGATACCATGATAAAGAAATGAATGTTGGTCCTAACTCAACCTTAAAAGTTAGCTCATGAGGGGAGGATTGTCCAAGACCATATAAGGAGACCAAGGACCCTTTAACTCACCAATCTAGGACTCCAACACAATAAGGGTGGCTGAGTTTGTGTAGCAAGTATCTCCATAAGGGAGATCAGGGATCGAGTCTCACCAGGTCCTTTCTCAGCCAACTAAGTTGGTGCAACAGGTGTGGTATCCCATCCCTAAAGATCTTCCCCACCTGGCCTAAACATGGGTGAGGTAGGAAGAGGGATAGCAAAAAGGATTAAGGGGAAGGTGGGGGGTGTATTGAGGACAAATTAAAATGATAAGTCGGAGTCATTATCCTTTGTCATGTGGGAGTTTTATGAATTTTGTTCTCTATGCAGCAGAGATGCAGCCATGATAATTATGATATGTCACATTGTCACTATATACCCAACGGAATATTAGCATTAATTTTTCTTGTCTCCCTCTTCCTTTTCACCTCATCCCATTGCTATCCCACACTATTGTCCTCTTTGTTTCTTTCTCTTTTGCTCGCTGGAAATTGTATATTATTTGCATGCAATCAAAATATTAGAAGTGCCAAATAGGCGAATTAAGTCGAATTTGGACGGATGAAAATGAGCTAAGTAAATAAATGAACATGTTAATGATTTGTTCAAGTTATTTGAACTGAAATTAAATGAGAAAGGAGATATATAACGGATCAATATTCAATACTCAAATCTATTATCAAGTTTTAATTTATTTGTTTGTGTTTCTTATAATTTTAAAATTATCAAGGAAGACTACTAAAAGCTTTTCTTTCTTTATTATTGTTATATATTAAATAATACCAAACAAAGATAAAGTAAAAATATTTTCCAAGATTTCTCGTTAATTAATCTGGAGTATATTCTTAGCACAAATCAAAATGGACTAAATTGTCGAGCAGATCTATTTAATTTACGAACCATAATGCATAGATGATATATAAGTAGGGTGATAGGATAAACTTGTGAGCGAGCGATGAGGAGTGAATGGACGATAATTAAACGATATAGCAAAGGTACATAGTATGTGTGTACATACCTTTTTAGCACTTACCCACGAACCTATATGTAGACATCTAAAATTTGTGGGATTCTACAAAAAGAATTCAAATTCTGTTAGAGTTCTTAGAGTCTAATTTACCCTAAATCCTGAATTATGCCTGTATAAAGAGGCAAATATTCCCTTAAAGAGGCATCTTGAATATCTCAGAAATTCGGGATATTCATAGATCAAAATCCTCTTTCTTGATAATCAAATACATCAAGAAGATCCATATTCCTATATTCGAGAAATACGCTACGGCCCTCGAATTATGAAGATCCATATTCCTATGTTCGAGAAATATGCTACGGCCCTCGAATTATGGAGAAAATCATGAGAGATCAATCAAGGGAGGAACAGAATTGTACCCATATTCGTTATTAATAAAATGTTCTTGTTTCTTCATGTTTTATTTATGATTGTAATTTATTATTCATCACTGTAAAATTTGTTGCAAACAAATTGGCACGCCGAGTGGGACCAAATCTGCTCTTCATCTCTTCTCTCATAAATCATAAATCATATGTGTAAATCTGTAGCCACATCAAATCTGCAGCTGCATCAAAATGGAAGCTCTATGGGTACTTCAAGACTCGTCATCAAGAACACTTCGACAAGCCTTGAAGCAGGGACATTTGTAGACATCTAAAATTTGTGGGACTCTACAAAAAGAATTCAAATTCTGCTAGAGTTCTTAGAGTCTAATTTACCCTAAACCCTGAATTATTCCTATATAAAGAGGCAAATATTCCCTTAAAGAGGCATCTTGAATATCTCAGAAATTCGGGATATTCATAGATCAAAATCCTCTTTCTTGATAATCAAATACATCAAGAAGATCCATATTCCTATATTCGAGAAATACGCTACGACCCTCGAATTATGAAGATCCATATTCCTATGTTCGAGAAATACGCTACGACCATCGAATTATGGAGAAAATCATGAGAGATCAATCAAGGGAGGAACAGATTTGTAACCACAATCGTTTATCAATAAAAAATTCTTGTTTCTTCATATTTTTGTTTGTGGTTAAAATTTATTATTCATGAACAAAAATTTGTTGCAAACAATTTGGCAAGCCCAGTGGGACCATCTCTACCTCTCATCTCAACTTTCCATACTTCAAAGTTTAAGAACAACGAAATGACTTCCAAGAAGGTCAACCCTCAATCAACTGCTTCAAAGGATACTGACTCAAAGTTCTCTGCTGGAGTAGAAAGCATTCTTGGTGTTACTTTCGGAACCTTAGGAGCTGTCACAAGGAGCAAGACAGGCTTGCTAGGACAACAAACACATCCAGTGTCGTCCGCGCCAACTCCAATTTTTGAATTTTCAACCCCGAAAGGAATGAAGTCCAATGCAAGTGCTTCAGAAGGAGGAAGCAGTGTTGCCGAATTGCTGAAAAAGACTCTAGCTCTACTCGAGCATTTCGGTTCCAAATACTCTGGAGCCAAGAGCGATGGTCTTTCAACAAATGTGTCATCTCCACTTACACCACATAAGTTAAGTACTTCAAAGATCAACTTATGTGATAATCCGTGTTACTCTCCAACATCTCCGGTGATCATGCAAGCAATCGTAACTGATGCCTCGTCTGTGGAGGAGAAGCTTGTGAATCTGACAAAGGCAATTGAAGGCTTGACCAACTATGTTCAGAATCAAGAGGCTAGGATTGATAAGATAGTGGATAGGGTGGAAGGCTTGATAGACGGAGAATCTAGCCATGCGCCGGGAAAAGCTCCAGAGGTTCATGAGATAGAAAATCCTGTGAAACAAACACCATCGACTAAAGAGGTGCAAGTTTCTGCTGAGGGAATGATCCCGATTGGGAAATTGAGGGAATTTATTGAAGGGACCCTCAAAGACAAGTATGATGTTGTCACCAAGTCTTCCCTTGCATATGCCAAGCCTTACACTGCAAGAATAGATAGCCTTAAAATGCCTGCTGGCTATCAACCCCCCAAATTTCAACAATTTGAGGGCAAAGATAACCCAAAACAACATATCGCACACTTTGTCGAGACATGTAATAATGCTGGAACTTACGGTGACTATCTTGTCAAACAGTTTGTTCGTTCCCTAAAGGGAAACGCCTTTGATTGGTATATAGATCTCGAGCCTAACTCCATCGATAGTTAGGAACAATTGGAACATGAGTTCCTGAATTGTTTTTATAGCACAAGGCGTACAATGAGCATGGTAGAGCTCATAAATACTCGGCAAAGAAAGGACGAACTAGTCATTGACTTCATCAATCGATGGAGAAATATTAGCCTAAACTGTAAAGATAGGCTCAGCGAAGCTTCTGCGATAGAGATGTGCATCCAAGGAATGCACTGGGGGCTTCTCTACATCTTACAAGACATTAAGCCAAAATCCTTTGAGGAGTTAGCTACTCGTGCTAACGACATGGAGTTGAGCATGTCTTCTGCTGGAAAGGAAGGAGCGTCTATCCATGACCCTCGAAAGGGAAAGGATAAGCAAGAACCCAAGAGATGGGGTAAGTTTGTCCCCAAAAATGATAACAAGGAATCCATGAATGTTGATGTGTCTCCTGTGAAAGTCACCACAAAGGTGAGCAAGAAGCAAAGTGTAAAGACGACTTCTGGAGCACGTCCAAATCAGAAAACGTTAAAGGAGATGCAAGAAAAAAAATATCCCTTCCTTGATTCTGATGTTGCTGAGATTTTCGATGAACTCCTTCAGCATAAGCTCATTGAACTCCCAGAGATGAAGCGCCCTAACGAAACCGAAAGGACCAATGACCCTAATTATTGCAAATATCATAGGCTCATAAGTCACCCTCTGGAGAAATACTTTGTCTTCATAGATAAAGTTATGCAACTGACAAAAGAGAAGAAAATCTTCTTCGACGATGAGATAGCTAGTTCTCATCAAATCTCTATCACTTTTGGCTCGCTCGACCCGGTTAAAATTTGTGTCAAGGAGCATAATGAGGAGATATTAGAGCCTGACAGGTCTTCGATTGATGAAGACGATGATGAAGGTTGGACTCTAGTGACTAGACACCAACGCAAGAAGATGAGTCTGCAAAAGGAGACGTACGAGCAGTCAACCGGAAGGAAAGTGGTGAAGAAACTAAGAAAACAGAAGTTGGTTGCACTTCCAAAAAGGACAAGGGTGACGGAGCTTCACCATCAAAAACCTCGGCGTCCGGTGACTTTAGAGGAATTCTTACCAAGTTGGTTCCATGGAAAGACTGCCCAAGTTATCCTTGAGGCGTCTTGTTTTAATACCGCCAAAGAGGGGTCAAAAGGTGAGAATCAACCTATGGAGGTTCCTTCATCCTCCGAAAAGCTTGCTGAAACTCTTGGCGAGGAGGCACATGTGTGTGATACAAAAATCACATTCACAAATAACGATCTTCTGCTTGGTGAGACCTTACATAACCGTCTCTTATACATGGTGGGTCAAATTCTAGGAAAGAAGATCAATAGAATTTTGATAGATGACGGATCTGGAGTCAATATCCTGCTTATCTGTACGATGAAGTCGCTTGGCATCACTGCTAGCGAACTGGACGAAAGTCGTATAATAATCCAAGGCTTCAACCAAGGGGGCCAGAGGGCCATGGGATGTATCAAGTTGGGGATTCGTATGGATGATTTTCAATCAAACCCATTGATGCATGTGATTGATGTCAAAACTTTATACAATATATTGCTTGGTAGGCCTTGGGTGCACGGGAACAAAATTATCTCGTCCTCTTCCTATCAATGCTTGAAGTACCTCGAATTACGGAGAAATTCATATCAAATTCTATGTTCGAGAATAAGCCACTAACGGCCCTCGAATTACGGAGAAAATTAAGAGAGAAGAATCAAGGGAGGAACAGATTTGTAACCATAATCGTGTATCAATAAAAAATTCTTGTTTCTTTATATTTTTGTTTGTGATTAAAATTTATTTTCCATGAACGAAAATTTGTTGCTAACTATAATTAATTAATATCCATGTTTATGTCTGGTCAATAGATAATACATTGTATGTGTCTGTACATAGCTTTTTAGCACTTAACCATGAACATTAATTAACATCCACTCTCACCTTTATTAAATCGCTTATTATAATAAGTTTAAGCGATTTAGTGTAAACGCGTGATGAGGATAAGTATGTACCTGACTTACAGTCTGCCTCATTTTAGGATTATGCGATGATTCCAATTTGTACAGGAAGTTTTGAAAATGATGGACTAGTCTCTTTCAAATTGATCAGTTCGGTTCGTTATTAGTCGAATTGAACTGACAATTAACTTGTTTGGGGTGTTACTCTTAGGGATGGCAATGGGGTAGGGCGAAATCTAAACGTGGTGGAGCAGGGCAAAACTCATTTTACGAAAATAATTACTAGTACGCAGGGCAGGTAGCAGGTTGATTTGGGCTTTTAGAAAGCTTAATTAGTGTGTTTTTGAGTGGTTTAAGAACCTCTTGGTCAAAGAAGATTAAGAAAATTAAATAAAGAGTTTGTAATTCGTCTAGACTTCAGGTTCAGGATGCAAAAGTCCAACCCACAATCGTCATTTACTATAATAATCTTGATAATGGAATTATTGACTTCATTATCAACAGGTTGATAATTGATACGGATACAAGAGGGGTACAAGTACAAGAAAGTCATACTTGAGACATATCCAAGAAGAAGGAAGGGTGTGAAGGCCTTTGAACCAACTCAAAAGATTGGCACAAGTTGAAAAGAGAAGAAGGGGGCTTTACACTCCATAGGCGCCTAACTTGAAGGGTATTGTGGACTTTTACACTTCAACATCAACACCAACACTCAAGAGGCGCCTGCCTTTTCAGGGCTTTCATTAAGGGTAATTTGATCTTTTTGTGTAATAACTATTTTATAGACAATTAGACCTTTACTTTTCATTTAGCTTTGATGAATTATTGAGTGAACTCATATTGTAGATTTCTTTCTTCTCCTTAAGAGTGGAAAACCATAACTAGGGTTAGCTAGAGTGTGGAATCACTTTGGTTGACAATTTGGCTTGGTGCTTGAGGTGTTTGAATCCCTTTTGTGTCAACCTAAGAGTGTGGTGTTGCTTTTGTGGATTTTAGAGGGTTTTTTCGGTGTTTGATACACTACAATTTGTTAAGGTTTATGTCTCACTGACTCTCCTTTACTTTTACGTTTCTTATCTTTGCATTCTCTACTTCATCTCATGATCTTCTTCTTTAGTGTTATTTTCAGTTTTCATAGTTAGATCCCTATCAATAATGCACCGGATGTGGAAGAGGTTGATAAATCAAGCGTTCAGTGTTAATTCAGCATGAAGTATTGATTTGGAACTTGGACGAATTGGTTTAAGTCGGTGATAGAAAAATGAAATACTACTACGTAGTGGAAAAATGAAGAGAAAATACAAACGGGGCAAGGCAAAATTTTGAAAAACATGTTAACCAGAGAAGAGCAGGTTAAAATTTTAGCAGGTCAAAGTTTGTTCTAGGTCTGAATAGTAGAGGTTATTTTTGAGGTCTACATATAGCTAGTGCCGTTCATCGGGTTATGAACAGTAGCTAAAAAAAGGCAGCTCGGTTCACCAAATAGGTTAGTTTTTGGAGCATAATTCAACAATTCCCAAGTAGCTTTTACAATAATCTCCTTCAATATCAGTCGAAGTTTTCACTGCAAGTTATTGAGTGAATAATTAAAAGCACTTCCAGACAACTAGTTATCTGGAGATACAAGGCATCTTATATCAACAAGCTACAGCTAATGCATTTTCATATCATGTAAGTAACCACAAAGAATTCAAAGAGAGCTATGAAGCTGAATGGTCATTAACTACTCCAATACGCTTACAACATCTAAGGGCTGTCAAGTCGGTAACATTCTTGTTTTCTATTTGTGTTTATTTCTATCTAGTAAAAAGAAATTTCTAGGACCAAGAATTTCTTGGATACTTTTATGAATAGTTGAAACTGCGACAAATGATATTACAGATTCCTTGGGGAGGAAGATTCAGATGAAACACCGGCCGAGTCACCTCCTGTTGGATTCAGTGATGATGAGTCGCTTGTAAAAGAACCATTTCCACTTTCATCTTGTGACACAACAGGGATCTTAACTGCTGCTGCTCTCTCCATTTCCTTCTCGATCTCTTCTTCACGACGGAGTGCAGTAAATTGGCCATCTAAAGACCGAGCTGCTCCCAACCATGCAAGGACAATTACTAGGAGCACACCTCCAAGGTAGGGAGTTGAGTTGGCAAGTGAACCAAAAGTCAAAATCATGAACTGTTGTATCAAGGCTCCTCCAGACTTTCCCAGTGGATTGCAGACAACATCAATTGCTGCCTTTCCTTTAACCTGATATAAGAAAATAACTGACCTTAACTTTCAGGAAACAATTGGATGTGAAGTAACATCTCTGCCTTCCGGTTAGAGACGTCCGGACAGGTACTTGTGGGTCACATGTAGCATCATAAATAAATACAAGCGCGCATGCAATATAAAAGGTTACAAACTGTTCATGTTTCATACATTCGATACCTAGATGGCAAGGATATATTTATGCATAACCAATTTGGCATATCTGAGTTCTGACAGCACCGTAGAGCACTGATTTAATAAAAGTTTAGGACGCAGTAAATTATTATATACCTTGGTGTCCTCTTCCAAAGGAATGTAGGCCATTTCTTTGCAAGGATCAAACAAACTGTACTTTGCACTCTTACTGAAAATGTTTTGCATTGCACCCACATAGACAGCTGCTAGAAGAGGTGTGAGCCCAAACTTGGCAAGAGCAGGGGCAAGGGGGTCACCAAACAAAATCAGCGAGAAGAATCCAACTCCAGTAAGAAGCAAGACTGTTGGTGTTATCTTAGCTGCTGTTCCCCAACCATATTTATCAAAGATCCACTGGCTTAACAGCATCATTGTGAAAGTTGCTATTCCAGTGGCAGTAGAGAAGTCACCCATGAAGGAAGAGTATTCGTTTGGGCTTGGGAACTGCAGAGTTAGCAAAAGGCAGAGTGTGAAAAAGATGCAGATGCTTCAAGTTAAAATGAGAGACAAACTAAGGTTAACATATAAAAACACATAAATGTACCTGAGCTTTGAGCTTCGATTTCCATGTAACCTCAACAAGGTTGATACTAATACCATATGCTACAACTAATGTTGCAAGATCCCTGATATACTTTGAAGAGGCCAAAATTTTCAAGCTCTCCATTGTGCTCAGGTTAGGCTTCTCCTGCAAAAATATACTTTTGTCAGAAAATGATAATAAATACAGAAAACATGATCCTTTGATGCAGAAGAGGCTTGAATTTAATATTAGTCCGACTAAGATATAAAGTACTAGATTATCAACAAATCATAAACAAGTAGACAACACAGTCATGCATCTTCTTGAAACTAACTGATAAGTTGGGTGTTTTATGCAAAGTTTTACTAGTTAGTACAAGAATATCCTAGGTCCTTTCGCTGACTACCATTGCCTTTGCAGATAGCAGAAACTTGAGATAAGTAATAGCTCATTATGGCTGTTTACCTTCTTCTTCTTGCTACGAGTTGGTAGAGGAACATTGTGATTCACCCACCAGTAAATAAAACAGATCGCAACACCCATCCCCACTACAATGCTCATCATTGCTTTCAAAGAGACGGCCCAACCATCAACTCCAGGACCCAATGATTTTCTCAAATTCGAGAAGTACTTCACTGTACGTCCAGAGAAAATAAGAGCAACGTTTGCTCCAAGTCCAAACAAAGGATAGAATCTTTTAGCCTCATCAACTGTAGTAATCTGCAAAAATAAAATCATCCAAAAGATTTAAAGGCAGCTTTAGAAAAGTATTTTCCCAAATAAAGCTCAAGCACTGATACTAAAAACGTATAGATGATTTGACCACGTTTATAACTGGCCATTCGAACAAATGCAAAAGGAAAGTGCAGGCGAAAGACTGAAATCTGTGTGAATTTTTATAACTGGCTACAACTAAGAGATTAAATATAGACAACTTGCAAAACAACAACGAAAAAGTGCAACCTACTTACTAGCAATTTATGAGCAAAATTGCGGCATAAACAATACAGTTTTTAAACCTCCGAACTCCCCAACGAAAAAATTAGAAACCAGCACATATCAGAGTAAACTCGCATCCTTTCAGGAGCCAATACCCATTGACAAAATAATAATGAAAGAAGACTGCTGTACCATCCAATCCTAAAAGTAACCTAACATTAGTCCATTACCAGCATATCTGCTTAAAGAGAGTTCATATCACCCTAAAGGGAAGCAGTTCCAGGAATCCATTGGATAAACACTAAGCTGAAAAATCCATTTACTATTTTGTAATCCTTAAATTAATACTCCCTCTGTCCCAATTTACATTACACGCTTTCCTTTTAGTCCGTCCCAATTTACATTACACGCTTTCCTTTTAGTCCGTCCCAAAAAGAACGACACCTTTCCTTATTTGGCAAGTATTTAATGACACTATCAACGACAAGGACTGACCATGAAATTAATTACATAACCTATGAAATGATCACCAGTTCACAAATGAACCATCCTAGAGTAAAGAAAACATAAGGAATCTGACAAACAGCATATAAAAAGATTATACCAAGTTATTCCACCTAAATCAGAATAGTAATAATTTCATAAAAAGATCTCGAGAAAAAGTATTGCGGGTGATCATATATTTACCTGATTAGCAAAACCCCAAAAAAGCACTGAAATCACCACACTTCCCCAAAGTTCAGCCATGACATAAAACAAGCAGAAACTCCAGATCCTTAATATAGCTATTGGTCCAAGAAACCTTGGACCTAGAATGTTTAGCAGGTTATCAGCAAGAGCTGTGGGGTGAAAATAATTACTGAGGGGATACAAAACAAAACCAAATGCCCCAAAGAAACCAATAAAAGGGAGGATAACAGTATAAAAAAGAGCCTGCTTTGACAACACATTAGCCAACTTTGTGTACAACAGCATAAATCCAACAGCCATAGGCAAATTCACCCATGTTTTCAAGAAAGGGATAATCTCAGCACTTGACCCTTTTGCTGTCACAACCAATACATCCTTAGTGTCTCTAAGGATTGTATAATTGAAAAGAATACAAAAGAACATTGCCCCAAGTGGGATAATTTTCTTGAGTGTCACAATTTCAATCCCCATAAACTTAGCTGGCTCCTCCTTTTCAACAAAAACTGGCTCCCCATCAGCAGCAGCAGCAGCTTCTGCCCTGCAAATTGGGAGAAATCTGTTCTTTTGACCAACCAATTGTGTCTTTCTTGAAAAGCCTTCAACTTTTTGGAACCCATCAGAAGATAAAGATAGAGATAAACCTTCAAGGGGTTTAGGCTTCAAAGAATTGATGGAATTGAACCTATGCCTTAGACCACCTTGAGGGAGTGGGTAAAATGCCCTGGTTTTGGGCTTGGAAGGCAAAGAAAGAAGCCCTTTTGATTGTAGAACAGCTTCCATTAGCTCAGTTTTTCTCTATTCTCTATCTCTGCAAATTCAAGAAATGTAAAGATTTGAGCCTTTTATTAATAACAGGCAAACATGAGAGAGATAAGGTTGGCTATGAAGATGGTGGCTTTGGGAGAGAAAGCTTCCAACAAAGAGGAGATACAAAAATCTACTGTAATATAAATATGTCATCAACAACTTAAACCCTTGAATGAGACAAAAATGATAAATTAGTAGTACATAATTTGCTTTATAATTGTTAAACACCTGTTAACAGTAGTATAGTACTTCCTTTTATTTCACTTTAATTACTACTAACATTTTATACAGTCATTTAAATTTTATAAATTAGATAAGTAAATTAAAATAATTATTTATATAATTATTTAAATTGAATAAATGAATTAAAATACTAAAAAAATTTCATAAAGAGAATAAGTAAAATGAATTAAAGGGAAAAAGAAAAAAGAAAAACTTGAAAGTGGGGTAGAGTTTTTGTGACAAGTTGTACATGTTGCACACTTTTGCTAAATGCACTCAACAACTCTTCAACTTGGTATTAGTGATAAAATCGTAATTTAGTTCTTCGTTAAGCAAAATAAAGAAAATCAACTCAAACGAAAACTAAATATTTAGTTCGAGTTTTTAGTTTGCTAGATTGAACTATTCAATATTTAAACTGACAAGAGATAATAGATAATATAATTTTATTAAATTAATTGAGATACATGCAAATTAATTTGAGCGTCATTATTATAGGGAGAGAGAGGACCACGTCGATGGAAACTATGAATTCATTCAAGGTGACCCATCAAGTATCACAATTGTCAAAATGGCCATTTCATAATTCATAGATATTTTTCTCAAAGGAACGTGCACTTTTTGTAAACAACAATCTAGTTGTAGGCCATCAATGGAAGTAATTAAATGTCTCATTCATAGTCGTTGGTGAACAGAAAATGCAAATCCATTTTTATTTTTATTTTTCTTTTCTGGTCATAAGTAAACCTTTCTAGAATTAGTATTGTGGTACACATAACACATCCAATCCTTAGATTTTAATGTAACACTTTTTACCAGTTTATGTTGAAAATTCTATTGATACTTTTCTAAATATTGCTGATGGGAAATAAGTACTTAGTATTTATAATGATTTTGCTTTCTTTTAATTCTTAGTCAACCATTACAGGAACATGATTAAAAAAAAAAGAAAGAACATGATTAATTTTCTTATTAGCAAGCACATTTACAGCTTAGTGAGGACATAAATTTAGATAGGAAGGAGAAGAGGGGGGTTTGGATAGAAGATTAGGAGGTATTTGAGCATTATCTGATTTTTTACTGCTACTATTTTATTCTTCGATTTATTTAATTGTTGTTTCCGTTGCTTCAATTACGTCATGTTTGTTGTTGCTACTATACTCCTCGTGTATTTTTAACATGGCTTCTTCATTACTGCAATTCATTTCAATACTTGAGTTTGATATACTTTACTTGAATCGGGGTCTATCAAAATTCAAAAAAATGGTCTTCCTATCTTCACAGGATAGAGGTAAGAAGATGTACACAACACCATCTTCAAGTTCCACATGTGAGATTACACTATTGTAGTTTTTATTAGCAGGCAAATTGGTCTAATAAATTCGCGATGGACCAGATATTAATCAAACACCTAATTCAGCTATGTAGATTAGATTAGATTACACCTTCTTAAAAGCAAAGGAACCTAAATTAACTTCATAGGAGTATTTGTTTCTACGAAAATTAAAGAGACGCAACAGAACATTTTTATTATCAGTACTAGGCTATAATGACAAGTAAAGCCAACTTGGATCTTATTTTGTTTGAAAAAATTTAAGTTAATGTCTAATCAACACGACAACTTAATCGTCTGAACCAAAATTAGGCTGCAAGAACGAAAAATATTTCAATTGTATGAGAAATTAAATATTCTGTCCAAACAAAATAAAGTGTATATATATATATGTGTAATGTGTCTGGTAGTGTTAGTTTGGGGAACACCCAAATAGAAAGGAAATTTTAATGGGGACAAGCTATATTGGAAAAAGACTGATCAGTGGTAGAATTTTAACGAAATGAACACGTTTATTTATTAGTTGTATTTTTTTGAATAAAGTAATGTTTGAATTGGCAGTACTTTGAACAAATATTAGTCAGACATGTTTAAGTAGAAGCATAATACTAATATATAGCAACCTAACAATGTTTTATGTCCACACCCAAACTCATGAGTCATGACTTGTAGCACACCTGCATTAAGAATGTTTATGTCGAATTAATAAAATTAGTTTTTATAATTGTTATAATCAAGAGGCTGGGTGAGGTCAACGAACAATACGAGATGAAGTATAAGTTGGGTAAAATCATACAAAGATTTAATAGGATTGTTTCAATTCCTTCATAATTTGCTACGAGTTTGTGTTTAAACTTTGGAATAGAGAATTTCTCAACAGAAAAAATATTTTTTACTTATTTGACACGAATTTAAATTAATCTGATCAGTTAGTTTTGAATATCATATGAAGCTTTGCTGGGCTTTTTTTTTTCCCCCTTCTTTTAGTCGAGCAATTTTGAATGATTGAATATAATTGTTCATTAGAATATCACTTCTTGTAATTTTTTATTATTATATTAGTTTAATGATGATTTAGTCCTGGAAAGCAAGGGCATAATTAGGTATTTACCTTGTTCTTGTTCTTCTTCTTATTTTTTTTTTAACAGAAAAACACACACACAACATTTTACTGTCAACTTGATAAATTAGTAAACTGAACTAAGGTGATTCCATTTATATCCCATTACAAATTTCAACATATCAATTATACGTGCCCCAGAGCCGGGGCTATCGGAAACGGCCTCTTTACTTCTCCGAAGATAGTTCTACGAACTGAGTACACTTCACTCTCTTCAAACTCCACTACGTGAGAATATACTTTTTTTTTTTTGTTGTTGCAATTATACGTGCCCCAACATTAGCACGTGCGAGAAGAGTGTAACGCTAATTTATAATTTGTGGATACATAAAGTTAAACATATGAAAACAATGTCTCTGACAAATACGAAATATCCTAAAGATTTGAGATCAATATGTTAACACAATTAATTACTTTACTACTATTCCACCTGGCTATTGGAAATTGGATTATTTCATTTTTACGAGCCACGAATCAAAATAATAAACCACGTGTAGACTTTAGACTTGGAGAGGTAACAATATTTTGACTTGTCGACTATTTAATACTCGATTCCTAATATTTTATATCATCAAAAGCTAATACTACTATCTTGTGGTCTTTATAAATTACTACTATAGTGTGTTGATTCCTATGTAGAAGGCCAAATGGATATGTCGAATTAAAGAGTTTTTAAGTACCAAAATTTAAATTGACAAATGGAAGCTGTTATTATTCTCTTCCTCCATCTTTCTACTGTACTCAAAATAAATATTCTACGATACTTATTTATTTTTAAAAATTATTAAATAATTATTTTTTTCTAATATATTTTTAAAATTATTATATTTAAAAAATAATACTTAATAAGATTATTCTTGTATCAAGTCGGAAATTAGCAGGAGATATTTAAGGTGAAGACGATAATGGTTCCGAACAAGTTGGGCCACGGACGCGAAAAGTGTTCGTCCTATTTTACTCGTCCCAAATTGAGATGGCATAACTATTAAGAAAAATACTTCTTCCATCCCATTTTACCCGTTCTAAATTGGAATGACACAGCTATTAAGAAAACAATGATTGATAATGTAACTTTATCATTTTGCCCCTCTTAATTGTGTTTTGTTGTTAGTTCCAATATTGATGGATGACTAATACAAAACACCATTTATATTCTTAATGGTACTCCTCTTTGCAACATTTTTCAAGAATGTTAATAATAAGGTGTAATCAATTACACTAAGGGTATAATAGAAAAAAAAATGTTTTGTCTTGATAAGTAAAAAAAGACAAGTAAAATGGGACAACAAATTAGGAAATTTGGAACGAGTAAAATGGGATGGAGAGAGTAATAAATAACATGACTAGTTTATCATAGTATTCCTATTAAGTGATATTTATATTTTAATTTAAAGAAAAAATAATTAATGCAAAGGGTAAAATATGAAAAAAAAATTATCTTGTCTTGATAAGTAAAATGGGATATCAAATTAAAAAATTTGGAACGAGTAAAATGTGACGGAGGGAGTATAATATTTCGTCGTGACATATTCTCTTTTGTCACGAGCAATTAAGGGCCGGTGTTTCCGTTCGTTGGGCCCAACAAATATCAACAATCAATCATCGTCCTTGAGACTTTCAAAAAGTTAGGCCAACACACGTGACCCCCTTACATTTTTTGACGGTTCATTTGTACACATCACCTTATGTTTAAGATACTTTAATGCATTAAAGCTTCCCTATGTAATGCGCAGAATTTAAAAAAGAGTTCATCACAAGAGTGAGTGTGTGTATATATGACTACAGTCTTATTTTGTATTTCAAGGCTGTTTTTAATATTTAATTTGGTGACTTTCTAATCACTCTACAGAAATTTTATCACTAATTTCAAGGCTCTCCGTTTTGTGTTTACAGCTGCACTCCATTTTTTGATGCGGTTCCTTTCGCTTCCAAGGAAACTCTAATTATCTCATGCCATTTTCCCTCTTCACTCTGCATGAGATTTCACTATCACTTATATATTTGTATATGAATTTTTTTTTGTACATAATTAGTGTTAATTGTGTGAGATATAACAAAAGTTGCATGTGAATTGATTGGTCCCGGGTTCGAGGGAAGGAATAAATATGTGATGGATGATATATTTATGAAATGGTGAAGCTGATTCTTGCTCAGTTAAGTTAAGATGAGGAGAAGCTCTTGACCCTAAGCCAATTGAAAGAGTTGGACTGAATGGTTGGTTGATCAAGGGTCGAATTGCTGAGAACATATCTTAATTGGACCAAGAATCATTTTAATTTTTGAAAAGAAACAAAAATACCGTTACTGATCAGGACATAATTGGAACAATATTCTAGTGGTGAGTCATATTCAAGGAAGGGGTGTATATGATTTTGCAAACTGGTATTAGGATAAATAGAAGAAGAAAAAGTGACAGGTATTGAAGAAAAATTCGAGCACATCCCTTTCGTTTAGTTTGAATTATATGTGGTACATAATTGAAGAATTACATTTACATTAAATTTGCATATGTTAGTGCAAAATGGTAATTAGTGCAATGGTATATGAAACTTATAGGGTGTGTTTGGTACGAAGGAAAATGTTTTCCATGGAAAATATTTTCCTAGAAAACAAGTTGATTTCTTACTTGTTTTCTTATGTTTGGTTGGTGGATGGCGAAAAATATTTTCTAGTATTTGGTTGGTGAATGAAAAAATATTTTTCAAAAAATACATTTTAGTGTTTTGCTAAAGTATAAAAATACATTTTAGAATCTTTTTTTAAAAATAAATTAAAAAAATTAAATCCTTTATTGAAAAAGGAGTTGGTAGGCTGGTGTCAGGGTGATAGAGTATTGGGGGCAGGGTAGATGATGTGATTTTGAGAATTGTATGAATATTTCAACTTTAAAGTGAGCTTGAAATAGAGTTTTGAAAAATATTTTTCTTACTTTTTGAAGGGAAATTATTTTCCTTAGATTTAAGAAAAATAAATTGATTTGGAAAACATTTTTCAAAACATATAAGTCAACCAAAATAAAAACACTGAAAAACATGTTCCAGAAAATGTTTTCCTTCGTACCAAGCACACCCATAATTTGATTCCAAATTCTGAAGACGTCTTAGATGGCCATTTGCTAAAATAATGAGCATGGGCATGAAAGGAATTAATGTGCAAGTGCAAGGCTTAGATATCGGTTTTATGGTTATTTTTACTTTCTTCTAACATTTCGACTTAGCACACATAATTGATATGGTGACTTTATCTAATTATACCTATTAATTGATGTTTTGTACTCCCTTCATTCCATATATTAAGTGAATTCTTGGAGTATGACACATTCCTTAATAAAAAAAAAAAATTAAGAACATAAATTGTTGGTTATTTTCTATTATTATCCTTCAAATTATTCTTAAATTATTTTTGAAAAAATTAAAAATACTTAAGAACCTCATTAAATAAAAGAGTAAATATGTAAAAAAAAGTTTCAACAATTCTCTTGACTTTAACAAATTTACTTATTTCAAATTATGAAAAAATCTCAACAATTCACTTAATATGAAATGGAGGAGTAATAACAACAACAACAACAAATCCAGTGTATTTCCACGTAGTGAGGTCTGGGGAGGGTAAGATGTACGCAGTCTATACCACTACCTCCGAAGAAATAGCAAGACTGTTTTCAATAGACTCCCTGCTCGGATGGAGTAATAGATATTGAAAAATAATTTGAAGAATAATTAGTGAATGATAAAACATGAAAAATAAATTTTATCTGTTCATGAATTGTCAAAAATGATGAGTAAATGCATGTCTTTTCCCTTAATTATACACATGAGCGTGAATTGGAACATGTATGAGGTTTTACAAAATAATGAGGCTTATAATGAATATAACAAAAGAAGATGATATATTTTGAATAGCTAACTGATTTACATAATAAATGCCGGAGAATTCACACACTGAAAATTTCTTCAATATTTTGAATAGGAAGTATATAATTAAAATATCTTTATCATATATTCAAATACTTAACAAAAACAAATTGTAACTCAAGTATGTAAATGAAGTTTGATTGACAATTCCATGCCTTTTAAAAAGTGTTGGAAAAGGTTGGGGTGGTTGTGAATTGCGTGAAGCACATGATATTTCTTGGAACAGTTGGAAGTGGGGACCTTTTCTTGACTACTCCCATATTTGTTTTTGTGCTCTCTGCAACGACGGCTCTGGGCAGCCTTGCTTATACTCCACATTTTCCTGTTCTTGCAAGACACAATTTCATGGATAGCTATTGCTTGCTGCAGCTGCGGATCCAAAATTTAAGAATTATGGGTATTTAAAAAATTTAAAAAGTTGGAAAAAAGTAAAAAAATTATCTCAACGAGGTTCGAACCCGGGATGCTCCTTTCAGTGGAGAACTTTAAGATCAATCTAAATGTCAGTGCATGTTAGGGGTGTCAAACGGGCCGGACCGGGCCAACCCGGAACCGGTCCTTCCTTTTTAACCGGGTTGAGGGCCGGTTTGGACGCGCCGGGCCAAACAGTAAAAAAATTAAAATCCACCCTAACTCGGCCCTCTTAACCCAACCCGGTCAAACCCACCAAAACCCGATCAAACCCGGTTAAAAATCGGTCAAACCCGTTTAAAAAATCCAATATACACGATATACACTCCAATATACAATATATATTTTTAAAAAAATATATAAATAATTACACATATATACGTACCATTCAATATATAATTATATATGACTATACGTACTACTTTAAATAAAACATATGCTATAATAGTATAATATATATGTACACTACAAAATATATATATATTTATATACTAATTTATAAAACATATACACATGTATACGTTAAATATATACTACTTTAGAAGATATATACACATATATATGCACCATTCAATATATATGTACTACTTTAAATAAAATATATACTACAATATACATATATATATATACAACAATATGTATATATATATAGTTACATACTAATTTATAAAACATATACACTTGTATACATTAAAGATATACGTCTATAGAAGATATATACACATATGTACGCACCATTCAATATATATGTACTACTTTAAATAAAGTATATACTACAATATACATATATATATACTACAATATGTATATATATATAGTTATATACTAATTTGTAAAACATATACACTTGTATATGAAGATATATACACATATATACACACCATTCAATATATATGTACTACTTTAAATAAAATATATACTACAATATACATATATATATACTATAATATTGCATTGCACCTCAATATTTGATATACGTTCAAAAAATTGTCATGCAATACTAGTTTTTTTACGAGGTTTTGGGGCACTGGGAGGACGGGAAGAGAGATTAACTGATTCAGATCTAACGTTAGCATCTCCTACTGCGGGTGTCTCAGCAATATTTTCATTATCTTCGTCTAAATTAACCGCATCTACTTCATTTTCTTCTTCTATACCGTAATTTTCCTGAGCTTCTACATAATCTATATCGTGAGCACCTACACCTATTTCTTCCTCAAAAGGTGTACCAAGCGGTACCGGAGGCGAAGGCACACGGGTATATCTACTACTTGAACTACCTCTACCGCTAGTAATTCGCTTTTTACTACCACTACCGCTTCCGGAACAAAAAATTTTAACACCTTTAGTAGCGAGGTTTCTTAATTTATCCATAATATAAATTAAATTAAACTAAAAATATTCAAAATACACAAATATAATAAAATTAAATATTAATACAATAAATAAAAATTAAACGTAAGAGATGGAACGACAATACCAAATTTTGGAAATATCCGAAGGTTGCGACTTTAGAAACTTCCGCTCGTACTTTGTAAACGAAAAATTAAAAAATTAAAGTGAACACTTTCAGAAATTAAATATATTGAATATTTGAGAATTGAGATTTGAGAGAGTGAAAAATTGTGTGAAAAATGATTTGAAGTTGTAGGGTATTTATAGATTTTTTTTTGGGATTAAAAAATATTTTTTAAAGTTTTTTTTTTTCTTTTAATAAATGGGCCCAAATTAGCCGTTTGGACCCAAAAACGGCTATATAGCCGTTGGGCCAACGGCTAGTTTGGCCCAAAAACCATTTTTTTTTAAAAAGTTATCCGGGTTGGGCCGGTTAACCGGCGGGCCTAGACTGGGCTTGATCCGGGCCCATTTTAAAAAAATAACCGGCCCGAGACCCGAAACCCTAAAGCCCTAGGACTTACCGGGCTAGGTCAAACTGGGCCGGTTTAGTTACACAGGCCGGTCGGGCCGGCCCACTTGACACCCATAGTATAGTGCATGTTTAGATTAAAGGCTTTTTTTGTTGTGTTTATCGGGCTAGCTGCTGTAGTGTAAAAATCCCTGGGAAATGTACATCTGGTATTCCTAGGTTGGTCTTGTATTAAGCCAGGAAAATTGAATTTCGCAAGGCCCAAAATTGGATATCTTCTTTGGACTTGGGTCTGCAACTCATGCATCAATATGGACCATCCCAAGTCTGCAATAAATCTTAGGAAAAATTACATAAATATACACCTTAACTTATCATATTTACATAAATTCTCACTCCTTACAAAGTACAACAACAACAACATATCCAGTGTATTCTCACATAGTGGGGTCTGGGTATCTTTATTGGATGCATCTTTATTTTTGTACAAAGTAATTACGAAAATCTCAACTACTTATGCATCTTTATTGGATGTATCAGAGAACTAATTATGTATCTTAACAGATTCAAAATCGCAAAAAAATGTATCTGA
This sequence comes from Capsicum pubescens, assembly GCA_030864215.1. Lineage (NCBI taxonomy): Eukaryota > Viridiplantae > Streptophyta > Magnoliopsida > Solanales > Solanaceae > Capsicum > Capsicum pubescens. The sequence continues at coordinate 6,852,824 of CM061540.1, read as the reverse complement.
AGTTAATTTTGTATATATTTACAAAGAAAAAAATGTATCTTCGTTGGATGTATCGGGAGCTAATTATGTATCCTGACAGACCCAAATCGAGATTTTTAATAATTATGTAAAATGCCGGAATTTTCAATAATTAAGCTTCAAATTATCAAAATTTATGTTGTTTGTCCTAAATCTAATACCTTCATCCATGTCTTATTCCTTTGTATGCTATAAATGTCGAAGCTATCTATTCATTAGGGTAAATTTAGCATTATTAAGCTAATAGCAACCTTAGACTCGTTCTTTTAAGTTGGAGTAGCGTGCTGAAGGAACTGAGAGCATACATTGTTTTAGGCTGTTAAATAGACAACCAACTTCTCTCCGCTTAGAAATTTTACTATGTGACTCAAACAACTAAACATTAATTGAGTGAGACAAAAAATGGAACCACATCCTACACTTTTGGATCTACAAATTCTAGTGCTGTAAAAACTAATGTAATTTACCACATGATTCAGTAATTTAATGAAGTAAAATACAAATTAATTAAGTATGGTTAAGTAAAATAAACTCTACATTCAAACACATGGCATGCATATATATTGATTTGGTGTAAACACCAGGTGTGAGATAATTTTTTCCCACTTTCTTTGATCAGAAAAAGAAGCCTCACACAAATAACATTAGTACTTAGTAGTGTGAGGCACATTAAAGTTTTTCTAATAAAAATTAAGAACAAAACAAGGCCCCCATGTTGCTTCTACCTAACTATTGATTATTCTGTTCCCCATTCCACCAGAAATGAAAGAGAAGTATACTTGTTGCCATGCCTTACCGAAATGTCAAAAGATGCCTTCAGTTGAACTCTAAAATCTTAGAAGTAGGTAACTGAAAACGACATTACCTCGAGTCTTTTGGAGTACCCGGATAAGAACTTTGTGCCAACACTACAGAACAATACCTAAATTCAGGTTTTACCATGTTGCGGTCAATTGCCAAACCTCTTCCTTCATAGATCACATTTTCAACCAACAACAATAATTACCAGACATTGAAACACTAGCATATTCAAGGAACAAATAGAGAGAATATCTGGGACGAATAGTAATTAAAAATACTATGGTTTCTTTAAGGTGTATAGTTTGCCAGATGTGGTCCGCTCAACTACCAAATTTGGGGTCAAGCACAAAAGAATACATCGATTAAGCAGAGTTCAAAGTTGAAAAGTACTATGCAGAGCCATTGATTTTTGGACCATAGCTCTCAACCCTCTCGTCAATCCAAGCCCTCATATCACCTAAAACAAGACTGACAGCATCATCAGGCTCCCCTTGGATCAAGGAATGATACATTCCATCGTAAATCTTGAGGGTCTTGTCCTCACTGCTTGCCTTCTCATACAACAATTGTGAGCCTGTAGGACATGCAAGCCCATCCGAGGTACCATGAGCTGTAAAAAATGGAGCAGTGACCTTGTGGAAATTGTTCTGGACATATTCACACTGCCTGGCAATCTCCCTCATAGTTCCAACCCTTGGCTTTCCGGTATATCTCCTGGGATTGCTTGCGATTATTTTCAGTTTCTCAGGGTCCCTTATAGCCTTGCCCACCATTTTGTTGTCTGGCATAGCCGCCCATGTATCGGCAAATCCAAATAGCAGTCCATACACGAATAAATGTACCTACATGGTAAAAAGCAAAGCTCTCATTATTGATAGTCCTTTCACCAGAAAAGAAGTAACTTTAGTCATGATTTTCAAATATATCATTTAAAATAAGAACTTTCTGAGATCCAAATTCTATTCTTAAAATGTGAATCAATACGTAGTATAATTTAAGACTGACAATTTGATTAGAGTGCCAATGGGAAAAGGAGGTACAATTTTGGTTCGATGGGGGTATATGCATCAATCTTATTTACATAAGGGTTGTAGGTAAGCCACCTTTCAAAAAGAGAGAAAATAGGACTCCAATGGGGATCAAGTCTAATCTGAAATGTCTATAGGAGCCTCCCAAAAGCAAGCCCAGCAATAGTTGTGCATATTGTATTGACCTTCCAACAAACAAACCAAAAAGTATGGAAGAAACAAATAGGTTTTTTACTCTATTTCAAAGAGAACAGATGGTTTAATTTATGAGTGAACATTTGGGGATGGGGAGGAAGGCTGTCAAAACTATACCTGTCGTGTGGGCAGGTCCGGGCCAAACCGGCCCAAAAAGTTTTATTGTTACTGATTACCGGAACCGGGCCGGTTTGGGCAAAGAATAAATGGGTTGGGCCGGGCGGGTCATTTGAAGTGAAATGCTCTTTGGCCAGAACCTGAAACTGAATCTTAGTTTGTAGGAATTAAGACTGGTTTGTAGTTTTCTCCCTTATCTGAAGTTGGATGGGATTCCCAAGTCGAATGACTGATCTTCAGACTCTTTACGGCTCTCAATCTCAATACTAGCTAGGGCTCAAAATGCCTTGACTCCGAAGGAGAAGATTCTGTAGTATGTTTTCCCGGTGCAGAATACAGGGCATTTGAATAGAATCTCTGCTTTTGATTACCCAGATGGGATTGCAACTACTTCATATACAGAAGAATCCCCGAAAACATAGGAATCCTTATGAACAGGTTACTATTCTAAGCCAGGCTAGCCAGTCTGGGTTAGGTAATGAGCCACAAACGGGCTGGTTAATGTGGGCTCGAATTTTTTAATGTTAACCCGATTAAATTTGAAATTTTAATTATAATCATGTATTGTAGTATTATCAACTTAATTTTAAAACCATTATGAATTTGAAAGTTAAAAGTTCAATGATGAAAGTTGAAATTTCAAGGTTGAAAAGTTGAAATTCTAATTTCAATTTTAAAGGTTGAAATATTTTTTTTAATCTTTTCAAAATATTTTCAATCTATAAATAGTACCTACAATCCTCTTCATTTTTCACAGGAACATAGAAATATACCTTTACTGTCTCTCTCCCTCTCCCTCTCTTTTGTTCGTAGCACCAAGATTGATACCTTTCTTACTTAAATAAGTCAACTACCTACATGTTCTCTTAGGGGTTGTTTGGTTGGAAACAAGTTATCCGGAATTAGCTATCTCACTCTCAAGGTGGGATAAAACTAGCACTATAATCCCCGAATGAGTTACTCCATGCATTTTATCTCAACCAAACATGGGATAAGCTTATTCTAAAATTAATCTTGGAATTAGTTATCCCTTATCTCTTCTACCAAACAAGCCCTTTAGAATCAACGTGACTCATCAGGAGTTCAACTAAATAAATAAAGAACTAGTTTAGCTTAAGGATATAGGAGTATATATTTAGTATGTATGTCAAAATTCTTTTTTCTAAACGCACATACTAATAGCCATTAGAGCAAAGTTTAGCTGCCAATTGAGATCTCACTGGACTTCCACAGATTAGTCTCTCTGAAATCAATAAGTATTTCTTATGAATAACAGGCCTTACATGCTTAGCTTACTCTTTCGTTTGAATTCAGGATCCGATCAACAGCCACCTATTCATAGTTTAGATCCTTCATCCGCTTAGAAGTGGATTCAAACCAATGACACAAGGACTCCTAGTCCTATGTTCTAACTAGCTAAGCTATGTGAGCGAACTTCTATCATAAAATTTTTGTTTTATTTGAATAAATTTGAGCCAAAGGGATAACAACTTAGGGTCATCGCACAGAGTCTAATAAAATCTAACGACAAATTGAAGATTATGGTCAATCCAGGAAGCATAGGTGGATCTAGATGGCCAAACCACCTTCTATATAAGGTTAAATTTTATTTTTTTTATGTGTGTGTGTGTGTATATATGATGTTGGATCGTTTGACACAAACCAAAAGCTTAGCTCAGCAGTAAACGGGATTCAAATTCTCTTAGACAAAATAGATCCAATTCCCACTAGTCACAGTTTCTAATGTTTTTAGCTCTTCACGTGTTTGCTTCTTTAATTTTTGAATCCACCAAAATCCTGCCTCCACGGCTGCCCGGTAGGATTACTATGTCAAATAAGTCATCAAAGTATGAGCCAATAAACATAATCGGATCCAGGATTTTAAGTTTTTTTTTTTGTTTTAACTTTTAAGGTTCTTAGCATTGCACCTGCTATATTTTTTAAGCTATGGGTTCATATCTACTGATTGTTGCATTTAAGTATATTAAAAGTACTGGATTTAGATGAACTCGATAATAACAAGCTGCAAGCAGGGAATAACGAGAAACAATTAACTAAAATGTACTTACTTACCTTAGAAGGTTTCATAGGTTCAGGAATGACGAAAAGCGGGGCGGAGAAAATCAACCCGGTCCAAGTATCCGGCTCCGATCGAAAATACATGAGCAAACTAGCTAACCCACCCATAGATTCCCCAAACAAAAAAGCCGGCAAATGCTTATACTCATCACTATTCCTCACACTCTTAAAAAAGCACAAGGAAGCAGCAGCAGTCTTCTCCAAGTCCCCAACGTAGCATCGAATTCCATCGGAGCGGCCATGTCCAAGCAGATCGGCGGCGAAAACAGCGTAACCCCAAGTAGCATAGTTAATGCATATTTTCTGAAATAGCCAGCCGGTGTCGGAGCCGTATCCATGAGTCATGTAAACAGTTGCTTTAGGAGATACGTTTGGGTCAAGTGGGAGAAATGACTGAGTAAAGAGCTTTCCGTGAGGTGTTTCGAAGTAAGATTTGGAGTTACGTACTCCTTGAGAGGCGTAGTAGTCTTCCTCCGGCATATCGCCCCAGAAGTTTGCAGCCGGTGCCGGCGCTTCCGACGACATTTTCCGGTGAAATGGATCAGGTGGGGGGCAGTTACTGGGAGTTGGTGTGAATTATTTTTTTTTGGCAGAGATTGGGTATTTATTATAAAATGGTATTCATATGTATTATTTTTTTCCAACTAAAATCTCAATTGGTATATATATCATGAAAGTAGTTTCACCAACCATTTTTTTTTCTTTTTCACAATTTCAATATAATAATGAATTTGTGGTCCTACCTTAGGGGAGTAGGTGAACTTACAGGGCTATGCATAATGAATAAGTTTATTTTATTTTACTTTTTAAAAAATTTAAATATTTTGGATTAAAAAATATTCGATAACCATGACGACAAAAATGGAGGGAATTAATAGTCTTCAAATAAAAAAAAGGAGTCGTGTGGTTAGTGAAATGGATATAGAGAAGGATAGTTCATTTATAATATGTAATAGGAGTAGTAAATTTTATTTTATTGTTTCAGTACAATTTATGAGATTATTATCTTATATTTGTTAGGATTGAGAATCCGGATAATGCGGAATTAAATAAAGTAATTAATTAAAGATAATAACAATAATGATAAGTTGAGAAAATAAAGGAGTCATAAATTTAACGTGGTTCGGTCAACTTGACCTACGTCCACATTCAAAAGAAAGAGTAGTTTTACTAAACACCAACGGAACAAAAAAGAGTACAAAAAATACAAAAGAGAGTACCAAATTAGAGTAATTAAATACTCTTATATCTCAAATACCCAAATATCAATCCAAATAAGAGATTCACTCAAAGTATTTCTCAACACAACTCTCTCGCAAATATTCTCTACAAAGAAGAAAATAAACACAACTAAATCTTATCAAATGTTGGTGTTCTTCTCAAATGGTGTACTATAAATGAGAAAGAAGGTCCCTATTTATAGAGATGAAAATGGGTTTGTTGATGTCATCCATGATATTAATGAAAGATATAAATTTCAACATTTACACGTGAAGAGAGAAATTTACAACAAAAACTTTGATATTAACTTTGTTTGACAAATCCAAAAATAATCTTCCAAAATGTCTTTGGGAGTAACTTTATTTGACCAAGTGTGAACCAAAAAAAATAAAAATAAAGGCCACATTACAATCTTATATTTTATTAATCACATATCGAATAGAATAATTTTACATTTTATTTTGAAATTATTATTTCTTATTTCACCAACAAAAATAATTGAGGAGAAAATTAACCGTCGATGGACAAGATAAGAAAATTACATTGCTGATTGCCCCTTGACAATATGATCATTGTGATTTTTTAATCTCACTTTAGTCTCTCTCATTTTAGGAGAGGAGATTTCGTGCAATGAAATTATATATATACAGTATTTTAATTATCAAAGATTATGCTCGTTTACTTTCTCATATAATTATATATATTCCCCTTTGTTTTAGTGTGTGACACAATTATTGTTTAGATTAAACAATTTGAACTTTACCAAACGTGCAGTGGAACCCGGAACACATTTCTATTACGAAATTATGGGAAACTTTGGTAGGTGAGAACCATAAATCAATACTATTATATTATGTGGGAATTTGAAAGAGAAGTATGAACAATCTTAAAATATAAAATTTCCATACAAATCACACACAAACTAAAAGAATATGCGTCCTTGTATAAATTATCCATTGGTGTTGGTATGTAAATGCAGATCCAACAAGTCAACACCCAACAAAACTCTTTCTAAATGATGCAGTTAGAACATTAAAATACTTTTATACGTAAGAAATGCAGTCGAAACGTACGAGGAGAGCGATCTCAAATTCTATTTAAATATATACAAGTGTTAAAAAAGAACAAAGGTGTACGAAGTATATCGCATTCGTGAAGAGTGCGGGAACGGATCACACCTAGGATTATCAGTGGCAGATCCCACAATTCAATTTGTGATCTATAGATCACGTAAAGATAACTTTACCCATTTTTCCAAAACGGAATGACTTTGAAAGGTCAAGTTTATGAAATTTTATCCAAATTGGGCGTATATGAGATTATAGCTCTAACTATAAGGCCCAAAAGAAGTTTGCCTCTTGAACAAAACAGGCCCAAATACGTACCAGATTTATACCAAAACATGCATCCAACTTGGGCCTAGTCCCAATTTACTTGTAAGCGAAGTGCACATATAGTCGCTTTTAGAACCGCTATTTAAAACATAGTCGAAATTTAGAAAATATTACTACCTTGGAATTAAAATTTAAACCCGAGGTCTGAAATTTTAACCTTGGGTGTTTTGTAGTTCAAACTTCAGACTCGATAGTTTAAAACTTCAGGTAGTACGAAGATCAAAGAAAAGAAGAAGCAATAGTAACTCGAAGAGGTCTGAAATTTGCGCCATCTAGTTAAACTTTAGATACAATATAAAAATTAATTATAACTTGTATGCAATTTTTCTTTCAAATTTATTTTCTACTTAACGTTATACATTTGAGTTGAATGTGAAGTTGGGCCAAATTAAAAACAGTGACACACGTGATTAACCCTATGTAGGTGTCTAAAATGGAGCAACACTAAAAAGTTGGTGAAATTAGGCTTAGTAAATTTTGAAACATAATTAATAATATCCTTCTAATCATAACTTAGCAAATTAAAGTGTTTTACTTTTTAAACAACTCTCTTTGAACTGTTTACCCAGATTGGTTTGTCGATTAGGAAAATTGGTCGTTGGACCAAGATCTATTTTAGATTTCTTATGGATGGTTTCAATCAGGAGCTCCGTTGAAATAAGCTGAAAAGGTATCGAGAGATGTGATTAGACAGGATACGGCATAGTCTCAGCTTACTTACTGAGGACATGATATTAGATAAGATTCTGTGGAGGACACAAATTAGGATATATAAAAGATTAGTAGGTAGTAGAGCGTTCTCTCACTTATCCTTGCCATACCAACAGTTGTAGCATTATTACTCCTGTAGTTTTTTGTCCTTTGAGTTCGGTTACTGTCTGTTGTTTTCTGTATTTCGATTATTGTTTAGAATGATTTTTTCGTGTTGTGTATGTTGTATAGTATTTTGTCGCAGCTTCTTCACTTATGTAAATATTTTCACACTGTTTTATTCTTAAGCTAAGGTCCATCGAAAACAACCTCTCTACCTCTAAAGTAGGGGCAAGTTCTACGTATACTCTGATCCGACCTCCCCATATTCAATCATTCTAATTTTACATCCAAACCATCTTTGAAATTCGTTTTACATTGTCATTTTGTCCTTGTTAATATTCTAAACAAACAGTTCCAAGAAAAGAAAGGCAGGCAGGCAGGCAGGCTGGGTTGTAAAAAACAAAACTCCTAAATGGAGGACATAGTCACATAGTGCATGGAAAACTGAGCATATATATACATCTGCAAGGAATCAAAATTATTGGCATTGATTTCCATTCTTTTGACAGCAATATTGAGAAGGATAGTTTAACGTGCTGTCACAAATATGGAAATGAAAACGGCAGCCAAATCCCCAAGAGGATATTTTCACTCACGAGGACAAGAAAAGCAAATGTCGAAATTAGAAATTTCACTAAAAATATATATTTAAACAGCATTTAATTCATCATTCATGGGTCTATATATATGGTTAGCCACCAAGTACTAGAGTAATACCAATATTTGAGTTTAGTTATATATATACTATAAAGTTAAAAAAATTATTCGGTGCATTAAAGATTTCGCTATACGTAAGGTCGGAGGAAGTTCCCATCACAAGGGTGTTATTAAGAAAATTTTTGACATATTCAAATCACCCTAATGATATATACACTTGAAAATAAGACAAGTTATCGTTTTACTGTAACAAATAAATGTGATATGATAATATAAAAATATATATATATATTAACAATGTATATAATTTAAAACTCATAACAATTTCTCCCTACTCTTCTTTTTCTTGTTTTCAAATCTTGGCCAGCTTTTGTCAATGCCGAATGAGAAACTAAACACACCCAATGCATTCTCGAAAGTAGATTGTTTTTTTGTATCTACGTTAGCCTACTCATTAAAACTTTTATTTATTTTACATATAAGAGCAATGCTGCAACAGTTCTAACTTATTCGTCACTTTTTCCGCTTCATTTTCCTTTTTTTTCTTTTTTTCTTTGGGGGGGACTGGGGTGAGGGTCGGGGTGGGGGGTATTCACTTGATGTTTGATATTGTTGGAGTCCCACATCGGTGGGTTAAAGGTCCTTAGTCTCGTTATGTGGTCTTGAGCAATCCTCCCCTATGAGCTAACTTTTGAGGTTGAGTTAGGCCCAAGATCCATTTCTTTAGGGAAAAAATACATAAAGTAGCATACTTAAGTATTAAATTACAAAAAATAGCAACACTTTTATCAAATTATATTTTGTAGCATATGTATTTATATGTATTTGCATTTTTGTAGCAACAGTTTGCAAAAATACAAAATACAACTTGATATATTATGTAATTATGAAACTGTTGCTATGAAAATCATAATTAAGGGAATAAGTATGCTATTTTTGAATTTTGCCATTTCTTTATCATGGTATCAGAGTCAGGCCCACTCAATTCATTGTTTCCGATGTTGGCCGGGTCCCCCACTGTCCACACTCCAGATGTCCAGCCCTGGACGTGGGTGGGTGTTGGAGTCCCACATCGATGGATTAAAGGGTCTTTGGTCTTTTTATATGGTCGATACAGATTTAATAATAATTGATCTCTTTAATATTGAAGGGGTTACAGCTGTATATATAGAGAACTGAAGAATAACTAATTACAGAATAACCCAGATGTATTTAATAATTATATATGTAGTCTATTATCCCCCCGCAAGCTGATCAGCGGTAACGAGGGGCAGCTTGGAGCAGAGAGACTGAAAAGGCTGTAACGGAAGAGGCTTGGTGAGAATATCAGCAAGCTGGTCAGTAGATGAGACATAGTGCGTGGCCATCGCTCCTGCAAGTACCTCATCGCGAACAAAGTGACAGTCAGACCCAACATGCTTCATACGATCATGAAGGACTGGATTTTTGGTAACACAAATAGTGGACTGATTGTCACAATAAATCTGTGGTTTCGTGGGGGGAATGCCAAGTGCATCCGTAAGGTATCGTAACCACATGGCTTCAGCAACACCCGCAGCCATGGCACGATATTCTGCTTCTGTGGAGGAACGGGACACTCGCGTTTGCTTCTTGGTGCACCAGGAAATCAGATTCGGTCCCATCATAACAATATATCCAGTAGTGGACTTTCGATCATCTTTGTCGTTAGCCCAATCCGAATCAGAAAAAACAGATATATCAAACGAGCCCTTTTGAAATAAAATTCCACAGTGAAGAGTACCTTGAAGATAGCGCAGAATGCGTTTCAAGGCCTGAAAGTGTTGTTCTGTGGGAGCATGCATTGATTGGGAGACTCGATTGACTGCATATTGGATGTCCGGACGAGTAACAGCAAGATAATGAAGTCCACCGACGAGGCTCCGATATAGTGTAGGATCGGCAAAGGGAGTATTCGGCCCTGGGGATTGGCGGACTGCCATGGGAGTGACCGCGGGTTTGCAGTCTGTCATTCCAGCCCGATTTAGAAGTTCAAGGGTATATTTTGTCTGATGCATCAATATGGTTCCCGATTTGCGGATGAGTTCGAGGCCAAGAAAGAACTCCAGAGGACCGAGGTCCTTAAGTTTGAAGTCACGATGCATAGCTTCAGTAATTTCAGTGATGAGTGACGACGAGCTGCCTGTAATAACAATATCATCCACATAGATAAGAATGATGACTGTCCCTCGAGAACAGTGAAGGGTGAAGAGGCTGTTGTCATGATGGTAGGTGCGAAAACCAAGACCCTGCAGAAAAGTAGAGAGACGTGTGTACCAGGCACGAGGGGCCTGTTTCAGGCCATACAGTGATTTGCGAAGCTTGCAAACATAGTGAGGACGGTTGGGATTAACATATCCCGGTGGCTGAACCATATAGATTTCTTCCTCAAGATGACCATGAAGAAAGGCATTGCTGACGTCTAGCTGATGAAGCGGCCAATCATAGTGAAGAGCAAGAGACAAGACCAGACGAATAGTCTGTTGCTTAACAACAGGGCTGAAGGTCTCCTTATAATCCACACCATACTCCTGATGATACCCTTTTGCAACCAGACGTGCTTTATAGCGAGAAAGAGATCCATCTGAATTTCGTTTGATGCGAAACACCCATTTGCACCCAATAGACTTTCGGTTACTAGGCAGAGGTACCAAATCCCATGTACGTTGTTCATTCAGAGCCTGAAATTCCTCATCCATAGCTTGGCACCAGAAACTATTTTTGGAGGCTTGGTTGTAGGTAGTAGGCTCAGTTGTGGGATGTGCATCAAAGGGTATTTGAGTGTGGTAGGCTTTGGGTTTGAAGGTACCGGCCTTGGCTCGGGTTGTCATAGGATGAGTGTTGAGTGGAGGGTGATTAGGAAGGGGTGGTGGAGTTGTATGATGTGTGGGCGGGGGTTGGGTGGGGCTGCCGTGGGAGCTGGGATGTGCAGCGGTGGATGGGGTGGCTGTATGTGTGTTAGGAGTATGATGTAGGGAAGTGGTGGGTTGTGTGGCAGTCGGCTGGGTGTTCGGGTGGGAGGTTTGGGGTTTCGGGTGGGTAGTGGTGTAGAGGGGTACCGGGTTAGGTGCCGAGTGAGCCGGAGCATGAGCGTGAGAAAAGGACGGAAATAATGGCACAACGCCAAGTGGATTGGGGGAGTATGGAGTAGAGGAAAGACTTGTGTAAGGAAATTGTTCCTCCACAAAACGAACATGACGGGAAACATATGTTTTCTGAGATACAGGATCGAAACATTTGTAACCTTTGATAGTGGGATGATAGCCTAGAAAGACACAAGGGGTGGACCGAGGTTGAAGTTTATGTTGAGTGTGCGGACGCAACCAGGGATAAACTAGACACCCAAACGGGCGGAGATGGATATAGTCGGGTGGATGATTGTAGAGACGGGCATATGGAGTGGAGTTGGAGAGAGTGTGAGTGGGCATGCGATTTATGAGGTAGTTGGCAGTAGCAAGGGCATCAACCCAAAAGGAAACAGGTAAGGTGGAATCATGGAGGAGCGCAACAACTGTTTCTATTAGGTGACGGTGTTTGCGCTCAGCAACGCCATTTTGTTCAGGGGTATATGGACATGAAGTGTGATGAAGAGCCCCTAGATTTTGAAGAAAAACACCAAATGCATTGTTGACAAATTCTTTGTCATTGTCACTGCGAAAAATTTTGATTTTGGCATTAAATTGATTTTGAACCATTCGGTCAAAGTTTACAAAAATAGTATAAGCTTCGGATTTAAATTTCAGAGGATAAAGCCAAGTGAATTTACTGTAATCATCAACAAAACAGATATAATAACGAAAACCTTGAACAGAAGGAACTGAGGTTGGACCCCAAACATCAGAATGAATTAATTGAAATGGCGCAGTGGCCTTGTGTTCAGACAGTGAAAAAGGTAAACGACAAGATTTAGACACTGAACAGGACTCGCAATGTAATTTTTCTGAAAAATTAAAACCTAAGGAAGATAAAATGGATTTGGTGATGGCGGATGATGGGTGCCCAAGCCGGCGATGCCAGGTTGACGAGAGAATGGCTTGACTCACAACAGACGGAGACCTGGATGGAAGAGTGTATAGCCCATGCTCACAGCGGCCCGTGTACCGCACCCGGTTCGTGGTATTGTCCACTATCTGGAAATTGGTGTCATTAAAAATGAGGGTGCAGTTATTTTCTTTAGTAAAGCGATAAACAGATAAAAGATTGGATGTGAGGGAAGGGACGTGGTGAAGGGTTGAGAGATGAAATTTACCATTTGGGGTATAGACATACCCAGAGCCGGTGTTTGTGATGGGAAGGGATTGACCATTGCCTACTGTAATAGTTTCTGAGCCATGATACGGATGAGGAGCTTGAAGTTGTGAATAATCCGACGTCACATGGGTGTTAGCACCTGTGTCTAGATACCAATCGCCAGATTGAGCGTTTGTGGACGCATGCATCGCCCTTGATCCTCCGGACTGGCTATTTACATTCTGCGAGTCATCATAACGATACCAGCAATTAGCCGCAGAATGGCCCCGTTTAGCACAAATTTGGCACGTCGGAAGATCTCGTGTGGGCATCCGCTGGTTTCCTCGTCCCTGTCCGCGGCCTGACTGGAAGTCGTCCCTCGGTGGAGGCCCGCCTCTGCCTTGCTGCCCGGTGTTTCGACGGTCACCGCCGCCGCTGCCTCGCCCTTGGTTACGGCGATCGTCACCGCGACCCCTGGCCGAGCCTCCGCTGCCAGCCGAGTAAAGAGCCGTGACGCCAGGGGTGGAACTGGCTTCTCCGAGCAGTAATTTGTGTTCCATGTCTAGATTCAATTCTTCTGCATTAAGCCATCCAGACAGTTGATTCAGAGTGATTTCGACAGGCGAGAGGCGAATATGCTGTTTGAGAGAGGAATAGCCAGCCGGAAGACCACGTATCACGGCATTCACCACGTCTCGTTCAGGAATAATCTCGTTCACAGCATCTAGGTCAGACAGAATAGAGGCCACATCATCAAGGTATTGAGTCATCGTCTTCGTTCCCTTCCGAAGAGTATGCAATTTGTCACGCAACTGAAAAATATGAGCCGTGGACACAGAGTTGTACCTTGTGGCTAGTGCGTCCCAAAGTGAAGCCGATGTGAGAAAACCCCGGGCGTGTTTGTGCACAGAGGGGCTAATAACTGCGAGAAGACAGGCTCGGATCTGAGTGTCTACGATCATCCACGGAAGGTAGTCGGGATTTGGGAGCTTGACGCCGTCCTTCTCTGCTGTCTCGGGCTGCGGCTTCTCCGCACCGTCAATCCATCCGAGCAGCAAGTTGGCTGCGAGGGCGGTGCGGACGTTAAGTGCCCAGGCCGGGTAGTTGTTGTCTGATAATTTTTCGGGGATGAGATTGTGGAGATTCCTGAGCAGTAATTTTACTCCAGACGGTAATTTTGACAGAGGATCAATAACCTTGTCCATGGCGCCGACCTACGGCAGAGGAGGGAGGCCGTGCGGCGTGGTGTAGACGGTGGCGGCGGCGCACACACGTCGGAAAAGAGGAGAGATTAGGGTTTGGGCGGAAGAAGAAACCCTAGCTTTGATACCATGATACAGATTTAATAATAATTGATCTCTTTAATATTGAAGGGGTTACAGCTGTATATATAGAGAACTGAAGAATAACTAATTACAGAATAACCCAGATGTATTTAATAATTATATATGTAGTCTATTATTGAGGCACAAAGTTCATTTCTTTATCAGATATGGTATTAAGGCTTGATTAAATTTGAATTTTCACAATGCATGACTCATTTTTGTGAGGGTGAAGGAATTCCAAACTGGAGCGGAATCAGAACTTTTGGCAACGAGATTCAAAGAGGTAAAAGGAATGTCTCTAAATCACAACAATGGCTACACATTAAGCCTTTTGACTGTCGAGTTGCAGTTCATATGTGTTTAGAGGATTAAAAATCTTAATTTTTATATAATAAAAATAAATTGACTTTATAATATTGTATAATTTTCGATGAATGAGATCTAGTTTAACCCCCTTGCACCCTCATAGCCAACCTCAGATCTGGAACCATCTCATTACGATCACGTAGTGTTAGGATTTGTCTTGAATTTACTATTTTACGTGATTTTCTATCAGAATTATAATTACCTTTCTTGGTAGAAAAAAATTTCCTTATTAAGAAAATATCTCTTTCCTATTAGGTTTTTCTTAATTCGTAGAGAAAGGTTTTGCATCTCTATAAATAAAATAGAATATTTCTTTTGTCAAGTCAGAACATCATATCATCCACAATGTAATTCAAAGAGTCTTATTTAGAGAGAGATTTCTCCCAATAGATTTAATGGTTTTTCGCTGTTAGATTTTCAATATGTAGATCTGTTGATCAAATCATATTAATAATATTATGTTTTTAGTTTAGCTTTTTTTTTGTCATCTAAATTATCATCTTCATAATTAGCAAACTATGAACTTCCGTATGACACTCTCTCAATTTCGAACCCAACACTCATGTCGTACTTTCACATAGCTCAATTTCAATTGTGATAGCACTTTGTACTTTTGAAACGCAATAAAACACTCATGTCGTAGCTAGTAGCTACAGCTTCAGTAATCGAAAAAAAAAAAAAAAAGATTTCTAGAAAATAGGAACATAAGAAAGAACTTTCGGCAGTTTAATGTTAATTGAACAAAAAAAAATTAATTTCATTCATAAAGATAGCCTTAGAACATTTATAGAATGTTTATTCAGTACCTAATTTTATTTACAGTCTATTAAAGTGGAGTAGTACTCACCTTTCATCTTCGAGACAACAAAAATTATGAAAAGAAGTTGTCATGCGTGGTAGGTAGGAGTCATTGATTTTACATTGCTTTATTGTTTAATATAACATCATCATTTTAAAAGCATAGTTTTGATAAATTAACTCAAGACGTTATTATTAACAATCTCAACATTTGAATTCTAATGACTAGGTCCTTATATAGTACTAATTGATAGCCGTTATATTATATACAGCCGAATAGAGAATTTAATTATCAGTTTTCTCTGTCTCATATTAATCGTCACAAGAATTTAATTATCTATTTTTGTTGGGTTTGAAATCGAGAGGGCGTCATGCGGAAGCTAATTGGTTGCAAATCATTACGGTGACAATTCAGAAGACACATAAAACAATACTAAAAATGGTTTGCAACCAATTAGAGAAAACATAAAACTATTGGGAGAAAATCTCTCCCTAATTCAGACTCGTAAATGACTCCGTGTTATTGTATGAGAAAGAAGGATGTTCTATTTACAGAGTTCCAAAACTTTAAGAGGTTAGCCAAATATGGATTTTTTTTTATATTTTTCTTTCAGGAAAAGTAAAAATATTTATTATTACTTGTATTTTCCTTTTAAGAAAAAATAAAACTTAATTTTGATAAGAAAATCAGTGCAAAAACCCTAACAATTTTTTCTGTCTCATATTAATCGTGACATATCTCTTTTATACGTCTCTTACAAAATCATAAATAAAAAAAATACCTTTTACTACTATTTTATTCTTTATCTCTTAACAATAAAAGGTAGTGCTTTATTTAAAAACAGGACTAAGCCTATCTTAACATTAACCTTGATAACTAATATTGTTAATTTGTAAGTTGAGACGTACATTTTTAGTTAGTAACATTAAAAACGAATATGAAACGTAGGGAATATCAAATTTTATATAGGAAGAAGACTAAAAGGGAAAGAAAAGAAATCAGTATAGGAATATTAATGTTTCATGTAACAATCAAGAAGAAAATGTTAGGAAAAAGTCCAAAAAAATCAGATCCAAAGTTTAGAATTTGAAGCTTTTAAGATGATGAAAGAAACTAGACACTGAACAAAACTCTCAGGCCTCACCATATGCCAAGCAATGCAGAAACAAACTTCAGAATATTTTTATCACTTAGAAAGTCAACCACTGAAATTCTAAAAGAATTAACTTTTCTTTTGTTATTATTATGTGGCTGGTGGCATACTATTATAGCATTTAATCACAGATTTTAGCCAAGAGATTTTTTCAAAATTTTAGATTCTGATCTTCAAATATTTTCAAGTTCCCAAAAAATGGCTCGGACTAGTTTTCCGAGACTTCCACTCACCAAACTTTTAATCTCTGTTCAAGTAAAATACATGATCAAACACAACTTCGAAACTTAAATTTTTAAATTTCGAGTTTCAATTTCAGATTCTAAGACCAAACGGAAGCTAAGTACATGGAAGCTATGGGTCTCTTGTTAAATTTATTTCTACCCCTACTACAAAATATTCCTCCATTCTTAATCAGAAGTCTCGTTAACGTTTTAAAACACGAAGGAATCTCGTGCATATATTATTGGACTACCCCTGCTGGGGTTTAATAATACACATGCTAGAATTCTGTCTATTAGTTATAAGTAGAAACTGCTCTCCCCAAAGGTAACGTGGTGGGACTTCCAATTCTAAAGGAGATACCTTTAAAAAATGTACAGCATTCATACCAAGTTTGGATCCTTATTGTCTTTAGGAAATATTTGGCTGTTAGGATTTAACTTCGCAAGGACCTTAAAGCCCAAATTTCAATTATATAATTATGTAACAATAGTTCAATTTGAATTTGTTTAAATAAATGGAGATTATGAATTGGCATATATACAACAATAACGATCAGAGGCGGATCCAGGATCCGAACTCATCGAGTGCCAAGTAATTCAATCGGATTATTCATCTTTTCGGTCTATAGAACAATTGATAAATCAATCAATAATAAAAGAATAATAATAAAATGACCAAACTTAAAACTTTTAATAATATTACTAATATCCATAATTCATTACAATTGTCCACGGCGAGTTTTCATATGCAAACGAAATCTTTCAAGAGCTTTATTCCAACCCCTAAAACCCATCGATGCATAAAAATCACCCGTAGTTTCATGAACAAATTCATTTTTGAATAAATAACAACAAAGACACTATGCGACATCTTTCTCCACACTATACTCCAACCAAGTCGAATGTGAACCTTTAAACCAACTTGAAGCAAATTGATGCATTCTACCTCCTATTTCACTTGAAGGATATGGTTTCAAGATAGGCTGACAAGACCCTTTTTCAATATAATATTTCCTCACTTCATCTCGTATTCGAGGATCATAATCAGAAATAGGTCTTCTTTCTCCCAGATCGGCTTTAAGTGAACCCAAATTGAGGTCAGTTATAAGACAAGAACGCTTGACATTGACATTACTAGAACTAGATTGAGAATAATTAACCTTCTTGAAAAAATTCTCCATCTCAATTCACAAAATTAGAACACTTTCTCCAAAATCAAGATAATTTCAAATTTGAATTTCTAGGTTCAAGAAAGAGAAACAAAATAATTTTTCAAAATAACTTATAAAGAGAGCAAGCAACAAGCAAGATTGTAGAGAGAAAGAGCAACCAGCAGCAGCAAAGCTCAAGAACATAGATGTTTTGATTTGGTCCTTTCTTTTGGAAATAAGATTTTTGTTTTAATTTTAATGAAAGTAAGTACCTTTTAAATAATTAAATTAAAAAAAAAGGGTCAAAAAATAAGATTACTTTTATACAAAATTGGTAATATAGTGTGGCTTTGTGAGAATGTGCCCTGTTTAATTGAGAATTATTACGCCTGTTGGTTTGTTGCCAAAATATTAAAAAAAAAACAAATGTTGCTGGCCTGCGAACACGCGACTTTGGGTCTACAAGTGCAGCACTTTGCCAATTGCACTAGACAATACTCTGTTATTTTGGGTGCCATGTTTAATATTTAGTTATATCTCTATATATAGAGAGTTTCCGTCAAAGTTTGCGGGTGGCGTGCCACCCCCATGGGCCTTAATAGATCCACCCCTGATAACGACATACCCAGTATAATTTCGTAAAGTGAGAATTAGGATGACAGAATTTATTCAAACCTTACACCTACCTCAGGAGGTAGAGAGGTTGTTTCCTATGGACCTCCGCTCATTTTATAGTCGTAGATAAATAAAATTAATTACTCAGTGGAAAAAAAAACTGAAAAGAGTCCCTGTGTAGTTGATGGTTTCATTTTTATGAGATATGAATGAAGCAATACAAAGACTAATTAATAGGACCATGCCAGCATAAGCAACATCAGATTATCAAGTACTATCAATTAATGGATTTATCGTCAGCTGGCATTTGGTCCCAGTTAAATCCTTATCTGTCTCCCAATATTATCTCCCCTGTATAAATGACCACTAGCGGGCCACTATATGCGGAGCTAGAATTGTGAGTTTTGAAATGTTATTTATTATATTTTTAATAAACTATTTATGCATATTAGGTGGATTTTTTTTTTAACACAAATATATAATTTAAATCAAAGCTATTGAATTCTGCTGAATTTGTCTGCGAAGTTGGTCATTATTTCCTATTTTTTAAAAGCATTGTTTCAATCCAATTTAACCCCAATAATGTTAGGTAGATTGTTTAAAAAGATGTCAAGTCAAGTCTAAAATAATAAAGTAACACTAGTTGTTTATATTGGTTTGAATTGTTAGGGAAAGAAACATTTGTAATTTAAAGACACAAAGCAATATATATTTGGGAAACAGTGGTTGGATTCAAGTTTGGGTGGAAATATATGATATTGCGTTTTGTTTTTCACCTTACAATTAGATCAGACATGCACGTTATTCTTTAACTCCATCTTCTGTTTCTTACTTAACGTAAAACTCATTGTTTATATTAGCGAAAGAAAGACAAGTTGTTTGAACAATTTATAGACATTGTGATATATATATATATATATATATACATATATACTCGTAAAAAGTGAGAGATTTTGAGAAAAAATTATATGAACTTGACCCAAAACGAATAATATTATACGATATAATGAGTTGTTTTAGCTCAACAACTTCACACCATAACTATCTCACTATTTTAATACTCCAAGTAATAAGTGTACTCTTCCTAAAATGTCTTAGGCAACAAAACAGGAAGGAAAAGAGAAAGAAAGAAGAAGCCAAAGTTAAAAGTTTGGTGATATTGATATGGCCGTTGTGGCCTGAAATGGTAAAACAACTGCAGAGAACTTTGGTCCCTATTACGGGACAGACACATTAAAATTCTTCAATTTCTTATATAAGCAATCTGAAAAAAGTTCGAAGTTCTTCTATCATTCTATTTGTAAATAATCATAAAAAAACTGTTATCACTTAATAATAATGTTCTGTACAAATTTGAATACGTCTAGAATTTTTTAAAATAAAATTTACTGTATACTAAAAACGAATTATAAATTGAAGTCTACAAAAAAAAGAAGATAAAGGCAACAAATATATATTTCTGGTCCCGACCAGGCGACCCCCATCTTCTGCGAAACTAACGGTCTCACGTTCTACACCACTGAATTTCAACTCATTTGCCGCCTAACACTCTCTCTCTCTCTCTCTCTCTCTCTTTTTTTTTTTTTTTTTCTCATCCGGTGTTCGGTACCCGCATTGGAGTCCGAATAATCTAAATTTATGTCGGATAGGGCCCCATTCGGGGGTAGCGCTCCCAACAGAGTCACCGTACCCGCATTGGAGCCCGAATAATCTAAATTTATGTCGGATAGGGCCCCATTCGGGGGTAGCGCTCCCAACAGAGTCACTGTACCCGCATTGGAGCCCGAATAATCTAAATTTATGTCGGATAGGGCCCCATTCGGGGGTAGCGCTCCCAACAGAGTCAAACCCTCGACCTCTAATTAAGGGTGGAACAGCCTCATCCGCTACACCACAACACGTGTTGGTAATACTATCTCACTTCTAAACTATATTACATATTATTCACATGTTTCCTCGTATCATGATAACATAATTAGGAATATATAATTTGAGGCTCAAAACACAATACTAATTTTTTGTGTAAATTCTTTTTCATCTTTAAAATTGAACGTAGGGGAAGGAAAAACGAGAGAGGGGGTAATTAGATGGAAAATCGAATTCTCACCACTAAGATAAAAGTTTAGGTAGCCAATTGAATACTCTCTTCGTTTGTTTTTACTAGTCGTTTTTTGAAATGGCACAACCATAAACAGAGGCGAACCTAGGATTTGAACTTGACGGGTGCACCTTTATATTTAAACATAATAATTGATAGTGTCAAAGTTCGATATATAGTTCTTTGAAAACTTAATATTATTAAATATCATTAATTTGGTTTAATATGACAAAAGAGTATTATTCACCCTACTTGAACTCGATGCACTTTTATATTTTCAACAATAATATAGAGTTTTTAAAAAATAGAAAATCTGAGAGATTTGTTTGCTAAATGGTTGCTACGAGAAAACGTTGTATTTAAGCCTATTTCAAACTTTAAATTGCTAATTTTTAAATAGAAAATAAGTCAATGATTAAAAAATAAAAGTAAAATAAACATTATATAGTATAAAATAGGGGAAATTTACCATTTGAAATTGGAGGAGAGCTTGTATTTTTTGAATAAAATTAAAAATACATAAATAATGTGTGTGTCAATGTTGTCTGGCGGAGAGAACAACATTGTACTTGGAAAAAGGAGCAATAAAACAATGTAGTTGGGTGGGTTTCAAACCCAAGTTCTCCACCCAAAAAGAAATTTTATGCTACAAGTTCAACCAATGCACCAACACAATCAGATGTCTTTGAGGGTACACAACATATATTTAGTTAAATTCACTGGTATATATACAGATATACAACCTATATATACAAAGTTTTTCTCGAGGCTAGCGGGTGCACGTGCACCCCCTACTCTATACGTAGGTCCGCCTCTGACCATAAGAAAATAATGACGGATATAATGATTTTACCATATTATTACCTCTATTAATTGATGTTTAGTAATAGACATATTGAGAAATAATTTGAAGAATAAGTAATTAATACTAAGGGTAAAACATGAATTTTTCTTGTCTTCTTTAATTTGTCAAAAATGACAAGTAAAAATGAAAATCAAATTAGAAAAATAATGACAAGTAAATTCGAATGAAAGGAGGGAGTAATACATATTTTTTATTATTTGATTAATGTATACTTCTCTTTTCAATGTTTAAGAAATCCACTAAATACCTAAATTGTTTACTGAAAATTGTTATACGAATATATAAATTTCAAAATACTGTATCTGTCACTCACTTGAATGCAGATAATTATTATTTTTTGTCATTAGTGTTCCATCCTCCCTCTTCTCACTTAGAAAGTCTTTTCTCTGGTAGAGTCCATCTTCCCTCTTAGCTTCTTACACACTGCTAACTATGGACTGTATAATATATCCATGCAAGCCTGGCAAATAAAAAGCATTGACAAACATTCTTTGTACTAATCGTTCTTAAACAATAATTGGTGTGTCTTCCAAACACAATTGAAGCATCTAATAATTAATGTCGTTATTCAAACTCATAAAAGACAAAAACCACTTAGTATATAGCATACTAGGAGTATTAAAAAAGTTTAAAATTCAAAACTTGATTATTAAATTCATCATCAAACAAGATGCTTGTTCTTTACTAGCTGAAATTCGTTGTAAGAAACGGATTATATTGCTTCCACTAGTGAATTAATAATCTTAATTTTATCCATTTTGAATTTTAAAATTAATAAGTAGTATTAAATATATCTTTAAAATTCAGACAACTTATAAGTACCCAATTATCATTGTCACCAAATACTTTAACAACCTTATTTATTAGAAACTACTCCCTCCGTTTCACTTTATGTGGCACCCTTTCCTTTTTAATCCGTTTAAAAAAGAATGTCACCTTACTGTAGTCAGAAACAATTTAACTTTAAAATTCTCTTCTTAATCAAATAATTCACAAACGTATAAATATCTAAAAATTATTTTAAAACACACACTTCTTTTAAAAATCTATCGTATCAAGATTAAAAAAAAAAGCCACATGAAATGCGATACAGGAAGTATAAAAAGATCTGTGAATTTAATAACCTTTGTGTTTCAAAGTATAGTACTAAACTGCTAATCATTGAAAAGTTCTGGCCAAAGAAGGGAGAAAAAGGAAAGAGAAAAGGACGTGAATGGAAAAATTCAAAGGAACAAACTTTGGAATTCACAAAAAGATACGAGCAAAGATAATGGCAACTCATTATATTCAATAAAAAGAAGAAAAAAAAAAAGAAAAAGCTGCCAGGCAGGTAAATGGGCCAGTGTTAACGAATTCCAGCACTTTCAACTTCTTTTGTTGGAAAGAAAAACTTTCGTTTTTCTCCTTTTGTTTTTCTAACCAAGGTATCAACTTATTTACTGTAAGTCTGTAATAACTTTCATACATGGACGAATAGAATAAAATAGAATAGACTCTAATAATTTTCATACATGGACGAATAGAATATAATAGAATAGACTGTAATAATTTTCATACATGGACGAATAGAAAAGAAAAGAATTTTTTTGACATTTTTATCTTTCCATTCATTAAAAAAAAAGTGAAATAAGAACAAAAAATCCCCTATATAGTAA
Organism: Capsicum pubescens; assembly: GCA_030864215.1. NCBI lineage: Eukaryota > Viridiplantae > Streptophyta > Magnoliopsida > Solanales > Solanaceae > Capsicum > Capsicum pubescens. The sequence continues at coordinate 6,830,002 of CM061540.1, read as the reverse complement.
AGCTTGAGAAACGTAAGATATCTGCCATTTACTTTTATAATAACATACACCTATTTTCATGTAGATTCTAGCCTCCAAAGAACTCCATATATAGTCCATCAACAATTAAGATGCCATATATATATAGTTGCAACATAATTCTAATCTACTTTAACAAGTATGTCCTAGTGAAAGGTACAAATAACTTAGTTGTTCAACTATTTTAACCCTTAATTTATTGATAAGAGTTCGACTCCTCATAAAAAATTGTAAATTTAATTTTAAATACAAATTTATATATATTCAATAAATTTCATAAGATAAATATAAAATTTTATGTTGAAATTATTGAATTGGATAGAATTAAAAAGTCTGAACCAAAATAAAGAAGATACTACTGCAAACAAGCAGAGGAGTTATGTCTTTTGCCTAAACTAAAAGGTGGTAATGTTAAAAATAAGAGAAATACAACTTAAAAAAACATAATAAATTGAAATTTAAGTTTTTTTACAGTATACTATGAAATATTTTACTTATCAAATTATTTTTTAAAATTTTATATAAAAAATTAATAACTTGTAATAATATGTCAAATTTACTAAAAAAAAAAAAATGTTTATTAACTGCATAAAATATTTATATAAAATATTTTTATGTAGAATATTTTATAAATTGATCATCCAGGCATCTACTAATAAATTATTACGAAGAGCGAGAAAATCATAGTACAAAAACTCCGGCGACAACCCCCAGTCCGCTGTTTCTGTTTAAATATATTTCTGCTCATTACCTCTTAACTAAACGCTTACACTTTCCATTTTCTCTTTTGAGCTTTCAACAACTTAAACCCTAGCACCATATTTACCGTTTTTTATTCGCCGCCGGCGGATGGCCGTTGAGCCGCCGTCTCCTCCAGTTGCTACAATTTCATTGCGTCTACGATCTCATATTATTCATCAAATGTAACCGAATTGTACTGTAATGAGTTGTTGAGGCAAGAGGATTTTTTATTTTTTTTATTTTTTTTGTAGTTTGTTATGGGGAAGGGAGTGGTGGAGAAAGTAAGGAGATGTTTAAGGACTATATATTTCATGGTAGTGATGTTGTTGTCGCTACTGATGTTATCGGCGCCGGTGATGGTGGCAATAGGGGATGTGTTGCTACCGACTGTGTTGATTTCTAGCTTTACGTGCGTAAGGTGTTACAGTTTTAAAGAGCATTTGCAAAGCTATGCATTCACAACTTCCTTGATGGATATTCCTCTTGTTGCGATCCTGAGATCTCTTATCATCTCCTGTACGTTCTTGTTTACCACTCCAGTTTCTGTTTCTTTTTCGAGTTAGTGGTCATGTTACTTGATTTCGAGCATCCTATAAAGTTCATGTTTGCTTCTTCTTGTTTTAGTACTTCATTTGTAGTTTTTCCACTTTGAGATGGAATTTTAGGTATAAATATCGGAGTTTGATATGTACTTTACGTTGGGAAATCGAGTTGGAACTCCAATTGCAACATATTGAAATATGTTTCTTAATTGCAACAAAAACAATAGGGGATTTCTTCCCATCTATCCTAGCCTTCCTAGCCTTGGTGGATAGAGTTACGTGGTATTTGTTGCTAGTAAGAGGTGGAATGTATGCCGTTGGATTAGTCGAGGTGCGGGAAAGCTGGTCCAGACACAGCACTGTTATCAACAACAAAAAAAAGAAACTTGAAAGAGTTAATTTCTCACATAGTCAGTCAAGTAATAATTTTTGTATCAGAAAGTCGCTTTCTTTGTTGAAAAAACTTGGAACCAAGAAGAAAGTTGAATTTTGAGATAATACAGTTAGTTGAGTGAGCATATCAGCTCTAACGTTAAGTCATTTTCGCCTAAACTTGCCCTTCTTCTTCTCTGGAGATTTAATCTTCTTTCTTTAATCGATTGTGTTTAGCTATTATAGTTACTAATGTGTTGGTGTTATGATTCAATTGGAATTGGTTCTTAGGAGTACTTTATATTGGTCGTGTTTCTTGGCTATGTTGTCTCTGGAACTAATCCATATTAGTATTTGATCATAGGTGTTTATTCTATGTATGATGGACCTGCTCTTTCACATGGACCATATCTCGGAACTGCTACATTCTGTTCTGTTATGTCCATTATTCTTCTTTCCGTAAAGGCTAGTGTTTTCTCTGGCAATTCATACTTGGAGGCTGAAGCTTCATCGTATATCCCAAAGCAAAAGCTTCGTTTGAACAAGTCATGGGGGATGCCAGTGTTGTTTATATCATCTATAGTCTTTGCTGTTGGACATATTGTTGTTGCCTATAGAACAAGTTGTCGAGCTAGGAGGAAACTCTTGTTTCACCGAATTGACCCCGAAGCTGTAAGTCGTTATGTTTTTCCCCTTGTAGTTACCTTAACTTCTTGGACACATTTAACCGTCAATGACATCTACTATACTGTTCTGGTTTGGATATTCTTTGAAAGAATCTAACTACTTCACCAGCTGATTGAGTTCTGATTAAATGTTATCTATCTAATTCAGTACTTGTGATTTGGTCAGGATAATGTTAACCATGTGAAGATAATCACTGCTGTCGGTTTTTGATTTACTCATTGACCGAAGAAGCAATTTAATGGAACCTTAAAGTTTGTAACAATTGATTTATTGGAAATGACAGGTTCTTCCCTGTAAAGTTGTTTTCTCTGCATACAATAAAGTACCACGGTCTCCAACTCCTTCTGCTGGGAAAGCATCAAAATGTGATAGTGAAATGAGGAGGAAACTTGCAGGATCAGCTCGAGAGGACGGAGAAATCCCTGCCAAACTGCTTGCTGATGTTGACAGTTTATTTATTACTTGCTTAGGGCTTACTCTTCATTACAAACTTACTTTGCCTGGATCACCTTGTCGTTCGTTGTCCTCCACCGCCCGTGTAGACAGGCCACCGACTCTTTTATCAAATGTGGATTATTGTATTCGGAGGAGCTACAGTAGTCAATATCCTGCAAACTGTCTATCCACACCTTTATTAGATGGGTTTCAGACCTCCCCCCTCTTGTCTGTAGAAATGCCTAGTCTCAACCTAGATGAAGTTGGTGAGGCAGATGCAGTGGATAGGTCCGGGTCTCCTCATCCTATACAAGATCTGGAAGGTAATGATCAGTTTGGAATTGTTCTTGTGCATGGTTTTGGTGGTGGGGTCTTCTCTTGGAGAAATGTGATGGGAGTACTAGCTCAACAGGTAGGTTGTGTAGTCACTGCATTTGACAGGCCAGGATGGGGATTGACATCTAGGCCTTTCCGAACAGACTGGGAGGAGGATCATTTGCCCAATCCCTACACTATTGATGCTCAGGTAATGTCTCACTCTTCAATTTTATGTTTCAGTGGACCATTTTCGGCATGAAACCAAAAGAATGAGTCTATAAATTTTAGCACATATGTTAAACAGCGAGTTCAAGGTTCTAATTCCAGGAGTTTATGTATATATGTGTTTAATGCATATGCATGTATACAATACACGTAGGGAATTGTATATAGTTGTCTTTCATTTGGACATATACTTGTAATGATCATAGAGGCTATTGTTTTCCTTTTAAATGACTAGGCTTTTCTTTTCTGACAGTTGAATTTTCACTTGTCAGGTTGACCTGCTTCTGTCCTTCTGTTCAGAGATGGGTTTTACTTCAGTTGTACTTGTTGGCCATGATGATGGTGGATTGCTTGCACTAATGGCTGCACAAAGAGTCCAGTCATCCACAAATTTTACTAATGTGAGTGGTCGGGGTGTGGGATTTAACATGTTTTAGTTGCCATGAGTGCTATCATCACCGAATGAATTGGTATCCTGGTGAAAATTATGATTCAATCTTGAGAAAATATGTCAGTAGCCCGCTTTTTTTGCTTATGCTTATACATTTCTCATCCTTGTTGAAGAAGAGTGACGTGAAATCTTGTGTACCCTTAGTTTTGAATGTCAAGAGCTGATAAACTATGGTTGGAAAATTGCTCATTGCTTTGACTATTTTACTACTTTTGCCTTCTATATTAGGTTAAGATCAAGGGGGTTGTATTATTGGGTGTTAGCCTGTCAAGAGAACTGGTTCCTGCCTTTGCAAGAGTATTATTGCGCACATCACTTGGAAAAAAGCACTTGGTGCGTCCGCTTTTGCGAACAGAAATTACTCAAGTTGTTAACAGACGAGCATGGTATGACACAACGAAGTTGACAACTGAGGTTTTGAGCTTATACAAGGTATTTGTTCTTATTCTTGAAATGTTGAGTGTGCTAGTATTTTGTCTGATCTGATAGACAAGATACATCTAAATGTGTTCCCTATAAATTTCATATCTGCATTTTGTGTATCCTGTGTATGATATCATAGCCTCCTCAATTAGGACTCTTTGGGTGTGCTACTTCTAAATATTTTTGTTTCCAGTGGAAGTTAGGAAGAAAGACAAAAAGAGGTATAGGGCAGATAACAGTTTCATCTCTCTTTTCTTGGATTTTTTTTTGGCTCTGCACACATATTAGATGATTCAGTTCATTATACTTATTCAAGCTCAAGGAGCTTCTACTTTGTGTGATTATCTGCCCTTCACCGCCTTTCCTTTTTCCTCCTAACCCCCACTCAACAATAAATGATCAGAAAAACTAGCATATATTGAGGGCTCAACTTTTGATATGGATGAGCTGAAACCATTGTGGAAAAATTTTAGAAGATCAGCCCCTTAACAATTCAGGATTCCCTTGTATATATGTGTAATAAATTTCATCGTCAAGATGGAAGTACTTGCCACTTCTAGGCATACAAGATGCCAATAGTTTACACGTCCCTTCTTTCGGCATCTTTACACTTTTTATAGGTAACATATTCCAATCCTAATCCTATCTGCTTGTGTATGTAATCAGGCACCATTATGTGTGGAAGGTTGGGATGAAGCACTCCATGAGATAGGGAAACAATCATACGAGACAGTCCTCTCCCCAGAAAAGGCAACAGCACTGCTAAAAGCAGTTGAATGTTTACCCGTTTTGGTGATTGGGGGAGCTGAAGATGCAGTTGTACCTTTTAAGTCTGTTCAAGCTATGGCTTCAAAACTTGTAAATTCTGTAAGTTATCTTAATCTCTCTATGTCCATGTAAATTCTGTGAGTTATCTTAATCTCTCTATATCCATCTCTGCACAAGCTGGCTTACTTGATCTAGATCAGTGAAACTGATTGCACCCTTAAATCTTAATCAGTTATTTTACTTATTTTACCTTAAATCAAACACCACCTAGTATGAGTTTTCTCGCTTCATATATGATTTTACTCATCTGTAACACACCTCTTAGCATGAAACTTTTAAATGTTATTGTGTTTGTGACTAAGTTGAATGGAATTGAATCAATAGAAACTAATGAAAATTGGGACTACATCTGCCATTAAGCCACTATAACCCCCGAACATTGATTTATAAAGCAGAAAATTAAACAGAAAATCCATCGAGTCCAAAAAAATGTTATCAAAGTGGTGATAATCGCCAAAGATGTTGGCTAATTGAGCTGATAGCAGAAATTGATCAGTTTTGATTTTCTTTACTGGCTTCTAATTGTTGCAATGATGTCCTGAATGACACTTTTATTCTGTTGAAATACTGTTTCAATATGTGTAGTGAATAAAATACTAGTTATACCATCTGAGTATGAAAATTGAGACCAACATTTTATGGGCCTGCTTCTGATAAATGCATAAAGTTACTAGTCTCACTCTATTAACTTTTGTGTCTATTTAACATACAGAGACTGGTTGCAATATCAGGATGTGGTCATCTTCCTCACGAGGAGTGTCCCAAGGCATTGTTAGCGGCTATGTCACCCTTCATCAATAGAATTTTAGTTGAGCAATTGCAACATCAATAGGGTGCTTTTTTCAAGTCAAGCAGCATCCTCGGGATTTATTTATATCTTTCCAAAATTTACTCGGAAGGTAGCCAATCTTTAGGTAGTCTTGCTGATAGTTTGGAGCTCTGTTTTAGAGCTTTTAGTTTTTAGCTTCATCGATTCTTAAGCTTGTTTTACTAGTTTGTGTTACCATTGGTTATGTTATCTCCCACATAAAGAGTGGAGATAACTTTTCTCTGTACATTCTTTTAGTAGAAAAGTGCAGCGAGTGGATCTCTTTCCATCATTTATTGTTCTTTTACCTGAGAAACCATGGTCGAGTAGAAGGCCAATTGTTGTTATTTATCACCAGAAGTGTCAACAAGTTAGTACTGATTTGCCAAGTTTTCAGGGGATGTTGCTTTTACAGCATAGTGGGATCTGAGGAGGATATTTTTCTTGAGGAAAAAGTAGTCAAGAATCATTATTTATTACCATTACATAATCCTTAAACTAATAGGCGTATGAACTTCAATCTTTGCAACTATTTTCCCCCAAAGTAAATTTTCACCTTCTCCAGTCGCGCAGGAGTTTCTTTGCACTATTCTGGGATGTGCCATGCCACCTCATTGTCATTATGCGCATTGCAGCATTATGATTCATCTACTGTTAACACATGCGCATTGCAGATATTTATCACTGTTAAGATACCCAACCACCCTTCCCAATTAAAGTTAAATAACAACCATCCGATTCCCAAACCTCATCCCCAAAAAAGGTTGAAACTGCCAGAGAATTAATCCGAGTGTCGAGCAATGCACGAGGACAAGTTTAAAGTATCAAATCAGCTACTCATTGAAACAAACACGCCGAAAATTGACACTCAGACTAAAAGAAGGTTAACAAAATCACCGTCTAAAATCTGTAACCACTTTTAATTGAGGTAGTTGCATAAGAGTTTTCTGGACAGCGCCTATTACTCATACTCTATTCAAGGAACCCCGATTGCTTTTCCTGACACTCGACTTCGAGGCCTCGTTGTCACTGCTCTTTCCAGAGGCATCAAATACAGGTAGGCTTGTCAATCCAATGGAATTGTCTGATATTGAAGGTAATCTTGTCCTTCATTTCATCATTAGACTATGGCATCCCTTTTAAATGCATCTTATGTTTCGATGGATGCCATCAAAGTTGCAATCTGCAGCCCAAACATAATAGCAATCACATTTACTCAGAAAACTAAAGTAAGCAACTCCAGTTGACTGAATCCAATTGATAGGCAATGTCAAATTTACCTCTTCCTCCAATTCGGATATCTTCTCATCCTTCATTTTTAGCGCCCTCTTCTCCCTAAAAGATAGATGTTAAAAGATAAAATAGGATATTACATGACAGGATAGGGAAGTAATTTAGCAGTTGTGGATGAATGCACGTGAAGTTGGTCAGAAGTACTCGATTATCCATTACATGAACAACAAAATAAGGGCAGCCCGGTGCACTAAAGCTCCCTCTATGTGCAGGGCCCAAGAAAGGACCGGACCACAAGAGTCTATTGTACGCGACCTTTACCTTGCATTTCTGCAAGAGACTGTGTTTACGGCAATAGTAGCTAAAAAGAAGAAGTAGAAGAAGCAGCAGCTCTGCCCTATGAAGAGTCCAGCTTTTCCTCATAAGAAACTACAATGCATAGAGTACATCAACTTTGCTAGAAAACCAAACCAATCTTGACAACAAAGGAAAGGTAATACCTTTCTTCAATTTCCAGTATCTTGGCTTCCCATATCTCCTTGTTTCTCGTAAGATTGTCACTGATCTAGAGAATTCAACACCAAAAGATTCAGGTTCAAAACAAAATCAACAAAAATCAAATGGTGTAAAAAAAAAAAGAAATGTGGACTAAATGATGATAAACTGGTAACAGCTTAGAGATGAATAATGATTAATTCCCTTCAACAAAACTCACATCATCATGAAATTTCTTCTCTTCAATGCATTTGTCCAAGCGAACTTTTAACTTCGTTAACCTTGGATTCTGGCATAGAGCTTTCTCAACAGCTTCCTTAGTTTCCCTTGCAATTTCTTCCTCAACCTCTTGCAATAAGGACTCAAAGTACTATGATCAAAAGTAGAAACTGTTAATACGGTAAATACAATGAATTGTTCTAAACAACTAAACAATATTTCTACATTCAAATGAGAGTAACCAGACGTGAAAGCTTCCGTGACATTCAGATCAACAAAATAAAGAAAACTTATACTATAGTAAAAAGGTTAACCATTTTTTGGTCCTCCAGTTGGGAAGTTAGGAGCTCATTGTACTCGTTCACAATCTGCAGTTAGAAAATTTGAAGATTACCAAGGGTTCCAAATGAAATAGCAGAATGACCAAAGCAATCCAAAACTTAAAACATTTGAATAGATGAAAAAAGAGTAAACAAGAAAAAAATACAAATGACGAGAGAGACGTACAGCTTCAACTTTGCTGTTTAAAATAGTTTCACTGAATCCAGGATCTGCACCGCATTCGCAGCCGCAGCAGCCATCATTATCATGATGACAATGGTGGTTGAGCTCAACCAGCTTCCCATCAGTTTTAGACTGAATCAAACGGTGAACATAGTTGTCCCCTGCATAGTCCCAGACACGCCGAGTTTCCAATTCAAGTGCATAGCAATGTTGTGTCTCCTTCCAATGCCTTGTAGCATGAGCTTCTTTGTATCTATAGAAAAATCAGCATGATGAACATCCCTAACTAAACCTATTACTTCTCTAGCAGTCAAAAAGAACATTCCTCTTTTAGGTCTTCAAAATTATTTATATAGCTCAACCAACCATTTCCTCTCTTAAATTCTCTATTATGTTTATAGAAATTTTGAGTTTGGATTGTCGTTAACAAAATATTTTCTAAGTTACAACTTAAAAACTCATTTAAAGTATAAATAGATAGTACTATTTAGGAATTTGTTATAAAATGTACCTCCATTTTTAATAATTATATTTTTGTATTACCTGCATGGGTATATGCTTACGAATTTCTCATCCTCTCTTATTCTCAATCGTGTAAACAAATTTCTAGGTTCAATTTCTATTTAATAAAATTACTGATACAAATAAATTATTTAATTCTTTTTTTTTTTATTCTGCTCAGTTTTCTCAATATTCGATGCAATTAATTTATATGCTTACAACAACAACATACCCAGTGTACTCCCACCAAGTGGTGTATGAGATATCACACCGCTAGATAATAAAGGAAACAAGACACCCACAAGGTAATACTATAAAATACATATTTGAAAAACATAGATATCACCAAAACACCACGAACAAGAGACTACAAGAAACTACAGGCACAGCTACAAACAAAACATTCTTCCCTACTATTACAACCCACTAACCCTCACCCTAATCCACGTCCTCCACACCTTCGTATCAAGGATCATGTCCTCCGTAAGCTGTAACTGCTCCATGTCACGCCAACAAGAGACTACAAGAAACTACAGGCACAGCTACAAACAAAACATTCTTCCCTACTATTACAACCCACTAACCCTCACCCTAATCCACGTCCTCCACACCTTCGTATCAAGGATCATGTCCTCCGTAAGCTGTAACTGCTCCATGTCACGCCTAATCACCTCCCTCCAATACCCCGCCTAAAACCATCCATAGCTAGCCTCCAATTAATTTATATGCTTGATTACTTCTTTCGCCTAATCTCCCCGTCACCGCTTTCGCCGGCGGGTTAAGGTCCCCGTAGGCTCGACTCCGACGACAAAGTCGACACGCAGATCTGGTTACAAGCGACCGTTTCCGGCAGGTCCAGGATATCTGCTGGTTCAGATCTGATCTGATCTGATCCCGGCGTCATTCCAGCGCCTGTCCGGCGAAGCTCCGGCGATAATATTACGGCAACCAATTTCTGCAACAAATTGCCGGGATCCAGCATACCACGCAAGAGAGGAGGAAGTGGTCTATAAGCTAATCCGGTGACTTCTGACCTTTGCTATTTACTTTCGCGTATTATTTTTCGTATCTTGACTTGCTTTAATTTGTTGGGATTGCCTGATGTATTGGATTGGTGACTTGTCTTGCATTCTTATTATTTTGCTTTGTTGTTTTTGGACCTGACAGTGTGCTATATATTTACTACTATTAGTTCTTGTTTGTGTTCTGTTTTTGTTCGTGTTTCTATCGTTCTTTGTATTTCTTTTTGAGTAGTGGCTTTGGGCGTTGATGATAGGGTAGGGTCATGTCCGAGGGGGTTGGGGTTGGGGGCTGGTGTTGGGGTGGGGATGAGGGGAGGGCGGGTTTAGGGGTGGGGTAGAGGGGAAGGCTGGTTTGGGGCGGGGGGCTAAGTCCGGTGTCAGGACAGGTTTGGGGTATGGAGCGAGGGGCGGTAGAGGTAGATGCGACTTGAGAGTTGATAGGTTAAGGGTGGGGTCTTGGAACATAGGGACCCTTCAGGGTAAGTCCATAGAGCTTGTGAAGATTCTTAGAAAGAGGAGGATTAATATTGCGTGTGTCCAGGAGACTAAGTGGGTAGGGTTAAGGCTAGGGATGTGGATGGGTACAAGCTTTGGTACTCGGGAAGCGACAAGCGTAGGAATGGAGTAGGCATCTTAGTAAATGAAGAGCGTAAAGAGCAGGTAGTGGAGGTGAAGAGGATCAACGATAGGTTGATGTCTATTAAGTTGGTCATTGGGGGGTGTACGATGAACGTGTGTAGTGTTTATGCGCCACAGGTGGGTTTGGACGGAGAGAAGAAGAAGCGGTTTTGGGAGACTTTGGACGAGGTGGTGAAAGGCGTGCCTAGCTCTGAGAAGATTGTGGTAGCAGGGGATTTTAATGATCACATAGGGGTGTTACCAGGAGGCTATGGCGATGTGCATGGTGGGTATGGTTTTGGGGAGAGAAATGATGAGGGAGTGGCTCTGTTGGATTTTGCGAGGACCTTTGGGATGGTGGTAGTAAATTCGAGCTTTTCGAAGAAGGAGGATCACCTGATCACCTTCCGAAGCGCAATAGCCAAGACCCAGATTGACTTTCTGTTGCTTAGGAAAAGGGATAGGGTGCTGTGTCGGGATTGTAAGGTCATTCCGAATGAGAACCTTTCGACCCAACACAGGCTTCTGGTGATGGACCTCGGTTTAAAAAAGGATAGGAAGAGAAGGGGTGGGGAGGGCCGACCTAGGATTAAGTGGGGTGGCTTGACGCCGGTGAGTGCGCTGGAGATAGGGGAGAAGGTGGCGGAGATGGGGGTGTGGAAGTGTACGAGGGGCGTGGATGGTATGTGGGATAGGGCGGCTAGGTGTATCAAGGAGACGACTAGAGAGGTGTTGGGTGTCTCGAGAGGCCGGGCTGGTCAGCATCGGGGGGACTGGTGGTGGAATGAAGAAGTTAAGAAGAAAGTGGAGACTAAGAAGGGGACGTATGCTAAGTTGGTAGAGAATAAGGATGAAGAAGATAAGCGGGTAAATAGGGAGGAATACAAGTTAGCTAGGAGAGAGGACAAGTTAGAACTTACGGCTGCGAAGGCGGCAGCGTTTAAGAGCTTTTATGAGGGGTTAGAAGAGAGAGGCCGAGAAAAAAGGTTGTCTAAGGAGAGGAAGGGGCGGGACTTTGATCAAGTGAAGTGTATTAAGGGGGAGGATGGTAGTGTGCTAGTGGAGGACGTGCATATTAAGAGAAGATGGCAGTCGTATTTTCATTCTCTTAAATGAGGAGGGGGACAGGGACATTGTGTTAGGGGAGCTAGAGCACTCAGAGGGGTGTCGTGATTTCAGCTATTGTAGGCGTTTTAAGATGGAGGAGGTCAGCGAGGCTATTCGCAAGATGAGGAGGGGTAAAGCGACGGGGCCGGACGAGATTCCTGTGGATTTTTGGAAGTTTACAGGCGGGGCTGGTGTAAGGTGGTTGACGGAGTTGTTTAGCGGCATCTTTAAGACTGCGAAAATGCCCGAGGCTTGGAGATGGAGTACCATGATTCCTCTACATAAGAACAAGGGTGACATCCAGAGTAGCACCAACTATAGGGGTATTAAGTTGTTAAGTCACACGATGAAGATTTGGGAAAGAGTGGTCAAGCGGAGGTTGAGGAGGATAGTGTCTATTTCGGAGAATCAGTTTGGATTTATGCCCGAGCGCTCGACGACAGAGGCAATTCATCTGGTGCGGAGACTAGAGGAGCAGTATAGGGAAAGAAAGGACGTGCACATGGTGTTTATCGACTTGGAGAAGGCATACGACAAAGTCCCTAGGGAGGTGCTTTGGAGATGTTTGGGAGGTGAGTGGGGTCCCGGTGGCGTACATCAGATCGATTAAGGACATGTATGAGGGAGCAAAGACTCAGGTGAGGACAGCGGGAGGAGATTCAGAGCATTTCCCGATTTTAACGGGGTTGCATCAAGGATCGACTCTTAGCCCGTTTTTGTTTGCGGTGGTGATGAATGTGTTGACGCGGCGTATTCAAGGTGAGGTGCCTTGGTGTATGCTTTTTGCAAATGATGTTGTTTTGATTGATGAGACGCAGGGAGGTGTGAATGATAAATTGGAGGTTTGGAGACAAACCCTTGAGTCTAAAGGGTTCAGGTTGGGTAGGAGCAAGACTGAGTATATGGAATGCAAGTTTAATGACTTGAGACAGGAGGACGACGGGGTAGTGAGGTTGGGGTCCCAGGTTGTTTGTAAGAGGGATAGTTTTAAGTATATCTCGGGTCGATGATTTAAGGAAATGGTGAGATTGATGAGGATATCTCCCATCATATTGGGGCAGGTTGGATGAAGTGGAGGCTCACCTCGAGAGTGTTATGTGATGAGAAGGTGCCGCCCAAACTGAAAGGCAAGTTCTACAGAGTGGCAGTCCGGCCAGCCATGTTGTACGGAACGGAGTGTTGGCCAGTCAAGAACTCTTATGTTCAAAAATTGAAGGTGGCGGAAATGCGGATGTTGCGTTAGATGTGTGGGCTTACTATGGGTGATAGAGTTAGGAATGAGACTGACCGTGAGAAGGTTGGAGTGGCTTCGGTGGAGGACAAGATGCGGGAAGTTCGACTGAGATGGCTTGGATATGTGATGAGGAGGGGCACGGATGCCCCAGTTCGTAGGTGTGAGAGGCTAGCTTTGGATGGCTTCAGGCGGGGTAGGGGTAAGCCGAAGAAGTATTGGAGAGAGGTGATTAGACGTGACATGGAGCAGTTACAGCTTACCGAGGACATGACCCTAGATAAGAAGGTGTGGAGGACGCGAATTAGGATAGAAGGCTAGTGCATGTGGGGGTGCCTTGGTACGTTAGTGCAGGGTATTAATGTGTGGGTGTCTTATCTCTGTTTTGCCATCTTGTTTCATGCTTTTATTATGAATTTGTTTATTATTCTCTGTCTTGAGCCGGGGGTCTATCAGAAACAGTCTTGCTACCTCTCCGAAGGTAGTGGTATGGACTGCGTACATCTTACCCTCCCCAGACCCCACTGTGTGGGAATACACTAGGTTTGTTGTTGTTGCTTGATTACTACTTTGTTTTCTTCACTTTGAAAATGAGATATGTTCCCCCTTGAGAAAAAAAAAAATGTTTACTATATACTTCCTCCGTACAGTTTTACTCGTCACAAATTGAGATGACACACCTATTAAGAAAAACAATTAATAACATGGTTATTTTACCATAGTACCCCTATTAAATGATGTTTAAATTATATCTTGAAATTAATTTGGAGAAAAAACAATTAATGCTACAGGAAAAATAGGAAAAAAAGTTGTCTTTTCTTGATATGTAAAAAATGACAAGTACAACAACAACAACAAACCCAGTATATTCCCACATCGTGGGGTCTGGGGAGGGTAGAGTGTACGCACTCCATATCACTACCTCTAAAGAAGTAGAGAGGTTGTTTCCGATAGACTCCCGGCTCAAGACAAAGGACAGTATATATTGAAAAAAAAAATGCATGATATTTTTGTTGATATGTAAAAAAATAAAAATAAAAATGACAAATAAAAATAAAAATTCAATTAGGAAATTAGTGACAAGTAAAAGTGAACGGAGGGAGTATGTAAGTCCATAACACAGATTTTAGAAAAGAGAAAAACATCATGATATTTAAAATGCAAAAGAAAAGAGAATGTTGATAACATAGAGGGTACACTTAAAATACTCAATTATGATATAAGGGGACAAACGTCTACTGTTCAAACTTAGAGGAATTTAATTCTTAAAGGAAGGTCAAGGGTGCAAATGATTTTAACCCTCATAATTATTCTTGTATAAGAAGATCAAACTTCAAATAGAATTGGTCAAATTACAAGAGAGAGAGAGTATTATTACCTTCCACACCCAACAAAACCACAAATAACACACATCCACAGATTTTCTGGTGATTGACAGACAGAACATATTGAGTTTCCAGGCTGCTGCTGGCAATATCGGCATACCTGAGAGAATTTGTTTTAGTTGAGTCAGCTAATTTCTATTAAAACTTCAAATGAAATACATCTCTCACTACACAAAGTGGGGTAGTTTGCAAAATAGACACTTTCAAAACTTATTTTGGTATTTAGACACGAGTCTTGGAAAATTAGGTGTTTAGACACTAAAATGACATCATCACTTCTTACATACAAACCCAGAACACAAGTTTTGAACTTTACACTTTAGTCCCCCACCTCATTCATTTAATAGTTTCCATCATTTTTTATATTTCCACGATTTTTTCATATTTCCCTATTTTAATTAAAAGAATTATTCAAGAAGCCACCAATAGGAGCTCCTTTTTTCACCAATAATTTCCGATTCCAGCGACTTTTCCAACGAAAAATTGCTCATCACAACTGAAAATCTCCATTCTTGATCATTGCCTCCATTGTTGTTCCAACCTTTTTGAAAAAAAATGCAAAAAATATTTTTTTCACCATTTTTACGAGCTTGAAAAGTTTTTCAAATCCGCTCAATACCTCGTCATTAAATATATTTCAGTAGTTTAGAAGTCCTACACATACATTTGTCCATCCCAGAGCTAGGAGGACATCGATTATATCCAAAACTCGGTCCATTCACGTTTTTGTACGGACATTTTCATACCAGTGATCGACCTGCTATAGACCGATACCTTAATCTATTATCGATTAGTGTGGTCTATTATGGCAGTAGCTGAGGAAATTGTCGTGGGTGGTAATTATATGGGTGTGTGGAAGGAGGGTCCCAACTATTGGAAGTGGAAAATCATCTAGCAAGGAGACAATGCCCATCCCGCTGCCTCGCAATGGTTCGTACGACGACATGGTTTGAAGCGTAATTGAGAGCGGAGAATTAGATTGCGAGCCAAAGAACATTGTGATTAGCTATGTAATGAATGAGCGGGGTAAAATACATCCCACGTTCATAAAGAATGATCGTCATGTGTAGTTATACGTATTAGATGTCGTTGACGATGGCTCTAGGCCATTATTGAGGATAAATATCGTCCCGAGGTCTCCGACAATCTCGCCACCACAGCCGACAATCGATGAACATGATTCATTTGAAGATGAGAGTTTGGATGCTCATCCAATGAATTCGGAAGAGCATTCAATGGAATTGGAAGATCCAATTTTCTCTGAAGAAGCGGGAGAAGAGTGCGGATTGGGAGCACAAACCAACCGCACCTTCTCCGACGAAACTAATTTTCAGCTAAATCAAACATTTAGCAGCAAAAAGAAGTTGAAATTGTTGTTGGACGTAGCAGCTGTGAGAAATTATTTCTTTTTTTTTCAAATATGCTACTACAACAACAACAACAACAACAAACCCAGTGTATTCCCGCATAGTGAGGTCTGGGGAGGGTAAGATGTACACAGTCCATACCTCCACCTCTAAAGAAGTAGAAAGGTTGTTTCCGATAGACCCCCGGCTCGAGACACGGAATAATAAACAAATTCATAGTAAAGCATGGAACAAGATGACATAACATAAATACGACACCCACAAGTAATAGTAAACAGAGAAAAGTAAACAGATTCGTAATAAAGCATGAAACAAGGTATCATAACAAGAATAATACCCCCACCAAGTAATGCCCTACACTAGCGACCCAAACTGACCCTAGCCTTCTGCCCTAATTCGCGTCCTCCAGATCTTCCTATCTAGGGTCATGTCCTCAGTGAGCTGTAACTGCTCCATGTTCCGCCTAATCACCTCTCCCCAGTACTTCTTCGGCCTACCCCTACCCCGCCTAAAACCATCCAAAGCTAGCCTCTAACACCTACGAACCGGGCATCCATGCCCCTCCTCATCACGTGTCCGAACCATCTCAATCGAACTTCCCGCATCTTATTCTCCACTGGAGTCACACCAACCTTCTCCCTGATAGTCTCATTCCGAACTCTATCCCCCTAGTCAGCCCACACATCCAACGCAACATCCGCATTTCCGCCACCTTCATTTTTTGAATGTGGGAGTTTTTAACTGGCCAACACTCCGCTCCATACAACATGGTCGGACGGACTGCCACCCTGTAGAATTTGCCTTTAAACTTGGGCGGCACCTTCTTATCACACAACACCCCCGAAGCGAGCTTCCACTTCATCCATCCCGCCCCAATACGGTGCGAGACATCCTCGTCAATCTCACCGTTACCCTGAATCACGGACCCGAGATACTTGAAACTATCCCTCTTACATACCACCTGTGATTCCAACTTCACTACCACCTCATTCTCCAGCCTCACGTCATTAAACTTGCATTCCAAATATTCTGTCTTGCTCCTACTCAACCTGAACCCTTTAGACTCAAGAGTTTGTCTCCACACCTCTAATTTATCATCCCCCCGCGCGAGTCTCATCAATCAAAACTACATCATCTGCAAAAAGCATACACCAAGGCACCTCTCCTTGAATACGCCGCGTCAACACATCCATCACCAAAGCAAACAAAAAGGGACTAAGAGTGGATCCCTGATGCAATCCTGTCAAGACAGTGAAATGCTCAGTCTCCTCCCGCCGTCCTCACCTGGGTTTTAGCTCCATCATACATGTCCTTAGTTGCTCTGATATATGCCACCGAGACTCCACTCACCTCCAAGGGGACTTTGTCGTATGCCTTCTCCAAGTCGATAAACACCATGTGCAGGTCCTTCTTCCTTTCCCTATACCGTTCCACCAGCCTCCGCACCAGGTGAATTGCCTCCGTCGTCGAGCGGCCGGGCATAAGGCTTACCGTCTATGATATACACTGGACACAATCGATAGACTTCATAGTGGAATGAATCGATTACGTAAATGTTCACGCATAGATATTGAGCTCCGTAAATAATAAACTACATTCCCTCATAGTGGAATGAATCGATTACGTAGATGTTCACACATAGATATTGAGCTCCGTAAATAATAAACTACATCGACTTTGTATTTAATTTTGTATAAATCAACATAATTGTGGATAGACCATATTCATTTTCCATTAGCATATATGAATTAATTTTGACATCTGACAACTGTTTCGTTCATCTTCTAACAGCGTAAATTGCAAAAATTCAAAAAAGAAGAAAATTGCAAAATTAAAGTGGAGACAAATGCAGGAAACATGAAAATACTCCATCCCTAAGTTCATTGCAATGGTTTAGCACCATATTTACAGCAAAATAACCCCGGATTGACCAGATTCGTTTTTCATTATCATATATGAATTAATTTTCACATCTCACAACCGTTTGTTTCATCTTCTAACTGGGGAAATTGCAAACATTCAAACAAGAACAAAATTGCAAAAATTAAAGAGGAGACAAATATAGGAAACACGAGATACTTCATTGCAATGGTGTAGAACCATATGTACAACAAAATAAAGAAGTTTTCATTTAACATATTCCCAACCATGAAAGCTTCCCATTGCAATGAACTTAAAACAAAAACAAAAAACAGAAATTAAAACCTAAACTAAAGAGATTTGGGGGGGGGGGTCATCTCCTCGAGCTCTATGTTGAGCCGCTCCACAATCGCCCGTAATGAACGAGCGATATGTTGGAATTCACGGTGGAAGTGCTCTTGTCCTGTCCTAGACCATAGAAGAGACGGTCTAGGTCGTTACGGGGGAGGAGAAGGTCGTAGTTACGCTGGATCCTCCTTCTTGGTCTCAATGGAATGCCTGGCATCTTGTCGATTTAATCTATTTTTTATGTTGATAAAGATGAATTTTGGGTATAGTAGATGGGTGTTTATATAGACCAAAATAGAACCCTTTGATCTTCCCGCCCAGTGGTAGGTAGACGCATGGATTTCGAAGAGGTAGCGTATACCCAATCGACGCAAGGTGTGAGTGGACGTGCAGCAGCTTTTTTGATGTGTAATAAATGCTCAATTGTTCATCTATCCCTGTGAATATTTTAAGGTTTTTAATAGACTTAATATGGGATCGATAATAAACTATGTGTTATATAAAGAATACTAGCAATAGACCTGACACGCAATATATATGCAATACCTTAAAAGGTCGATAATAGACACAGAGTAAAATCGATAAGACTGGCATTAATCAGACCATTGAAGGGTTGTCAAAATGCATACACTGCCATGACTTAAAAAAACACAAATTCATACAAGTCTTAACTACGATTTGTTGTTGTTACAAGTGGGTCTCTTGCATAGTGAACACTTGTTCCTCCTCTTCTTAAAAGTCTCGTCCACGCCCTCAACGCGTTTTCTTTTCTTCTTTTCGAGCTTGGTGACCACGAGAGGTGGAATAATGTTCACGTCTAGCAATTCTTGTGGCACGCGCCATTCAGACTCCAAAGGGATACCATTAATTGATTTTGAATACGCAAGGAGGCACTCTTTCACTTTATACACGGGCGAAGATTAATCATAGACTCTCAATGCATAATCATCACCGTGCTTCAATCGCAAAGCGGCCATCGCGTGAGTGCATGGTATTTTGACTAGCTCAAACTTCCTGCAAGAACACGACCTTTCCAGTAGGTCGACTTTGGTCATACAGCCACTGCCGAACACTGTGAATTGCCTTTCGTCCCCGCTTACGTTCTCCACATAGAAGGAGTCGCCCTCACTCATATTGTCCCTTAAGATCTTTTCGGCAGCGAACACAAAGTTATTGTCCTTATATTTGAGGACGTAGGCACGCCTCTCCTTGAATATATCACCAAACCTCTTAGCAATCAAATTGAATATGGATGCCACGAGGTACTCCCTTTCGGCAATCAACGTAGAGTTAATCGACTCGGCAATATCTGAGGTCATCACGTCAAACCTGTTGTCGGGGAAATATGCCCTGCTCCATTTCTAGAAACCAAGCTCATGCTCGAGGAAAAAGGCTGCCGCGGGACAGTAGTTCTTGAATCCTCAAAATGGTCGCTAAACTCCTCGAGAGAATATGCCTTTGTCGCGTTGTAGAATAGATAGAGGTGTTCTCCGCAGTGGTGATTTACCCAGAGATTTTCACCTAGATGCCTCATGCAGTACCCGTGATGAGCATGGTTGTAATCCCTCGCGATGCCGTTGGCGATGCTCTTGTGCCTATCAGAGATAAAGCACAAATCTGGTCCATCGACCACAATAAACTTTAGCTTCTCAAAGAAGAACGTCCAAGGCGCATCGTTCTCCTTGTCAACGACACAAAAGGCAATGGGATAAATATGGTTCTCGGTATCTTGTGCAACCGCGCTTAGCAACACGCCCTCGTACTTGCCGTATAAATGAGTGTCATCGACCGCAATAACCTTCCTCATGTGGGCGAATCCCTTAATGCAAGGGCCCAATGCTAAAAAGTAGTACATAACCCTACAATCGACCTTGTTCACCATGATGGAATAGGTAGTGCCAACATTAAGAGCGTCGATCATGTACGAAAAAGCCGGCAAGCAAGAATACATGTGCTCCGCTGTCCCTCGAACCATTTCCTTGGCAATCACACCCCCAACCAACATTTCCAATAGGTTGGTCTACTTCTCAAGTTCTTGAAAACGATCCTCTGAATCTCACTAGTGTCCGGAACCTTTCCTTCACGATACAGGTTCACACAAAGCAATGCAATGACTTTAGACGTGATTTTTCTATGGCTGCGCATGGCGTATTCGACGCTGCAACTGTGATCGCCAACGTATTTATAGATGATAAATTTGTCCGTGCATTGATACTTCTTCGCTCGCAACATCCACGCACAACTAGGACAAACGCATTTGACCTTGAGGAATTTGCGGCAACTCTTCAATGTAGCATAATCAAAAGAATTTCTCATAGCTGTTACGTCCAACAACAATTTCAGCTCCTTTTTGCTGCTAAATGTTTGACTTAGCTGAAAATTAGTTCTGTCGGAGAAGGTGTGGTTGGTTTGTGCTCCTAATCCGCACTCTTCTCCCGCTTCTTCAGAGAAAATTGAATCTTCCAATTCCATTGAATGCTCTTCCGAATCCATTGGATGAGCATCCAAACTCTCATCTTCAAATGAATCATGTTCGTCGATTGTCGATTGTGGTGGCGAGATTGTCGGAGACCCCGGGACGACATTTATCCTCAATAATGGCCTAGAGCCATCGGCAACGACATCCAACATATATAACGACACATGACGGTCATTCTTTATGAACGTGGGATGTATTTTACCCCGCTCATTCATTACATAGCTAATCACAACGTTCTTTGGCTCACAATCTAGTTCTCCGCTCTCAATTACGCTTCGAACCATGTAGTCGTACGAACTATTGCGAGGCAACGGGATGGGCACTGTCTCCTTGCTAGATGATTTCCACTTCCAATAGTTGGGACCCTCCTCCCACACACCCATATAATTACCACCCACAACAATTTCCTCAGCTACTGCCATAATAGACCACACTAATCGATAATAGATTAAGGTATCGGTCTATAGCAGGTCGATTACTGGTCGATCACTAGTATGAAAATGTATGTACAAAGACGTGAATGGATCGATTTTGGATATAATCGATGCCCTCCTAGCTCTGAGATGGACAAATGTATGGATAGGACTTCTAAACTACTGAAATGTATCTAATGACGAGGTATTGAGCGGATTTGAAAAGCTTTTCAAGCTCATAAAAATTGTTAAAAAAATATTTTTTGCATTTTTTTTCAAAAAGGATGGAACAATGGAGGTAATGATCAAGAATGGAGATTTTCAGTTGTGATGAGCAACTTTTCGGCGAAAAGTCCCCGGAATCGGAAATTATTGGTGAAAAGGGGAGCTCCTATTGGTGGCTTCTTGGACAATTTTTTAAATTAAAATAGGAAAATATGAAAAAATGGTGGAAATATAAAAAATGATGGAAAATATTAAATGAATGAGGTGGGGGACTAAAGTGTAAAGTTTAAAACGTGTGTGCTAAGTTTGTATGTAAGAAGTGATGATGTCATTTTAGTGTCTAAACACCTAATTTTCCAAGACGTGTGTCTAAATGCCAAAATAAGTTTTGAAAGTGTCTATTTTGCAAGCTACCACAGGAAACTAACAGCCAAACTCAAAAACATAAGGAGGTGAAAACCACTGGGAGGTCAGCTGCAACTACTTGAGAGGGGGAAGAATGCCCATTTATTCAAAATTTTGGAGGGAGGGGATTTTGATCTCTAAACCAACCTTGAGGGAAATGACTTCACCGTAAGGGCTAAAAAGTTCACAAATTCAAGACATAAAAGGGTATCAAATTGATATAACAAGAAGATTTCCTCCACTTTCAATAGAGTGATGAAAAGTAAAGGCTACATAATGATACGAGAAACTTACATGCTATAAAAAATTAAAACTGCACGTGCAACACACAAAACAAATTGTAGAAGTGGATCTCATTCCATCTTGAAATGCTCCACAAAGCCACGTTCTTAAAAATTTCCGGCAGAAATTTAAAGCAAACAAGTAAGGCAATTAAGACATTGACAAGCACCTAACAAGTAAGACATTGACAAGAACCTGAAACCTATACAAGTTATGGTCCATGACAATTGCAGGAATAGGAATACTAGGGCATCAAGATTAATCCAGTTTTCCAGAAAATCTAGACCATGTTTAAGTGTTTTTATGAGAACTTTAAAAAAAAAAAAAACTTAGACATGTCTAAGTTGAAGGTCAAACATATGATGGAAAGATAAAAGTACGGTATTACTTACAGGGCATGAAGAATCTGTCCATTTTGAAATACATGAACAATGAAAGGAATGATTACAAATGGTTGTAAGAATTCCACTTGTATCCTGGTCCAGTCTCTCTGCAAATTGCACAGGAATTAAGATACATATGAGAGGAAACTCCTATATTTCCCATCTAAACATTGGAAATCTCTGGCTACACATCCACATGAATACCAATCTCTTTTATAAGGTTAAACTCTAATAAATTGATTCAATGTTATTTAATTGTTAAAATTGATTCAACGTTTCCAAAAATGAAAGCAAATTTAGGATTGTAAAATCTAAGAGGATGGGTAGAGGTGACAAAATAGACATTCATATCTACCTTGACCACGGAAATCAACTTCCTATCAAGTTACTCGAATTGCTCATAAATGCTTTGAGACGGGAAGCATTTAACTAGTTGTGGGTTTGTATGGAGCTTTGAGTAGCTGTTACCAAGTTTATATTATACTTTAATCATATTGGATATTAGTCATTGTCGTGAGATGGAACAAGTAGATAATAAGTAGCTTAATGTGACATTGAGTTAAGTTGAGTTGGTTCACTTGCAGGACAAGCCCCCGGGGTGTTGGTCATGGCCCCAGCTTGGGTTGTGACAAAGGTGTTTAAAAGAGAAATGAGAGAACGAGAGATGGATAGAGAGAAAAGAGACGGAAATATGGAGAGACAAAGAAAGAAAAGAGATAAAATGAAACAAAGAGAGAAAATGAAAGAACAAAGAAGGAGATTTCAATACCAAATCAATTTTTCTGTACTAGTCCAGTTTGCCAAAATAAGTAAATGGTGTCATTTCTAAGAATGTTCCAAACAAATTAGAACCCTTAGAAATATTCCTCGTTTATACTAGTCTAGAATCCTTGTTCTAGTGGAAGACTCAATGAGGACCTAGTTTTGGAACTCTTGAAACCTACTAGACTCTACCAAGGAGTAAACGAAAAAAAAAAAACATATCTCTAAGATCTTCTAAGATCATATATCAAGCTATATGATAAAGCAAGCTAATATGATATTCTCATGGCCTAAATCATCACATACTTTAATTGATAGCAAATGGTAAACTTTTACATTAGATGTTAAAACCAAAGTTACAAACAATTTGGAGGAAAGTGAATGAATGAACATGGAAATCTCTTAACATTTTTGGAGTGAATCTCACTTTAAATGTGCTCAGTGGTTGAATGAGTAAGCTCCAAAAATGAAGTCATTTCAAAAAAAAAAAAAAAAAGTATTTTGAAACTAGATAAGGTAAAATACCAAGACAAACAGCGCAGAACGGTTGCTCTGCAGAGCTTGCAGGTGTGGACTGTGTATGTTCAATTGAACCAGTGTAATGAACATCAGCAGCAAAAAGGACATTGCACGTCTCTTCCTGCAAGCAAAGAAACAACAAACAAGAACGGAGCATGAAACTGATGCTATGAGATACCTAATACGATGCCAAAGCAGGAGATAACTATTGATCAAACACACCTCAAGAGATGAAAATTTTCTACCATTAAAATGCTTGTGAAATGTATCAGCAGCTTTCTGCTCATCAAACCTGATTAATATACTGTAACAATCTTCCATTCCATCGTTCCTAGAGGAGTACACACAAGACACCAAAGTTGAGAACGAATCACAGTCCAACCAGTCAAAATAAATACCTCACAAAATCTACAATAGAGCACCTGACAATTCGCATTTCCAACATATGTTGGATAAATGAACCACAAAACTGACAAAAGTCCGCATACGTCATGTGATTCGGAACAAAGAGCACACAGAGGAGCGGCTTTCTTTCCACCTAGAGACAACATCAATGGAACTAGATAAGTCGTTTGACTTCATTTCTAAAGGTTCAACACCGATTCATATAGTCAATCCCTAGGCATTTTTTGTTAATTACACAACTTAGACCTATTATTGATCAACAGTTTTGAGAAAACAAAATAAGATCAAAATGATGAATACTAAAAGTTCAAATTCAGAAGGATTGGAATACGAAGAGGCGGATACATACAGGCAAGTGAGAAGAAAGATGGTTGTTGGAGAAGAGATGCATGATTCCTCTTGTTTCTTCGATGCGAGGGTTTCCAGATGAGAAGTGAAAGACCTCACTCAAATTAGACGACATGGAGGATGTTGAACAATCACCCATCACCCTTTCTGATACTTCTTCAACCATGCCTGCTTCTCAATTCTCTCGGCATCCTACTACGGAGGAGTATTATATATGGCGTGTTAATACGTACGACACATAAACGGGTCGTTTGGTTGGGCGGTTTGGGAAGGACTATTTTTTTCATCTACTGATGCTTCACTTTTATTCGTCCACTCTTCCTACCTTTTTTTATTCTTAATAGTAAATATTATAACTCCCTCCCTTCCATTTGATGTGTGCTATTTTTTGGGGGGTCTGTTTCAAAAAAAGTATTATATTTTCTTATTTGTTAACTATTTAATAGTATTGTTAATATTTTATTTTTATTGAGTCTTATTTTATAAGAAAAAATAATTAAAAATAAAAATTTAAGAGAGATAATTTTGTAAACTTCACAAAATTATTATTTATTTCTTAAATTTCGTGTTCGGTCAAATGACGACACATAAAATGAGACATAGGAAGTAATTAATTATTTTTTGAAGACCGGAACCTAGAAATAAATTATTATTAATATTATGGTAAAATATTTATATTAATCATTATTTCTTAATTAATGTGTAAAAATCAACGTGAACAAATAAAAGTGAATGAATAAAGTATTAAATTTAGTATTATTAATGTCATGTTGGGTGATTCTTTTGTTGTTTTGTATAAAATTTAGTATATTATGTACGGTGTTTTATTGTTATTTTACCATCTCGCATTAATTAAACAGGTATAAATATGTTTAAAGAATGTATGATTTTGTGTGGATAAAAAATAAATAACAAATACATGAATAATTAAATTTTGCATGACTCTTAACAATCTAACCAACCACCAAACTTTAGGTGTCCATTTTGGTCAGAGGGATTAAATTAGTGATATCTGCCTACAGATATTACTTGAAATCATGATAATTTTTTACACAATTACGAAATTATCGTCTCAAATAAAAGGTGAGTCATCTCCCCGTTATAATTTTTATAACAACAAACTGCGAAATTTTTTTAAGAAACTAAAGTACATGGACCATCCTGTAAAGACCTTACGCGGAAAATATAAATAAATTCAAGAAGCTCGAATTGCTGATCATAGGCGAAAATGTACTGAGAGTTAGAGATGCTGGTCATCAATCTCGCAGGAATTTATTTGCACTATTTTGTGATTTACTATGCCTCATTGTCGAATTCTGCATTCCAGCATTTTGAATCAATGCTGCTGACAAATGCGCATTGCAGATATTTATCAGTGCATCGAACTACAAAGTTATACTGCATTGCCTAAAAAGTTTTAACTACAGAAAGGGTTACTCAAGCAAAATGTAATATAATTACACGAAAATCATCAAAAGTTGAAGAACTAGGCTGAAAAATCAACCAATCCCATAGTTCCATTAAAGATAATATTTTAGAACAATGCAGCTCCTTCACCTTCACAAGTTATCCTGATCCTAAACTCTGACCCGTGACATTAAATGAACCAACACATCGAAACATACGGGCACAAATAAAATTTTCAAGGCTCTAAGGCTACGTAGGTGCACGCGGCTTAAAAGGCTACTCGAGTCTTCCTAGGTATGCGGCTATACTGGTTCGGACATCCTACTGGTTTTTAAAAGCAATTGCAGATTCAAGGACGTCATGAACCTGAGAAGAGAGCTACCTAGGTGTGTACCTCTCTCAGCTTGACAGAGACAACTACTCCATAGATTATATGACTGATGATTAGGACCACGGCCAAGAAAAGAATAGCCAACACTCTCAAAAACTTTTTAAGTTTGATTTAATAAGAAAAAACCTCACAAGTCAAGCAAGTTACAAACAAGCTTTCCACGAGGTGAAACCATACAAAATCCTTAAAACTCCTAATCAGGCATCAACTACCTTCTCCACACCATCAACATGTGTCCCTTCAGTCTTCTTTGTTTCTGAAACAGCCAACTCGTCAATCTTTTGGGTCACCTCGCCCATACCATCACTGGCATTTGCAGTAGTAGACCCATTGTCCTCAATCTGACCAAGAGGGCCCAGCTGCCATATTCTAATAGTCCCATCTTCAGATCCTGAGGCATAGGATTCACCCCCTGGAGAGAACCGCAAACAGTGGACAGGACCATGGTGTCCCTTGTTGCAACCTATGTTGTACAGAAACAGAATATAGCATGTGGTTAAAGCTTGAATGAAAAGAGAAGCAAAGCCTTTAGTGAAGTTGAGAAAACGCAAATACCGGAAAAAATAACCAGAAAAAGGAACACATAAACAAAGATACTGATCAGAGTAACTATAGTTTCTAAATATTTACGAGCCCCATACAACCTACCAATTTCCTCTCCAGTGTGAAAATCAAAGACATGAACCCACATATCTTCTCCTCCAGCAATGAACCTATTACCGAACTTTGGTTCCAGGGAAGCAGATTCAACTTTGCAAGGCAAGTCGTGGCTCTTCACCAATCCAAAGCTGCTTTTAAAGAAAAGGGTTAAAATGCAAAGTAAACTGTGGCAAAATTCTCTACTTAAAATATCTCTGTGACATTAAAGTATGAAAAAACAAATACATACTGGTTAGCATCCCAAAACTTGACAGAGGAACCATCAGCAGTTGTTATGTAACGACCATCTTGACTTACTTCAGCACTGGTTACAGGAAACTTAGTTTCAAGGATTTGAACAACTTTGCCACTCCTCACGTCCCATAACCTAGGTTACAACAATTAAATTAAACCAATTTAAGATAGTGAACACTACTGGGGGAGTGAAGGTTCATGACGGAAATATGAACCACATGTGTGGCCTTTGTATCAAGTATCCAGTAATATTCGCAGTGAATTGATCTACAAATCCAAGTATTGTATTGGCAAAGACAGTGAGCAACCAATTTCTCAAACCTCTGAGCTTTGAGCATGTACAATTACTTGCTATGTCTAAGTGACCATGAGCACTAGCCGAATGGCCCACATCACTAATGCAACCAGCAAGAAAAACATAAACAAAATATACAAATAGAGTCGGCGGACTTTGAAAGCCTACCTCAATCCACCAGCATCTCCAGAGGAACTCAATATAGTTTGATCACTGTGCAGCCAAGCAACTGTCCTAATTGAACCAGGAGAGCTGTCAATTTCCCTTGGAGGTGCATCTGGTCGGTTTAAATCAAATATCCGAAGAATTTTTTCAAAACCACCGGTGAGCAGCAGATTTGTATCCTGCAAAATCACCACACATAGTTCATACAAATTATCAGAATGTGAAGGCCAATAAATGGGAAAGATAAATATGGACTGAAGTCCCTTTGACACGTGTACTGATAAGAGGGAAAAAAAAAAAGAGAACCAAAAAAAGAAAAGGAAGATAAGTTCCCATCACATAGAATTGACTATAGAATTTAACTCCAAGCCTGAAAAAATCTCAGTTAGTTTTTAACAATGAAAGATTTTTGCCTTTCAATAGCAGTAGCCTCTCATGACTCGGCAATAATTGAAATTGGCATTCTCTGCTCTTATTTTTTAACCTAAAGTAAGGGGACCTTACATGAGCACCCAAGAGTGCGGTCTGCCTGTCAATGAAGTGTGATTTCTGCCAATATGCATAAGCCTTGATGGGCATATACAGTCACAGTATTGTATTGTTTTATGAAGGTATTTCATTATTAAAGCATCAAGGAGATGCAAAGTTCAAAAAATGAAGTTATAAAAGAACAGAAGTACATTCATTAGACCATTTACATGTGTCAAACAAAGTTCAGAAAATAGCAGTACAATAGTATTCTATTAAATCGATATCATAGCTTGATTACTACAACTTAAGTGAAGTTATAAAGCTCTAACCCGAAAGACCTTTTATAGAAGTAAAGGAAATATGGTTGTAAAGGTACCTCTGAAAAGGCACAGGCTCGAACTATGTGCTTGTGGTCAAATGAGTGCAAAACATCCCCAGTTAATGCATCCCATAATTTCCTAAAAACAACCAACACAAATCACACCATATAAAAAGGAAAAAAAGGGACAATTAAGCTATGGAGAACTCTAAAAAGGATGACGACGCTTCTACCATATTCAATATGCTATTAGATATTTAATAATAAATCTATGTAGATAATGACATGAAAGATCGGCCAGTAATAGACATGCCACAAAAGCACTATTATTGCTCTACATCACTTCTTGCAGACTGATGTCTCCATACAAATGTCACTTAAATGTTTATTTTCAAAGTACTGAAGTGAAGCCGTTAGATAACATACGCGCTGAAATCGGCAGATGCAGATGCAGCACGAAGAGCATTCTTATCCAGACAACAACTCCACACTGCTCCTTTATGCCCTTCAAATGTTCCAATCCAATCTCCAGTTTCTCCATTTCTCAGCATCGGTGTAGAATCTTCAAGATAGATTAAGAACAAATAATGAAATGAAAACTTATTGCAGCGAACGAAAAAATACAAAACTACTATGCCTAAGTCACAAACAATATTGTATAGGTTAGAATTTATATGAATCCTCACTGACCATGTTTCTCCATTTAAATTCATCTCACGCCAAACACTACACAAAACACAAATAAAAATAAAAGTACTAGAAGTTCTCTATATTTCCTACTTGCAATAAAACTCTTTGCTATGGCCGACTCCTCGAAAGCATATGACCTAAAGTACATACTATATTAACATGACTAAAACATATTACCAACTAATTAATATTGCCTACAAAAAACTTTTTCTTTAATTTTGCATTATCTTTCATAGGTCTACATAGACTTGGCGATGGCGAAAAAACAAAAGCATTTTTGGAAACTGTTTCAATTTTTTGTTTTGTTGGAAACTGACCAAAAAACAAAACCATTAAATCAACAAATATTAAAAGAAAGAGAGCAAATAGGTACTTTTTGACAACAGTGTACACTGAAGAACATCTACGACAGTGTAATACATTGAGTAGGCATTTGGCCATAAATATTATTCAGAATATTCCGGAATACTTGTTTGGCCATGAAGACCAAAAATGTATTCCGGAATATGTTATCACAATTTTTTTTTCTTTTCTTTTTGAAAAACACCTCTTAAGGTGTTTTCACTTTTTTTGCACACAATTTTTCCTATTACTTTACAAAAAAGTACAACCAAAGTCTAAAATATTTTTGAAAATACTATGGCCAAACACAACTCCAACTCCATTTTCAAATTAAAAAAAAAAACAAGTAAAGTGAATACGTTTTAAGTTTTCATGGCCAAACGGGTCCTAAGGACTTGCCTGAACACTGACAACATAGTAACAAAATCTCAGGGGCTACTGACAACCGATATACCATGTGCTGCAGCATGCCAATCATTCTATTTACCACCAATTAGAGTATTTGGCGGAAAGACTAGGCATACAAAATATAAGACGATAACATAAGCCCACACCTACCATAAAATGCATTGAACTTGGTAATATATTTTGATAGAATTGAATGCAGATAATAGAACTGAGGTTTACTTTAACAAGGTTTGATAACAACTGCGCGTAAATGAAGTATGCATTTCGCATCAACACCTTAGACTAAACAAAATACAGGAACACTTTCAATTGTCTTCCTCAGTTTTGTGAGGATAGAAATCTCTTCACATTGATGAATAATCTTCTTTGGCTTTCCTAGATTGGTGCTTCTCGGGATTTCTCACAATTAAGCCCAAAAGCCCTGAAGCGAGGCTCAAAACACGTTGAGCGCTTCGCTCAAAGCATGTTGAGAGCTTCAGTCAAAACACGTCTAGAGCTTCGCCTCACTTAATGTGCGCCTCACCGCTTCAGTGTTGTCGTTAAGGATCTAAAAAAAACGTTTCCTAGCGAATGAGCGTTTCCTTAAGAGGCAGCACTAAACAATTAATATTTTACTTTTTCTAAAAAAAAAAAATCAATCTTTTTGTCCATATATTTAATATTGATATTTATGGTTATTAAATCCTGGATTAAACATATATGTCTGTATCTCTAATCTTTAACTCCATTCGCGCCTTTTCTCTTTAAAGCCCACGCTTTATTTGCGCTTAAATCGCCAACAGACCTACAGCTTTTTTTTTGCGCTTCCTTTTCTCTTTAAAGCCCACTCTTTATTTGCACGTAAATGGCCAACAGACCTAGAGCTTTTTTTTTGCGCTTCCTTTTCTCTTTAAAGCCCGCGCTTCATTTGCGCTTAAATCGCCAACTGACCTAGAGCTTTTTTTTGCGCTTCCTTTTCTCTTTAAAGTCCACGCTTTATTTGCGCATAAATTGCCAACAGACCTAGAGCTTCTTCTTTTTCGCTTCCTTTTCTAATCGCCAACAGACCTAGAGCATTTTTTTGCGCTTTTAGTTTTTGATAACACTGTCTCTAAGCAAATCCATAAAAATCCTAAAGTTCAACGGCAGAGCCAACAATTGAAGATGTGATGCTACTCTATTCGCTCCAAAATAAACTCAGACTCACGCCAATAATAACTTGCATATACTTATGACTAGTCCATACTTATACGGCAAGATCAAATGTCTATAAATGGGGCGGCCTGGTGGTTCTAAGAATGTAAAAACTAAATACCATACACAATCTAAAGGACATTTTCAAGAAGTAATGCACACCAGACACAACCTTTATACACTGTATACTAGCGCGTAATTCAGAATAAACTAACTCATTCAAAACAGTCAAAGAAACATTTCGATTATAAAAATACAACACAGCTGTATCAAATTCACTCAATAATTAAACAAACCATCAAAACTACCAAAAAAGTGGCACAACAACAATCAATGTAAAAAATTACCCTTGCTGGCACTGATGAGGAAAAATCCATCAGGAGTGATTGGACTATAAAACAGATCAACAACAGGACGAGAATGCCCATGACAAACAAGCGGTGCCACAACTTTCTTCTTATCCATTACTCCCAAATATTCTAATTAAAAAAAAAAACAAATTTATATCTACGAGAAACCCAACCCAGCGCCGAATCGAAAATTGATCACAGAAAAAAAAAAGTCCCCAAATGATCAAACAAAAAAATTGAAAAGATCTACAAATCAGAATGATAAATATAGAAAGAAATTATATGTATGTATAGATGATATAGATGTGTGTATAGATTGGGGAACTGGCGCGATTGAAAAAAAAAGGTGGGAAACCCTAATTTTGAGATTTGATGGATCCACACCTTTCTAACCCTATCAAACTACACATATAAAGAAGGAGGCCCTAAGGATAGATAGATCAGAATTATTGGTGAATTAAGATAGGAAATATAATAAAATTAGGAAGATACAGGGGGAAAAAATCATAGAAAAATAAAAAAAAAATTATACTGAAACTATAGGGCTTGGCGCAGGGAAGACATTGCGGCAAACAAGATCTAATATAGTCTCTTCACACACACCCTAACCCATAACCCCCAACCCCCCACCTCTATACATTTGTAGTTTTGTATACATTGTTTATACATTATTTATTGTTAAATAAATTGTATTGTTGATTTTAATCTTAGTTTATCACTTGGATAGAGTAAATTAATATGATTTGAAGTAATTTTGTAAGAAATATATATGTCTATTAATATTTGAATGTTCTATTATTTGATTCAGAAAGTTATCTGTCGAGAAAGTTCGTTAGTTTTGGCAGATGATGAGGTGAGAGTTTATTCAAAATTTAGTTACAGTAGTTGTCACATGGAGAGTCGAAATTGATGGCGAGTTGATTGAGCTTTGAGGGTTGTGATTAATCAGTTATGTCAGCTCAGTTGATTCGATTACACAACTTGATCGAAGTAAACATGTGATAAATCTAAATCTTGTTATTTTGGACATTTCGTTATTTCATCCTCAAAGTTATTTGTTGAGAAAGTTCGTTAGTTTTGGCAGATAATGAGTTAGGGGGTTATTCAAATTTTAGTTACAATAATTATCGTCACTCACGTGGAGGATCGAGATTGATGGTGAGTGCATGAGCATTGAAGGTTGGGATTAGTCAGCTCAATCAATTGATTGCACGCTATATGTGACAGACTATCAGGGGCGAAGAGACATTAAAAGTGTGTTTGATATGACGGAAAATATTTTTTGAAAAATGTTTTTGAATTTTCTCATGTTTGGTTGGCTTAAATGTTTTGAAAAATATTTTTTCAAATTAACTTATTTTCCTCAAATTTAGAGAAAAAGACTTTCCTTCAAAAAATAAGAAAAATACTTTTCATAACTCTTTTTCAACCTTACTCTGAAGTTGAATGTTCATACAACTCTAAAAAACACCACCCCTACCCCGGATATTCAACCTCTGCTACCCCACCACCACCACCACCACCCCCAATACAAAACACATATTTAATTTTTTTTAAAAGATTTCAAATTTTTTTCTTACTTCATCCTCTACCTCGCCCCCCACCCCCAACTAGCCCTCCCTTTGAAAGAATATTTAACTTTTTAAAAAGAAAAAAAAAATAAAATCTTACCCCACCTTCTAAGGAGTATAAAATTTTTAGATGTTTTTTATTTTTTTTAAATCAATTTTTTTCTTACTCCACCCTCACATCCTACCCCGACCCCCCACCCCTCCGCGTACAAAGAAAAATTATTATAATTTTCTTTTTGCAAAAAAACTCAAAACATTTTTTTACCCCATTCGTATCACCTATTTTGACCCCCTTCTACACACACATACTAAACCCCTTAATTTTTTTTAAATTTTAATTAATTTTTTTTTAAGTTTCGAAACTTTTTTCCCCACCCTTCTTACCCTATTCGTTTTCATTATTTTTGTTAAATAGTACTATACACCAATACTTTTAGAAAATATTTTCCTACTTGTATAGCAAAAATACGAATATAAGTAAGAAACTTATTTTTCTAAAAAATATTTCCAGCCTCCATATTGAACACACCCTAAAAAAATATTTTTCAAAGCCAAAAATTATTTTTATAAAAAATATTTTTCAAAGTCAAAAATTATTTTTATAAAAAATATTTTTCTACTCTTTAGTTAAATACTAAAATATATTTTCTAAAAAATATTTTTTCATTCACCAACCAAACACTAAAAAATATCAACTTTTTTTTTCATAAAAATATTTTTCTAAAAAATATTTTCCTACATACGAACACACTCTAAATTTGCACGGTTTCTTCTTCTCCAAAAACCTTTTCCTTCTCCCCGATTTATTTATTTCTAGTCTCTTCTTTTTTTCTTGAGACCCTGAACTTGTGACCAAAACTTACTTTAGATCCTAAACTAATCGGGTAATTATTTACCCCTTCAACAACTTTAAAGTGAATTAATTTCTCCCTCTATGACTGACGTGACCAAAAAAAAAAAACAATAACTTTTTTTTTAATAAAAAGGGCCCACTTTTTTTTTATTTTATATATATATATATATAAAGTAACCATGTCTTTTTTATCTTTTCCAAATCCACCGTCTTCTTCATCTTTTCCAAATCCCCTCCCCTGTTTCCATCACCCCCACCCCACAACACAACACCGTTTCTTTCTCTATTTTTTTCGTAACCCGCCCCCCTCCACCCTGCTTCTTCATATGAGGCGAAACCATAAGAAATTTCGTAAAAGGTGAAATTGAATGCTTTGAGAAGTTTTTTGAACTGAATTTTTTATGTTTTTGAGTTAAAAAATTGTGAAATTTATGGTACTTGATAGAAAATTTGTGTCAAAATTATCTCAAAGTTGACAAATTTGTTGTTTTAGTAATTTTGTTTTGCCTTTTGACAAGGGTGGTTGACCCCAAAATTTAATTATGAAAAATGGAACCGAAGGGTGGTTGAATCCAAAATTCTGGAAATCTTGATTAAAAGATACAGAATTTATAAATTCTTGATTAAAAAAGTTATTCTGGAATGATGAAATCGTTTCTAGAATGATGAAATCTTTTTCAAAAAAGTTATTTACTCACACATAGCATCTTTGTTAATGTTGGCTGTTAAAAACGTTGAGGGAGTTAGAATTCAAGGTTGAAATAGTATTTTAAGGGAGGAAAAAACATAAATTGATGTCTTTATGGTTGTTCTCTTGATGGTGTTAATGGAAAAAAAAATGAAGGGGAAGGCTTTTTCGTGGCAGGGGTGGGGGTTCGAAGGGGTGAAAGAGAGAGGGCGGGGAGTGGGGGATCTAACTGAAGAAGAAGGAGGGGTGGGGTGTGTGAAGAAGAAAGGAGATTTTTTTTTTCATTATTATATATATATATATACGTGACATCATTTTTAAAACAAATATTTACGTGGCAATGACGTGACAATGACATGACAGTGTCGTGGACGCGTGTGTAGTGCACCTCCCTTTGTGAGAGTGATAATATTTTTTAAGGGAATATTTAATTCACTTAAAAGTTGTTAAGGGGGTATATAATTTCCTGACTAGTTAAGGGTATAAAGTAAGTTTCGGCTGCAAGTTCAAGGGTGTTTCAATATATTATCTCTTTTTTCTTCCATTTCAGCTTATCTATCGAGCTAAAGAGCAACAGTTCAATTTTTTCATTTTCAGTTATTTTCGTTATTAGCTTATGAGTTACTGTTTGATGGACAATAAAATTTCGAGTCATAAAAATAAGTAATCAAGACAAGAAAAATATTGCAATAATCAATTTATTGATTTCAATGTGAGTGTCTCTGATTCGCCTTTTCAAATATAAATTGAAGGATTTAAAGTTTGATCTTGAATTTAAACTTGATTTGTTGATTTGAGGGACTTGATCTTGACTTGTACTTGAATTCAAGGACTTTTGAGCTTGTTCTTGAATATTGTGGTCCTGATCTTGAATCTTGATGAACTTAATTTGTATGTTTGAGCTTTGTAAAGAAATTGCGGCATTTGATCCACGAGCTTTCTCCTGCTTTATTGTTCTGGGAGTCCTTTTTTGAATTATAAGACCCATATTTATAGTTGTAGAAAGGAAAAAGATGATGAAGATGAACTTCCTTTGACCAATCAAATTCAAATGACATGACGCCTTTTATAGGTTTTTGATTTCACTAGGCCTGCTGCATCATTTTGACATGTGACATGGTTCTATTGGTTCTTTCACTTGACTTGGCATGCCATGTCATTTAACACGTGACACTTATTTAGGCCTCTAGAATCTGACAATATATTAAGTTTAGCAAAGTGGGCTCATTATTTGTAGCTTAAATCAATGGGTTAGCCCAATAAAAATTGAACTTTAATTAAATCCATATATGTTTGGACTTAAATAATCAAAGGAAAATGATAGAAACGACACTTCAAATTAAAATATTTCTACGAAAATTGCCATAAAATTTAAATTTCATTTTCTAACCATTTCAATTTGTTGGGTTGTTCTATACTGTTTCTAGACTCCTTCTATATAGTTTCCATACATATCTTATACATGTAAATATTCTATACTTCATTATACAGTTTTGATGCACAATTTATATAATAATCGTATTTTTTATTTTACACATTTTATGCCATAATTATATAATTTATATATATATATATATATATATATATATATATATATATATATATATATATATATATATATATATATATATATTCTACACATATACATATTTGATAGAACTATACATATATCTTATATAGATACATATTCTATATAACAATTACATCATTTTTATATAATTATATTTAATTATTATTTCTAAATAATAAAAAAATAGAATATTTTTTCAGTTAAAAAATTTATAGGAAAAAAACAACTGAAATATTTTTAAAAAGACCGAATGACCAAGTTGAAAACTGTATCAGTATTGTATATGGACTGTATCTGAATTACGTGGATCAAAATGACCCAAATAAGGAAACAACTATAAAGTGAAAATAATATACCCGACTAGCCACTTTTTGGAAAGATATCAAACTTGGACTATTTGTTTTAAAAAGTGTTATAGAGTGTCCTTTTCCCAACAGTTAATCCAATTCTATTGATCCACTATATTTGTTTGGGACTAATCTATTTTGAATTTAACATAATTCGAATTTCGTATGAATTTTAATTTAATAAAATTTTGTTGCCACACTGTTCATTTTCATTTTTTAGTTACTATTAGCTAAGGAGTTACTGTTCAATTTCTCATTTTTAGTTTTTTTTTTTTTTTTTTGGGTAAAAAGTTATTTTTGTTATTATTTTGTTTTTCATTTTCAGTTATTTTCGTTATTAGCTCATGAGTTGCTATTTAATTTTCTCATTTTCGATTATTTTTGTTATTAGCTGAGGAGTTACTGTTCATTTTATTTCAATGATTTTCTAGCTTAGTTTGTATTTTAATTTTTAGTTATTTTCGTTATTAGCTCATGAGTTACTGTTTAATTTTCTCATTTTCGATTATTTTTTTTATTAGCTCAGAAATTACTGTTTTTTTTTTCTAATAATTTCCTAGTTTATTTTGTATTTCAATTTAGTTCGTAGTATGATTGAATATTGTCCCAAAAAAGACTCGTTATTTTAAAATTATTTTGTGATCACTAAATTTCTCTTTCTAGTTTATTTTAGATAAATATAACTTTTTATATATAGTAATCCTTTAATTAAAATATACAAAATTTAATTTTTTTCCTTATTTATACATTTCAGCCCAGTCAACCTAAAACAATTGAATTAAGATGGATGAAATAATTTTGAATCACTTTAACAATAGAAGTTTATAACATGTTTGATCAAACCTAATTTTTCTTAGATGAGTGCATTTTTACAAAAATAAAATGTTTGATCAAATTTTTAAGAGAAGATAAGTGTTTTTTGAGGAATAGTAAAAGCTAAAACAAATACTAGCCTTTTTCCTAAAAGTATTTTTTGAGGAAACACTTTAAAAAAGTTTGATCAAATGATAACTGTTGTTCAAAAGGGATTTTTTGAACTCATTAGTCAATCATAAACTGTTTTTTATCAATTTTTTTTTTTTAAAAAGCACTCTTAAAAAAAAAATTCAAAATAAATTAATTTTATATGCTTGGTCAAACAGACTACTTAATCAATAAAGGCTGGTGCTTATGTAACCTAAAATTTACCACTAAGTCAAGTGTGAGAAAATGACTGAATTAGGAAAATTATTTCATATGATGGTCCAATGAATGTGATCCACATTATCTTCACTGTGGTCATCATGCATAACAACTCTGAGTTTTCACACCACTAAAAGATGTGGTGCGAGTTTTCACGATGTGGTGTAGTGACTGAGGCTACTTCTCCTTTAATCAGAGGTCTCGGATTCGAGCCCTGAGTATGGAAAAATCATTGATAGGAAGCGCTATCCCCTGAATGGGGCCCTACCCGACACGAATTTGAATTAGTCGGACTCCAATGCAGGTACCAGACACCGAATAGAAAAAAAAAAAAACTCTAGTTTTCACAAACATCTTGTCCTAAGCTCATGTATATCACTAAACTCAACATTTGTGGTGTTCGGCTTTGGGTTTTCATCAGCAAGTATTCACTATTCTATATATGGGCCGGGGCCTTAGTTTTAGCCTTTCGGCTTTCTTAAGCAAGCACAAATATTGATAAATATAGCCTTTACTGGCAAACTTTTCGTTCATATCTTTGAAACATAGCATTACGGAGTATCAAGTTTTACAAAGTAAAATTTCATTTAGAATTTTCTAATTTCACTACTATAATTTGAAACTTTGGTTAACAACTAGAGTATATTTTAACGAGGAATGAAAACAACTATGTGTGAATTTTACTCCATGTAATTACATAATGTATCATATTACATTGTACTATATTATTTTATGTTTAATTTTCTCATTTTCGATTTTTTTTTTATTAGCTCAGAAATTACTGTTTTTTTTTTTTTTAATAATTTCCTAGTTTATTTTGTATTTCAATTTAGTTCGTAGTATGATTGAATATTGTCCCAAAAAATACTCGTTATTTTAAAATTATTTTGTGATCACTAAATTTCTCTTTCTAGTTTATTTTAGATAAATATAACTTTTTATATATAGTAATCCTTTAATTAAAATATACAAAATTTAAATTTTTTCCTTATTTATACATTTCAGCCCAGTCAACCTAAAACAATTGAATTAAGATGGATGAAATAATTTTGAATCACTTTAACAATAGAAGTTTATAACATGTTTGATCAAACCTAATTTTTCTTAGATGAGTGCATTTTTACAAAAATAAAATGTTTGATCAAATTTTTAAGAGAAGATAAGTGTTTTTTGAGGAATAGTAAAAGCTAAAACAAATACTAGCCTTTTTCCTAAAAGTATTTTTTGAGGAAACACTTTAAAAAAGTTTGATCAAATGATAACTGTTGTTCAAAAGGGATTTTTTGAACTCATTAGTCAATCATAAACTGTTTTTTATCAAATTTTTTTTTTTAAAAAGCACTCTTAAAAAAATAATTCAAAATAAATTAATTTTATATGCTTGGTCAAACAGACTACTTAATCAATAAAGGCTGGTGCTTATGTAACCTAAAATTTACCACTAAGTCAAGTGTGAGAAAATGACTGAATTAGGAAAATTATTTCATATGATGGTTCAATGAATGTGATCCACATTATCTTCACTGTGGTCATCATGCATAACAACTCTGAGTTTTCACACCACTAAAAGATGTGGTGCGAGTTTTCACGATGTGGTGTAGTGACTGAGGCTACTTCTCCTTTAATCAGAGGTCTCGGATTCGAGCCCTGAGTATGGAAAAATCATTGATAGGAAGCGCTATCCCCTGAATGGGGCCCTACCCGACACGAATTTGAATTAGTCGGACTCCAATGCAGGTACCAGACACCGAATAGAAAAAAAAAAAAACTCTAGTTTTCACAAACATCTTGTCCTAAGCTCATGTATATCACTAAACTCAACATTTGTGGTGTTCGGCTTTGGGTTTTCATCAGCAAGTATTCACTATTCTATATATGGGCCGGGGCCTTAGTTTTAGCCTTTCGGCTTTCTTAAGCAAGCACAAATATTGATAAATATAGCCTTTACTGGCAAACTTTTCGTTCATATCTTTGAAACATAGCATTACGGAGTATCAAGTTTTACAAAGTAAAATTTCATTTAGAATTTTCTAATTTCACTACTATAATTTGAAACTTTGGTTAACAACTAGAGTATATTTTAACGAGGAATGAAAACAACTATGTGTGAATTTTACTCCATGTAATTACATAATGTATCATATTACATTGTACTATATTATTTTATGTTTAATTTTCTCATTTTCGATTTTTTTTTTATTAGCTCAGAAATTACTGTTTTTTTTTTTTTTAATAATTTCCTAGTTTATTTTGTATTTCAATTTAGTTCGTAGTATGATTGAATATTGTCCCAAAAAATACTCGTTATTTTAAAATTATTTTGTGATCACTAAATTTCTCTTTCTAGTTTATTTTAGATAAATATAACTTTTTATATATAGTAATCCTTTAATTAAAATATACAAAATTTAAATTTTTTCCTTATTTATACATTTCAGCCCAGTCAACCTAAAACAATTGAATTAAGATGGATGAAATAATTTTGAATCACTTTAACAATAGAAGTTTATAACATGTTTGATCAAACCTAATTTTTCTTAGATGAGTGCATTTTTACAAAAATAAAATGTTTGATCAAATTTTTAAGAGAAGATAAGTGTTTTTTGAGGAATAGTAAAAGCTAAAACAAATACTAGCCTTTTTCCTAAAAGTATTTTTTGAGGAAACACTTTAAAAAAGTTTGATCAAATGATAACTGTTGTTCAAAAGGGATTTTTTGAACTCATTAGTCAATCATAAACTGTTTTTTATCAAATTTTTTTTTTTAAAAAGCACTCTTAAAAAAATAATTCAAAATAAATTAATTTTATATGCTTGGTCAAACAGACTACTTAATCAATAAAGGCTGGTGCTTATGTAACCTAAAATTTACCACTAAGTCAAGTGTGAGAAAATGACTGAATTAGGAAAATTATTTCATATGATGGTTCAATGAATGTGATCCACATTATCTTCACTGTGGTCATCATGCATAACAACTCTGAGTTTTCACACCACTAAAAGATGTGGTGCGAGTTTTCACGATGTGGTGTAGTGACTGAGGCTACTTCTCCTTTAATCAGAGGTCTCGGATTCGAGCCCTGAGTATGGAAAAATCATTGATAGGAAGCGCTATCCCCTGAATGGGGCCCTACCCGACACGAATTTGAATTAGTCGGACTCCAATGCAGGTACCAGACACCGAATAGAAAAAAAAAAAAACTCTAGTTTTCACAAACATCTTGTCCTAAGCTCATGTATATCACTAAACTCAACATTTGTGGTGTTCGGCTTTGGGTTTTCATCAGCAAGTATTCACTATTCTATATATGGGCCGGGGCCTTAGTTTTAGCCTTTCGGCTTTCTTAAGCAAGCACAAATATTGATAAATATAGCCTTTACTGGCAAACTTTTCGTTCATATCTTTGAAACATAGCATTACGGAGTATCAAGTTTTACAAAGTAAAATTTCATTTAGAATTTTCTAATTTCACTACTATAATTTGAAACTTTGGTTAACAACTAGAGTATATTTTAACGAGGAATGAAAACAACTATGTGTGAATTTTACTCCATGTAATTACATAATGTATCATATTACATTGTACTATATTATTTTGATAAATATAATATTTGAATAGATTGTATTGTTTTAAGCCGTTACGTAATGTCTCACACACAAAATCTGAAGAATAAACTTTCTATATTGTAGAGAAAAGTTATATGATATGGGTTAGAGTGTTTATAAAGAAGGTAGATAAAACGAGAGGAAAATAAAGGTAACTACGCGACCATAATGAATCGATTGTTACATAAAATATGACAATCGTATTTTCTACTTACAACGCAAGTCCCTCTATTCAATGATATCTTTGCTTCTTGAATTTAAAATTTCAATATTCAAATCAAAATGCACCGGTGACACAATAGTTTAAAGTTGAGTGCTGTAAGATCATATAAATGCTTCACTGGCCCTGGAATTAATTTTCTACTTACAAGTCAAACACTGTCACATAAATTGAAGATGAAAATCATAATAGTTAATATATAACATGATATATATATACTAGATTATGGTACGTGCGTTGCACGTGTATCAAATATTTTTTAAAAATAAAATTATGTAGAAAATTTATTAATTGTGCATGTGTTGTTTTATTAAATCTAAAAACATTAAGAAAATTACGCAAAATTTTCAAGATTAAAAAATGCAGTTTATTAAAGCTGAATTTTGTCCTCATACTTACTTATTTTCTATTTTTAAAATAATGTATTTCTATGAAGATTTATTTTTATTGTTAGGCATTTATATATTTATACTTTGCGTAAAATAGAATATAATGAAATGATTTATAATAACATAAAATATATAATTTAATCATAAATCGTAACAATTAATTTTTTAATTTTGTACTCATTTAAAATATAGTTTATATAAGTTGATAAATAGTGAGTTAAATTTATATAAAATTTTAAAATTTTATGTATGTAAACAAGAATTTTTTTTTTAAAACAAATTTTTGGTGGTCCGTTAGGACCTTTTTTATTAACATCAGACTCTTAATGTTTTATACAAACAGATTAGGTCCAAAATTGGGTCCACAAAAGACCCGACCCAAACAGAAAAAGGGAATCTCAAAAGTTTCCTAAATGTCTCTGTAAGTTTGGATTTGAGTAGAGTATCAAATACTCTTTCTGTTCCATCTGTCTGCAACAATGGTGGTGGCGTGTTGCCATATTCGAAGCTCCATTTCCTCCTTCTGTGGCGGTGAATTGGAGCAAATATCTTTCTATCAACTTCACCTCTGTCAGGTAGTGTCATCTTCATTTAATTTGTGGAATTTGAACGCTAACTGATGCTTCTTCTCTTTTGTTTTTAGGTGGTATTGGGTATCTCTCATGACCAGATCATATTTTTTTCACCCAGATCCCGAGCTCTCTCTTTGTAAGGTGATTGAAGGGTTTCGTTAAAAG
This sequence comes from Capsicum pubescens, assembly GCA_030864215.1. Classification (NCBI taxonomy): domain Eukaryota; kingdom Viridiplantae; phylum Streptophyta; class Magnoliopsida; order Solanales; family Solanaceae; genus Capsicum; species Capsicum pubescens. The sequence continues at coordinate 6,787,974 of CM061540.1, read as the reverse complement.
GGTCCAATAATTTGATTAATAATAATAAAGAAAAAGAATTAGGAAAGTAAAAACTCCAGAAGTTTCACTGCAATTCTCTCCTTCCTTACATATTTCCTCTTTCTTTATTTTGATACTCAAAAAATTGATGAATAAGGTGAAATCATGAAGCTTAAACTTGAACATTTACTGGAAAGTATGTTCCTACTGCATTCATTGAAGGACGGTATGTCAAATTTTGCGTGTAATTCCATCTTCTTTCGTTGTTTCTTTTTTTTTTAGGCTTTAACTCGTTTGAATATATATATTTTTTTAATTACATTTTGTATGTTTTGATTCTCTTAAAACCACTATTGCATTATATGTTCCTAGTTTGATTTTTTGATCCTCCTTTTGCTTTGCATGTTCAAAGATTTCATTTTTAAAAGGCATTCTGATTTAATTTCTTGTTTCAGGTGTGATTTGTTGGATTTTTACATATAATATGTGTCCGGTGTGCTTAATATTGTCAATTTTGAATATCCTGATGTTTGCATGTCAGTTGAGATATTTGAATTTGAGGTATGGGATAAAAATAGAAGCAGGTAAAGTAAATAGAAATATTATGATTTGGTTTGTCATTTCAGGGTTACTATTGTTATTTCTTTTTTGAAAAATTGAATTTGAGGGATGTTTGTGTACTAAATTTAGAATCTAATTAGTAGTACTTGAACTCGTCATTTAAAATTTATAACTCATAAAGTTAAAATCTCGACTCCATCCCAAACTTTGAACTCATAGAAATTGGCATAACTGGTGCCAATGGAAGTCTGTTGTTCATAGCTCGTCGCTGCTTTGGTATTTGATGTTTCATTTGTAATCTAGTGTGTGTTGTGTATTGTTAGATGGATACAGATAGGACGATGTTCAATTAGACAGATGCCAAATAAATTTTGTTCTTTAATAGTAATAGATATTTGGAATCTAATTAGTAACAGATGCATGCCATGTATTTGAATATAGACTTTTTTTTACTGGACGTTGGTTAATTAACATGTATTTTTACTCTATTACACCACTTAACGATCATATATTGTATTGATTTTATGTAAATACCCGATGCAGATAAGTATTTTTCCGTGAACAGCGTGGTCTCACATAGTTGGCCCCGGTTTGATTGGATTGTGTATATTTATAGTTGAACCTGAAATTGGTTAGTGTGCACTTGGTTCCACAAAGCTGCATCTGTCTGTGTTGTCATATATGTGTATGTGAAGCTGACTCATTTATTCAAATGGGTGGTCTTTCATTATGCAGAAGGTGGCAAGGCTGTTGATAGCACAGGTGTTGACTGTGATATCGCAGAGGCAGAAGTCAGCACTAAGGGAAGCATACAAGAACAAGAAGTACCTGCCTCTCGACCTTCTTCCCAAGAAGACCAGAGCCATCCGTAGACGTCTTACAAAGCATCAAGCAATTGAATCCGGACCCTGATTCTTATGGATACGTTGATAATCTTTTAATAATTGAAAGAACTACATAATGATCTGCTTTCTTTGGTAATAGTTTGTTAGTTTTGTACTCGGTTCTTCAAATGTGATGCATCAATTTATTTTATTATAATTATTGACATTATAGTTTTTTTTTCCAGTGTGTTACAGTTATATGCCACTAATTTGCCTTAAAAGACATAGTTTAGTATTAGAAGGAATTCAACCTGGATAGAGCAAAACGGATATAAATGATTCAAATAGCGGAACCCAACTGAATTGGAAATGAAGTATAGTTGATCAAAATGATTTTGCATAGCATCTTCTTATCTCTGTGTTATTTATTATCATGCTTGAAAGTAAAAAGTTGTGTACATTTATCACTATGGTGCATCTAAATCTTTATTGGCACTGTACTGCTTCGTTCTTTTGAAGAAGTAAAAAATTATATTTACCATCAATGGTCTGTCATGTGCCAATTTACTTTTGAAAAAAGAATTTCATGTCGTATTGGGTTGTGCAAAATGCTCAACCCAACTCTCATATTTGCATAAATGCCTTCACAAGTTTAAGTATGTTGACATTTGTGTGTCATTTATACCCTTTCCATTATAGTACTCAGCAGTTTGCTTGATTAAAGAAGGACATAAGAAGTTAAGAGGAAATCCAAGGAAAGAAAAGAAATAGAAAAATAGTATAAAAGAAAAGAAATATAAACTGTTCATTTTTATTCTATTTAGCTCTGAATTATGATGTGAAAGTAATGAATATTAGTTGATGTCCATTCTCCAGTGGTTATTCTGTTGTACTAATAATTTGGAAGTATAAATGTTTCAATCACTCTCACCCTAACAACCACCAATGACATGCAGGTGTGAATAAACATTTAGACGTCAGTATACCTTATGGGTTTGGAGTAATATAAGGTCATTTATTAATTTTCCATGCCTCTGTTGCTTGAATCTGTGCAATTTGGAATATTGGGGGTATTAGCTCTAGTATTCTTGAAACTGTCTTTTTATAATTACATTGTATGCAGTTCATTGTTACAAAAAAAAATTATATATTGTATATAGTTTGTCAGACAACAACACTTGATTTCTTGGCAAAATATCAGTTTGATTTCAATCTGTGCGTATGTGAAGGTAAGTCCTTAACACCTTGGTTCTTCTCTTGGACAACTTAATGACATTGTATCATGTTGCAATTGGCTATTTTTATTAGCTGCTAGTTGGGTATAATTCTGAAAGTTAAGGTTTTTATTGATTACTTGGGTGATATGGTGGAATGGTGTTTTGGATTTGAAATGAGTTTGTTCTGGACTTCTGGTTTTAGCTGAAAGTGTTCCGTCTGACATTAACATGAATATTGATATATGATTGCACTTTAGGAACAAAATAGCAAAATTTGGAGGAACAAATAAGCAGAAAAGTAGTTGGCCAGTCACAAATTTCAAAAGCAAAAATGTTGCAGGAGTTTAAAAGGTACTCGCTCTGTCCTATTTTATGTGGTACCCTTTTACAGAATCACCAACTTGATAAACAACAACAATGGTAGATCCTGAAACAACCATCATTACCACCAACGTTACCAACATTGCTTTTTAGCAGAAACTCATAGGCAGTACACTTTGCAATGACTTGGAAAGTAGTTGAATCTAAAGTAACTATGTATCCTCAGAACCTGCAAACACGAATATTTGAAGTTAGTCTGATATTACATAATTAGAAGTGTAGTTAATATTTTGTATCAAGAAATCATATGTATTATGTCTTACCTAATATCTCTCTGTAGACGATGTTTTTGCTGTATGTGCCTTTCTTGCGCTTTGGCTGCTCCATCATAACCAAAACCTTAGTTGTTGACATTGATACCCCCCTCGATAGTGCAATGTATAGTTGTCCATGTGAAAAACTATGTTGTGGCAAGTACAGTCCAACAGTTGGTATTGTTTGACCTTGTGCTTTGTTAATCGTCATTGAAAAACATAGCCGCACTAGAAATTATTTTCTAATAAATTTGAATGGGTAACCTTCATTTTCGGAAGGTGATAGCTGGATTCGTGGAATAAATACATGTTTGAAAGTATTTTGGCCCATCATTATTTAAGCATGTATGACGTTGGTGTCAAAACCTCTGCATATCATTCTCGTGCCATTACACAAGCCACTGAAAGCATCTAAATTTCTTAGTAACATGATAGGCACATTTTTCTTCAATACCAATATGCATAAAAGTAAAAGTTACTTTGATAAGCAATTTCACTTAAGAAAGATATTGAATGATAATTGAAGTTTTATAATTATAAGTTTGAAATTAAGTACATAGTAATATGTTTGTGGAGTAAATAACTAACTATTTCTGAAAAATATTTAATTATAAGGGATACATCAGCCTATGTTTAAATCTCTGTACATTGAGTGTTGCCCGAAAAGTTTCCATCCCTCTTGTAGTTCCTGTCAGCTGCACTAATTAGTATTATTTTCTTTTTATCTTGTTAACTGAAGTATTCTATGAGCATTTGGTTTTATGATATACTGTTAGTGTCCATTTGTGTTCAATGGACTCAAGTTATAATTTTATCTTGCAGGATTAGTATCAACAACCTTCTGTGCAAGAATCAATTCGTAAAGATCTTCATGGAAATGAATTGAAGTTTCTCGATAAAATTTGTCGTTAGTTTCTGTTTAAATTGTTGATACAATAATATTACAGTGAAATACAATCATACGCTACTAAATATTGAAGAATATACCCGTGTGGAGGTAGACTGTACCACTTTACAAGCTAAAAGAAACTGGTGTACATCTATGTTTATATTTAGTTATGAAAATATTTTCCATGCGATGATTTGAAAGTTCATTTCTCGTCATGTTCCAAATAATTTTTCTTGCCAGGTTCTCATGTTTATTTAGTTTTTTGTAGGTGACAGAATCTAAAGATTTTACTGAGTTAACAAACAAAGAACCATGGCACTAATCAACAAAGCTGGCTGTAAAATCAGAAATGTTGTTTGGGAAGCGTGGAAAGAGTGGCTAGGTAGCTTTGAATCTGGATCTAGCAGGAGTTGTATGGTTTGTAAAAATACAACTTGGTGTGGAGGTGAGCAGAAGATTAAATGTTTTGAAATCTTTTACTGCTTCTAATTTGTTATAGTCATCTTACATGTGAATCTATTTCTAGGTTGAAATGGGTGGCTGCAAGGCACCTATAACAACATTTATTGTTGAACCATTTGTTCCCCATGACCAAGAATATTACCTTTCCATAGTCTCTGAAAGGTTGGGGTGCACAATTAGATTTTCAGAATGTGGAGGCATTGAGATTGAAGAGAGCTGGGACAAGGTTAGTTGTTCCAAAACGTTTACTCTTTTCGCTTATCTTAAAACTATTTGTTAGTTTTTTTGGCAAAACTGGTTACTCTACTCATTCTGGTAATATCCAGGAAGTCAAGTTATTTTCTTTTATCCTGTAATAACAAGATTTTCTTTTCTCCTGTTATCTCTTTCCTCTGTCATAAATTCCATTATAAAATAGGAACATTTAATATAATTCATTTGAACTATATAATATAATTTTTAGCTTAATTCAGAAAACTGAATATATGCAATTGTTGTTAGTAGATAGAATATTGATTCTAAAATACAATCCTATGCTACTCAATATGAAAGAGTCTACCTGTGTTCTATAACTGAGAAACTACTGTTAATGGACTGTGGTCATGGAATGACACCTTAATTTGGTCCAAGATTTGCAAAACAAATCGGTAGCCAGGTAAAATAATGTCACTTTAGTTTTTCCAACAATATTTCACTACCTTCTTAATTCAATTATGAAGTATAGCATTCTAATTTGTATATCAATGTGTTATTTCTGTTCCTATCTGTTTATCGTGCTGTTATGTAGTTTTTATTCTATTTCTTTTAGTCGAGATCAAACATAATCTCATATTAGTAAATATGTAAGAACGTACCTGTGGGGAGGTAGACCGTTTGGTGTTAGAGTATTTAAGTAATCTTCCTGATAGTAGTTGTTTGTATCATCCTCTGCAGAGTCGAAACTAAGAAACATTCTGGTTTCACCAGGAAATCTAGAAATTAACATTTCATTTAGCTGGTCAACGTATTCATTTCTACTAGCTAAGATAGCCCGTTCAGTCATGTATTTTGCAGAACTTGCACTTTCAGCCAATGATGGAAATATTTTCTCTATTAAGGCATCTGAACCAGTGCTATTACTCTTAGTTTCAATAACCAATTGTCTTGGAAGTTGATACAAGTTTGATCTCGTAGATGGACCCTTTTTGTGTATGTCAAAGGCAACCAAGAGAAGGCCCGAGCTTAAGTGTGGGAGAAGCCAAAAACCACCCCTATGTGTGAACTAAAGGGGTGGCCTTGAAGCCTTATTTATTAAAAGGGCACCTTTGTCATTTTAAGTCTTTTGGGGAATGTAATATAAATAGAACCACTTAGGGTTTTATTCACTTAGTTGATCATATTTTGAGATTTGTAACATTTGCAACACTTTAGTTCTCTCTCAAGAGCTCCAACTGAAACTAGGTCTAGGCAAGTGAAAATTCACTTGTGTTTGCATATTGGCTTGAAACGTTGGTGTTTAGAGGAGGAAAAGGCCCTGTTGTGTCAACGTAGAGTTAGGTTTGTGTCGCGGATAGTGTTTAAGGGTCCAAAAGTGTAACAATTCTTGGGTTCTTAAGATTGTCCCTTCATTTGGTCTAACTATTTATCTTGTATCTTGTTGAATCCGTGGTTCCTTCTTGTTGTTAATGTACCCGTAACCTTCTTGTTGTTGTAATCTTGTTGTTTATGTGTTGACATAGTGAAGCCGTGTGGGGCCTCTTCGATTCACTATAGTCCTTGTAATCTTGTATTCTCCATCTACTTTGTTGAATATTATTGTTGTTGTCTTGAAAACATAGAGAAGCTGAGTGGGGCCTTTGATTCTCTATTGTTGTTGATCTTGTAGGTCTCTTGAATCAGTGTTGTGTGTTCGATATTGTATCATTTGGTATCAAAGCTTGTGGCTGATTTTGTTCCAACAAAATCAATCTATGGTGTGATAACATTTCTCCTAAAGATGGAAATCTCTTCTTGGAAGATGAGAGTACTCTTATGGGTAAGGAATGTGTAGTCTCGAAAATGAGTACTCTTGGTAGTACTCTTGGTGTGCATGATGATCAATTTACTCTTAAATGTAGTTCACTACTTGAGCATGTAAATGGAGTGCTTAAAAATTCTCAAGTTAGTGATGGTGTCTATAGAATTGATCTTGATAATGCGCATGACTCTTTGAATATTTTGTGTGGTAAAAGCATTGCAATCAGTTTTGTTCATAGAGATCATGTGTATGAAAATATTTTTGTGCGTGAATGTGGGAGTGACATTCTAGGGGAAGGAAGGGCTAGCCTCAGCTTAGGCCCTTGGCTAAATTTTTCATTTGATCCCGGTACCATCTTAGGGTGGGAAAGGATGACTCTCGGCCTATTTTCCTTTTGTCTTGATGCTTCTCCGAGCCACTTCCTTTGTAGAAATTGTACTAATCTTTTTATGATTAAAACAAAGGACTCGTGGCTATACTTTAATTTTTTCCCACCTCAGCATGGCATGTTGATGTGTTATTTTTGCTAACGCTAACCCCTCATGTCATGAGGATGTGTACTTGTTTGTCTTCTCTTGATTTACAAGGTATAGATTCGAGGTCGAATCCTTTTCAAGAAAGGGAGGATGATACGAGTACGACCACGAGGATGGACGAGAACGAGTGCGTATTGAATTCTTCCAAGGAAGTGCACAAATAAAGTGTAAAAGAGGGCCTAAATGCACTAAAAATAGCCCCTGAGTTACACTTTATGGGCACCTCACCCTTGAGAGGTATTGTGGTCATTTTGTATTCTATTTTGTAATACACCATATATAGAACCTCTTAGGGTTTTTAGTTTTAGTTTTTTGTTGATTATGAAAGTATAACATTTAGAAACATCTCTCTTAAGAGAATGGCCCTCCTTGGCCGATATTGTAACTAGGGAAATCAACTTGAGTGTGGAATCACTCGTGTTGGATTCAAGCTTGGAAACGTTGGATGCTTGGGAGATTGAGGTCACTCTTGTGCCAACGTAGGAGTTAGGTATTCGTTGCGTGTATTGTTAAAGGTCCAAGAGTGGAATAGGCTCTTGGGGTTTTAGGATTACACCTTCATTTTGTCTAACTATCTATCCTCTTGTTTGTTGTAATCGTTGTTTCTTGTTTTTTTAATGTAACTCATGAGGTGTTGTTATTGTTACCACTTTGTTGTTGTTCATCTTTTCTTCATATTATTGTTGTTGTTGTTGTTTTGGTGTGATAAACACCTTCTTCATTTCACTATTGTTGTTGTCATTGTCAAATCCGAGTGAGGTCTCCAATCGGTCCAAGAATTCTTTTGATTAGTGGACTGTTTGGGGTTTGTTTAGTGTTCCGTGGTTTTTATTGTATCATTTGGTATCAAAGCTTGTGGCTGATCTTGTTCCAACAAAATCAATCTTGGGCTTGGTAGTTGAAAAATACCAAAAAAAAAATAAAATAAAAAATTGTTGAAATCTGAAAATTTCAAAAAAAAAGGGAGAAATCTGTCCATCTTGTTCTTGACCAAGAAAATGGTGTTGTGTTGTTGTCTTGATCGAAATTGGTTGTAGATCTACAAAAGATTTTAATTGTGTAGTTTGTTTCTTGTGTTGGTTCCTTTCTCATCAACACAAAAGTGTCCAAATCTAAAGTAGAGCTTGTAATATTGACTATTGTTGTGGTGACTTGAAGTTGGACATGTGTTGAACCTTGTTGTTGAAGATTGGTGGCCGATTGGTGTTGTTGTTGTTATGTTCATGAAAATTGTTATTGTGTTCATCTTATTCTTCACCTAGTCTTATAACTTAAACTACAAAAAGTGCAAACTTGATTAAAAAAGGTGAAGATAAAAGTTTTAAAGTTTGTTGGTGAGAAGACTAGAACCATCACTTCATAGACTTTTTCAACTACTATCCTTAAATCAAGAAGCCTTGTTTGGTGGAACTAGTACAAGTCAAGATCATCCTTTTGAGAATGAACTTACAAAAGACTCAAGACTTTTGTGTGGGCCCGATACAAATTACATGTTGCCACATCACCACTTTCTACTGTTCATGTCAATAATTAAACTCAAATTTGGGTTTTTTTTAGTTTCTAATTGTTGATTCTTGGTTTCATTAGTTGATCCTAGAACTAATTAACAAACTAGTAAACTCCTACTAGATTGTCAATTAGTCCTTTGCATCCCTTGTTCGTGTCTACGTTTCTTTTGTGCTTTTGTCATTTTTATAATCTTAGTGCTTCTTGGTTCAAGTTCGAACATTACTTACTTGAGTTATCCAACAAAGAGTCCAATCTGACTAAGGAGTAGACTTACTCTTCAACTCACCACAACTACAAGATGACTTGCAAACATTTGTGACATCAAGTGTGAGGCCACAACGTGAGCGAGAGAATAGTGAGGTTGTTTGAACTAACTAGTGTGTTGTTTTGTAGGTTTTGTGTTGTATTGTTGAGTGTGACATAGTGGACTGATTTGGTGACTTGTTGGATCATAACTTGAAGGATTAATTTCGATACCACTAAAATGGAACCCGAGGCTTCAAATGCTCAAACAATGGATAGTAATGCCATCAATCTCATTTTGGCTCGCCTTGAAACTATGTCCCGAGATATGGCTAGGTTGAATGTGGGTCTTGAGAAACTAGATACGGTTGTGGAATCAGAGGGAGATTTGAGCGTGTGGAAAGTCAAAGGAGTAGACCATCCACCCCTCAACACATTTCCCCGACCACTACTCCCGAGGCCTTGTACCAAATGCTCCATCCACCGAGACAACCCTTCAATGTCACAAACCAAACTCCACTATACTCCCTCACCCGAGACCATGAAAGGCCAATCCAACCACCACTTCACCAAGTCCAACAAGAAGGACTTGAAACCCAAATTCCACCCCACAACCCGAGCCCTCCTAACCAAACTCCACTTGGCCAAAGACCTTATTATCCATCAAATCCAAACCCGCCACTACAAGCTCCACTTAACCTAAATAGACCTATCCAACATGAGAGGTATGTGATAACGCTCAAACTACAGCTCTCGTAAGAGTGTAAGCGGTCGTTGTCAAATATAGAACCCAACTGGGTTGGGTGTCGAATCCCACAGGGAATACTTGGTCACTAAGTATGCAACGATTAGTAGACTGTTGATCGAAAATTCTATGAAAAAGGGGGGATTTAATTGTAGCGTGAATTAAGAGTATCAAAGTAACAAAGAAAAATGGAATGTTTAGTAGGTTTTAATCAATGAGAATTGTAAGTTAGGGTTATGTCCACCTTATGAGTTTTACGTATCTATTGGCTATGAGTTATGCGGAATTCAGACATGCATGCGCCTATAGAGATTCGTATTCTATGGTAAATCCTAGTGTCTTTCGACCATCAAGGATTATATCACTTTAACTCTTTCGAGCTTAAAGCGTATACTAATGGTACGAATTCTCCAAGAGGTTAATCCAGTTACGGCACTAACTTTTAAACAGGGGTTGGTAGCCCTATTTCCTTGTCATTCTCTCTTTTCCAGACATGTAACTTTTCTTTCGAACAAGTTAATGCTATACTAGCGTATTCTATATGTTTGCAACCACAAGAATTCCATTAAGATGAAGAGAGTAATGATATAAGCAGCATACGTATCAAGAGTTCACAAACTCATAGCAATAGATAGTATCTCATAAGGCTTCCATAACCCTAACAGAGAAGTTTAGCTACTCATGAGCGCAACGGAGATCACAATAAACATCATCATCATATCAAAACTAGAATGATCTCACGTTGGAGAGGAGTATGGCGTCACAACAAGGTTGACGTTTTTCCTCTTGGTGTTTCCCACGAGTTAGCGTTTTTCTCTGTTAACAATTGTAACGTGAATTAGGAGCGGAAGTTGAATGAAAAAGAATTGAATTAATGAATGAGTCAATAATAAAAAGCTTCGAATTAATCAATCAGTGAATAATAAAAGCTTTGAATTAATGAATAAGTGAATAATAAAAGCTTGCTGAAAAATTCAGCAAATAGGGTTTTTATAACATCTTTCTCCTAGTCCTACTGAAATAGGGTTTTTATCCTTGTCCTAGTCCTACTGGGTTACTGCATACTTGTCCTAATCCTACTAAGTTATTGCTGATCCTCCAAGTCTTTAGAAATGCTGTTTTTGCCCGGGACAAGTTCTCCATGCATCACTTTCAGTCCACAAGCTTCCAGAAGCTGCCTTCCTTCTTACGTGAAGTTTCCTTTGGCGTCCAACAGTCCATAAAATGCTGAAATCTTCATCATAAATACCTGAAATCTTGCTAATCATGTTGGTTAGCTCACTTACAGGAAAATGGACTAAAAGTTCAGGAATTATATACTTTGTCCTTTAAAACTTAGCTAAAATATGGGTAAATTAAGGTGCTTTAGGCGTGTAAATATGCCTAACATCAACACCCCACACTTAAAGCTTTGTTCGTCCTCGGACAATATATCATGTCCATATAAACATCTACTTAGGGTTTCACAGTAACAGCACAAAATATTCATCAAGACAGGCACAACAATTATTAACAAAGAGTAGTTTTCTAATCACTTCTAGAAACAATTCATCCTCCAACATAGACTCGTGATGATGGTTAATTCATATTCAAAAGTTAAGGCACAAAGAATCATACAAGACTACCCAAAACTCATCAACCATGTGTGTCTCACAATATATCACCCATAATTACTCACAAGTATTTCATTTTTCAAAACATGGGTATAAGATTATCCTTGCTCTCACTCTCACAAAGAATTCATATGTTGCAACTGATGACCATAGGCTTGCCCTTAGTGTAATGCTCTACTAATATCAGAATGTTAAGCTTAGGATCAATTAGGTCTTTTACAGGTTGTAATGTAGGCTAAGGGACGGGTAGGACTATTTTGACCAGAAATAGTGACTATGTTCCTAAGCGCTTTAATACATCACATTATGCCATTAACACTCTCTTTTAATCAACCCTGCTACCTTTCTTTCATCTATCACCCCTTTTCACCTATTTTGCCATTCAAGCATAACTATCTTTTTATTTAATCATAAACACAATTTATCTTTTTGTTTTTCTATTTCTTTTTTTTATAACACACCTCTATGATAGACACTTTTTTTCATAACAAATTCAAGTACCAATTCACTTTAAGGCATCACTCTCACCCAATTTCCTCTTATTTTGTCACATGACTTCACAATTTACAGCACTTAGGAATTTGAATCAAATTATGGTCTTGAAAAAAATGGATTAGGCTTACATATGAGGCTGTCAAAGAAAATGGCTTAAAGGCTCAAAAGGGTTGACTAGGATAATGTCCACGGGTAGGTAAAAAAAAGGTAAACAATCACAGGCTGCCAAAGAAATGCCTAAATCATCTCCTAAACTCACACTCTTTATTTCGCTTTACACACACACCAGGCAAGTTCTAGCATCAGTCACAACACAGAATATACTACATCCTCACACACACAAGGCACATGGTCAACTTTATTGGGAGCAGTATAGACTCTTGACCCAATAGATGAATGAATTAATCCACACAATTATCACACAGTGAGTCACATGTAGAGCCTAAATGTCTCAATAGTAATAATTTAGCACAAACTCTTGTTATACTACCATGCCGTCTATCAGAACAATTTCATGCAAAATCTAAAAATTTAAAATTAAACTAACTAATTACGACTAATTAAAACAAACAAGAACTAGAATAAATGCAAATGCAGACAAAGAAGTATAGCATACAAATACCAGCACCCCACACTTAGACGGGACACACTGCCCTCAGTGGAAAATAAATAAGAAGAACCTGATTAGTCGGACTCATCCTCTATGTCTGGGGTCATACCCCCTACATCAGAATCATCATCAGAGTCGTCGTCATCAGATTTCTCCTCCACGTCGGAGTCTGGCATTCGTTGATCATCATCGGTTGGCATGTCGTCATCAAGAGGTTCCTCAAAATATACACCTACTCCACACATCGCCCTCGCATGCTCATTCATTGGGTAGTCATAATCCAACTGTTGGAGCTCTGCAGCAGTTGGAACACGACCCCCGCTCATCATGGTAAACCTCATCATGCCATATAAATGGTGGGAGAAGCTTTCGTCGCGAGCATGTCTTTCTGCAGTGGTTAGGTTGACGCCATGCATGGATTCAGCATCTTTAACCTTTGTGAGGTCAACCTTCTTCGGGTTGTGTGGAAGCTTATGATCTGCAGGTTCCTCTTCGATGTCCTCCTTCCTCAATATCGCAGTCAACAGATTGCCAAAGCTGAAGTGGGACCTCTTGTGCAGCCTGGCCTTACGCATTGAAAATCGAATAATCGCCCCAATATTGATGGGGATGTTCGTCATCAAAGCGTACACCAAGCACACTCTATCACGTGTGATCTTTGTGTACTGTGACCCTGGAATCAGGCAATAATTGACTATCCACAACCATATTCGAGCTTCTCTGTTCAAGGAGGCATACGGGAAGGTATTGTGCCGACCAGTATCCTTGTGACGACTCCACCGTGCCATTGATCTTGTTCCACATAGTGTGTGTATGATTTCCCTGTATGGAGGTCTGCGATAAAGCTCCTTGAGCGGTGATGGATCCACAGATGGAAGACCCAGAAAAGAGTTGAAGAACTCCGCATTCAGTTGCAAGACTTGGCCCCAAATCTTCACTTCACTTCCGGTAGTCTTTGGGGACCAATTGGCATAGAATTCTCGCGTTAGATCAAGATTGAATTCTCCCATATCTTGGAAAATGAAATCAAGATGAAGCGCCATGATTTTAGCTAAAATGCGAGGTTCTTTCTTTGCTAGGCTCTCCTTTTGTATCAACTCCACATGAACATATTTTTTTACTTTATTGTTCTTGTACCACTCCTTTCCTTCCTCCTCTAGGACCCATTTTATCCCGTACATGCGTCGAGGTATTTGCAGCGAGGAGGATTCAGCTTGCTCTTTTCTTTCCCTTTTCTGGTCTTTCTGTGAGGTGGTTGTTTTTTCTTTTCCTTGTCTTGCTTTTGGTGCCATTGTACCTGAGATTAAAATAATAGTCATGTTAGCTTCATCTCGGTAGATACAATCGACAAACAAACAGTAGTGGTACCACCCCACACTTAATTTGTTGTGACAAACTAATTAAGTGAAAGATGTCGATTACTCAGACTTCATCGATATACGTTTAGGTGTTATGTTCCAACAATATAATCAGTGCAGTCATACTTTTCTTGTCATCTTAACTATCCTTTTTTTGATTCTATTTCATGAAATCTTGGCAATACTTTCATGTTTGGATTGATGTACCTTTTGAGCAAGACTACAACATAGAGATTGAATCATGTTATGGCATTATAAATAATCACAACATCGTATATTTGTAGTCAACCATGATTTTCATCTCGATGAACAAGTCATTCGAACATGTAAGCTTTCTAGTTACAAGATTATGCAATTTTCTTGACCATGTCAATTCCGCAAAAGTATGACAGTGTATCAAAATCAAATTTAGGTTGGAACCAAGTCTAGAACACCCATACGTATTCTTTCACTCACTTAGTTGTACAACAAATCAACCACATTCAAATCACCAACACTACTTCAAGATTTAACAACTTATTATAGGCGTAGTATTGTAATACTTACGGAATATAAAAGAAGAGCAAAGAAGTACTTACTTGGTTGATGGCCTTGGAAGATGTTCTTGCAAAGTTAAAAGAGCAAAAGGAAATTTTTTGAGAGATTTTGGAGAGGTAGGCGGCGCTTAGGTTGAATTTGCAATGCATTTTTGTTCTAAGACTAAGGTTCTATTTATAGGACAAGCTTGGGTCGGGTTTTGACCCGTTTGGAATCGGATTAGGAGACCAAAAAGTGAGCATAGGCGGCGCCTAATGCTTTGCCTATGCTTGGCATAGGCAACGCCTTTTGCAAAGCCTAGTTGAGCATAGGCGGCGCCTATGCTATGGCATTGTTAGGCATAGGCGGCGCCTATGCCATGGCATTCTAGATTCAGAGACAAAAGGCTTTTGCATAGGCGGCGCCTATGCTATGACATTGTAGATTCAGAGAACAAAGGCCATAGCATAGGCCTTGCCTTGTCCGTTGCCTAGATTTACATAGGCCTTGCCTAGATTTGTATAGGCAATGCCTAACCGAAAGCCTTTTGCTCCTTCATTACTCACTTACCACCTTTAACATTGCTCACTTTCAAATCAAAATTTGAGACCAAGTTCCTCCTTTATACGTCTTGCACCTACACTTACTCAAAAACAACAAAAACGATTAGAAAGATGGGTTGCCTCCCATCAAGCGCCTTAGTTTTGGTCGTGGCTCGACAAAATCCTAGGAAAACAAAAACAACAAAAACAATTAAAAACGATGGGTTGCCTCCCACCAAGCGCTTGATTTATTGTCGCGGCACGACATAGTTATCTCGATTACTTAGACTTCATCGAGATATTTGGTGCATCGTTTTCTGAATGGATTCAGACGACGCTGATGCTTAATTGTGGGCATACAATCTTCTTCAAGATGCATCTTGTGCATACATATCCCAGGTAGGATACTAATTATATCATCAATAGACCAACCAATGGCTCTCTTGTACCTCTTCTGAGCAGATATGAGAGCCTCTACGTGCTGTTCACCTAAATCAGCCGCAACACTCACCAGAAGTGTATTTCCACTTCCCAAAAACGCATACCTTAGGTGACTGGGGAGCTCTTTCGATTCTAGCACTGGTGGATCTTCAATGGAAGTCTTCGCTGTTGGTGACGGTCGATTCTTAAGATCAAGGTCCAGGTTCTTAGGAGCATGAGAATAGGACCTTATTCCTGTTAGAGCACAAACGGTTTCTTCATATTCTTCAACCTCCTCACGCTCAAAATTCAACAGCACAGCAGACCATGGCTCAACAGTAAGCTGCTTCTCTACAGATAATCCTTTGTCATCCTCATAATAAAAATCAACTACAGAGAACACATCCATATCTCTAGGCTGCTTCATCGATTTGCATACATCAAAATGGACTACTTCGTCATTCAGCCGAAATAAAAGCTCATTAGCTCTTAAATCAATCAGCACGCTTCCAGTTGCGAGGAAAGGACGCCCCAAGATTATGGGAACGTTAGAATCCACCTCTCAATCCAAAATAACAAAGTCTGCAGGAAAGATGAAGGTGGAGACCTTCACCAACACATCATTCAAGATACCCACAGGTCATTTTACCGACCTATCTGCCATCACGAGCCGCATATTGGTTGGTGTAGGGTCACCCAACCATAACTTTCTGTACATGGATAGCGGCATTAAATTGATGCTAGCTCCCAAATCGCACAACGCCTTAGCAAAATCCAACGATCCAATCGTGCAAGGAATAGTGAAAGCACCAGGATTTGCCTTTTTCTGAACTAGCGATCTTGTAGCGATTGCACTGCAATGATGGACATTATCTGCCAGCTCATAGCTTACTGCCCGCTTATTTGTCAAAAGGTCCTACATGAATTTAGCGTATCCGGGCATCTGCTCTAGCACTTCCACCAAAGGAACATTAATAGTCAGCTGCTTCAACATAGTCATGAATTTACTGAACCTGGTATCATCAGCTTTCTTCTTCAGTCTCTGCGGAAAAGGTGGTGGTGGAAGGGGAATTGTTTTCTCCACCACTTCCTTTTTATCTTGCTTCCGATTATCAACCTTTTCAGGAGTGTCGTCAGCCTTCTTCTTCAGTCTCTGAGGAAAAGGTGGTGGTGGAAGGGGAATAGTTTTCTCCACCACTTTCTTTTTACCTTGCTTCCAACTATCAATCTTTTCAGGCTGCAAATGTCTAGGGGTGACGTCATGAACACACTCTTCAGCTTCTTCGGCCTCTTTACATTCTGCATCAATAACATTATCCGCTATATCATCAACTACCTGCTTGCCTTTAGATGGATTTTCCAACACTTTACCACTTCGGGTAGTAATAGCCATACACGATCCATCATTCCTCGGATTTTGCACTGTGTCGCTAGGTAGTGTTTCAGCTTTTCTTTGATTGAATGTCGCTGAGAGTTGACTCAATTACTGCTCTAGTTGATTTATTGCAGTAGAATGCGAGTCAACCAATTGATTTATTGAAGACAAATCGTTCTTCACCTCATTCACTCCCGTATTAGTTGCCTCCACTCCTTTCAGCGGCTTTGCCATCATATCTTCCATAGACATCTTCCCCGAACCAGATACCACATCCTCACGATTTCCAGGAGGAACATACAAACCACTCCTGTCAGTCTTATTCTTCCAACCACCTTGATCGCGGTCCTTGTATCCAGATTTATCATAATAGTTCCAACCTTGGTTTCCTTGGGTATTGCCTCAGAAACCCCCCTGATTATTCAAGTAGTTCGCTTCTTCCTCAGAGTCAATTTCATCTCTTTCCTGTGATACAACGGCCTTAACCTTTTCGGTCTTCCCTGATAATAAGTGCTTAGTAAGAAGATCCATCTGCATTTTCATGTGAGCCATATCTTGGTCACGTTCCTCTTGTCTACACCTCTGCTCTGCAGTCAAGCCAATAGATACGGTAGAGCTTGCTACCTCAGAATCCCTGGTATGCCAAGCTCTACTCTGCTTTGTCATACGATCTAGCATATCACTTGCCTCAAGAAAAGTAAGGTCCATGAATGACCCACCTGCAGCATTATCAACCACTGGCTTTGTCACTGAGTTCAAAGCCCTGTATAATATCTCCATCAAGTGGATGTTGGTCATATGATGATTTGGGCACCGCATAAGCTTCTTCTTGAACCTCTCCCATGTTTCGTGGAGAGCTTCAGTTGGAAGCTGTCGAAAATTGCTGATCTCATCCCGTAATTGGGCTCTCTTGGATGAGGGAAAAAATCTTTCTAGGAAAGCGTCTTTCAGTTGCCTCCAATTAGTAATAGAATCAGGAGTTAGCCCGTTCAACCATAGAGTTGCCACCCCAGACAGAGACAATGGAAATAAGCACAGCCGAATTGCATTCTGCCCAACTCCTGGATTGTCAAACGACTTGCTTGTTGAAATAAAGTTGATCAGATGTATATTCGGATCATCGCCTGCAAGTCCACCAAATAAACCCTTGAGCTGCAATAACTGAATCATGGTGCTAGTGATATTGAACTTAGCTCCGGGTGCCAAGGGTGGAGGAATAATAGCCCCTGTGGCACCAGCTCCATCCAGATCATCATCATCATCATCAAAAGGAGCCTGTACAGCTCGACGGTCAGGTCTCATTCTAGCTTGACAATCTCTCCTGTGCATAGGTGCTGCCACTTCATCTGCACGTCGTGGATTAAGTAACTCCTCATCACCCAGGTCCTCATCATCAGGATTTGTTGCCCGACCTGGGTTATCAATATTCTGTTGATGCACTTGAGCAGCTGCCAGTGCAGCTAGTCTAGCCTACTCCTGTTGAGCTGCCCTTCTGTCAATGTCACGTTGTGCATCCATTCTGCCAATAAGTTGAGGTTCAGGATTGATAGGTAATAACGGTTGACCTGAACTTCGAGTGTTTGGCATGCACTCAAGCAAACCTGAATAAAACAAAAACAACAACTAAAAGCAAAATACGAGAATCTTTGACCAAAGGGTCTAGTAACTATCACAAACTTAGTTGACAACCGTATTCCCCGGCAGCGGCGCCAAAATTTGATAACGCTCAAACTACAGCTCTCGTAAGAGTGTAAGCGGTTGTTGTCAAATATAGAACCCAACTGGGTTGGGTGTCGAATCCCACAGGGAATACTTGGTCACTAAGTATGCAACAATTAGTAGACTGTTGATCGAAAATTCTACGAAAAAGGGGGGATTTAATTGTAGCGTGAATTAAGAGTATCAAAGTAACAAAGAAAAACGGAATGTTTAGTAGGTTTTAATCAATGAGAATTGTAAGTTAGGGTTATGTCCACCTTATGAGTTTTACGTATCTATTGGCTATGAGTTATGCGGAATTCAGACATGCATGCGCTTATAGAGATTCGTATTCTATGGTAAATCCTAGTGTCTTTCGACCATCAAGGATGATATCACTTTAAATCTTTCGAGCTTAAAGCGTATACTAATGATACGAATTCTCCAAGAGGTTAATCCAGTTACGACACTAACTTTTAAACATGAGTTGGGAGCCCTATTTCCTTGTCATTCTCTCTTTTCTAGACATGTAACTTTTCTTTCGAACAAGTTAATGCTATACTGGCGTATTCTATATGTTTGCAACCACAAGAATTCCATTAAGATGAAGAGAGTAATGATATAAGCAACATACGTATCAAGAATTCACAAACTCATAGCAATAGATAGTATCTCATAAGGCTTCCATAACCCTAACAGAGAAGTTTAGCTACTCATGAGAGCAACGTAGATCACAATAAACATCATCATCATATCAAAACTAGAATGATCTCACGTTGGAGAGGAGTGTGGCGTCACAACAAGGTTGACGTTTTTCCTCTTGGTGTTTCCCACGAGTTAGCGTTTTTCTCTGTTAACAATTGTAACGTGAATTAGGAGCGGAAGTTGAATGAAAAAGAATTGAATTAATGAATGATTCAATAATAAAAAGCTTCGAATTAATCAATCAGTGAATAATAAAAGCTTTGAATTAATAAACAAGTGAATAATAAAAGCTTACTGAAAAATTCAGCAAATAGGGTTTTTATAACATCCTTCTCCTAGTCCTACTGAATTAGGGTTCTTAACCTTGTCCTAGTCCTACTGGGTTACTGCATACTTGTCCTAATCCTACTAAGTTACTACTGATCCCCCAAGTCTTTAGAAATGCTGTTTTTGCCCGGGACAAGTTCTCCAGGCATCACTTTCAGTCCACAAGCTTCCAGAAGCTGCCTTCCTTCTTACGTGAAGTTTCCTCTGGCATCCAACAGTCCATAAAATGCTGAAATCTTCATCATAAATACCTGAAATCTTGCTAATCATGTTGGTTAGCTCACTTACAGGAAAATGGACTAAAAGTTCAGGAATTATATACTTTGTCCTTTAAAACTTAGCTAAAATATGGGTAAATTAAGGTGCTTTAGGCGTGTAAATACGCCTAACATCAGTATGGTCCATTTGATTATGGTTACATGAGGGGGGAAGAGGTACGAGTTAGACATGTTGATCCAAGGGAGGTTCATGGCCAAGAAGGAAAAGTTGGTCATTGTAACTAACAAGGGAACCAAATTCGTGAAGTAGGACTAGTTACCATCAAAATGGGGCTTCAAATATTCAAGGGTGAGAGTGATCCGGAAGAGTTTCTTGCATGGGAATCTGCATGTGAGGGTGTCTTCCAAGTCAATGATTTTACCGAAGAGAAGAAGAGTTGCTACGCGATTGCTCACTTTGAGGGTTATGCTACTACATGGTGGGAGTATGTTAAGCGTTTTGGCAATGTGTTGGTAGAGGGGCAGCCCCCTCTTTAGTTTCGGCTAAGGTAACTCATGAGACAAAGGTACCTACCCGAAAGATATTATCAAGAGCTCCTTGCCAAGTTGTATAACTTGAGGCAAGGAAACAAAAGTGTCGTGGCTTACTACGATGAGTTCCAACAACTCATCTTGAAACTTGATCATAGAGGGGAACAAGTGAGTCATGACATCATACGATTCAAGGTGGGGTTGAATAGGGATATTACTTCATGGTTGACCTTACACAAGTTCGACACAATTGACGCCATTTTCCAAGCCACCTTGGAGATTGAGAGAGATACGAGAAAGGGCGGACAACAAGTTCAAGGGGAAATCACCCTCGGATTGGCACAAGGACAAGATTGACTCATCCAATGAGGAAAAACCCAATGCCAAGCTGATCTAAGCCGAGACTAAGGCTACCCAAAGGTATCTTCCAGGAAATGAAGGTAAACCAAATTCTACTTCTCGTCCTAAAGAATTTCAATGTTTTAAATGTCAAGGGTGGGGGCACAAGGCTAATGAGTGCCCAAATCAGAGAAATGTAATACTTAGGGAAGAAAAATTATATTACCTTGGTGAGGAGGTGGGGCTTGCATCGAATGAGTTTGATGAAAAGGCTCAAGATGGAGATCAAGAAGCCGAGGTAGAAATAGATGTAGGCATGAAAGATATTTGGCCGGTTGATGGAGAGTGTGTAGTACCCTTGTTTATGAAAAGGAGAATCATGCTTAATGATGGTTTAGAAGAGGAAACCTAGGGTGAGGATGATGAAGAAGAGGAGGATCCGAGAGTTCAAGAAGTGGGATTTGCCCACAAAGACCCTTTGATGCTTACTAACTGAGATGCTAACACTTTTCCTAGCATCCATTTTTCTTATGTGCAGGTTGAAGGACATCCAAGCCCAATGAGCAAGCTTGATGATCTCATGACACCCTTGGTTGAATATCCTAACCTTGGGAGGAGCCGAGAAAAGATTATTCGTAGAGGAGAGCTTGCGGGTGAAGATTGCTTGAGTTTGAGGTCAAACTCCTCTCAAGATAGAGAGGATGATACAAGTGTGATTTTGTAGATGGACCCTTTTTGTGTATGTCAAAGGCAACCAAGAGAAGGCCCGAGCTTAAGTGTGGGAGAAGCCAAAAACCACCCCTATGTGTGCACTAAAGGGGTGGCCTTGAAGCCTTATTCATTAAAAGGGCACCTTTGTCATTTTAAGTCTTTTGGGGAATGTAATATAAATAGACCGCTTAGGGTTTTATTCACTTAGTTGATCATATTTTGAGATTTGTAACATTTGCAACACTTTAGTTCTCTCTCAAGAGCTCCAACCAAAACTAGGGCTAGGTAAGTGAAGATTCACTTGTGTTTGCATATTATCTTAAAACGTTGGTGTTTAGAGGAGTTAAAGGCCCTCTTGTGTCAACGTATAGTTAGGTTTGTGTTGCGGATAGTGTTTAAGGGTCCAAGAGTGTAACAATTCTTGGGTTCTTAAGATTGTCCCTTCATTTGGTCTAACTATTTATCTTGTATCTTGTTGAATCTGTGGTTCCTTCTTGTTGTTAATGTACCTGTAACCTTCTTGTTGTTGTAATCTTGTTGTTTATGTGTTGACATAGTGAAGCCATGTAGGGCCTCTTCGATTCACTATAGTCCTTGTAATCTTGTATTCTCCATCTACTTTGTTGAATATTATTGTTGTTGTCTTGAAAACATAGAAAAGCCGAGTGGGTCCTTTGATTCTGTATTGTTGTTGATCTTGTAGGTCTCTTGAATTCATGTTGTGTGTTCGATCTTGTATCAGAAGTAGTACCAAATCATCTCTTATTGTACGCTCCTCGCCGTTACCTATGTGTAGTAAGAATTCACTGAATGATGCATCTGTTCTCGACCTCATATTTCTTGTTAGTTTAATCTTTTCCATTCGATGCCACAAGTACAACTTTACCAAACTTGCATTTACCGTTTCATCCCTTGTAGATTTGGGAAATACTGGCAGTACCTGACGAAAATCACCTCCGAAAACCATTACTTTTCCACCAAAGGGTTCATCAATGTCTAGTATATCTCTGAAGCTCCTATCAACCGTTTTAATTATCCAACGGCTGGCCATAGGTGCTTCGTCCCAGATAATCAATTTGGCCTTTTTAATCAATTTAGCTTCACCACTTTGCTTTGACATCCGTGTTACTGTTGTATCATTTGTCTGAAGTGGTATCTCAAATCTAGAATTAGTCATACGACCTCCCGATAAAAGAGTTGCTGCTACACCACTTGTTGTCGTTGCTAATGCTATCATGCCCATCGATTTGATATTTGCAAGTAATGCACGATATAGGAATGTTTTTTCGGTCCCTCTGGGTCCATAGACAAAGAATAATCCCGATTGGCCAGATTCTAACCTTCACAATATAATCTTGAATGCTTGCTCTTGTTCAGGATTTAGCTTTGTTTGTGCATCCAAATCTTCTGAAGGCACTATTATAGACTCCTCTTCCATTATTTCTTCTGATATAATTTCATCATCCATACTCTGTTCAAGTTTAGGTATGTCATAATTTTTAATTCTCTTACCCATGCTCTCTAAGAAATGGTTTATGCTTTTCAGTGTGCATTGAAGTTGAGCCGTAGAAATTTTTTTGTGTATTCTCTTAAAATCTTATGACATATCATCATAATATGTATCCCAGAGCTTTCTAACATCCATGGGATTACAATGAACCAATATTGTTGCAAATAAATTTCTAAGAGCCGATGGCATTTTGAAAACGATCGCTTCATGTAAGCATTCAAAAATGCTATTATCCGACTCGAGTAAACCTCTTTCTTTTGCAGCTTCTTTGAATGTGTGACACAACCTTCCATTAACAGTTATCAAGTATTGAAACGAAGTTGGTCCTTGTACGTGATTCAATAATAATCTCAAATAATACCTTTCGCCTTCTGCTGGATTAGCTGTAAATTGAAGAAGAGCAAATAAATGATATTTGAACGTTTACAAATATTAAGAGTGGTTATGTTGAATTTCTTACCAGTAGCAATTCGACCAATTACTGATCTTGTTTTTCTTTGCGTTCAAAGCTTACCCTGAGCATTCCAAACATAGCACTCTGGAAATTTCTTATATATGTATTTACATGCTTCGTTGTCTATTGAACATTTGTGAAAATACTCGGTGAGCATGGTTTTTGAGGCATATTCCCAGGCAACAACGTTTTTCAAGTTTTGGTTGCTCCAATAGCACACTACAATGTGAACAGACAATATTAAAAAGATTAACAAAATATTCCGTACAACATAGCTTTATGTATTTCTTTTCGTGATAAATTTATAGCTAAAAATAGTTTATTAAAATCTAAATTTTATGACAATTTTATCTGAAGGGTAAAGATGTAGAATTCAGATAGCTTAAGGAAGGCTAATTGTTTACCTGTTTGTTTATCTGGAAGATATAGTTGAAGGTTAATGACTGGAGGCTGCATTTCACTAAGATCAAATTCATAAATTCTCCATAGCACTTCTGGTGCAGCAACCCAACGTGCATCCTGAAAACTCTTAATTTCATCAATGGTTTTTTCTCCATCATCTGATTCGATATAAATAGCGCACCTATCATGTCCTTTATATATATACTTGTAAAGATACTTTATTATTTTTTCCCCTGCACAAGACTCAACATTTATATGACAATTATATTTACTCAGTAAATAAGAATTATATGGAACAACCCATTGATTATTCATTGTCATGCCTCAAACTTTTTCTTTTTTTCCATCATTTTGCCTCTTGTAAATAGGATAACTATCCTTTCCTTGTATTGATTTATTACTAAATGGTCGAGGATAATGACTCTTGCACTGATCATCCCTCATGCATGAATTTGTTGGATATTTTTTACCACACGGGTCATACATCATATGTTTGATAACCAAGTCATGCAAAACTAGAAATTCTTCTTTGTCGAGAAGTTCAGCGAAAATAAACTTGTTATAATCATCTGGTGATGTTAACTTGTATCCTTGTTCTAGTATTAACAAAAGGTGAATGTGTGGTAGACCTCTTTTCTGGAATTCAATCACATAAACATATGCTGCAATAGGTCCAAATATTTTTTTCTTGAAGATTTGATCTTTTAAATCTTGTAACTTTGATCTGAAAACTCTAGTCGCCAAGTCAGGTCTGTCTTGAGCAAGTTGTCCTTCTATCAAGTTTTCTTGGATCTATGGCCAATCAGGATACGTATCATTGTGACAAACAAATCTGTTTTTTCAAAATTTTGAACCAAAGCCATTGCATCCATATATCTACGACGCATGTCCCCTAGGACCTCCGACAAATGATGCAGAAAGTATTATTCTTTGACCAACTTTCGAGCCTCTGCTTTCTCTAGCCATAATACTATCAACTATTCCTTGCAATATTTTTCTTCTAAAATTTGATTGCTAAAACCTAAAATATTCAAGTCGAGTAGTTTCTAGCTTGATGTACATGTCAACAACAAATTGTTGAAATAATCATCCACATAAAAGTATTATCCTGTTCTCTCCGCTGCGTATTTGTAACTTATAGCAATAGTACTCTCTACAGGAGACACAATTTTTAGCTCCACGTCGTACACTTGCAAAATATTTCTAAATATATTGATATGAGAGTTGTAAGTACACAATTCTAAGAAATTTTGTTTCAAAAATTTACCTTGTTCCTCGTTGTCAAACACTTCATCAACGGACACAAATGTAGGGTTGTTCTGGTTGAGGCCTGCAACTTCAGTTCCACACTTACCTTCACATGTTTTATGTTGTTTTCAGATTCCTTGGTGCCATCCTAGTTCACCACTTGGAAAAAGCAAAGGATACTGGAGCGGGTCATAACATCTGTAATAATGTTTAACTCTATGAATATTACCTGAATGCTCATGAACAATAATCTCTCGATCAAATGGTACATTGGGGTTGTTTCCGTCTAGCCAAATTGCAGCAACTTGATCTACTGATGGTTTATTGTAGACACGTTGATCTAGTTTAGCAGTGGAAGCAATTCGAATTTCTAAATCCTTAAAGTTTGAGTGATCCTTTAGTTGGCAAAACAATTGTGCATAAGGATTGCCATTCATTATTTGTTTAATTATTGCGACAACTTCCTCAGATAAATTGGCTTCTCTGACTTTTGAAATCCTATTGCGTGACTCATTTTCTGTGTAAAAAAAGTACATCTGAAAATAGCATGGATTATTATCATGGGGTAGTAATGAGGGGAGATCATGATATATTTAACACCAAAAGACGTAAATCCAAATATGCTTTTATATGCTCTAATGTGCCTACGAAATTCTTCTGCTACTTTAGATTTAGAGAAGAATAAATCATATAATTGAGTTGGAACTGCAGTATTTGCAAGTTTTATTGATCCACTGTCGCAACAAAATGTTGGAGTCTCGTGTTGAAATCTCATAGCATGACAATAAGTGCATTTAGGAATATTTTCCAACTTTTGAATGCACGATATTGATGGTATGTAGATAATTTCACCTAAATTTGTTGTGTAAAATGTTAGAATTGTTAATAAATAATAAAGCGAGCAAAAATAGAATATAAGTAACTTAAATTAATAAAATAGTACTGTATTATCTTTAATTTCACACCTTTACGATAGAGCCTTTAGGACCCAATAGATTTTGCGTCTTTTTGTTGGCCTTATTTCTTCAATATAGACATCTTCTATGGACTCAATCCTTTTATTACCTTTAAAAAGAAGTAAATACTACATTCAGTTTGATTTAAAATTGGAAGAATCTAATAAATATTTATCATTTTGCATTTTGAAGATCTGCAATGACAAGATTGAAGCGAAGATTTGTGTTACTGGTGGATTATGTGACAAAGCAAATATGTATTACCACGGGACAAAAGGCGTGTATTTGTCTCTGGATTCACAGGAAGTGCTGGTTAGTTTTGTATTATTCAGTTTTCATAGCCACTTTATGGGAATATATTGGGTACGTTGTTGTTCTTCATTTTTGATACTCTTCATTGTTGTTGACCCATGATGCACCTGAACTTTACTGGTTTGTCCCAAGTAAATCTTTGGTCTCTGTATTTGTTGTTATTTACTTTCTTGTGATGTTTATTTGGGTTCTTTGCAGGTTTTGTCTCACATTTCTAGCATTCGATGTATTCTTTGTTGTTATATGTGTTGCCGTGGCATGTCCCATTGGAATTGCTGTGTGTTGTTGTCTACCATGTATTATTTCTATTTTATATGCAGTGACAAATCAGGTAGTTATACATTTTTTAACCTTAAACATCACATGGTACATAAGAAACTACTTTTTTGAGATCTAGTGCTAATTATCAGCTAAAAAAGAGTCTGTAGGTGCAAGAAATGGATCATGGATGTATGTGCTGTGATATCTTATTATTTTGTTTCATTGTCATATTATGTTTGCTACTTAATGTTTGAAATAACATAGATCTTTTTATGGGCAATGATGGGCCAATGGATTTGTTGGTCTTACTACCAAACTTTCCTTGCGCATAAATATTGTATATTTTTTCAGTCAATGATGAGTAAATGAATTTGATAATGCCAATTTGTGTAAATTCATTGATTTGTTGCTTAATTTTCATTAAAATAGTTAGTGGGACCAATTATGGACTTTTGTGTTGCATGTTCCTCAAGTTGTAAGACTAACTGAAGTCGACGAAGACTTGAGTGTCTTCATATTTTTTGGTGGGCTAAGTTTGATCATCTCGATTCTGGTGTGGCTACATGTTATATGAATATTAGCTTATGTAGTAGCAGTGGTTGAATCGAAGAGGGATTGTGAAGCACCGAAGAGAAGTGCAAATTTGGTAAAGAGGAAGATATGGAAAGCATTGGCGTTGGTGTTGTTTTACTGGATCTGGATTCACAGGAACTGGTGGACTGATGTTATTTAACTGTATGTTCTTTTTATTTAAATAGGCGCTTATAACTATGAATTAAGTATTTCTGTGGACCGATGCCAGGTACTTCTTACAAGCAGCTCAACAGCTTAGTGATGAGTGGAATAAATTCAAGTTTCTTTCAATGGCCAGTCAACCTCAATTATAGGTTAATATCTCATTTTCATCTTTTGTTCCTTCTCGCTGCTTGTATGGTTAGAACCTGTACTACGCATATTTTTTGTAGGTTTTAGCTTCTAGCAAGAACAAAGTCTCTACACCAAAAGGGTTCCCTTATTTATCTTCTTTGAGGTTAGTAATGAACATCTAGTTAATTTCTTATTATTGGTAAATGTGTTTCTATTTTGTGAAGGAGTGAATTTATTGTTGTTAGTAGAGAGCTATGTTTACTATTTTTATGTGTTTTCTCCATCTAGTCAAAACTATATTATAGAAGATTTAAATTTAAAGTGGGTACCTGAATCTTTTGTTCGTCAGAATTATTGATTGCAATATTTAAATTTGTTGCAAGTGCAGCAATATGTTTGTTATGCATTCAAATAACTTTATTAACTTTTGCTTGATCTATATGGAAAAAATAATAAAATTATTCATTAAAGTGATAAAAAATGAATTAAAGTATTATCTATCAATTAGTTTTAAAAGCTACCTTGTGCCATGTGCTTAATGAATAATAACCTGCGATATAGAATAAGCTATTAAAAACATATTATAAGTAAGTGAAAATAAATAGTGTATAGCTAGATGAATTTTGAGAAAGATCTAATAATCAATATTATTTGTTATGCCAACAGAATTTGCTTAGCGTTTAGAATAGAAAAAAGCACAAAGAATGAAGAACTACCCATTAACTATCGAGACTGAAAAAATATTAACCTATTCCTTGAGAAAAAAAATGACTAATCCTTTTCTACTTTGATTCTTTTATGAGACAATGTGTCATCAGGATTTTTAATTTTTCTGATCTCGTTGACTGAGTTTTCTGAGTTGACGTTGTTGGACAATAAAATTTTGAGACCGAAAAATAAATAATTCGAGACAAGAAAATATTGCTACAATCGATTTTATTGATTTCAATAAGTGAGTGTTACAATCTCTATGAATCCTCTGATTCGCCTTTTCGAATATAAATTCAAGGGCTTAAAGCTTAGTCTTGAATTTGAATTTTATTTGATGGACTTGAGGGACTTGATCTTGACTTGTGCTTGAATTCAAGAGCTTTTGAGCTTGTTCTTGAATATTGCGGTCTTGATCTTGAACTTTGATGAACTTGATTTGAATGCTTGAGCTTTTTAGAGAAATTACGGCGTTTGATCCACGAGCTTTCTCTTGCTACTTGTTAGAGTTCTGGGGTCTCTTTTCTGAATTATGAGACCCCTATTTATACTTGTGGAAAAGGAAGAGTCATAATCAATATGGACTTCCTTTGACCAATCAAATTTGAATGATGTGGCACCTTTTTATGGGCTTTTATTTCATGGGCCTGCTGCATCAGTTTGATATGTGGTACGGTCCTATTGGCTCCTTCACTTGACTTGGCATGCCACATCATTTGACACGTGACGCTTATTTGGGCCTCTAGAATATGACAATATATTGGGCTTAGTAAAGTGGGCTCATCATTTGTAGCCCAAATTAATGGACTAACCCAATAAATATTGGGCCTTATTTAAATCTATACTTATTTGGACTTAAATAATTAATTCAATTATATTAATCCGCAATATTTATTTGAGACTAATATATTTTGAATTTAATATAATTCGAATTTTGTACGGATTTAAATTTAATAAAATTGAATCGCCCACAAATGCCCCCTACTTCAAGACTTGTCGAGACATTTAATATTTAGAGACTAGCCTTGAAGTATGATTATTTAAACATGTTTTGTTCGTGCTTCAACGATTTTCTATACATAAGAACACCTTATTCAAAAACTTTAAAGCCGAACCATATTGACATTGTCTTTCAAAGCTCTCTTATTTTTTCCACGAATCTCTATACTTAAGACCCGTTGGTGAGGCATGATATCCAATTTCAAACAGTTTTGGAAGGCTTTTTCATTGCTTTACTTAACCATGAATACAACTCTTTCGATTTAAACTTAGATTGGAGAAGGAAACAACCTCCTATTTGACTTTGTATGGGAGAAGAAAATCAACCTCCAATTTGAATTTGTATTGGAGAAGGAAATAATCTCTAATTTGAATTTGGAGATGAAAATTATTTCAATCTGAATTATATTGGAGAAGGAAACAATCTCCAATTTGAATTTGGAGATGGAAGCTATTCCAATTTGAATTTATATTGGAGAAGAAAACAATCTCCAATTTGAATTTGGAGATGAAAATTATTCCAATCTGAATTTATATTGGAGAAGGAAACAATCTCCCATTTGAATTTGAAGATGAAAATTATTCCAATCTGAATTTATATTGGAGAAAAAAATATCCATCCTACAACTCTATAAAAGGAGGTAGTTTCTCCACTTTTTTAATATCAATTTCGGGATTTCCAAGTCATCAATAATATCGAGGTAATTT
Source organism: Capsicum pubescens (assembly GCA_030864215.1). NCBI lineage: Eukaryota > Viridiplantae > Streptophyta > Magnoliopsida > Solanales > Solanaceae > Capsicum > Capsicum pubescens. Next base: position 6,758,495 of record CM061540.1, on the reverse strand, counting down.
CTTTTGCTCCCACTTTTCTCTTATTTTCGTCACTTTTTTCAGCACAGCATGTTAGTGGTAGAAAATTCATATCTCATTGTAGAAATATTGAAATCATGATCCGTTTGATGTTCCATAAACTAGACTTCAAGATCTACAAAATATACAAAATTCAGAATTAAAATCCTTCAATATAATTCTTGATAATTTTTTGAAGTTAGCCCTGAATTTTATCATGCTGAAAATTTCAGATTTGCGCGTCTTTACTAAAACTTTCATATATTGAAGTAGGAAGAATGAAATCACAAGCTGCTTAATTCTTGTGAAACTAGAAACAAAGATCTATAACATATCCAAAATTCATAATTTAATACAATCGAAATATTTTCAGGTGTTATCCCGAAATCAACATTGAGCTTTGATGCATCAACAATTTCAGATTTATGCGACATCACCAAAAAAATTATATCTCAATGTGAGAGTATCGAAATTATGATCCGCTTGATCCTATAGATGTAAGAAACATGCACGTATAACATATCCAAAATTTGGATTTTATCATTTTTATGGACTGTTCCAGATGATTTTTTTGAAGTCGATCTTATATGCTATCTGACAGAGGATTTCAGATTTGCATTGCTTCCCCAAATAATTTATATCTTGATGTGGGACCATCACCACCAAAGGGAAATTTGATTGACTCAAACTAGTTTTTGAGGTTTTTATTCTCATCAAGGCATCTTGTCTCAATCCCAGTTGGTGATATACAATTTTCAAGATCGCAACGCTCTGACAGGTAACATCCTTTCTATTTGTGTTTTTACTTTCTTCTTGTCTCCTCTTTTTTTTTGCAGGGTTGAAACAAATATGCAATATGCAATCATTGGCCGGCTTAAGGTGGTAAGAGTTTAACTTCACCTCTGTCACCTTAAGACTGAAAGACTTACGCATAATTGGTCGGCTTAAGGTGGTAAGAGTTTAACTTCGCCTCTGTCACCTTAAGACCGAAAGACTTTGCTTGAAGACGACATGATTTTCTTTAAGTATGGGCCCTTTCATCAATGCATTTATGCGATAATCTTCTCTAAGTATGGGCTATTTCATCGATGCACTTATGCAATGATCTTCTTTAAGTATGGGTCTTTTCACTTGATGCACTTATGCAATGGTATTCTTTAAGTATGAACCCTTTTATTGATGCATTTATGAGTTGGTCTTCTTTAAGTATGGGCCCTTTATTGATCAGCTTAACGTACAAAGGGACAAATTTTGTCCACCTTAAGGCATGAAAATTTTGATACCCTTTTAAGGATAAACCCGTTAGAGGTCAGCTTAAGGTGCAAAGGGACAAATTTTGTCTACCTTAAGGCATGGAAATTTTGATATCCTTTTAAGGATAAACCCGTTAGAGGCCAGCTTAAAGTGCAAAGGGACAAATTTTGTCCACCTTAAGGCATGAAAATTTTGATATCCTTTTAAGGATAAACCAGTTAGAGGCCAACTTAAGGAGCAAAGGGACAAATTTTATCCACCTTAAGTCATGGAAATTTTGATATCCTTTTAAGGATAAACCCGTTAGAGGCCAACTTAAGGTGCAAAGGGACAAATTTTTTCCACCTTAAGGCATGAAAATTTTGATATCCTTGTAAGGATAAACCCATACGAGGCCAACTTAAGGTGCAAAGGGACAAATTTTGTCCACCTTAAGGCATGAAAATTTTGATATCCTTTTAAGGATGAACCCGTTAGAGGCCAGATTAAGGTGCAAAGGGACAAATTTTGTCCACCTTAAGGCATGAAAATTTTGATATCCTTGTAAGGATAAACCCGTAAGAGGCCAACTTAAGGTGCAAAGGGACAAATTTTTTCCACCTTAAGGCATGAAAATTTTGATATCCTTTTAATTGTAGGATTAGAGAACTTTGGCATTCCAAATTCCATTGAAGGAACTCTCTTTCTTTTCGACGGATTGCCCCCATTGAGTCACAGATATTTAGAGTAAGTCCAAAATTTAATTAGAATAATTTCATACTTGCTATCAATATGGTAGATACTGCATGAACATATTTTTTTTTGACACTCGTGCAACTGAACTCAGAATGAAATTTCAAGCGCCTACGTACCTCAATGAAGAGGATCAAGTCACAACGTAGTTCTGGATGAGTGTTTTTTTTTTAATATATTTTTTTTATTGTGTCCTAAGTTTTGCCTAGGCCGCCTCTTTTGAGGTTTTCAACCTAGCGGACATTTATTTGATGATTTTTTTTTGAGCCGTTCACAGTTTATACTCTTTCGGGCCAGGAGTAAACATGCAGTTTATACTCGTGCCTTAAGGAGTGGACATGCAGTTTATACTCGTGCCTTAAGGAGTGTACATGCAGTTTATACTCGTGCCTTAAGGAGTGTCATCTTCCTTCAAGGATAGTACTTCTTCAAGAACTTGGCGTTGATGGGGACAATCCTCACACCATCTGCATCGACAAGCTTGTAAGCACCATTTGAATATGTCTCTTGTACGACATATGGTCCATCCCACTTTGGGGTAAATTTGCCCCCAGACTTATGAGAAGTGATAATGGGCCTTCTTACTGCAAGGACTTGATCTCCAACTTGGAAACACCTTAAGCGAACCCTTTTGTTGAAAGAACGAGATAACCGAGCTTGATAACATTCAATATTTTATTGAGCCTCCAGCCTTTTCTCATCAAGAGCTTCTAACTTCGCAAGACGCAACTTAGCATTTTCTTCATCGGTGAGCCCTTCTTGAATAGCCAGTCTCAAAGAAGGTATTTGACGCTCAAGTGGAAGGACTGCTTCAACTCCAAAAGCAAGTGAGTATGGGGTTTCTTGTGTTGGTGTACGGTAAGTTGTCCTATATGCCCATAAAGCTTATTCCATTCGCTCATGCCAGTCTCGTTTGGATTTGGAGATGACTTTCTTCAACAAGTTGCATAAAGTCTTATTGAAGGCTTCAGCTAGACCATTGGCGGCAACATGATACATTGAAGACTTGCGCTGCTTAAAGCCAAAGAGGTCACAGATCTTTTTCATCAACTTGTTATCAAACGGCTTGCCATTGTCAGTTATTATATATTGAGGGATTCCAAAGCGGTAGACGATATTCACTCGGATGAAGTTCGCAACATTTTCTTTCTTTACTTCCTTGAGAGCAACAACTTCGACCCATTTTGAGAAGTAATCTGGCGCAACTAAGATGTATAAGTGTCCACCAAAAGACTTTGGTAGTGGACCAACAACTTCCATTCCCCAAGCATTGAATGGCCAAGACGCTACAGTTGGATGTAGCACCTCTGGAGGTTGATGTATGAAATTTACATGGAATTGGAAAGCTTTTCATCTTCTCGCATAGTCCAAGCAATCTTTTACCATCATTGGCCAATAATATCCCATCCTTTTAATGTGAAAATGGAGCTTCGGTCCAGACTGATGTGATCCACAAACTCCCGAGTGTGCTTCTTGCAAATATTGAATTGCTTCTTCCTCTTCCAAACACCGTAAGAGTACTCCTTCAAATGATCTTCTGTACAATGTGTCTTTGTAGTAAAGGAAGCGAGGTGCACGACGACGAATGTCAGTCTTTCTCCTTGGATCTTCTGGAAGTATCCTACAACATAAGTTTCAATAATAGGTTATCGCCAATCTTCTTTTACAGCTTCAGACACGGCAACGAGGTATTCAACCTTGTTTTCCACTTCCTCATCTGATGGCGGTACTACCCATTCTTGGAGGACAATAACTTGGGTTTGATTTGGAAGAGTTAGGGTTGAGGCCATAGCAGCTAGGGCATCAGCTTGCTTATTTTCTCTCCTTGGCACATGTTGGAGAGTTACTCCTCCAAGCCACCCTATCAACTTATGTGCATAATCATGGTATGGTCGCAGCTCAGACTTTCTGACTTCATAGCTTCCCTAAAGCTATTTGATCACCAATTGGGAGTCACCAGAGACTTGTAATTACAGTTGTTTCATGTTCACTGCCATCTTAAGTCCAAGTATTAAAGCTTGATATTCAGAAACACTATTAGAGCAATGATTTATTAGGGTAAAAGAGTATGGGATGACCTCTTCTTATGGAGTGACGAATACCACCCCGGCACCAGCTCCATCTCGATGTGCGGCACCATCAAAGTACATCTTCCATGGGGATCTAGCTTCAATGACCATTGCATCTTCATTAGGAAGTTCATCGCTCAGTTCTCAATCATCAGGTATCGGGTGGTCTGCTAAGAAGTCAGCCAATGCTTGTCCCTTTATGGCCTTTTGGGGAACATACACAATCTCAAACTGTTGAAAATTGAAGGTACCATCTTACAAGTCTGTCACTAAGGACAGGTTTCGACATTACAAACTTGATGGGATTTGCCCTAGACACGAGACAAACCATATGAGCTTGAAAGTAGTGTTTCATCTTTTGAATTGAGAAGGCCAATGCCAAACATAACTTTTCAATTGGAGAATACTTTAGCTCATTTGGTGTCATCATTCTGCTCAGATAGTAAAGAGAGTTTTCTTTTCCTTCACTATTTTCTTGAGCCAGTAGTGCTCCAACCGACCTTTCTTGTGCCACGACGTAGAGTATCAACGGCTTCCCAGGTATGGGTGCCACAAGAACTGGAGGTTTCATTAAGTACGATTTGATACTCTCAAAGGCATTACTACAAGATTGGTCCCATTCGAAGGGAGTGTCCTTCTTCATAAGACGACTAAATGGGTGACATTTTCCAGCCAAGTTTGAGATGAACCTCCTTAAATATGCTAGCCTTCCTTGAAGGCTTTTTAACTCATGAATATCCCGAGGCTCGGGCATCTTCAAAATTGCATCAATCTTAGCTTGATCAATTTCAATTCCTCGGTGTCGCACAATGAAGCCAAGAAATTTTCCTAAAGTAACTCCAAAGGCACACTTCAATGGATTCATCCTAAGTTGATATCTTCGAAGTAACTCGAATACCATTCTTAGGTCTTTTAAGTAGTCGTCTCTCTTTCTTGACTTCACCACTAGATCATCCACATAGCATTCAACATTTTTATGGAGCAGGCCATCAAATATGTTCTTCATAGCCCTTTGATAAGTGGCGCCAGCATTCTTCAAACCAAAAGGCATCACCTTGTAGCAATAAATACCTTTAGGCGTAAGAAATGCAGTGAGTTCTTCATCCTTTGGCGCCATACGGATTTGATTATAGCCGGATGAACCATCCATGAAGGACATTGCCTCATAACCAGTGGTGGCATCAATCATTAACTCCGGTATGGGAATTGGAAAATCATCCTTAGGGCATGCATTGTTGAGATCTCAAAAGTCGACACAAACTCGAATTTGGCCATTCTTCTTCCGTACTGGAACAACACTTGAAATCGTCGTGGGATATTTGACTTCACGAATAAAGCCAGCTTGAATAAGTTTGTTAACTTCATTTTCGATCAGTGGAACTAACTCCGGCCTAAAGCATCTTTGGGCTTGCCTAACAGGACGGGCACCATTCTTGACTGCCAACTGATGGAACGCTACTTTTGGATCTAAGCCAGGCATTTCCTTATAGCTCCAGGCGAAGACATCCATATATTCTTTGAGTATGTCCATATAAGAGATTTCCTCCCCTACTTCTAGAAATGCACTCAGGTAAGTTGGTCTTGGTTCTTCATCAATTCCAAGATTAACTTCCTTTAAGGGATCTATTGTGGCCTTTAATCCTTCTTCAAGTTGTGATGGAGCATATCCAGCATCTTCCTCCTCTTGAGGATCATCGTTATTGATGGATATATGATAACACCAAAAGGTATTTTCTATCTCTTTATCAACCTTTATTTGAGACAAGACGTCTTTCTCAGTCTGGGTCTAACATGATAAGAGGAGCCAACACTTTCTTCATCTTCTTCGCGTTGCTTGGTATAAACCACAGTATGCGCCTTCGCTTTTAACACCTCATTGCATGAAACTACCAGTTCCATCTGTCGCTTCATTCTAGAAGGAATCAAACTTTGGAAATCCTTCTGGATTTTAAATGAAGAGTGCTGCATCTTTCTTTGATGACTTCTTTGACGCTTGTTATTTTTCTTCTTATTTATAGGACCCAACCTTTCGAACATAGAATTTCTTACGGTTGATTCTCCAAGTCGATCAAATACGGAGGGTCTTTTATTAGCGGTGGTGGATTCTTCTTCCACGGTGATGTAATTACTGACTGCCCTTCTTATGGAGATGCGAATTGGAGGTGGCTGCGCGTATCCTATCCCTTCACGTGCTTGCCTGGTGTTACCCTCCGATGGAAGTTTGCCCAAACTTGATGGCTCATTAGGATTGTATCCAGCCTTTACAAATAGCTTGTATGCATTTGGATCAAAGCCCTCTTTTGTACGCTTCGTAGGGAGTGCCATATCTGGTGGCGGATTTTGAGCCACAGATTCCCCAAGTGGCCTTGAGGATGGATTTATTGCATCAATCTTCCTGATAGGTAAAGTTAGCCCCTTTAGCACATTATCTTGGGCATCAGGTGAGTGATCTTACTCTTTCTTTACCTTTGGTACGTAGCGAAGTATAAGAGCTGCCTTTTTTTTCGTAGGAGAGACTCTTTCTTTATTCGAAGTGAAGAAGGGCTTCCTGTTGGCAAATTTTTCGATAGTTACCGCGACCTTCTTAGATGCAAGATCGTCACACTTGGTCTTGGTGACATCTTCAATCCTTTTCTCATCTACAATATGATTCTTTAAGTAGAATTTTGCATCGGCAAAATGTGACTCAGCTTCAGTGAATGGCTTGTCATCGGCGACTATCATTCTTTCCATTATGTTTTCGAGGTACTTCAAGCATTGATAGTAAGAGTACAAGATAATTTTGTTCCCGTGCACCCAAGGCCTACCAAGCAATACATTGTATGAAGTTTTGGCATTGATCACATGCATCAATGGGTTTGATTGAAAATCATCCATACTAATCTCCAACTTGATACATCCCATGGCCCTTTGGCCCCCTTGGTTGAAGCCTTGGATCATTATACGGCTTTCGTCCAGTTCGCTAGTAGCGATGCCAAGCTCCTTCATCGTACGGATATGCAGGATATTAACTCCAGATCCTTCATCTATCAAGATTTTATTGATCTTCTTTCCTAGAATTTGACCCACCATGTATAAGGGACGGTTATGTAGGGTCTCACCAAGCAGAAGATCGTTATTTGTGAATGTGATTTTTGTATCACACACATGTGCCTCTTCGCCAAGAGTTTCAGCCAACCTTTCAGAAGATGAAGGAACTTCCATGGGTATATTCTCACCCTTTGCCCTCTCTTTGGCGGTATTAAAACAAGACGCCTCAAGGTTGACTTGGACAATCTTTACACGAAACCAACTCGGCAAGAATTCCTCTAAAGTCACCGGATGCCGAAGTTTTTGGGGGTGAAACTCCGTCACCCTCATCTTCTTTGGGAGTTCAACCAACTTTTGTTTCCTTAGTTTCTTCACCACTCTCCTTCCGGTTGGCTGCTCGTATGTTTTTTTTCGCAAACTCATTTTCTTGCGTCTGCATCTAGTCACTAGAGTCCAACCTTCATCATCGTCTTCGTCAACCGAAGACCTGTCAGGCTCTAATATCTCCTCATTATGCTCCTTGACATAAATTTTAACAGGGTCAAGTGAGCCAAAAGTGATAGAGATTTGATGAGAACTGGTTGTCTCCTCGTCGAAGAATATTTTCTTCTCTTTTGCCAGTTGCATAACTTTATCTTTAAAGACAAAGCATTTTTCCAGAGGGTGACTTATGAGCCTATGATATTTGCAATAATTAGGGTCATTGGTCCTTCCGGTTTTGTTGGGATGCTTCATCTCTGGGAGTTTGATGAGCTTATGCTGGAGGAGTTCATAAAAAATCTCAGCAACATCAGAATCAAGGAAGGGATATTCCTTTTCTTGCATCTCCTTTAACGTTTTCTGATTTGGACATGCTCCAGAAGTCGTCTTTACACTTTGCTTCTTGCTCACCTTTGTGGTGACTTTCACAGGAGACACATCAACATTCATGGATTCTTTGTTATTATTTTTGGGGACAGACTTACCCCATCTATTGGGTTCTTGCTTATCCTTTCCCCTTCGAGGGTCATGGATAGGCGCTCCTTTCTTTTTAGCAGAAGACATGCTCAACTCCATGTCATGAGCACGAGTAGCTAACTCTTCAAAGAATTTTGGCTTAATGCCTTGCAAGATGTAGAAAAGCCCCCAGTGCATTCCTTGGATGCACATCTCTATCACAGAAGATTCGCTGAGCCTATCTTTACAGTTTAGGCTAGCATGTCTCCATCGATTGATGAAGTCAATGACTGGTTCGTCATTTCGTTTCCGAGTATTTGTGAGCTTTACCATGCTCACTGTACGCCTTGTGCTATAAAAGTGATTCAGGAACTCATGTTCCAATTGCTCCCAACTATCGATGGAGTTAGGCTCGAGATTCGTATACCAATCAAAGGCGTTTCCCTTTAGGGAATGAACAAACTATTTGATAAGATAGTCACCGTAAGTTCCAACATTATTACATGTCTCGACAAAGTGTACGACAAGTTGTTTTGGGTTACCTTTGCCCTAAAATTGTTGAAATTTAGGGGGTTGTGTCACGCCCCAAAATCCCATCGGGCCGGACTGGCACCCGAAGCCTAGAAGGCCCGGGAGAACCCGTTCAAATACCTGTACTTTCCCTTACATGTCACCAAAAATTTGGACAGCACTTCGTTGCATATAGAAGGATCTAATTACCTGTATCAGCACAACACGCACAAATATATATATATATAATACTTGGTCATCGGGGCCACCACATATACAGATATAACATCACTATATAAACATCCATGACTTTACCCTTCCTTATGTCTACAAAGCCTCTAGGATATACATGACATAACTAGGGTCGGGACAAACCCCAGCCCACACATGACTCCTGTACAATAACAAAACATAAGGAACCGAATCGGAAAGCTTCGAAGCAAACTGGAGCTCACCAACAATAGTTGTATGACCTGGCTCCTACTTGTGCGGTGTATGAGCTGAGGTACCTGTGCCTGCATCATGAAATGCAGGTCCCCGTGGGGGACGTCAGTACGAAATATGTACTGAGTATGTAAAGCTGTAGATAATCACATATGATATAGGAGCTCAATAGAAATCCGAAACAAGTGAATAAATCGTAATAGGAGTGGACCACACTTACTAGCACTTGTGACAACCTGTACATTGAATTTATTCAATCACTTTACCTTCGTTCTTAACATCTTTGTAATCATTATTGTACTGTACGGTGACCATTAGGCTGCCTCCAGTACATATCAACTGGGGTCGACCCATGCTAGGCTTATGCCCCTGGGATACCACCCATAAACACGTAAATAGGGATCAACCCATGCTAGGCTTATGCCCCTGGGATACCACCCGATAAGAGAGAACTTCCATCACTTAGTTCAATTAATCTTTGAGATTGTTATTTCGGTCGCCACCACATTTTTGATACTTTGAAACAATGATACATCAATAGGAACCAAGTAACAGACCTTCTATACAATAACGATGTAATAAAGACTCATTGGTACATCAACAATGTGTTTCAGAATCATCAATATCACAACAATGAAATAGGAGCCTTTTGGTATATCAATGAAACATTTTGACACTTTATAGGATGGAAACAACTTCGTTGGTAACGTAGAACAATACATGTTTTTGGACAACTTCGGAATCTTACTTGATGGAACATTGGTGTTTTCATGCCAAAGAACATTGTTAGAGTATGCTTTACATACCTCGTCGTAGATTCGGATACCAATTCAACACAACTTCCCGCCTTTACAAATCACTTATCTACAATGAAATGTTTGGCATCTAGTATTAGCAACCCAACACCACAATTCTCTTCCATAATTCCATACAACCAATATTTGCATAGCATTCCAAAAACCAACTTGAACAATAGGTTTATGTGTGTATATATATATATATATAAAATCATCATTTCAATACCACATCATCACACCAAATCCCTTCACAATTCAACATAATCCAACCATGCACAAGAATAATCCAACATCATTTCCAATCATATTTCAACAACAATCAAATAACACACTTCTTATGCTTACATGCATATATATACATATCCATATAAATAACACCAACATAATTTACATCCTTACCATAAAATGGCCCTTTTGATTTCGAAGTCCTGTTGGCACAAATAAGGGGTGCTTCTCGAAGCCCTCGAGACGGTGAACACAACTACGGAATCAATTTGGATGTTCTACGGTTGAATCACAAGATAATTGGAGTTGAAATTTGGCTAGGGTTTCTTTTTCTTCAATAATGGATGATAAATAATGGATATGAGGCTAAGTATATGTATATAATGACCAATTTTCGTTCATGAGGTGATGGAAAATGACCATATTGCCCTTAAAATTTTAAGTAAATCCGAATCTGTCCATGGTGGACTGTTTTGACAAGCTAAAGTAGATCGACCATAACTCTTTGATCCGATATCGTATTTAGGTGAAATTGGTATCGTTGGAAATATAATTCAAAGGTCTTTCATTTCATATAAAGTAGGCCACCCAGTTCGTCCTGTACAAGGAGTTATGATCGTTTGAAGTTGACCCTAAAAATCTGTTTTGAGAGGCTAAAGTAAAACGAGTATAACTCCTTACTCAGATGTTGGATTTGGATGAAACCAATTGCATTGGAAAGAAGACTCAAAGATATTTCTTTTGATAGGTCGTATCTCTCCCAGTTCATTATATTAAGGGATTTATGATCGTTCAAAGTTGACCCAAAAAACTGGCAGGCCTCAGTAGTTTGTGTGCAGGAAATTTTCCTGCACATTTACTATTCACCATATCCCGGCCACCGTTTTATAGTTTCGAACGTGCTCGATTATATCCGAAACTTATCCGTTTTTGGAAATCTTTATATCGTTGGAAAGCTTATTCAATAACCTTCATATGGAACCATCGACGGGCAAATTCCGGTATAAATAAAATAAAAAATTAATTCCATATAAATAAGACCAATACACGTACTTGAATACGCCAATACATGTACTTGAATACGGGGTGTTACATCCTTACCCCCTTTAGGACATTCTTCCTCGAATTTTAGCGTAGTTATTCAACCAAAACAAGTTCAAGTCCACCATTAACATTCACATCATCATATAAATACTATGCATATATAAACAAAAACTTACTTGTTAATGTTCTAACTCCATTTCTTGAACTTCCTCTTCATCTTTGAACAAATGAGGGTACTTAGATTTCATTGCTTCCTCAGCTTCCCATGTAATCTCTTCCCTTTGTTGATTTCTCCAAAGTACTTTCACCGATGCTACTTCTTTATTTCTCATCTTCTTAACTTGACGATCTAATATAGCAATAGGCATCTCCTCATAGGTAAGATCTTCTATTACTTGCACATCTTCAGTAGAAGTAATAAAGGACGGATCTCCGATGCACTTTCGAAGCATCGATACATGAAATACTGGATGCACTGATGAGAGTTCCTGGGGTAGCTCTAATTCATAAGCAACTTGCCCACATCTTCGAATAATCTTATACGGGCCTATATATCATGGACTCAACTTTCCTTTCTTGCCAAATCTCATCACCCCTTTCATTGGCGATACCTTCAAAAATACCCAATCACCTAACGAAAATTCTAGCCCTCTTCTTCTACTATCCGCATATGACTTGTGTCGACTTTGGGCTATTTTCAACCGTTGCTGAATCACCTTGACTTTTTCTATGGCTTGATACACAAGATCCGGTCCGAACATAAGAGTTTCACCCGCTTCGAACCATCCTATTGGTGATCTATACTTCCTCCCATATAAAGCTTCATATGGTGCCATTTTGATACTTGAATGATAGCTATTATTGTAGGCAAACTCAATAAGAGGTAAATGATCATCCCAGCTGCCTTTAAAATCTATAACACATGCTCGTAGCATATCTTCAAGTGTTTGAATGGTGCGCTCTACTTGTCCATCCGTCTGAGGGTGAAAAGCTGTACTCAGATTCACTTGTGTTCCCAAACTCCGTTGGAAAGACTTCCAAAAGTTTGCGGTAAATTGAGTTCCCCGATCCGATATAATAGAAGTTGGCACTCCATGTAATCGGACTACTTCCTTAACATACAACTTCGAATATTCTTCAACTGTGTAAGTGGTCTTAACGGGTAAGAAATGTGCGGATTTAGTAAGCCTTTCCACAATCACCCATATAGAATCAAATTTCCGAGCTGTACGAGGCAAACCTGTAACAAAATCCATGTTGATCATGTCCCACTTTCAAATTGGAAGATCTATGCATTGCATATAGCCTCCGGGTTTTTGGTGCTCAACTTTAACTCTTTGACAATTTGGACATTCAGCTACAAATTCTGCAATGCTCTTCTTCATGTCATTCCACCAATACATATCTTTCAAATCTTGATATATTTTGGTTGATCCTGGATGAATGGAATACCTTGAAAAATGTGCCTCTGTCATAATCTTCTTTCTTAGCCCGTCTATATCCGGCACACACAATCGATTTTGGCACTGAAGTACTCCTTCTCGCGTAAGCTCAAATGCCTTGGTCGCACCACTTTGAACATTCTCCTTAAGCTGTAATAAAATAGGGTATGCATATTACTTCTCTTTCACTTCAGCTACTAATGAAGATTCTGCAGCATTATGTACGATAAGCTCTTTATTCGGAGTTTCAAGAAGGTGAACTCCCAAACTAGCTAACTGGTGAAGATCCTTAACCATCCCTTGCCTTTCTATAGGCGCCATCATAGTCCTTTAATAGTTCAAGCCATCTCCGCTGCCTTAAATTTAGATCCTTCTGATTAAAAATATATTGCAAGCTCTTATGGTCAGTATATATATCAACATGAACCCCATATAAGTATTGGCGACATATCTTTAAAGCAAAAATAACTGCTGCCAGCTCAAGATTGTGTGTAGGATAATTTTTCTCATGTGGCCGCAATTGTCTATAAGCATATGCTATTACCTTACCATGCTGCATCAATACACATCCTAAACCAATTCTGGAAGTATCACAATACACTGTATACCCTTCGGTGCCTTCTGGAAGTACCAACACGGGTGTAGAAATCAACTTGTTCTTTAAATCTTGAAAACTCTTCTCACAGGCATCATTCCATTGGAATTTGGATGCTTTATGGGTTAGCTTGGTTAAGGGTGCTGAAATGGAAGAAAAGCCTTTAACAAACCTTCTATAATAACCGGCCAACCCGAGAAAACTACGAATCTCCGTAGGCGTTGTGGGCCTTGGCCAGTTCTTCACAGCTTCTATCTTTTGAGCATCAACCTTTATCCCTTCACTAGATACAATATGACCCAAAAATGCCACCGACTTTAACCAAAACTCATATTTAGAGAACTTTGCATAAAGCTTACAATCACGAAGAGTCTGCAATGCCTGTTGTAAGTGATTGGCATGGTCCTTTTCTGATCTAGAATAAACTAGAATATTATCTATAAAAACTATCACAAATACATCCAGGAATGGCTTAAAAACCCTATTCATCAAATCCATAAAAGCTGCGGGTGCATTTGTTAGCCCAAATGACATAACTAGAAACTCATAATGACCATACCTTGTTCGGAAAGCTGTTTTGGGTATATCTTTTTCTTTGACCCTCACTTGGTGGTAACCTGACCTCAAATCAATCTTAGAAAAGCACTTGGCGCCCTGTAACTGATCAAATAAATCATCAATTCTTGGGAGAGGATATTTATTCTTAATAGTCACCTTATTCAATTGCCGATAATCAATACACATCCTCAGCGATCCATCCTTTTTGCGTACAAATAACACTGGTGCTACCCAAGGAGAAATACTAGGCCTAATGAACCCCTTTTCTAGCAAATCTTTCAATTGCTCTTTCAATTCTCGTAATTCTGCTGGGGCCATTCTATACGGAGGAATGGAGATTGGTTGGGTTCCTGGTATTACATCAATACCAAACTCTACTTCTCGTTCAGGAGGCAAACCTGGAAGATCTTCAGGAAATACATCAGAAAATTCATTTACCACCGGAACAGCGTGAAGAGTTGGTGGCTCCGCTTCTGTATCCCTTACTCTAACTAAATGATATATATATCCCTTGAAAATCATTCTTCTTGCCTTAAAATAAGAACTAAATCTACCTCTTGGCGCGCTAATTTCACCTTTCCATTCAAGGACTGATTCATTTGGAAAATGGAAATATACCTTTTTCGTGCAACAATCAATTGTGGCATAACAAGACGCCAACCAGTCCATACCCATTATAACATCAAAATCTACCATTTCTAACTCCACAAGATCAGCCATCGTATCACGACCACAAACAGTTACTATGCAGTTTCGATAAACCCTTCTAGCTATAATAGATTCCCCGACCGGTGTGGACACTTCAAATGGCTTAACTAACAGTTCAGGTATTCTTTCGAACTTTCCAGCAACCAATGGAGTAACATAAGATAATGTATAACCGGGATCAATTAAGGCATATAAATCGAATGAAAATATAGACAACGTACCCGTAACCACATCTGGAGAAGCCTCTAAATTCTGTCGATCCGCTAGAGCATACGTACGATTTTGAGCCCCGCTAGAACTCGTGGCTCCTCTATCACCTCTAACACAACCCATTGGCTGTGCACCCCTTCCTGAATAAGGCATCGATGATGATGATGCAACAAATGACCCCGTAGGTCGTGCCATACCCCCTATGTCCCTTCGTGGGCATTCCCTCATCATATGCCCCGACATACCGCACCAAAAGCAAACATTGGTCCCCAGCCGACATGCGCCCAAATGATACCTTCCACATTTATTGCATGGCTCTCGAGGAGGTCTCGATTGGCTCATATTCCCTTGCCCTTGGTAACCCACTGATCGCGAACTATGACCCTCACTTCTTTGCCCAAATTGACTGCCTCTGAACCCCTGATGCTGTGGTGGAGCACTAGCTGCAGAATAAGAAAATAATGGCCTAGGTGGTCTAGTAGAAAATTGAGGTCTAAAACCTCTCTGTGGCGCCATAAACTGCCCTGTAGATCTGTCCCTCTTAGAAGATCCGTTTTCAAATTCTTGTGTTCTTCTTCTTTGCCTCTGATCTTCCATTTTCTGTGCAAATGCTTGGATCCTAGCTATATCCATGTCTTTATTCAGTGCAGCAATAGTACAATCCCTAACCAAATACGGATCCAATCCAACCACATACCGATGAACTCTGTCATCCATAGTAGTTATAACATTAGGAGCATATGTGGACAAAGAATTAAATCGAAGACTATACTCCCTCACACTTGTATTACCTTGTCGAAGATTTAAGAACTGATCCGCACGGGCCTGACGAGTCTCATATGGAAGATAATGATCAATAAATGCCTCTTTGAACTCTTTCCAAGTAGCTGGGGGTGCATTAATGCCCCTTGACCATTTCCAGTCTTCATACCAATATATAGCCTCACCTTTGAATCTATACGCGGCTAACTCCACTGTCTCTCTGCCCGATACATGCATCACCTCTAGGGCCCTTTGGATCTGATCAATAAAGTCTTGTGGGTCCTCGTTAAGATCTGATCCAGTAAAAGTAGGAGGATCCATCTTAAGAAAATCCTGTGTTCGAAGGCTAGCCGCCCTATCTATACCACTAGGACCTGCAGTCGGAATGGCTTGCCCTTGAGCTTGCCCAGCAACTATACGAGTCAAAAGTTGCACTGCATTTCTAAGATCTTGATCAACAGCATTAATAGGTGGCTCTGGGGATATAGTTCTCCTCCCCCTTATTTCTTCCGGACTGGGGGAAGTTTCTGATGCATGCTCAGCTGGAGCCTCACTTTGATTAGCTGGTATAGTGGGTGACTTACTAGTCCCCTCTCCGGTAGCCACATCTACTTGCTTACCGGTATTCTTGCTTCTGGTAACCGGCATCATTACTATAATAAGAGAAACAAACTGATTCAGTGGTCAACTATGACTTCATATACAATATAAGCTCTATCGCACAATATAAGACATGAAGAAAAGAAACAATTCCTAAATGTCCATAGCCTCCTGTTTATAGATGTGGTGCACAACACACCGATAAACAAGACTCTACGTAGACACGGCTTTGTAGACTCACTAGGACGAACCTCTCTGATACCACTTTTGTCACGCCCCAAAATCCCATCGGGCCGGACTGGCACCCGAAGCCGAGAAGGCCCGGGAGAACCCGTTCAAATACCTGTACTTTCCCTTACATGTCACCAAAAATTTGGACAGCACTTCATTGCATATAGAAGGATCTAATTACCTGTATCAGCACAACACGCACAAATATATATATATATATAATACTTGGCCGTCGGGGCCACCACATATACAGATATAACATCACTATATAAACATCCATGACTTTACCCTTCCTTATGTCTACAAAGCCTCTAGGATATACATGACATAACAAGGGTCGAGACAAACCCCCGCCCACACATGACTCCTGTACAATAACAAAACATAAGGAACCGACTCGGAAAGCTCCGAAGCAAATTGGAGCTCACCAACAATAGTTGTATGACCTGGCTCCTACTTGTGCGGTGTATGAGCTGAGGTACCTGTGCCTGCAGCATGAAATGTAGGTCCCCGTGGGGGACGTCAGTACGAAATATGTACTGAGTATGTAAAGCTGTAGATAATCACATATGATATAGGAGCTCAATAGAAATCCGAAACAAGTGAATAAATCGTAATAGGAGTGGACCACACTTACTAGCACTTGTGACAACCTGTACATTGAATTTATTCAATCACTTTACCTTCGTTCTTAACATCTTTGTAATCATTATTGTACTGTACTGTGACCATTAGGCTGCCTCCAGTACATATCAACTGGGGTCGACCCATGCTAGGCTTATGCCCCTGGGATACCACCCATAAACACGTAAATAGGGATCGACCCATGCTAGGCTTATGCCCCTGGGATACCACCCGATAAGAGAGAACTTCCATCACTTAGTTCAATTAATCTTTGAGATTGTTATTTCGATCGCCACCACATTTTTGATACTTTGAAACAATGATACATCAATAGGAACCAAGTAATAGACCTTCTATACAATAACGATGTAATAAAGACTCATTGGTACATCAACAATGTGTTTCAGAATCATCAATATCACAACAATGAAATAGGAGCCTTTTGGTATATCAATGAAACATTTTGACACTTTATAGGATGGAAACAACTTCGTTGGTAACGTAGAACAATACATGTTTTTGGACAACCTCGGAATCTTACTTGATGGAACATTGGTGTTTTCATGCCAAAGAACATTGTTAGAGTATGCTTTACATACCTCGTCGTAGATTCGGATACCAATTCAACACAACTTCCCGCCTTTACAAATCACTTATCTACAATGAAATGTTTGGCATCTAGTATTAGCAACCCAACACCACAATTCTCTTCCATAATTCCATACAACCAATATTTGCATAGCATTCCAAAAACCAACTTGAACAATAGGTTTATGTGTGTGTGTGTGTATATATATATATATATATATATATATATATAAAATCATCATTTCAATACCACATCATCACACCAAATCCCTTCACAATTCAACATAATCCAACCATGCACAAGAATAATCCAACATCATTTCCAATCATCTTTCAACAACAATCAAATAACACACTTCTTATGCTTACATGCATATATATACATATCCATATAAATAACACCAACATAATTTACATCCTTACCATAAAATGGCCCTTTTGATTTCGAAGTCCTGTTGGCACAAATAAGGGGTGCTTCTCGAAGCCCTCGAGACGGTGAACACAACTACGGAATCAATTTGGATGTTCTACGGTTGAATCACAAGATAATTGGAGTTGAAATTTGTCTAGGGTTTCTTATTCTTCAATAATGGATGATAAATAATGGATATGAGGATAATTATATGTATATAATGACCAATTTTCGTTCATGAGGTGATGGAAAATGACCATATTGCCCTTAAAATTTTAAGTAAATCCGAATCTGTCCATGGTGGACTGTTTTGACAAGCTAAAGTAGATCGACCATAACTCTTTGATCCGATATCGGATTTGGGTGAAATTGATATCGTTGGAAAGATAATTCAAAGGTATTTCATTTCATATAAAGTAGGCCACCCAGTTCGTCCAGTACAAGGAGTTATGATCGTTTGAAGTTGACCCTAAAAATCTGTTTTGAGAGGCTAAAGTAAAACGAGTATAACTCCTTACTCAAATGTTGGATTTGGATGAAACCAATTGCATTGGAAAGAAGACTCAAAGATATTTCTTTTGATAGGTCGTAGATCTCCCAGTTCATTATATTAAGGGAGTTATGATCGTTCAAAGTTGACCCAAAAAACTGACAGGCCTCAGTAGTTTGTGTGCAGGAAATTTTCCTGCACATTTACTATTCACCATATCCCGGACACCGTTTTATAGTTTCGAACGTGCTCGATTATATCCGAAACTTATCCGTTTTTGGAAATCTTTATATAGTTGAAAAGCTTATTCAATAATCTTCGTATGGAACCATCGACGGGCAAATTACGGTATAAATAAAATAAAAAATTAATTCCATATAAATAAGACCAATACACGTACTTGAATACGCCAATACATGTACTTGAATACGGGGTGTTACAGGTTGATAGCCAGCAGACATTTTGAGTCTATCTATTCTTGCAGTGTAAGGCTTGACATATGCAAGGGAAGACTTGGTGACAACATCATACTTGTCTTTGAGGGTCCCTTCAATAAATTCCTTTAATTGCCCAGTCGGGATCATTCCCTCAGCAAAAACTTGTACCTCTTTAGTCGATGGTGTTTGTTTCACAGGATTTTCTATCTCATGAACCTCTGGAGCTT
Organism: Capsicum pubescens; assembly: GCA_030864215.1. Classification (NCBI taxonomy): domain Eukaryota; kingdom Viridiplantae; phylum Streptophyta; class Magnoliopsida; order Solanales; family Solanaceae; genus Capsicum; species Capsicum pubescens. The sequence continues at coordinate 6,739,573 of CM061540.1, read as the reverse complement.
TTTCCGGCACATGGCTAGATTCTCCTTCTATCAAACCTTCCACCCTATCTACTATTTTATCAATCCTAGCCTCTTGATTCTGAACATAGTTGGTCAGGCCTTCAATTGCCTTTGTCAGATTCGCAAGCTGCTCCTCCACAGATGAGGCATCAGTTACCATTGCTTGCATGATCACCGGAGATGTTGGAGAGTAACACGGATTATCATATAAGTTGATCTTTGAAGTACTTAGCTTATGTGGTGTAAATGGAGATGACACATTTGTTGAACGACCATCGCTCTTGGCTCCAGAGTAGTTGGAACCGGAATGCTCAAGTAGAGCTAGAGTCTTTTTCAGTGATTCGGACACACTGCTTTCTCCTTCTGAAGCATTTGCATTGGACTTCATTCCTTTCGGGGTTGAAGATCCAAAAATTGGAGTTGGCGCGGACGACACTGGATGTGTTTGTTGTCCTAGCAAGCCTGCCTTGATCCTTGTGACAACTCCTAAGGTTCCGAAAGTAACACCAAGGATGCTTTCTACTTCAGCAGAGAACTTTGAATCAGCAGCCTTGGAAGCAGTTGATTGAGAATTGACCTTCTTGGAAGTCATTTCATTTTTCTTAAACTTTGAAGTATGAAAAGTTGAGATGAGAGGTAGAGATTGTCCCACTGGACGTGCCAATTTGTTTGCAACATAATTTAACCACAAACAAAAATATGAAGAAACAAGAATTTTTTATTGATAAACGATTGTGGTTACAAATCTGTTCCTTCCTTGATTCTTCTCTCTTAATTTTCTCCGTAATTCGAGCGCCGTTAGTGGCTTATTCTCGAACATAGGATGATATCTTTATGAATATCCCATGATTTTATGGGATATTGGAGATTCAGATCTTTCTACGAATACCCATTAGCTTATGGGATATTCAAGATGTCTGTTTCAGGGAACATGTTACCCTTTAAATAGGCGAGATTTAGGGTAAAGTAGCCTTCTAGAACTCTAACAGAATTTGAATTCTTGTTGAAGAGTCCACAAATTTTGGATATCTACAAATGCCCCCTACTTCAAGGCTTGTCGAAGTGTAGATTTGATGACGAGTCTTGAAGTACCAATAGAGCTTCCATCTTTATGCGGTGGCTACAGATTTGCAGATCTGATTTATGGGAGAAGAGATGAAGGATAGATTTGGTCCCACTAGGTGTGCCAATTTGTTTGCAACATAATTTAAATTCATGAAAAATAATTTTTAACCACAAACAAAAATATGAAGAAACAAGAATTTTTTTATTGATAAACGATTGTGGTTACAAATCTGTTATTTTCTCCGTAATTCGAGGGCCGTTAGTGGCTTATTCTCAAACATAGGATGATCTCTTTATGAATATCCCATGATTTTATGGGATATTGGAGATCCGATCTCTTATTCGAATACCCATCAACTTATGGGATATTCAAGATGTCTGTTTCAGGGAATATGTTACCCTTTAAATAGGCGAGATTTAGGGTAAAATAGCCTTCTAGAACTCTAACAGATTTTGAATTCTGGTTGAAGAGTCCACAAATTTTAGATATCTACACATTCCCCCTACTTCAAGGCTTTTCGAAGTGTAGATTTGATGACGAGTCTTGAAGTACCAATAGAGATTCCATCTTTATGTGGTGGCTACAGATTTGCAGATCTGATTTATGAGAGAAGAGATGAAGGACAGATTTGGTCCTACTGAGCATGCCAATTTGTTTGCAATAAATTTTACAGTGATGAATAATAAATTACAATCACAAATAAAACATGAAGAAACAAGAACATTTTATTAATAACGAATATGAGTACAATTTTGTTCCTCCCTTGATTGATCTCTCGTGATTTTCTCCATAATTCGAGGGCCGTAGTGTATTTCTCAAACATAGGAATATGGATCTTCATAATTCGAGGGCCTTAGAGTATTTCTCGAATATAGGAATATGGATCTTCTTGATGTATTTGATTATCAAGAAAGACAATTTTGATCTATGGATATCCCGAATTTCTAAGATATTCAAGATGCCTCTTTAAGGGAATATTTGCCTCTTTATATAGGCATAATTCAGGGTTTAGGGTAAATTAGACTCTAAGAACTCTAACAGAATTTGGATTCTTTTTGTAGAGTCCCACAAATTTTAGATGTCTACAAATGCCCCCTGCTTCAAGGCTTGTCGAAGTGTACTTGATGACGAGTCTTGAAGTACCCATAGAGCTTCCATCTTGATGCGGCTGCAGATTTGATGCGGCTACAGATTTACACATATGATTTATGAGAGAGGAGATGAAGGGCAGATTTGGTCTCACTGGGCGTGCCAGAATTTGTTGAACAATAAAATTTTGAGATCGAAAAATAAATAATTCGAGACAAGAAAATATTGCAACAATCAATTTTATTGATTTTAATAAGTGAGTGTTACAATCTCTATGAATCCTCTGATTCGCCTTTTCGAATATAAATTCAGGGCTTAAAGCTTAGTCTTGAATTTGAATTTTATTTGATGGACTTGAGGGACTTGATCTTGACTTGTGCTTGAATTCAAGAGCATTTGAGCTTGTTCTTGAATATTGTGGTCTTGATCTTGAACTTTGATGAACTTGATTTGAATGCTTGAACTTTTTAGAGAAATTGAGGCGTTTGATCCACGAGCTTTCTCTTGCTACTTGTTAGAGTTCTGGGGTCTCTTTTCTGAATTATGAGATCCCTATTTATACTTGTGGAAAAGGAAGAGTCATGATCAATATGGACTTCCTTTGACCAATCAGATTTGAGTGATGTGACACCTTTTTATGGACTTTTATTTCATGGGCCAGCTGCATCAGTTTGACATGTGGTACGGTCCTATTGGCTCCTTCACTTGACTTGGCATGCCACGTCATTTGACACGTGGCGCTTATTTGGGCCTCTAGAATATGACAATATCTTGGGCTTAGTAAAGTGGGCTCATCATTTGTAGCCCAAATTAATGGACTAACCCAATAAATATTGGGCCTTATTTAAATCTATACTTATTTGGACTTAAATAATTAATTCAATTATATTAATCCACAATATTTATTTGAGACTACTATATTTTGAATTTAATATAATCCGAATTTTGTACGGATTTAAATTTAATAAAATTGAATCGCCCACAGACGTCTTCATCTACTATGTCAATTGTAACAATCTCTTTAGCTTCTTGGACTTCTTCTGCAATGAAGCGTCTGCCTTCTCGATCTCCTTCACTTTTTGCATCAATTTTGATGAGAAATGTGAAGACTTTTTTTGTACGTAGCATCAAGTTTTGATAAAATGAGGATTCCTCTTTATGTATCTATGAAAAGAATGTATTAATTAGCAAAGGATAATTTGTTGAATTCAAAATAAAGCAGATTATTTTAGTGCTTGATAAGTGTTAAAGAATAGTGTAATATGACCTTTTCCAAAGTTGATTGCTTATATGTTGTAACATCACAACCAACCAAGGATTTTGTAGCCTCAAACAATGTACCGGAGCAATGTTCATCCCCAGCAAATACATCCAATTTTAGAAGAAATCTGTAAAGTCAGTGGTAAATAGACATTTATCTCATTTTCTGAATGTTCAAATGGTTGAAAGTAATTTGATGGTTGTTATGTGTGTTACCTGTCCGTATAAGTAATTTTTTCGGTGGGACAGCCAGGACATTTTGCAATGTTATCATTGATTTTCACTTTTTTATAGCAATTGGTGCAAGAATCATAGTAGGGTTCGTTACTATTCACTATAGCTGCGATAGTTGCGGTAAATTTGCCATAACCTACAGAGAAGAAACAAAAGTTAGGCGTCGTACTAAGGAAAAAACAAAACATTAAATTATTGTAGTTGAAAATAATACCTCTTTATCACAAGATAAACAATCTCTGATTTCACCAATTGTCATTTCTTTGGCCCTTTTAATTTGTTTAGTTGGCAGTAAAGTAATATCATTATGAGTTTTCTTCTGGAAAATAGACCTGCATATTTGTTACTTAGCGTATTATAATAAAAATAGTTTACTATAATTTGCTTGCTTGAATATGAATAGACATATTACCATTCTTGGAGAGACGTTGCTTTTTCAAATGTGGGCTCTACCCGCATACTACTGACATGGTTAGAAGATAGGCCGAAATTTCCTGCACCATAAAATGTTAGGAGTAAAAAAATAACACAGTATTTATTGTAAATGTTGTAATTGCTGAGATAGTACCTACCTTGATATAATGTAGTCCTTAAATCACAAAATGCCACGACAGAATTTTCGGCAGATAACTTTTCTAGCAACGCATCATTTATTTCAGAGAATTCGCCCATAATGTGATAGTTTTTCTATCACACCTTTATTTTTCAAACAAAGAAAATAAGATTAAATTAGTAAATTAATAAGATAGTTTATGTATTATACAAACACTTTTGCTTCGTAAAAAAATTAAGTTTAACTTACTCTTCATTCATAAGTACTATTTCTCTTCGGATTGTGCCTTTTGTGAACAACTTAGAACTGAAGAAGATGCCAAATATATCTGAAAAAAATATTAAGTATGTATGAGTAGATAAATAATAGTAAAATGGTGAATTTATGATAATGGTAATTACTTGATGAAAGTTAAAGGAATTACCTACTATTGTTTCTTTGGTATGCAATTTTTCATCTTCGAATGAAAAAAAAATCTTAGAAAAAGAAAATGTAGAAAAAGGGCTGTGACATTCTTGAACTATAGTGGATGTTAAGAATCCAAGTTCAATGTCCTTATTAACAGATTGAAAATTAGGATTGACCCCAGAAATGTGACCGTTTATGATATAGCAAACTTTGGATTGCTGTAAAGAATGTCCAAACGTTTCAATATGTTCATTGAAAAGTGTACCATTAATTTTTTTACCCTGAAAAAAAAAAGCATAATATGAAATTGATAGATATATAAGTCAAGCAGAAAGTGAGAAGATATGTATTTGTTGATGTGTGTGAAGCTATCATGAGGTTACTTTTTGTTTCCAGTAAATAGCTACGTATAATAAGAGAATACAGAACAACCAATTACTAAAGGAAAAAAGAATATGTATTTTGTTCCGCTTTTCAAATGGGATAAATTAATTCAAGAGCAATTTAATTAGGATTTTTGTTATCAGAAAATAGCTACATAGAATGAGCGAATACAGAACGATCAACTACTAAAGGCAAAAAGAATAAATTGCGTAGGTTTATTAAACACGTGAGGTATGAAAGAATAATATTACCTCCTCATCAACTAATATCACCATTTTTCGAGAACCGCCTTCATTCTTAAACAACTTTGTTGGACCGCTTTCGATGACCAAAACTTTGATCATCCAGATATAATCTCTTGGCTTCAAAGTGTTGATACTCACAACTTCGGTGATAGGATCCATTAAATAATCTTTTAAAAAATAAAAGTTAGAACGATAAGAACGTAGAATTTCATAATAGAGGTAAATTTGTGAGATGAGAAGAATTATACCTTAATATGTGAATCTTCTTGGTAGGCGGGTAGATAAAGAAGTTAGTTATGAGCAACAGAAATTATAATATATTCTATTAAAAATATATTCTATTAAAACGACACATAGAACGATAACAACGTAGAATTCATAATATATTGAATTAACAGGTCACATTAAGCTACACATTAAACTAAATTAAACGAAGCAATTTAAGTTGGTATACCAAGTAATATTGTGTTTAAATTAACAATGTAAAAAGGGAGAGATGATATAACGATCAAAAATCTGGAAATAAAATTGTTGAAATTGTGATGAGACGAAAAACAATGAAAGATGCAACTGTTTATGACGATGAACAATGAGAAAAACTCAAGGGTTTATATAGAAGGACAGAAGGTACAAATCAAGACAAATTTAGATGTATTTTTTGGTGAACCCAAGTAGGCGTGTGTTTTTTTGGTTGAAAAAAACCAAGTAGGAATCAAATTGGATTAAAAAAAAGAGGAAAAAGTTAAATTTGGAAAGAATTTAATTGCAGGGAAATATAGGGTGTTTTTTGGTTGAAAGAAACCAAGTTGGAACCAAATAGGATTAAATAAATAAAAGGCCGTATGTTTTACAATTTGGAAAGAATTTAATTGTAGGAAAATATAGGTGTTTTTGGGTTGAAAGAAACCAAGTAGGAACCAAATAAGATTAAATAAAAAAAAGGCCATATGTTTTACAAGAAAGAAAAAAATGTATAAAAAAATGGGGAAAAACTAAATTTGGTAAAGGTTAATTATGGAGAAATTTAGGGTGTTTTTTTTGGTGAAAGAAAGCACGTACAACACAAAATAATTTTGGGAAGAATTTAATTCTTGAAAAACTTTAATATATTTATTTTTAAGAATTAAATTTTAGGAAAAAGGGTAAAAGACGGTTTTGTCTAAAGCGGACTCTTTTAATGAAGGGCAAAAAGTTCAATTCACTTTTCAAAGGGCCTTCAAGCTTTTAATATAGGGGAAAGGACAAAAACTGCACTTCAAATTAAACTATTTCCTTGAAAATGACCATGGAATTTAAATTTCACTTTCTAGCCATTTTAATTTACTGACTGGTTCTATACCGTTTTTACACAACTTTAATACAGGTTTTATACAAATCTTATACATAAATATTCTATACGAAAATTATACAGTTTTGATACATAGTTTATATAATAACTGTACATTTGCACTTCAAATTAAACTACTTCCTTGAAAATGACTATGGAATTTAAATTCCACTTTGTAGCCATTTTAATTTACTGACTGATTCTATACCGTTTTACACAACTTTTATACAGGTTTTATACAAATCTTATACATAAATATTCTATACGGAAATTATACAGTTTTGATACATAATTTATATAATAACTGTACTTTTTTTTACACGTTTTATACAACAATTATATAATTTGTATACACTTTCTATATATTGTACTTATACATATTTGATAGAACTATACAATTTCTATACATATATCTTATATAGATTCATATTCTATTTAATAATTATATCGTTTTTATATAATTTAATTATTATTTCTAAACAATAAAAAAAAAGCAGAATATTTGATCAATTTAAAAATTTATAGTAAAAAAAAATTGAAATATTTTTAAAAGGGCCGAATTGCCCAAGTTGAATATTGTATCAGTATTGTATATAGACTGTATCAGTATCATATATGGACTGTATATGGACTACGTGGATTAAAATGACCCAAATTGGGAAAGATTAGGAAATGACCATAAAATGACATTTATTTAGCCGACTGGACATTATTTGTCCAAATGCCAAACTTGGGTTATAATTGAGCTATTATTTTTTAAAAAGGTCATAGAGTGTCCTTTTCCCTTTAATATATTATAGATGTATATGTATATATCTTCCATTCGTCCTAGTATTATTTTAGGCTTGGGGATCATATATATATTATAGATGTATATGTATATATCTTCCATTCGTCCTTGTATTATTTTAGGCTTGGGGTCTTATTCCAACGAGTCCACACATCATAACTCATTATCGTCTTCATCAATAATGATAAACAACATGAACAAGAGGAAGCAAATGGCTGTGCCTTCCTTACCATATTATATATATCAGTAGGACTAATTTTCTCATCCACACCAATTAATATATGAATCAATCCAAATATTTGGTTGGTAAAATAGAGAACAAGTATCAACCCTTAGAGTCTCTTAAAATAATAAAAAATAAGAAAAAAACCTTAATAGTCTCGAAACAAGAATAAACAGGCTTCCTTAATTTGTATTTTTTGACTTGCAGTTGAAAAAAGGGCAATGGTCCCCTAATCAGTATTCAGGTTGCTCCCATTTTATTCTCTTGATATTTCATTTATATATTTGGAAAAGTTGATCTAATTATTGATAGCACAGTCCCTGGCTGTAAATAAATTTTAGATTATTACAACATAACATATGTGTCGCGCTAATATTTTCTTCTCTTTCCGAAAATTGAATATGGAAATAATACTCCAACGGATTTAGTCTCACTTAGCACCGGTCATGATCCTTAACTTAACTAGGCCATGATAAGCGAACTTGCAGTGGCGTACATAAGATTTTTTTTTTAACCAGAATTCTTATTAGAAAAGGAATTGCACGCTCTATATGTTCAATGGACTTGAACTAGAGGTTCAGTATAGTTTGTTCTAGTCTTATCTAAATATAATATATTTCAAGACATTGGTATATGATAGTCAAATTAGAGCAAAAAAACATTGGTGTGGCTTATACTCCATTCCCAGCCAGAAAATAATTTATAAAAATAGCGTAATGGTACACTTTTTTTTTTTTTTTTTGGTCTTTAAGAACGTGTAGTAGAATATATTATCTGGCATAATTTGTATGGTTGTGCTAGCTAGTCACAAATACTTACAAATAAATGTTAAAGTACAGCTCACAAATAACAAATGAATGAAACATCCATGGTGATATAAATAAGATCTTGTTCGTCATCATGGAATATCTATATCTATATATATGTATAGTAAAATAGAGAAATTTTATCATTTAGAAGCTAAGGCTGTAGAATTTATAACCCAATCATATGTTCAGGTAACATTTTCTTAAAACAGCTTCAATTTGTGCCATTAATATGTTGTTGATCGAAAATAGATAAATCAAAGTACGATCTTTCATTTATCCTGGGTGGTCCTGACATGGGTCGAGCATTTCTAATGCTAAGAAGTTGGGTAGTAATAGTATACATTCATTATGTAATGAGTAATATTATACATATATACCTTAAGATTATACCTAGTATACCTTCACCATATTCGTCCCATGAATCATTGACTCTGATACTAGTTATTTGAGCTAAGTCAACCCAAAAGTACTCTTACTAATTGACACACATATTTTCTCGTTTGAATTAATCCCGCAAAGTTTCTCCTAGAAGACCTCACACTAAGTATACCTACACTTTAGATGTAGCGGTCCAATCTTTTCAGCTATCAACTTAGATTTGATTCGTACAAAAAACAGATTAATGAATTTCTTAATATATACATGTGAGCTAAAGCTATAGAGAGGTTATAATCTACCCAATGTCCTCGCTTCGTTTGTCAAATAATTGCATTAGATTAAAGAAGTACAATAACATAATCTTAATCTATGAGAAAATCTAAAATAATTAGCTCAGATCGTCATGTCTGACCTTTGAGTTCTTGTATCACTATATTATTTTTGTTTTAGCTGAAAACCAAATAATATATTTTTGTTCTTGTTTTAAACCAATTTAATTGTCTTCTTCTGAGAGACGTGGCCAACTAGCCAATAGAGTCTCAGGGATTTTATGTCCCAGAAAAGCTCAGTCACCAGAGTACAAGTTTTGGTAAGGTGTTTTAAGGCCCTACTAGCCAAGTAACAATTCCTCTCTGTTCCTATATAAGTAGCCACCTGCGAACTTCTGTCTGACTACCAAATAAAAGTTTCTTGCAAAAACTTCCCCTGCATAATTTCAAGTCATTTTCTTGGAAAAGTGAGACAAATATCAGGTAACTAGAGGTTCTTTCATATGGTGGTTTCAACTCGTCCACTTAATCTTTGAAGAGGTGTGGGTTCATATAGTCGACTCCGACTAGACGAGCTTAATTAAATGAAGCAGAACCTGTTTGAGACTGAGGCTTCTTGTTGTTGCTGCTGATTCTTTGAAGAAAAGATGAATGCATGTGGTGGTGTCTTTGTAACCTGTATAAAACAAGAATTTATTGAGATGCATTCCCCCTAGTTCATTAATTGTTTTTGTTCTGCTATTTTTGCATATAAACACATTCCCTTTTTTTGTCCGTCCATATTTTTACCTAGAAGTAGAAAGTCTCTCATGAAGAATAAAATTAATGCATGTTGTTGTTCATTCTTAAACAGCACTAGAGTTTAGTAAGTGATACATTACATCCCATGTATTCTGTCAAGAAATCCCATGATAAATCAATAATACTACGACTTATGTAACAGTTTTATACGTTTTCTGTATTTTGATTGATGAATACTTAGTTTTCCCTTATATTTTTTGTGGTTCATCAGAGATGAAGAGCTGTCTGGGAACTCCATTCGAAGGCATTTCAGGGGATATTCGAGGACGAATATCTTGCTACAAGCAGGATTGGATTGCTGGAATTAGATCCGGAATAGGGTATTCTTATTTTTATGCAGTTGTCTTTAAACAATTTTTGCAAATGAGTTAAATTTATACGTTCTTTTGATTGTGTTCTTACTGCTACTTCTGTATAAGACAGGATACTAGCTCCAACAACGTACATATTTTTCGCGTCTGCTCTTCCGGTGATTGCTTTTGGAGAACAATTGAGCAGCGAAACAGGTTCTTTTACATTTCAAAACTTTTGATGAAAGCACCAACCAGATCAAATGAGTTTTTGATGATATTAGATTTCTTGTTGAATGATTTGTTTTTAGATGGGAGCCTCAGTACTGTGGAAACTTTAGCTTCTACAGCAATTTGTGGTATCATTCACTCGATACTCGGGGGACAACCTCTTATGATACTGGGAGTTGCAGAGCCTACTATTATTATGTACAGTTACTTGTACAAGTTTGCTAAAGGGAGAGAAGATTTGGGACAGACCCTTTACTTGGCTTGGGCCGGATGGTATGTTAGAATACGTTGAATTTTTGTATAAGGTTGTTTGATAGACAAACGTCATGTTTCTCAGTTCTCATATCTATGATGAAATTTTTTCAGGGTTTGTGTCTGGACAGCTCTCATGTTGTTTCTTCTAGCAATATTCAATGCCTGCTCTATCATAAGTAAATTTACAAGGGTTGCTGGGGAAACTTTTGGCATGCTTATCGCGGTGCTTTTCATTCAAGAGGCAATTAAGGTATTCTCAGGTTCAGAAACAACATTTTTTTATAAGATATTCAACTATGGTGTCGTGAAAGAATGGAGTTTTAATCAGAAGGGATTTGTATTGTAACGTTGTAGGGATTAGTGAGAGAGTTTAGCATTCCTAAAGCCAAGGACCCAAGTTTGGAGAAATATCAATTCCATTGGCTTTACACGAACGGGCTACTTGGAATCATATTCACCTTTGGCCTTCTCTACACTGCCTTAAAGAGCAGGAAAGCAAGGTCATGGTGGTATGGCACAGGTTTGTAATCCAAACATTTTGATTGTATCAATATACTGTCGCTTCATCAAAGTACAGGTCTCATAACTTTCTTTTCACATTAAATCAGGCTGGATTAGAAGCTTCATTGCTGACTATGGAGTTCCTTTAATGGTTCTAGTGTGGTCAGTTCTCTCATTTACCGTGCCAAGCAAAGTTCCATCTGGAGTTCCTAGAACTCTCTATAGTCCCCTTCCTTGGGAATCTGCATCATTATATCACTGGACTGTAATTCAGGTGTGAAAAATTGATTAATTGGTGAAAGGTTCCTTCTTTAAATAGTTAATGGGAATTTTTGAACTTTAACACATACCTCAACTGCAGGATATGGGAAAGGTTCCTCTGGCATACATATTTGCTGCATTATTACCAGCTGTGATGATAGCCGGACTCTATTTCTTCGATCACAGTGTTGCATCGCAAATGGCACAGCAAAAGGAATTCAACCTAAAGAATCCTTCTGCATATCATTATGATATCTTACTCTTGGGATTTACGGTATATTATCATCTGTCTGTTTATTCTGCGATTACTTGTTGCTGTTTCAATAATTAAGATTAGTGACATGGATTTGTACTTCTCCTCAGACTTTGCTATGTGGTTTGATTGGATTGCCTCCTTCAAATGGTGTCCTGCCACAGTCTCCTATGCATACTAAAAGCTTGGCTGTTCTTAAGAAACAGGTAAAATAAAACTAAATTTGGCGATGGTTTTAGTGCTACTGATAGAGTTGCCTCCAGCACTGCTAACTTGAGTTCCTAACACTTTATGTAATGCTAATCAGCTGATTCGGAAGAAGATGGTTGAAAGTGCAAAAGAGAGTATCAGGCGAAAAGCTAGCAACTCTGAAATTTATGGCAATATGCAAGCAGTATTCATAGAGATAGATAGTTCTCCTATTGTAAGTCCATCTTCTTAGATTCATTAGCACTTCCAAAATTGCCCATTGTTTTTGAGCTTTATATAACCGGTCTTTCTTAACTATGCAGAGTACTGTAGCTAAAGAGTTGGAACACTTGAAAGAGGCAATAATGAAACGTGAAAATGAAAATGCAAATGGCGAAAATTCTAATGGTATATTTGATCCTGAGAAGTATATTGATGCTTACTTGCCCGTTCGAGTAAATGAACAAAGAGTCAGCAATCTACTGCAGTCACTACTAGTAGCTGCATCGGTAGGTGCTATTCCAGTGATAAAGAAGATACCAACCTCAGTTCTTTGGGGATATTTTGCCTATATGGCTATTGACAGCCTTCCAGGAAATCAACTGTGGGAAAGAATGCTGCTTCTATTAATCTCCCCTGGCAGGAGATTTAAGTAAGTTCATTTTGACTAGCATTTACTTATATGGCAAATTTTGTGACTTGTTCAACTAACCAGAGTGATCATGATGGCAGGGTCCTTGAAGGGGTTCATGCATCTTTCGTGGAATCAGTACCATTCCGATGCATTGCAATCTTCACAATATTCCAATTTGTGTACTTACTTGTTGTCTTTGGAGTTACTTGGATTCCTATAGCTGGCATTCTTTTTCCCTTACCATTTTTTCTCCTCATAAGCATAAGGCAACATTTGCTTCCCATGTTTTTACACCCTCGTCATTTGCAAGAGCTTGACGCAGCTGAGTATGAGGAAATCGCTGGTGCTCCACAACACGCACTTAGCTTCTCTTTCAGGGTAATCCTAAAATTGTCATTTGTCAAGTCCATTTAATTTCAAGATTTTCATTTGTTGAAGGAAATAAATCAGCTAACGAGCTGTCAAATGATGTGATTAGGAAACCGAGGCAACTCTTCCTAGAATTGAAGGCGAAATAGAAATTTGTGATGCTGAGATTTTGGATGAACTTACAACTAGCAGAGGAGAGTTCAAAATCCGGACTGTCAGCTTTAGCGAGGATAAGCGACCACAGGTACCCCTTGACAATGAATTTCATATTTAGTAGTACTAGTATTTAGTACCTACACGATGGGCGTTCACTGTTTTTTTTAAAAAATAAAATTGTAACCAATTATGATGTTACTTTGTGCACATTATTTACTAATTATTTTGATAAAGTCTTTTAAGTGTTGACGATGTTAATGATTTCTATTTGCAGGTTATTCATCCAACTGCAGACACAGAATCGGAGTGAGGGAGAGACAAGGTGACATACATAGATATGAAACAAGTATTTGAGTCTTGTATAAATTATGGCTGTAGAGTGTATTGAATCTTGAGTTGGTACCACTGGTATGTGTCCATAGTCCATACATGTAGACTGTGTCATACTACAAATTGCTAGTCTAATACTTTAATGTAGTAAGAACTTCATAGTAAGTATTTTACAATTGTAAGCAGATGTCGGGTTGGTTGAGAATGTAAAGTTCTGTTTGATAGTCGAATGATCTTCGATGATTTTGAAGCATTAGCATATATGGATATTCTTTGTCATTTATGTGAGGTCCACCTTCTGTTGTATTGGCATTTTAATTGTAGAAGAAGTACTAGCTCTTTTGGTAGATGTCGTGGGGTTCATCTTTTGTTGTATTGGCCTTTTAATTGTAGAAGAAGTGCCGACTCTTTTCCCTTTTGATAAGGAGATATACTTGATGATTCTTCATGTCTCTGTTGCTGGCGCAGTATCTAATAACTCTATTATCTGTTTTGAAAAGGTGAGATTCAGCTGATGTAGATTTTTCTGATGGTGTTTTTCCTTTAATACTTGATCCTTTAGAAGGACTAATAATATATGGAAAACTATTTAATATTTTTCGATAGTGTAGAGATATTTTGCTCTATCCAAAACTTTTCAAAATTGCATTTTCAACTAGTCAATTCATATTGATAAATATATTATGGATTGTAAAAGAAAATATTCACCTGTGAAAATCTTTTTATTGCAAAACAAAATAAGGATATGATATAATAATACAATTTTATATATTAGAAAAATAAAAGTTTAGTTATCTATTCGAAAAGTTACTAATTAGATTTAATGAAATCTCATACTCATAATATTTATGAATATTTATCTGTTTCCATGTAGTTTCAATTTGTATAAAAGGTTACTAATTTTCTTCTCCTAACATTCGTTTGTTTTGTTTCTTTAGGCTTTTAAGAGTTAATACATAAAAATGATCCTAAACTTGACACCAAATTATAACGTTGACCTTAAACTTTGACAGTACACAAATATGACTTTTAACTATTCAAAACTGTACAAATATGACCTCCAATTCTACGTGGCAAAACGCGTGTTCAACACGCAAAAGTGGGCGCGTCTAACTCAAAATCTAAGGGCATAATACATAAATATGACCTTAAACTTTGACAGTGCACAAATATGACCTTTAACTATTCAAAACTGCACAAATATGACCTTTGAATGACTCTTCACTATTATTTTTTTATTATTTTCGGCTCAAAGATGAAAATGACATCTAATTTCTTTTGTCATTGCGGAAAAAGAGCAATATTGAAGATTTATTAATTAGGCGGGTCAGTCTCATATGAAAAAATCGAGCGGGTATGTATATATATTATAAAGCACAAATATGACCTCCCTCCAAGTCAGCCTTTTTAACGACGTGGCACCGTGTGATTGGACGAACTTTCCACATAGGCGCGAGTGAAACTCAAGTATGGGGGTTGCAAACTCGGAGGTCATATTTGTTCAGGTTTTAAATAGTTAAAGGTCCTATTTGTGCACTATCAAAGTTTAAGGTCAAAGTTATAATTTGGTGTCAAGTTTAGGGTCATATTTATGTACTAACTCGGCTTTTAAAGGTTGCATAGCATTTGATGCATCACATCATGTATTTCAATAATTAGTCATATCTTAATGAGGAAGTGTCTTATTCTGCACATATATTTTTGATTTTTTGTTCGTTGTCCAATATCTGCATTGAAACCAAATTAAGTTTGAATTCACGCCGCATAAGACTCATTTCTGGGGGAGACCGCTCCCATCAAGTTTTTTTTCATCGTCCTGATTAAAAATAGAATGTAATAAGTTGCACTCTGCTGAAGTCTACAAATTTGCTCCAACTGAATTATAATAAATTAGCAAACAAAATTAGGCATAATACATAAATATGACCTTAAACTTGACACCAAATTATAACTTTGACCTTAAACTTTGATAATGCACAAATAGGACCTTTAACTATTCAAAACCTGAATAAATATGACCTTCGAGTTTGCAACCCCCATGCGTGAGTTTCACTCGCGCCTACGTGGAAAGCTCATCCAATCACACGGTGCCACGTCGTTAAAAGGGCTGACTTGGAGGGAGGTCATATTTGTGCAGTTTTAAATAGTTAAAGGTCATATCTGTGCACTATCAAAGTTTTGTTTTTTGTGTTAAAACGGCGTCATTTTTATTATTAGTAGTAGTAGTACTAAAAATTACACAAATACACGACTTATGTTTCCAATATTACAAAAAATCTCAACTCCCTAAACATATTACAAAAATCATAACATATACACAGAATGCTATGTATATGTTGGCTATTTTATGTATATTAATAGGGAGAGAGAGTAAAGTAATTAAAAAAGTGGGAGAGAGTGTAATTACTTACAAAAGGGTTGGTATTTATTATTATTATTATTATTATTATTATTATTATTATTATTATTATTTTTAATTTATTTCTATAGCAGCAACACCTAGCTTTTTTTTTATTAAAAAAAAAGTCACTAGCAGGGATCAAACCCGCGCACTAGGCTGAAGGAAGCGCCAAAAGAAGAGCAAATAACACCACTGGGCTATCTAAGTGCCTTGTTTCATGTGATTCAACATTCACTACCAAAAAAATCGCGTTTAGCAACAGACCGATAACGTCGCTAATCAACATATATCCGTCGCTAAAGCAATTTAGAGACGGATCAACGACGAAATATGTGTCACTGCTATATTGCGTGTTGCTAACCATTTAGCAATGGAAAAAATAAAATCCGTTGCCAATTTTGCAACGTCATAGAGACGATCTATATCCGTTGTCATTTTGTAGCAACGAATACATTCGTTGTTATATTTATAAATGACGTTACTAATTTCATGTTGTATTTCGTTGTTTTGACTATTTTGTGACCAAATATATCATTGCTAGGACGTCGCTAATTTTTTTTTTATTTAGTCCCCAATTTTTGTGACAAAAAAATATTTTCCTCAATCCGTTGTAAATATTTTTTCTTTGGCAATGATTAAATTTGTCGCAAAATCTGTCGTCATTACTTTTCTTCCAATACCTTTTTTATTTGTATTTTACATACACCCCGTTGAATCATATTAAAAGAATATTATAAAATTCTTAAACTATCCAACATTCATATAAAAGAACCCACATATATAGATAGCAAAATCTTCTTAAAATATCCAACATTCATGTAAAAGAACCCACATATATAGATAGCAAAATCTAAATATCCACAATACCAAACATTAGCAACATCTAAACACATAATTATGTCCATCTTCAGCTAGACCAGGTACAACAGTTGAGAGTGGTTGTGATTTCCATTGGGGGTATTCGTGCCAGTTAACTAATTTGCTCACCCCAGACCAGAGTTGTTCATTAGGAGTACCTAGCAACCTGCATTGCAATTCTGTTAAGATTAGAATGGTGGAACAAGTGAGGAACAAAGCTCAAAAGCAAGTGATTTTTAGCTCTAAACCTGAAAATGTAAAGCAGTTGTTGCAACTCAGAGTTTCCTGGGAAGAGGGCTTGGTTTGTCACTAGTTCAACTGAGGTTGAAAGTGAACCACAAAAGAACATATATAATTCCATGATTAATAATACTATAGTATTATACAACCTAAAAGGAGATAAAGATCACTAAGAAGAGGATTATGAATAGGTATTTTACCAAATTACTAACAATTGTTATACAACCTATAATGTTAATGCCACTTCCTATATATAGAGTCCTCCACTAGGAGAGTAACAATCCGACAAGCATTACCTAATCTCTATGATCCACATTTATTTCTGTCATACAAATGTAACAGACTGAAATGCTACACTGTTAGTAAAGTAAGATTAAAGTAATGTGGCCAACAACAAAAAGAAAAGAATGTAAATCATACTCGTGTTGAAGTTATGGCATATAACAGAGAGGTACAGAACAAATTATCATATAACAAAAAAGAAACCAATAAGGATTGTGGGCCTGAAAAGGAGAATATAAGTAAAAAGATGCACCAGATGAATGAACAAGAAGGATTAATACCTACAATAAGAATGCTGAACAGCAGTAGCCCAACTACTGCACAACATCACATAGGAATAATAATATAGAACAATAGCAGTAAGAACAAAGAAATAAATGAGGAGGAAAAAGAAAATAATGCAGAAACCAAGATGGATAATAGCAATCTTGCTATTGCACAACAACTCACTGCAACAAACAACATGGCAAAAGTAGAAGTTAGCAGAAACACTTCCCTTTTAGTTCAAATCAGAAATATTTTGGACTGTCAATTATTGTGACTTATCATTTTTGATGGACGGACTTTCGATAGAACCTGTTTTATTAACATGATTTATCACTACTTTAGCAACTTTGGCGACTTGGACTATGAATCAACTAAGATGATCAAGAAACCTTAAACTGCAAATATTTAGTAGCTTGTTGTTCAAACATATTTTAGCTAGTTTACCACATCTTTTGACCGTAAATTATTTTTCGGATTCAACATATTGCCAAGCGTAGAAGACTTACTATTTCAACTTTGCGAGAAATGAAAAAGAAGACGATGAAAAATACCAACCACTTGACACTCCAGTGCACCTAGAAAAAGATTGCAGCTGAACATCTTTCTTTGGTTAGTGTCATGTTGTTCCAGAGATTGCAGAAGTACGCTTTGTGGTAGTTAGGACTCGAAATCTGAAAATACAGCGATGATCGATGAGAGAGTTAAACAACAGATAGCGAAATATTAACCTAGTCGACTTATAATTTGTACTTTCTATTCCACGAAGTTAAAACAACCATGATTAACGGAGGGCGTACCTTGTAAGTATTCACAACATCGCTGCTCGACCAGTTAAAGACATTTGTGTCATAGAACAACCTCAACTTTCCATCTTCATTTTCATTGTCTAGCTCCTAAAATACCAATATCGAAACAACTATTAAGAGTTACTTCATCAACTAACAAAGTAAAAGGGCCAAACTCATTGTTTCTGTACACAAGCAGACATTAGGGACCAGCATGCATATAAACAATGGAAGGTTTTTTTTATCAGCAAATAGATTAACAGGTCCACCCATCAAAGAATTTATTAGGTTCCCACTTTACCCAAAATTACCCCCTTCGGCCACAGGCTCATTTTATCAATTAAAATCACTTTACATATTTTTTTTTTAATAAAGTTTAATCACTTAAACTTACTGTTAACCTGCAACTTTGGATTAGCAAATTAACATATTCATCAGTTGGTTACTTTTATCTATTAGAAACATCCTTTTTACCTCGCATAGGCCAGGGTAAGGTCTGTGAAAATCCTACCCTTCTCAGGCACCAATTGTGGAATTATACTGAATACTTTATTGTTTATCAAACGGTTACCTGTGTTGCTATCAGTAGTATGCAACTGTTCAACATAGACCTCTATCTTGACCTCACTTCACCTGTCCATGCGACAATTGGTGTTTACAAGAGTTTATCACCTATGAGTCAATACCACTT
Source organism: Capsicum pubescens (assembly GCA_030864215.1). Lineage (NCBI taxonomy): Eukaryota > Viridiplantae > Streptophyta > Magnoliopsida > Solanales > Solanaceae > Capsicum > Capsicum pubescens. The sequence continues at coordinate 6,720,744 of CM061540.1, read as the reverse complement.
TAAAAATTGTCCTCCTAAAATCGAAACACAGAGAATATCAATGTTCAACATCTATCATATTAAGCATATGTACAAGGCCTAAACTCCGCACAGAACAAACATTAGTAGCTTTCAAACTACTAGTAATGACATCAAAATGTAGAGAACAAATAGAACAATCTTCTACTTATAAGCTTCGATGACAGATATGATTACGTGATAAAAAACGAGTCTTATAACAAACAAGTCCACAATACATTCTAGTAACGACATGAAAATATAGATAACAAAGATAATTCTTCTATAAAAGAACAATATGCTATTTATAAGCTTCGATGATCAATTCGATTACATGATCAAAATCAAGCCTTTCACTAACAAGACAAGACTAAATGCAGGGTCCCTATTTTGGGACTTACCCGCATTCCGAAAAAAATACCTAAATCCGAGATACTGAGAATTCATGTAAGCTTCATAAGTTCCAATAAAATTATAGAACAAGCGGGGCAGAATTTAAAAGACACTATCTTAAAAAAGGAAAAGATAAAAGAATAAAAACGAAGAATTACACTGTGGGGAGCTAATTCTTACACTAATATTCCAATGTCATCCTCCCTTACAATATAGTCTTCAACTCATTTGCATAAATATCACCTTAATAAATATATCAAAATTAAACACTTGCGCGCCATTGAAGGAGCTAGCATTCACTTTCAGTTTCCCGTGTATTTACAACGATGATAAACGCATTCATCTTACTATCTTCTAACTCCATTATTACCTTCAAAACCCCAACCTCTTCGCCTTTTTGACGTAGCAAGAAACACAAACGACATCAAACTTCTTCTGCTTTGATTTATCGAACTACTTCTACTTTGTTTTGGGGCTATTTAGCAAGTTGCCTTAATTATGATTTATGTTTGAACAATTAAAATCTTTCTGCAAAAAGTTCTGAGAGGCTATAAGCAGGGAAAACATATGATTTATGTTTGAGCAATTAATTTTTTTTTTATATATACTTAACTTTCAGAAGTGCTGCTTACTATTACACTTGTTATTCTTTCTAAACAGATAAGTCCTTCCCAGTTACCACGTAATTCATTTTCACGCATCTCTCTTTCTGCTCACGAACTCTCTCTCTCATTTTCTTCATCCTCTCTGTTGACCTAGTGTGTGTGTATGTGAATCGATCCTAACATTAAGTAGTAGAGCATATAAAAACTTGGATTTTCTCCTGCTAATACATAATGAAGTACTTGTGCAAACACATTATTATTGTGTCCTAAAGGTGCCCCGGACAGAATGGAGACCAAATGTACAATGCAATCGGCTACAGTAAGATTTTGAACAAATTCATTCATCAAGATATCACTAAGCTAGCACACAAAACAAACTAAGCAATATGTGATTGACAACTGCAGGAAAAAACTTTAAGGGATGTATCCAGGAACAAAGTGTCACACTCAAGTGAGTCATCATCCAAGGCTAACTCAAAATTTGAACAAAGTAAAACACCATAACAAGAACAACCTTTTTGCAGTCAAAGAAACTTACCAGAATCTCTCTCGAAAATTCTGTCATACAAGCATAAAAGATCTCTGCATCTGAATCCAGATCAAATTTTCTTTTAGGGGATCATAAAAGATCTTCCAACGTTGTAGCAAAGATGATGGGATCAAATTTCATTCCCTCAAATGAAGTCGAGACAGTGATACCTAAGTCTTTATCTGCCAAAGATTCCATTTCAGTATTGACAAAAACAGCTGAAAAGAGCAAGAATAATCAAGTCACACAATAATCGAACAACCCTAAGTGAAAGAGCTCAAACAACCCACAAATAGAACCTAACATAATCAGTGTACGTAAAAAAGTGAAAATTAAACAACACAAACAGAAATTCTGTTAAAGAAATTTCAGATTGATAAACTTGTAACAGAAAGTATCAAAAACCCCACAAACAGAAATTCTAAGAAAAAAATTGGTTCCAATTTCGAGTAAATAACCATCTATCGAACATTTTAACACAATAATCAAACAACCCTAAGTGAAAGAGTTCAAACAACCCTAAACCTATCATTTACAAGTGACTTCTAACTTAGAAATTAAGAAATTAAAAGAGGAAAAATAACTCACTTTACGAGATTTAGAATCGTACCTCTAATTTAGATTCGAAACTGAGCGATTGATTCCCTTTTCTATTGATATTAAGTGATTTTCTTTTCTCAATTGAGAGAAAGGGGAGAGGAGAGTCTGTTTTGAAAAAAGGCGAAGGATAGTATATGTTGGAACAAAGTGAAACAAAAGAGTTTGCCCTAATATTTAATTGGCAGGGCGACAGATTCCGCAATGAATATTTTATCCGTTGCTAATTATTTATTAAAAAATTTCTAATATATTTTTTAAAATGGTAAAATAATTCTAGTGACAATAATTTCGTTGCTATTTCCGTCTCCGCCATGTCAATTTTTTTTTCCTTTTATGTCGCTAATTTTGTCACCAAAATAAAGGCGCCAATCTGTACCGTCAAAATATAGCAACGTATTTTACTTTCTGTCGCTAATCCGTCACTAATTCGGCTATTAATTTTAATTTCAATTATTTGGCGGCAAAAGTTCTATTTTGTTGCAACTCTGTCGTTAATTAGCGACGAAAAAGTACTTGTTGCTACAAATTCGTTGCTAAACGCAGTTTTTTTTGTAGTGATTAATATACGTACATAAATATAGATTTTCTACCTTATATATACAACGTAATCTTTTTACCGAGGGAGTTCGGGTGAACCCCATGACAACCACGTAAGTCCACCCCTGCATTAATTTAATAACGTTTTGATAACGTTAATTTAATACTAACATTTAATAACGTTAATTTGATAACGTTAATTTAATATACTACTACTACTATCCTTAATAACGTTTTATTAAAACTATAATTTTTTTTATTATTAGTATAGTTTCATCTTTAATTTAATATTTAAATAAATTAAATTTAGATATGTTATATAACATAAATTCGCCCTTTGCTTTATAATATATATACATATCCACGCGATTTTTTCATATAAGGCTGACCCACCTAATTAATAAATCTTCAATATTGCTCTTTTTCCGCAATGACAAAAGAAATTAGATGCCATTTTCATCTTTGAGCCGAAAATAATGAAAAGTCAATTAAAGGTCATATTTGTGCAGTTTTGAATAGTTAAAGGTCATATTTATGCACTGTCAAAGTTATAAATTTGGTGTCAAGTTTAGGGTCATATTTATGTATTATGCCCTCAGATTTTAAGCTGGACGCGCCCAGTTTTGCGTGTTGAACACGCGTTTTGCCACATAGGACCGGAGGTCATATTTGTGCAGTTTTGAATAGTTAAAGGTCATATTTGTGCACTGTCAAAGTTTAAGGTCAAAGTTATAATTTAGTGTCAAATTTAGGGTCATATTGATATATTATATTAAATGAAACGATTTTTAAGTAGGATCTTGTGATATAGGATAAAAGATTTTGAAAGATAGATAAAATTTGATGTTTGTTTTTTAAAACCTTAAACAGAAAAGTTCTGGTTGATAACTACTCTCTCCGGAAGGAAGAATTTTGAAATTTGTCATCTAACATACTTCTTAATCATATGTGTAGCTATTTATTAAAAATAATAAGGAAAGTTAAAAATTAGGTTGTTTTTCATTATAGAAAGGTGATATTGATCTTTTGAAACAGATTAAAAAAAAAAAAAAAAGGAAATTGAGATAGAGGTAAGAGAGTAACTTCGGCAATAGTAAAAAATTGACAATCTTCAATAATTCCTAAACAAGTCGCCGCCTTCATCTATGCTACATAAAAATAAAACCTACAAGTTAGTTAACAATCAAGAACTTAACAAAATACTCGATGACTAGATTAATACACTAAAGACTCCCTAACACTAAAATAAAAGTTCTTGAAACCAAAATCAGTACAAGCTAATTAAGTCACATTAATTCTTTACTTTAGTTGGAAGAAATCCAGTTTCCCATAATCCATTCTTGATGAAACCTGAGGAGTTGAAGAGGACATGCAACACTATCCCCAGTTGTAGGGAAATAAACATAGTAACTTTGTTCATCTCTCCCAGAAACAAACCCAGCCCACCATCCATCTTTGTCAAACACATCAACTATATCGTACAAACAAATATTTTCTGGCAATAATGTCTTGTGTCTTGGTGGCATGGGACGTATCTCAGAAGCCATGACAATTTCTTCGAGTAAATCAGACTTATCATCGTTTACCAAATTCTTAAATCGCACTCTATAGTGAGAATCTCCGATCGAACAAACGATTTTCGCTGTGTAATAAGAACCTATGTATCCCCATTCTTGACTTGAAACTTCAACTTTATCACCCCTTTGAAACAATGCTGTTGTGTCTTGTTTCTTGAATGCCATTCTGTTTATTCTTGCCTTTTAAGATGTCAATCAAGGTTTCTGTGTGTGCCATAATTGTGACTTGAGAGAGAGAAATAGAGATTGATTTACTTAGTAAAATGATGAATTGAAATTGAGAAACTAATGAGGCGTTGCATAGGTATTTATAAGGAGAGGAAAAAAAATTGGTTTTCCTATAGTGACTAGGAATAGGAATTTGTTTCTAGTTTCCGTTTTTGTATTGGTCGGGGTGGCTCGGGTAAAACTACTAAACTTTAGGCCTCAAAAATTTTAATAGTAAATTATATGATTTCAACTTCACTTGAAATAATAATGAAGATTATAAAATACATTTTAAAAAATTATCTAAAAAGGAAGAAAAAACTATCTCATTTTTACAAGAAATATTTTAGAATTTTGAACTAAATAACTCAAACTTTATATTAATAAATAAAATTTTAACAACAACATTCAAGTTAATGCATTGCAAACAAATGACTAATATCTTATTAACTAGAATTAGTCCATACTTTTTTATTAATAATTATTTTAAACTGTGAAGTTAAAGCTTATATGTCTATTAAAAATACTACACCAAAACAACTACTGCGCAAGAACAAATAAGACAACTCTAAATTATTATAGTAGTATTTTTGTATGCATGTTTACATATGTAATGCCTTTTGTTAAAACTTGATTTTAGACCACTAATTTTATTGAGACGCGCCTGGTATTGATTTCCTTGAATAACAAGGAATTTAAAACACGGTTTGTTTTATTTTACTTTCATAGTTTATCACGTGATTCTTGGTTTAAGAAATTGAAACAAAAATTGTGCAAACATACAAATGTTTTGTATCACTTTCCTAAACAATGGTTGTAATAGACCTGTGTAACTTGAGGTGATAATATTTTTAATCCTATATAAGTTGAGGTGATAATACAGGGAGTAATTAGTTTTACAATTATAACCAATTCATTTAAGTTGTCAATTTATTTTAGTCCATCAAAATTTAGACTGATATTTATTTCAAATTAATTCATGAAAAATAATGTCAAAATATTTTAGATTTTTCAAATTTTTGATATTGTTATGTACAACCTTAATAAAGAAAAATAATAATTTTATTAGGTCTAAAAATATATATATATACAAATAAAACAATTGAGCATGTTCAAGAAAAATGTTGATTTGTTAATTTCTTGTCTCTACAAATGGACCTTTTTAATGGGAAAAATACACCACATGGCTATTTTAAAAATAAATCATTCAAGTTTGATATTTTGTTAAAAAATAGCCAGTCGGCTATTTTATTTTTACATTATAATCATTTTCTAATTTGGATCATTTTGGCCCATTTAGTTCAGATACAGTTTATATATCATAGTGATATTATCCATATACAATACTGATACAGTTTCCAACTTGAGTCATTCGACCCTTTTCAAAAGATATTTCAGTTTGTTTTTGCAATAAATTTTTAACTGAAAAAAAATATTCTATTTTTTTAATTGTCTAAAAATAATAATTAAATAGAATATGTATCTATATAAGATATATGTATAGAAATTGTATAGTTCTATCAAACATGTATATGTATAAAATATAAATAAAAAAAGTATAGAAAGTGTATAAAAATTATATAGTTATTGTATAAAATGTGTAAAAAAATTGTACAATTATTGTATAAATTGTGTATCGAAATTATATAATTTTCGTATAGAATATTTAAATGTATAAGATATGTATAGAAATTGTATAGAATAAGCCAGCAAATTAAAATGGCTAGAAAATGGGATTTGAATTTCATGACCATTTCGTGGAATTAATTTCGGTCGAGTGGTCATTTGTGTTCTTTTTTCCTTTTTTTAATTTACCAAATATAGTTTTAACTTACAAAACATAACTATGACAAACGAGTTCAGAATTAAAAGAGACACCTTTTCAAGTTTAGGAGTTAAAACAAACCGTCCTTTTTATATGTACCAAAATGGGCAAACTACAATTAACATCGTCTGTGAATGTTTGCGAAGGAAAAAAATGTTCATGGAGTTTGCCCAAAAATGGGAGAATTACATTTTCATAAATATTTTTTCAATAGTTTGCCCGGGCAAACTTCTTTTATTTGGGAAAACATGATACTTCCACTGAGAGATTCGACTAGTAACAGATTAGTATCATACTGTTAATATTCATAAACGTTTTGTCACTTCAATTTTTGAGAAATAGTACAACTTTTTTACTTATAAGGTATGTGTTATTGTTCACTCCATTTTATACAAATAGTTGTTCGTTTAAATTTCTTATAAGGAAAAAAATAATGAGTGACACCGTTAGGGTTAGTTTATTTTGAATGGAGAAGTTTTGTACAAAGATGGTTCAGTTAGATATAGTCTTCCTACGAAAACGGTTCAAGTGTCAATGATACTCAAATATGATCATCTTGTACGTCTTTTGGAGTAAAAATAAAGGTACATGATTCTGAACTTTCTATTCTTATCACCGATTGATATCCATATCAATTATGGGTAACAATCATATAATTTTTGAGGAAACTCGAATTTGGATGATGACTCTTTATCACCCTTTCTTTGTAGTCCTGAGATTTTCAAGAACAACATTTAAGAACTACAATGAAGTTACAACAACTTCAAACATAAGTCTACATGAATAATCAAATGAACTATAAAATGAAGTGTTTATCAACTTTAAGAAAGAAAATGAAGCAGGAAATTGCAGAATCAAGTCCACCGAATGCACCGTGTGTCCTTAAGGAATTTATTCCCCTCAAATACCCGAGGTTGTGGAATCATTCCTCCCAGGATAAAATAATTCTCTTTCTGAAAATAGCGGTACCTCAAATTTTTAGAAATTAAACTTCGAACACACTCAATGATTTGATGATCACACGAGAGTTTTTAGAAGAAGAGGAAGATTGTTTTTCTATTCAAAACATTTTCTTTATATGAGAAAAATTTAGATATTTATTGCCATCAAGGTATTGTTTCATGAAGAGAAGCAATGGTTTAGAAAGGTGCACCCCTTAATAAAGGTGCAACTCTTCGAAAAGTCACAACCCATTGAAAAGGTCATAATCGTCAATCCGAAAAGGTGTCTATTCAAATTGCATCCTTCCTCTCAGTGTCTTTCTGAAAAAAGAAAAAAAAAACATTTTCATTTTTTATTCACACCTTTTAATAACCCAACATTTACTACTTCTAATGAATCCTAAATAAGAAAGTAAAATAGTATAACTTTGATAGAAAAAGGTGTTCGAATAACTTTGATAGGAAAAAGAGTTCGAAGAATTCAACAAAAAGAATTTACAAAGAAGCGTAGAGACATAGCTAGTGAGGACGCTGGACCCATGACCGTGAGATTGCAAACAAACGAGAGATAGAAAAAGCAATAAGAGATTAGAACCCTCGACCTTATACCCCACATCCAAAAGCTATTTTTCGTTGCGCCAAAGCCTCAGCACGATATTACGGGTGTGCAACACAATGCACATGTTCATGTTTACAGGAGCGGACCTACATTCATTTGTGGGGTGCTCCGACATCCACTAAATTCGACGCGAAATTGATAAAATTACATAAAAAAATATACAAAAATAGATATATATTATATAAAAGCATCCACTAAACAAAAAGTTGGTTGGGTGCATTAGTATTTAGGTTGACTTTAAGGTAAAGTTGGTTGGGTGCATTGGTATTTAGATTGACTTTAAAGTTCTTCACTAGAAGGAATGCGCTTGGTTCAAACCTCATCGAAGTGATTTTTTATTTTTTTCAGTTTTTAAATTTTTTAAGCACCCATCATCCTTAAATCCTGGATTCGCTACTGCATGTTTAATAGTTTTTGATCTATATATCTCGTATAATTTTTCGACTAAGAGTGTTCATTTGCACTACCTTGATTGGCTATGGCTCCGCCTATGTTTCGCAGGGGTGGGGTCAGGTTGGGGGTTGACCTCATCGAGTGGCACATATTATTTGAATTCTCTTAAATTAGTGACAGAGATGACTAAAGGGTAAGACTGGTAAAGTGTGTGATTTAGGCCTCCTAAATTTTGAGGCATAAAAAATATTAATAGTAAATTTTATAATTTCAACTTCACTTAAAATAATAATGAAGATTTTGAAATACATTTGAAAAAATATCCAAAAGAAATAAAAAAGAAAAAAATTAATTGTTACCGGAAATAATTTTAAATTTTAAACTAAACAATCCAAACTTCGCATTTATAAATAAAATTTTAACAACATTCAAAAATCATATATATATATTTAAGTAAACTTCGCGTGTCTTTTACAAATATTATACAAAAAATGACTAATATGGAGGATGTGTGTGTACATACATACATATATATATACATACATATATATATATATATATATATATATATATATATACATATATATATATATATATATATTTAAGGTGCCTTATTAAAGTTTGATTTTAAATCACTAATTTTATTGAGATGTCTCTCATTAGTGATTTGCCGAATCTTATCACTAACATATAAGTTGACAGACATGAACAGGGAAAGAAACAAATATTACATAATCTTTTATCGAGTAAAGTTTACTCCTGCTTAGTGTGAAGATAACACCACAAATTCAAGATATTACAGGAAAAAAAAACAGACTGATCTTGATGAAGCAACACCTCAGACCCAGGCTTATCAGCAGCTTGCAGATAAACTTACTCATATATTTTCACTTCTAGTTGAAAAGTGCATGTGTGATTTACAATGCTTCTAAAAGTTTCTTTTTTTCAAGATAAAGCATTGACTTTGTTTGTTATGAACCATCTTAAACTAGTTACAGCCAAAAATAAATGCTGAAAAACAAAGGTTTCATTGAGTTTGTTATAAAACAAAAAAGAACAAGAGTAGAGAGAATTGAGAGCGTAATTGTTATTTCTTCTCTCGAGGGATGAGAGATCATATGATTGTAAATACAATGAACAAAACTCCTCTATTTATAGGGGAAATTTACTCTAGTCTGAGTAAAAGACGGATGCTTCAAATCCTAATAGATATCAAAGTAGATCTTGATAGATCTTGATAGACATTCACTATAATGTAAATACATTTATAACACTCTCCCTTGAATGTCTAATTGGTAGATAATGTGCTTCATTAAAACCTTACTAGAAAAAAATCCAGTAGGAAAAAAAAACTAGTGAAGGAAAAAGAGTACACATCTCTAATAATACGCATTTCGGCTGCCTCATTAAAAACCTTACAAGAAAAACCCAGTGGGACAAAACCTCGTAAGGGAAAAAGAGTACAACGCATATTAACTTCCCCTAATGAGAACATCCTTGAACTTTTGCATCCCGATCTTGTACACCATCTTCTTAAAAGTTGTAATTGGAGAAGACTTGATGAATAAATCAGTCACATTGACAGTTGAACAAATCTGTTGCACGTTAATATCATCATTCTTTTGTCGCTCATGCATGTAGAAAAGCTTTGGCAAAATGTGTTTCGTTCTATCTCCATTTATGAATCCTCCCTTAAGATGTGTTATGTACGCTGAATTATCTCTGTACAAAATTGTGGGTAGATTGTCATATTTCACACCACATTTTTCTCGAATGAGATGTAACATGGACCTCAACCATATACATTCTCGGCTTGCTTCATGAATAGCTATTATCTCAGCATGATTCGATGTAGTGGCTACGGTAGACTGTTTTGTATATCTCCAAGATATGATAGTATCCCCACATGTGAACACATTGTATGTTTGAGACCGAGATTTATGCGGGTTAGATGAGTACTCAACATCAGCATGACCAGTAAGATCGGAACTGCAATCTTTAGAATAAAATAAACTCATGTATCTTATCCCATTTCGATGTCTCCTAGTAGGAGTAGAAATATATCTTGCTAACAAATTGAGCGAAAGGCTATATTGGGTCTTGTAGTTTTTTACAAGATACATGAGTGCACCAATTGTACTAAGACATGGTACTTCATAACCAATCCAAATTGGTATATTTCTCATTTAAGCAAATAATCTTATTGCTTTTGAAAACTCTCCAAGAGTTTCAATAATTTTCAAGCTATAAGCTTATACAATATAAGGATTATCAATAAGTTTCCCAGAAACTTTTATATTTTGAATCCTTAAAGAAGTTTTCATACAAATTTTGTCAAAGTGACAATATTCAACATTTTATTTGTGACATCTTCAAGTGTCTGGACTACAAATCAAATAAGTTTTCACTTACCAAGATGTATCCTTTCATGTCACTTGATAAATGTTTCTACGTCAGCATGCTTAAATTAACGTAGAATTCAGATCCTCGTAATCTTTCACACTATTGCGTCAATATTGTGTCAAAGATATTGATGATATATCATTTTGTATCAGTTCACAATGTGACATAACATTTGAGATCTCATCACTTCATTATTTTCAGGTACATGAACCTCTCATAAGGTTTCATGAAGTGGTATGTCGTAGGCTCTTCAAGAGTTCATTGCCTTCTTATTATGATTATTTGCTTCTTATGTTTCAAGGATTATTTCATTTGGAACCGATCAGCCTACCACGCTCCACGCATGCATAGACTTTGTCTTTTAGGAACACAAAATAAGAGGACTTGCGCTTAATATGAGATGTTTTCAGCATTTGACTTGAATTATCTTTTGGATGAGGATATGGTGATAATTCCTAACATATTTCATAGCGCTTATAATCTCCCTCTTATATTAGGAAAACTAACATACATCCTCTACTTCTTTGAAAAATCCATCGTTGTGCATTATGATATATTCATTAATCGTATACCGCACATCAAAATTATTAGATGGAATAATTGGTTTCCGACCTTGAACCAATTGAGGGGAAGAAATAATCATAATTTATTGGTCTAATGCATACAAATGCTATTGTAATATATCATATTTCAGATCAATACATTAAATTTTGTTCTCATTAACAATGGTTTAGATATTTATCGAAGACATTCAATGTTAAACCATCATCATCAAGATGAATTATCTTGATTACACAATCTGAAAATTATGCTCAATTTATATTGAACAAGTAACTTTATGAATGTCAAACGTAGGTTGACCATGAATGTACATATGATCATCTTATTGATGCATCTTTTCAACATATCACATGATAGGTGAACGAGCCCTTATTCACCTTTTATAATTTTCAGATTTGAAGGGATCCAATCCCAATATTAGTTGGTCCAACCAACTTGTCATGAGAACAAACGACATAAACAATTCTTGAAGAATCTTCTAGTTCTTCAATACATGCACATCTTCGAGATGTCACAATCGTTCATATCAATTTATGAACTTTTATTCTAGTAAACTCCAAGTTTACTATGACATATACTTTTTTTTTAATAAATTTCAGATTTACTATTACATGAATAACTTTCAGATTTACTACTTTAGAAGTAGATTTCAAAATTATTCAACCTCTTTCGGAGGTGAGTTGTGATACAATCACAATCAAGTGCACGTTTGCATTAATAAGTTTCTCATTCTCCAGGAATGGAATATAATCGTGCCTTAAGCCTATCAAATTCTTATAACCTCTTTCAAGATTTTGTTATTTCAGAAGTAAATCGAGGCATACATATAATGTAGAGAATTTTTCTCTAACACATCTTATAATCATATAAGCGTGTGAAAATATCATCACTTTTGATGATCATTATCATATTGTCCCTTCACGCATATATTTGTGCATTCAATCACTTTCCTTCTTTCAGACATATTATGCACTGCTACCACATACACCTCAAGAATGAAGTAAGTTGTCATATTTCAGACTTATCATATATTGCTACCACATTGACTTCATGGAATGGAGCATATTCAATGGGTCGAATTTCAAACTTTTCATCAAACACCCATTATTTTACCTTAGCCATCACAATATCATCAATATGCTGTATTGAGATTCAAACTCAATATTTGATCTATATAAAGGCGTCTTAAGCATGAATCGATGGGACTTGAACCCAACATATTATCATCCTTTTTGATAATATTGTTCTTGAGGAATAAATTTAAAATATAAATGGTTCCAAACCAATTATTTTTTGATAGAAAAATACAAATAACATAAGGAATTACTAACCTTGACCTTTAGATTTATAATTTCACCTTATTTGGCAGAGTCTCGTGATGATAACGTATTATAAAACAAGAAAGAACAAGAAAGAACAAGAGTAGATAGAATAGAGAGAGTAATTCTTATTTCTTCTCTTGAGGGATGAGAGATCATATGATTGTAAATACAATGAACAAAACTCCTCTATTTATAGGGAAAATTTACTCCTAGTCTGAGTAAAAGACGGATGCTTCAAATCCTAATAGATATCAAAGTAGATCTTGATAGATCTTGATAGACATTCACTATAATGTAAATACATTTATAACAGAGTTAAATTTGTTATTGTAACGTGAATTATATTTGTGGTTACACTCAAGAGCGGCTCAAGTATTTTGATGGCTTAAGGCGAAAATTAAACGGATGCGTTAAATTTTTTTAAAAAATAAATATATTTTTTTATTAAGTTTATATTTTAAAATTTTTGAGATGCAAAGTGGTTAGTGAGGGGTGATTATCTATCATACTTTTTGAAATATGATAATCACCCCTTACCCAAGGTTAGCCAATGAAAAGTGGCTACTACAACTGCAAATTGAGTCATAATTTATTGTTATCACATTCAATTCAAGAAATGTAGCATATATATTTAATGAGACATGTTTCACCAAAATACCCGTTATTTTGTCTTAGCCATCATAATATTATCGCGTTTAGATTCAAACTCATCAACGTCTTATCTATATAAAGGCATTGTAGGCATAAATCGATGGGACTTGAACCCAACAGATTATTATTTCTTTTGATAATGTTGTTCTTGAGGAATAAATTTAAAACATAAATGGCTTCAAATCAATTATTTTTCCTCAAATCCAATAATAATTATATTATCCCTTTTGATAATATTGTGCTTGAGGAATAAATTTAAAATATAAATGGTTCCAAACCAATCATTTTTCTTCAAATCCAACAATAATTATATTATTAGTAGCAAAAAACAGATAAATAAGCATTTACTAACCTTGACATTAGCTTTAAATTTATAATCTCACCTTTAAATCAAACAAATATAAATAGGTGCATAGTAAAATTGAGAATCTGTATATATCGTTTGTGGCATAATCCCACTTTGTTAGGATAGTTACTATGTTCAACAAACAAGGATATATATATATATTAATTTTTTTTTTGTCTTTTAAGATAAGTTATCACCGTAGGAAGGTAAATTAAAAGCAACCAAATAACCTTTTATTTTTCCGATAACCAAATAATTCTAACAGTAAACACAATATCAACTAATTTCTTCGAGTAAAACTGGTTATATAATTGTTTAATAGAAGCTCAAACTCAGATAATTTTTAACGTATCGTACCTATCTTGTACTCTAAGAATTTCATCTTAGATTTCGTATTTTTAAATAGTAGAACCTCGTGCTGATAACATATTATAAACTAATAAAGAATAAAGAAGAAAAGTAGAGAGAACACAAAGAATATTTGATACAATGAATGAAAATCCTTAATTTATAGGGGGAAAACTAACCTTGGGGTTTATAACTTTTTCATAAAATGACATTCATAATATATGGTAAAATAAATATTTACTATATATGGTAAAGTAGACATTCATAATATATGGTACATTTATAACATATAATTTGTTATTGTGAAAAAAATAGGCCCCTCAAATTTAGGAGCCTAACACTTTGTTTGGATGGTGATTTGTCATGGTCTCATAATGTACGGTACTGTATGGTATGATATTGTACTGTACAGTATATTATAATACAATGTTTGGATGGATTGTATCATTTACTATTGTTTAATAACAGTTTTACTGTTTGATATGATGGTATGGTACTGTATCATAACTAGTAAGTTTACTAAAATGATCTTAATTATTATAAATGTTGAACTTCTCAATAATTATTAATAAAATAATTTTTTTCCTAGTAATTTGTCACAAACTACGTCATGTAAATATATCAAGTTGTTAAATTCATGAAAATTTTAACAAAATCATGCAAGAGCAGATCAAAATAAATGTAACCAGATTCTTTTTTGTATAGTAACAAATTTTATTTTATTTTGGTGTTTTGGAACGTGACCACCAACGACAAGTATGAAGTTTGAATACAATTTTTGTGTATGTTACAGATGTATTCGGTATGGAATATAGAAAAAAATCTAAAAAAATAATTGTTTCTTAATTATTTTCTTGTGTTCGTTACGCAAGTAGAAAAAATATTTTTTAAAAATATTTATATATATTAAATACAAAATAATGAGAACGAATTTGAAAAGGGGGTGGGGTAACAAAAATTATGATTTTTTTTAAAAGAATATTTGGAGGTGGGGGTTGAGGGGAGGGGTATGGGGTGGGATAAGAATTAAAAAAAATAAAATTGTGAGTCTGTTGTGGGGGTAAGGGTGGGGTGGGGGGTCTAGTAGAAGGTGATGGTGAGGTAAGATTTTTTAAAAAAAAATATATGCATATGTATATATGAAATAGCTATTTGTCTTTTAAAATAAAAGATAGAGATAGAAGAGAAAAAAAAATAAAAAAAATGCGAAAAATAAAAATTCCAAAATAAAAAAAAGAAGTGAAAAGGGAAAAAAAAAAGTAAGAGAAATAGAAACTAGAAATAGAAGTGTAAAAACAAAAGCGAAAAAAGAAGAAGAAGAAAATGAAAAAAAATATGAGAAAAGGAAAAAGAAGAAAAAAATAAATAAAAAAATGAAATAAGGAAAAAAAAAAAGAAGAGAAGTTGAAGAGAAAAAATAAAGTGGAAAGAAAGAAGAGAGAAAATAAAGTGGAAAGAAAAAAAAGAAAAAAAAAATTAAAATAAAAAAAATATAAAAACTAACAAAAAAAAATAATTAGAGATATAAGAGAATAATATTTTAAAATTTTGAAGATCATGAAAATAATAATCTTTATATTTGAGTTTGATTTGAAAAAAAAATCTATTAATTTCAATAAATTTATGAAAATTTAATTAGATGGGATAATTATTCTTTATTTAACTCAACTAATTTGAGTAAAGCAATGACAATAAATCTTATTGTATATATATTTGTATAACAATAATTTACTTAAATAAAAAATATAATTTATTATTTTTAATAATTATGAAACTGCTGCACCAACATGTTTCTGGGATTTTACTACAAATTTAGTGTTACAGTTGACAGTACGTTTTGTATGCATGATTGGGAGGGCTTCGACTATATATTGGACTTTGCAGATCACTAAAAAAGCTATTATTTGGGCCGCTTTCCAGGACATCCTTTCCGCCACTTCATAAAGCCCAATTACGAGTAGGAGACCGGCGACTAGCTTTATAAATACTAAAAAGGAAAAATTACAAAAAATAGCATACTTAAAACAATAATTACAATAAATAGCAACACTTTTGTAAAATTACAGTTTATAGCAAAAGTAACATTATTTTACTCTTTAACTAGGCAAGTGCATGTTTTAATATCACTACTTTACATTTTCCTACTTTCACTACACTATTTCACCTCCCCCAAATATAGTCATATCTTTTATCCTTTTTTTTATCATTTTATTATATTATTTTATTTTACTTTATTTTCAATTATTTTTTTTCTTCTATTTCTCTTTTTTTTTTCCTTTTTTTTTCTTTTTCATATTTGAAGATAATTATCTCCATGATCTTCAAGATTTCAAAATAAAATATCATTATTGTCTTTCACTCTTTTATATCTCTACCTTTTTTCTCTTGTTGGTTTTTTTTCATTTTATTTTTAATTATTTTATTTTTTAATTTTGATTTCTTTTTTTATTATTATTTTTTTTCCACTTTATTTTCTCTCTTCTATTTCTCTTTTTTTTTCTTTTTTCGTTTTTTTTTTCCTTTCGCATATCTTTTTTTTCCTTTTCTATTTTCGTTTTCTTCTTCTTTTTTTCTATTTTATTTTGTTTCTTTTTTCTTTTATTTTTACACTTCTATTTCTCTTTCTTCCTTTTTTCTCTTTTTCACTTCTCTTTTTTTCGTTTTTTTATTTTTTTATATTTTCTTACTCTTCTATTTCTAACTTTTATTTTGAAAAGACAAATATTTATATCACATACACATGCTCAAAAAACATACAAAATATATAGCCATACAGATCTGGATATGTATTTACAATAAAAAACATACATATATATTTACGAAATACATATCATATTCATATTAAACAGCAACAAACATAACTATATTATATATCTTCACATGTATTTGTGAAATACAAAGGTGACTCATATAAAATAAGAATATACATATGGATCAGGTATGTATTCTGTAAATACATATGCTGAGCTATATGTATTTTATACGGTGTTAGATTTGTCTTTGAACTGTACATACTATGTTATTTTAGAGGTAACATATATACTTATTTGTTTTCTTTTACTGTTTAAGATATGTATCATGTATTTTTTTATTACCTATATGTATTATTATTTTTGTTATAGAGATTTTGTGTCCTATATGTTTATATATACATGTGAGTCAGATATATATTTCTGTAAATTCATATGCATATATATATATATGTATGTTTCTTACCGTAAATAAATATGCAGATCTGTATGTGTATTTATTTTGTTTATTTTTTGGATATGTATATATGATATAGATATTTGCCTTTTAAAAATAAAAGATAGAGATAGAAGAGTAAAAAAGAAAGGAAAAACTAGAAAAAAACAAGAATGAAAAATAAAAATTAAGAAAAAGAAGTGAAAAAGGAAAAAAAGAAAGAAGAAAGAGAAATACAAGTGTAAAAACAGAAGCGATTTTTTAAGAAGAAAACGAAAAAAAATATGAGAAAAGGAAAAAAAAAGAAAATGAAAAAAGAAAAAATATATAAAAAAAAGGGAAAAAAAAAAGAGAAGTAGAAGAAAGAAAATAAAGTGGAAAGAAAAAAATGGAAAAGAAAAAGAAATTAAAATAAAAAAATGAATAAACTAACAAGGAAAAATAGTTAGAGATATAAGAGAATGATATTTTAAAATTTTGAAGATCATGGAAATAATAATCTTCATATTTAAGTTTGATTTGGAAAAGGAATCTACTAATTTAAATAAGAGTAATTTATGAAAATTTAATTAGATGAGTTAATTATTCCTTATTTAACTCAACTAATTTGAGTAAAACAAGGACAGTAAATCTTGTTGTATATGTATTTGTATAGCAACAGTTTACTTAAATACAAAATACAATTTGTTATTTTTCGTAATTATAAAATTGTTGCTATAAAAGTTACAATTAAGGCTCTATAGTTGTTATTTCTAAAATTTCTCTACTAAAAATTACACAAACCTACAATTTAAGTTTAACTTATTACAAAAAAATTTATCTCTCCAAACATATTACAAAAATCTTATTTTTCTCTAAAAATACATATACATAGCTTTCTATATAGGCCCTGTTGTATATGAATCGGTTTTGTTGTGTATATGTTGGTCTTGTCATACTTGTTAGGTATATATCGGCCTTGTCATAATTGTTATGTATATGAATCGGCATTGTTATGTATATGTCGGCCTTGTCATATACAAAGGTTTCTATGTATATGTCGACCTTTGTTATGTATATGAATCGGGAGAGAGAGAGAGTAAAGTAATTAAGGAAGTGGGAAAGAGTATAAATAATTCTAATAAGTTTCGGATTTATGTTATTTTTACTAATAAATAAACTCCCTCACTTCTGAATTATATGATCTCAAGCTAAATGTGAGTATACCATACCAAAACTATCCCAATCTTGGTAGTTATCATTAAGTGTAAAATGAGAGTATTTAATCACGAACTTACGACATGTAAAAAGACAACATTCCTATAACGGATGCTTTTATATAGATTTCACATTTCAAATTACGTTTACAATTATATTGATTTTACATTTCAACTTAATTACTCCAGTAGTATTAGCAAGTGAATATGACAACAATAACATCCGAAATCAATAACCTAAGATCCTATTACATGAATAGAGGCAACGAACCTTCCCGACTTGCTCCATAAATGACCCAGTGAGACCCTATTACGGGTGTTTAAAATGTAACAAGACTTACTTGAGGTGTTTTAAGTGAAAAATCGTGTTAACTTTAGAAGACTATCTACCGATAGGTGTCTGACTTCTGCCCAACTTAATTTTATAGTCCCTGTGGTTACGGATTTCCTGCACCTTGGCTTGACTTCAACAATATTGTCCTAATTTAAGGTGCTGCTTTTGTTTGAATACACAAACAGAACTACGTTTCTTCTCTGAGTTTCTTGCAAAAATGCCCTACATGACACACTCTTGAGACTTTATCATACTAAAGATGGAAAATTGCTTACATACTTCACATCTATGCGCACCTTTCTTAAATTTTTAATATCGAGGTGTTCGAGTTAGTCGACGCATATCTTAATCAATTTTATGGGTTAACCCCTATCCGTGGCTAAGTAAGAATTTTGAATCTTATGAGTTCATGATTCTATTTTTTTTTTAGCACTAACTGAATTTTAAATTAATAAATTATACATATTCAATGAATTTTCTAAGATAAATATAGAATTAGATCAAAGATATTAAATTAGATAAGGCTAATTAATTGAAGGCTGATCATGTTATAACAACATTGGAGGTGGGGGCGCTGGGGACTGGGGAAGGTTCTTCTCCTATTAAAATTCAAAGAATTTGCACAGATGACCTTTTTTTGAAGGAAGTTAAATTATATAGGAAAAATTAATTTAGTAAGCTAAATATGTCTCTTAAAAAAATTATTGATAAGAAATGAATACTGAACTTAATTTAAATTTTAAAAAAGTTAATAGTGAGAATTGTTCAAGATGATATAAATTAAAGTAATTAAAAAGTTTACTGTTACTTATCGAAATCAACACTTCACACACATTCAAGATTGGACGTACAAATTAGGGGTGTGCAAAAATCGAACCGACTGATAAATCGAACCGATAAAAATATTATTGATTTATTATTATTGGATTATTAGGTAAACAGTTTTTTAATGATTTAAAAAAAAACTTATTGGATTATTGATTCACTCACACACTGATTTAGAAACTCAATAACTACAATTTACATATCAAACTTAAATACGTTAGAGTAGGTCATATAAATTCTCACTGACTACATTTACAACAGCAATATACATAGTTTTATAATCTCACTGATTATATTTCTTTCTTTTTTTTCTTGCTAATTGTTATATTTTCTTCACTCTTTTTTTTTTCTTTTTTTTTTTGTGGTTGGTATACTAAACTTAAGTTAAATGTATCTTTCGAAACAATATTTCTACCTCCTCGAGGTAGTGATAAGATATACATATACTCTATCTATTTTATTTAGACCTCAGTTATGATTTTTTTAAAATATGTTGTGATTATGTTTCTTACTCTAAAATAGAACGGAATAAAATAGAAACAAAATTCAATGAGGAGGCTGCACATGACTTGCCTCAATATCAGATCTTCCTCTCCAATTCCCGTTTTTTCTTGCTCACGTTCCTTCCTTCTCCACTTGACACGTCCATTATGTACATTTATTTTTTAAAAAAAAAAAATTAATTGAGGACAAAACAAAAATATAAAAAAAAAGAACTTTGATGAAATTAAATTTCTGAAGTAAAAATTACTACATAATATAAGAGTAAATGGTTGGTTTAGTTGTTTTAAGAGGTTGATTCAATGATTTAAGATGGTTCAAAATTTAAGTTCGCTATTAAATTGAAACTTTAGACACATTTTTATTTTTAAAATATCTAGTTGAAAATTTCAGATCAATCACTGTTTATCATAGATAATATGATCAGTTTTTTATTTTGATATCATTATTATTATTTTTTTAGCATATGTAGTATATCTTCGATGATATTTGTATCATCATATGCTAGAGATCTTGATAACTACCTTGTGTAATTAATTAACCAAACCAAAGATTGTACGTATTTATCCAGCTGCCACAAGCCATGTGCTGAAAGGTAGAGTGCCCTCTTTGAGGTTCTTTTGCATCTATTTTTTATACATGCATCAACTTTCTTTTACTAGAAGATTTCATTTTGCTATTACAATACATTTTAATTACATAATTAACTTCTTATCTGATATTTGTAAATAAAACACATGATTTTTTTGTACGAATTTATAACATTATTCATATTAATAATATTCATGAGTAAGCATGCACCCGGTTTAGCAAAACTGAATAATTTTAGCACAAACCAAGTTGTAATTATGGAAAAGACCTTCTTTAATACATATAAATATTAATCTGCTCACATATCATAAGCTAAAAATTTTAGATCAATCTTTGCCCGCTTGTAGGAGAAATATTCGATGGCATAACTTTTTGGTGCCAATTAAATTTGCAATTAAAATACGGTAAAATAGGGGGTATTTATGGATTATATATTTGCCATGAAAACCAAATGAACGAACCAAGTGAAACGCAGTATGTACTTTAGCGGATTAATACGTTAATTGCATGGCAAAATTTTCAAAATTACAATTATTCAACATAAAATATTACTGTCATAACCCAATATACAATATTATATACTACTATATATATATATATATGTACCTGGAGAAAGTATTACTATATATAATGAATCAACCTTGTATAAGTGTACAATAATATATAATCAAGTGTTTACACAAATGTATGTGGGCTAAACGGGATAACAAAGTCAAAACATAGGTGACGTGGCAGAAATTCTCTCTCTCTATAGATGAAAGATGCAAAAGGACCAGAATGAAAATGCCAAGACTAGCTCCTCTCTAGCTGCCCATCAGATAAGAGTAGAGCTGAGCATTCGATTTGTTCGGTTTGATAATTTAATATCGATTCGATTTTTGGATTGACAAAAATGATAATCGTAATCAAACTGAAATAAATTTGGTTCGGTTCAGTTTCTACAAATTTGGTTCGGTTATTTTGAATTTTTATTTTGGTTTTGAAAATTAAAGTAGTGAACCTCTCTTTGTTGTGACTGGACATTTAAAATTAATAATTTTTTTTTAAAAAAAATAATTCAAACCTATTTTTCATTCAGAGATATAAATAACTCAACATGGATAAAATTAAATGCTATAACCATAAGTTTAACATAATATATAACTTAATTATGCATAAGTTTGCATAAACAGTCGGAACTCGGAAGAGTGGTCACTGCCGGAAAGACCACAGTCGGCACTGCGGGCTGCAACCCACAATGGTCGTCTGGTCGCCGGTTCTGGTGTTGTTGTACAGATGACGATCTCGCCGTTGGTCTGTAGTTTGATCGATTGTTCGACTATTGGACTGATGTATGTTGTTAGTTGTATGTGGCGTGTTATTACTTATTAGTTATTAGGGTTGCTATTATATATTTATATTATATTATTATATATTAAATATTATATATATATATATATAATAAAATATATATATTATTAATTATTTATAGAATTTTGATTAATCGGTTTATCCGAACTATTTTTTTGAAAAACTGAAAACCAAACCGTCTAATCGAATTTCAAAAATTAAAAACCGAAATCGATCTGAAAAAATGAAAAATATTTTTCGGTTTAAACCAAAATATGCTCAGCCCTAGATAAGACCTCGACGCTAATTTTAATTACTAGGACAACTAATTAAAAGGTAAGATGGAAATTAAAATATAAGCACGCAACCGCAACAATAATAGTAGTAGTATCACTTAATTCAAGATATTCCATTTGCCTGAGATCAATAACATGGCTGTCATTGAACGTGCATGATGCTTGAACCCAAAATTATCTCCCCAGATTGCTTTTAGCTTAATATTAATTGCATGTATGGCCAAACTTTTAAAATCAGGTTATTTCGAAAAATGTCTATACCCAAAGTGTTTTCAAGTCACTTGATAGTTTGGGTTGGCCAATTTTTTTTTAAAGTGCAGCTGTATTTTTTCAAAAGTACTTTTTAAATAAGTATTTTTAGAAAAAAAATTATTTTTTTTAGCTTCTGAAAAAAAATAAAAAAATTTGCTACTCCTTAGAAGCACTTAATTTTTCTCAAACAATTAGCTAAACACCTTAATTTTTTTTAAATAAGCACTTTCTTTTATTAAAAAAAAAGGCTTGGCCAAAGGCTATTAGTCAGTTTTTGCTTAGATGAAAGAATTGCATACGTTAAAAATATTAATTGAACTCAGAAACCTTTATACCTTCATAATTCCTTTAAAAATATGAAGTGAGATATTGTATATTCCGACATTTTACGATTAGTAAGGATATTGATTAGTTCTATTTGATTATTTTATGTTTTCTTTATTGTCTTTGTTCCTCAGCATGGGAAGTGCACGTGCAATCTATTGTTTCCTTGGACCAGCTACGAAAGAGCGACATCATGGTGGCAGTCACCGTAAATTCCTTCAATTTAAAGGGTATTTTCACAAACAAAAACACATAAAAGCCCATTGATGCATTTGTGAATTTTCGTCCAAACATATCCTTCTTTCTCTCTCTCTTTCTTTCATTCACAATATATGAAAATGAAGAAAATAGCAATAGTGAATATAGTGCTGCTCTTTGCCACCATAAATGTTGCTTTATCTGTACAAGACGGTGAGTTTCTATTTATTATTTTATCTACTGAAATATATGCATGAAGTTTTGTAATGATTCATTTAGCATATGTGTTTTTACTTACTTATATTCATCCATACTCCATAGTATAGATGATCTTTTTTTTTAATCAGTAGACTTACTTTAGTAATTGTGTGTCAATAATGGATGAGCTAGGAGGAAGAGGGGCAGCATTCAAGTGAATCTCCTTTCTTGTTCGTGGTGTTGTGGCTGCAGTATTATCATGTGGCTATTTTACATACCATACTAGTTTATATGCACTTATCTTTGGTATTTGTTATACTGTTAGTTTATTTTGCGTACCGTACTAGTTTATATGCATTTATCTTTTGTGTTTGGTATACTGTTATCGGTCCTAAGCCGGGGGTTTATCGAAAACAGCCTCTCTACTTCACCTGAGGTAGTGGTATGGTCTGAGTACACTTTACCCTCCCCAGACCCCACTATGTGGAAATACACTGGGTATGTTGTTGTTTATGTTGTTGTTGTATATAATAGTTGTTGTTATCCTTCAACGTAAGATGAAATTTTAGCGAGGTGATAAAGGGTTCAATCAATATAAGTTTAAGTCACAAGTATAATACTGTGTATTTTTTAAAATTTCTAGTTCAGTGATCGTGTGTTTAACGTATTGTAACATGCAATCGACTCACTGACTATCACATAAGGAGGAAAAGATTAACGATGAAAAAAATTGTAAAAAGAAGAAAAGAATATTATGAAATCAGTGGGATGTCAAACTTTATTCTCATTTCCTGGGGTTGGTGGTGAAATTAAATAGTCATGGACCATAAGGGAACAATTAATGCTAGCAAGATAGGTACTACATGGTTATATCTTCATAAGAGATTTTAAATATTGTTTTTGTGAAGTAGTTTCAGCCTTTTGCACATGAATTTTTATGACGATTGGAATTGGGAACAGTAACTTCTTCAGACTTGGGAATCGGAATAATATATACTCCCTCCATCTCAGACTATTTATATTTTGTATACCCGTCAAACAATATTACCTTTATTTATTCCCTCTATCCATCTTTACTCATTCACTATACAAAAATAAATATCCAATAATAGTTGCCTAATTTGATAAATTAATGGATAATTTACCTTTTTACTCATTTTACCCTTAGCATTAAATACGAATCATTATTCAATGATTTTTTTTTTTCAAAGCATCAAATTTATCATATTCAAAGAGTAATATGATAAAATTGTTCCTATCATTTACTATTTATTAATCTGTGAGTCAAGTCAATAGTGAACAACTATTAATGGACGGAGAAGTAAATTTTAAGATATAACCTTTTTTTTACTTTTATTGAATATATGTACTCTATTTATAGGTTATAATCGAGATGTTCGTAATCTTCGAAAACAATTAATTAAATTGGAAAGAAAAAAATTACATAGTAATATCTTCTTGACTATGCTGAACACCATTATTTTGAATCAAAATGGAGAAGAAAAAAATACTAACAGGGTAATAACTATAGTCTACAGAACTGAATCATATATAACAGTTGCCAGCCCCACCAAAAACGACTGATTTGATTTTTCCTAAGGTTTCAATCTTGGTTCACATGATATCAATCAATGTTCAAGGACATCAAAGGTATTTTTAGCATCAGTCTTTGTCACACTAAATTTGCATATATCATCTCCATTTGTCTAGAAATTAAGCAACACAATCAATTCAAACACCATACAATATAAAATGTCACACGACAATTTCCTAAATTACATCCTGAATGTGTAATTACCCCATTTGATTTTTTACCAAGTGTCACCTCTCATATTTAATTGGAAGACCCAGCCTTGACAGTTGCCACCGATCTCCCAACACCAAGTTGTCACATCATATTCTCTACCCCACTCTTGATTTCTTCTAATAAAAATAGTACTCTAATTGATAGGTAGTGGCCAAAACAGGAAAACATAGATGGTAAGCTTTACTAATCATGGCTTATTCCTCATGTAAGCCATGTTACATGGTCATTAGAAAAACAAAAGTACCTAATGCGCTGGTCTTAACTTTGTTCACGTGATTACTTAAACACAACATGTGATGTGATAATCCGATGGCAATTGGACAACATGACATTCAAGTTAGATTAGAACATAACCGGCTCATTCTTCAGCAGGCATGCGATTAGTCATGACTAAACATAGAACCTGATACTGTTAAAAGAACTTATAATGTCGGTGTATATTAGTTATAATCTTAGCTATAACCTGGTTCTATATATTAACTTTTGTACCTTGTGGTTGATCAGGATTATTGCCTAATGGTAACTTCGAGCAAGGTCCGAAAGCATCACAAATGAAGGGCACAAGAGTGACAGACCCTCACGCAATACCCCACTGGGAAACATCAGGTTATGTAGAATACATTAAATCAGGTCAAACACAAGGTGACATGCTGCTTCCAGTGCCTGAAGGAGCTTTCGCTGTTAGGCTTGGCGAAGACGCTTCCATCAAGACCAAAGTCACGAATGTCACTAAGGGGACTTTCTACTCTCTGTCTTTCAACTTTGCTAGGACTTGTGCTCAAGAAGAGAAACTCAACGCGTCGGTGTCGCCTAATAGTGAGCCTAATGACTGGGGAATGCTACCTATGCAGACCATGTATAGTAGTGATGGTTGGGACTCCTATTCCTGGGGCTTCTTGGCCGAAGCCAATGAAATTGAAATCATGTTACACAATCCAGCAATTGAAAAGGACCCAGCTTGTGGCCCACTCATTGATTTCATTGCTCTCAAGGCTTTGCAAAACCCACATAGAACAAAAGGTAATCCCCCCTCTTGTCCATGTGCATTTAAGTTGGCAGGCCACACGAAACTTTTATCCTGTGTGTGTCTAAAAGTTAAAAGTTTAAATTCTAATGCATAAACTGAAAGCAGGTAACATGTTGAAGAACGGAAACTTTGAAGAGGGTCCATATATCTTCCCAAACACAAGTTGGGGTGTTCTAATTCCCCCAAACATTGAGGATGATCACTCACCTTTGCCCGGATGGATTATCGAATCTCTCAAGGCAGTTAAATACATTGACGCTGCACACTTTACCGTGCCAGAGGGCAAGCGCGCCATTGAGCTTGTGGCTGGAAGAGAAAGCGCAATAGCACAAATAGTGAGGACTCAGAAGGGAAAAATGTATGACCTTATGTTCTCAGTAGGAGATGCGAGCAATGCCTGCCAAGGGTCTATGCTAATAGAGGCATTCGCTGGAAAGATCACTTTGCGAGTCCCGTATGAATCCACAGGTAATGGAGGATCCAAACGGACCAAGCTTCGGTTCAAAGCAGTTTCTGAGCGCACCAGGATCAGGTTCTTGAGCACATACTACCACATGAAGAGCGATCACTCGGGCTCCTTGTGTGGTCCTGTGGTTGATGATGTGAGATTAGTCGGAGTTCGCCATCCATAAGTTCCATAGATCAATTAATTAATACTAATATAGAAGCTTTGATGGTTATTACTTAATTTCGTGTCGCCTTTTCTTTCTTCCTACAGTTGCTTATGCGAGAGACTGAGTTACAATTCCATGTAATGTTACTATACAGAGATAATCCTTCTCCATATTGCAAAAGAAATTAGAGGGTTTAAATCATTTAGTCTTCGGTGTCATACATGTACCTACAAAATGTTAAGAAATCAAATAAAATTACCTTCATGAATCCTCTCATTCACTGTCAATATTTAGTTAGATGAATTCAAACTCTTAACTTCTTTTCTTTCACAAAAAAAAAAACTCTTATCTTCTTTATTTTTTTGATATATAGGTAATCCAAACTCTATCATACACTCCGAGAGGAGATAAATCTAAACAAATCATTGCCACACATACTTATCAATGCACTGTTAAAAATTAAGCTAGGAGCGCACAGAGTTTTCTTTACTCTCTATCCATTCTAAATTGCTATTCTAGTCTGAGTATCTTATATGATAATACAATTTAATCCAAATTCTTTTCTTATTGATTTGTTCAGTCATCTGAAACGGAAACTCACTTGCTGTGGTCCAACCATTCACTGAGAGGGAAATTGAAGTTCTTCTTTTAAAAGATTACCGTAGTCATAAGACATAGATCAGGACTCAGGAGGATAGGATCATCCATTATCAAAGCCGGCAGCTGCTTTGTTAGCATAAAGCTGTGGAAGTTGATCATTCAGTTTTCTGGCCGAGTGAACATCTAACCTTCATCATTAGGCTCATCGACCACCTCAATTTCTGCCTCCATGGCTTTAGTTTCGTCCTCAATTTCTCTATGTATGCCATTCCAACAAGATCTAGAAATTAGCGACATCGAGTGGCAAGATCAACACGCTTGGTGACCTTGACGAATCCTATTACACTTACGGAGCTCCATTTAACTTAAAAACAAAAGCTTGATATTTCTTCTATGGATTGATTGGAAAAGATTAAGCAGTATGCATAATTACTGATTTAGTTTTATGCAAATAAATTGGTCTGTGGAAAGTAATGCTGAAGAACTAGCTCAACCGAATCTCAATAAATAAAAATTGAAGTTCACAACAAAAGTCTCCAACAAGCATTATCACATTGTAGCACACAATTAACTACAGAAACATGGTCATAAAAACTGAGAATACCTTCATGAGGCCATGGATAACTGGACCTTCTACACGCTCATCAGAATAAGCAATGGTTGCAAAGCTACGGAGCCCAAAGACTCCAGCACCAATAACTGCAAATGGTCAAGCACGGATGGATGTTCATGCTCTGTAGCAAATCATAGAACAATATAGTTAGGCCAATATATTTCTATAGCAATATAATTTGCAAAGCAGCAATGCCAATGTAAAGGATCAAATGATGAATGGAATGTACACTCTATCTATATTAGCGACAGATCAGCACTTGCTCTTCTTAACAAGATACTACTGCTTTGCATATAAATGGTTAAAAATCGTTGTAGGCAGATTGCCAAAGAAAATTCAACAATATACTTTATGTTAATACGAGTAGATAAAGGCAATTCAAGGAGGTAGAGGTACATTAGATTTTGTAATAACTCTGAAGTCTGAACCAGTACTATCATATAATTTATATACCCAGAGCATTATTCCCCCGTTGAAAAGGAAAAAATGAGTAACAAACAATTGATTAAAACCGATAATTACAACAACAACTACATCTCAACAGAGAACTTTTTGGGTCAGCTATTTGAAACTTCAACATGCATTTAGCTCTAAGTGGACTTCAATCTGAAAAAAAATTGTTCATGACTTCAATTATGCATTTAGCCTATTGCTGTATTCAACATTTTCAAAGTTGCTTCGTCAGCAAAATAACTAAAAACGAACACCGATCGGGGAAAACAATTAATGAAATGGAACAATACATTTCGACGAAAATCAAACAATAACAGCATTATAAGCTAAACCTCTGAGACATGGAAACAAAATACTTCTGCTACAATTTCGAGAATCAACGAAAGCTAGAAGTCGACTCTCCGCCGTCTCCGGTATGCTGCTCCGGCAACTACAGAATTGATCCTTCCAAACCCTAAATTGAAATACAAAATCAAGCAAAACATTCAAGTTTTCCCCAAAGAATCATAACTTTCAGATTCGGGTCAATTTAAATAGGCCCCTCCCGCCAATTCTGTCATCTTGGGCCGAGTTGCTACACTGGGTCCAATTGTTATGTGTCCTTTTTCTATTATTTGGACTCTGTTACATTCGGGGCATCCGATCCACTAATAGGCTTTGCAACACTTTGATCTGGCTAATTTCTGCAAATATTTCTTTTTTAGGTCCCTATTTAAATTATATCCGTATTTTAAACATTAAACAAAGAAAAAATTACATAACACCACAAGTTATCTTTACTAAATTATATAAAATTCCTATCTTTCTTATTAATTACCTAAATCCCTTTTTTTAAAAACCAGTCGGATACATCCTTAAACACATAAATTTTCGAATAAATAATTTTAATTATGTATCTTCCTTTAGTCTAGTTAATATATTATGTATCTCGACCAAATAGTTTCAGAAATTATCCGGAACCTAGAATATTTTATAAGTTGCAATTGAAATAAAGAAGACCATTACTAAATAACTATCCAACAACTACGCTAAGAACTTGGGATTAAAGAAAGCAAGATCTAATCACGAGAGTGGTTAATATCGAATTATTGGTAACTCAACTCCACAAGTATCCAATTTAGCATGTTTATCGGGAGGAAAATCATAGAGCATTTAATATACTGGTAAAATTAAAAAATTGGCAAAGTGCTAACTTATTCGGATAATGAATGTCATATTTGAATCCCGCTACAATCTAATTCATAAAGTGCGGCTCGTTGATGCGATATGCACAACTCTAAAATTAAGCGAATATGTATCGGGAGGTAAATTATGTAGCTGATAGGCTAGTAAAATTTGGTAAAGACTTAACTTCTTCAGATGCCAGTCATAATTGGACCTCCCCATTGGCGGAGCTAGAAATTTTAGGAAGGGTGTTCAATAAAGACCTACCTTTGGCTATTACTTAACACTTACCACCACTAAGCTAAGATGTGTTAAGGTTGTTCAAATCTTTATATTTAATCAAATAAAATAGTATCATTTTATCTACATACACGATATAATTTTCCATCGGAGGTTGTTCACCTGACCAACCAACCTTGGTACAAGGTGGCTCCGCCCCTGGACCTCTACTGGACCAACTTCAGCACAAAGAATCCCTACTTGTAATCACACATTTATTCCCAGTTTCAATAATTAAATAAAGCTTATTTTAAGCAAAAAAAAATAAATCATAACCGCTACTACCCTTTTGGGCTGGGTGTGTTTGGTACGGAGAAAGTTTTTAATCTTTTCATGTTTGGTTGGTTAAAGTTTTTACAAAATTATTCTCAGGATTACTTAATTATGAGGAAAGCGATCACTCTCTTATTGGAAGAAGGAAAATTAAGTTTTAGAAGTGGAAATTCACATTGATTGTGTCCATTCTTCAACATAGCACCTCATCTTCACCCCGTAGCCCCCATCTCTTCACTCCATGCTCCAACTCCAATTTCACCTTAAGCATATTTGTCCAAATCATATACTCCATCAGTCCCATTTTACTTGTACCAAATTTTCTAATTTGATTTCTCATTTTACTTGTCATTTTTCACAAATCAAAAAGAGACAATTTTTTTTTCCATGTTTAACCCTTTGCATTAATTTTTTTTTTTCAAATTAAAATGTAAACATCATTTAATAGGGATACTATGGTAAACTAGTCATGTTATTAATTATTTTTCTTAATCAATGTGACAAGTTAAATTGGGACAAGTAAAATGAAACGCAGGGAATATAAATGTTTTTAGAATTATTGCTTTCGTTTACTTACCGAACACAAGAAATTAGTAAATGACGCTTATTTTACTTCCTACTGAACACAACCTTTGTGTTCTCCTTTTTCATTCCATGTTAATTAACTACGTATAACTAATTGTTTTTCCTTAACAAAAGAACATTCGATAGGCAAAATCAAAACACTCTTTAATCTCATAACGTACCTTCTTTTTATAGTTTATTTCACATTGAACTTGAAGCTTTGAATTGCAAAAAAAAAAATTCAGATTAAAAAAAAGGCAAATTTTATCAATAAAGTATCCAGCATTGATAAGTTAGCTCATAACCGGTCGAAAAAGGTATATAAAATCCAGCGAAAAAGTAAAGGAATATTCAGAATTATGGAACAAGTGAGGAAGAAGCAATAGTCACAACATTGGCTCTTTTAAAACGTCAACTCCTATAGCTACATACGCAACTTGCTTTCTGCCTCCAAAAAATGCCAAAGGGGAAAGTATCTATTGAATGTGTTGTGGAAATACTGCTCCACTCTTGACATTTTGAGGTATGGTTTCTCATATAATCCCCACTGTGTGACCCCAATTTTAATCATAACGAGTTGAGAAAAAAAAATAAAAAGAGAACTTTTTATTGCAGTTCCAATATATGTATATATAGCACATATAAAAAAAAGTCATACTCTTTTTTTGTTTGTTTGTTTCCTATCCGATGTCCGGTGTCCGCATTGGAGCTCCGATTAATTCGGATCGCGCATTGCAAGATCCATTAAGGTGACATCACTCCCAACAGAGTTTTTTCCATAGACAGGATCGAACCATCGACCCCTAATTAAGGGTGAATCAGCCTCATATCCACCGCACCACAACTCATGTCGGTAGACATAAAAAGTCATACTCAATAGAATGTTCAAGATAAAAAGTGGGCGTCCCAAAAACGCGGGGAGCTAAGGGGAATAACACGCAATATTTGACATTCCAAAATCCAAATTCCAAACAGTCAAAACTAGACGATCCACTTTCATTCTTCTCTTTTTGTCTCTCACTTTTTCGATGTCTGATATTCATTTTGAGATTCAATTAGTCCGAATTCACGTAAAAATATCTAAGTACACTATTTTTCTATAAAAGATGATCTCACCATACTCAACGTTTCAACAAGAGATTTATTATTATTAAAAATGAAAAAATATTTATCTATATTTCAATATCGTCTTGAAATATTACTTATTTTACTATTGATATATTCCTGTCAACAAGGAACAAATGGAATAAATGATTCATATCTTTTGTGAATATACATACTCATTGGTTCGCACTCTATTTGGTTGTAACTTCTTCAGACTGTTGAAGCAACATATATTCAGGCCAAATCCATCCCCTATTTAACTAATGATAGAAAAAATGTCCATCAAGTTCAATCAATCAATTATTTGACCTATGACATATACGATTCATGCTTTCTCAAAGACTTTCCAATAATTAACTTAGAACCTCCTCCTTAGATATTGATTTGATTAATTTGTTAAATCAGATCTTCATTGTTTCTATTATTTTCTTTTTAGTCCGTGAAAACGGATATCTTTGTTGATGTACTATACATACGTTATCTAGAGAAAGTATTTTAGTCCGTGAAATTAATAATCTTTAATAACGTACATAAACAAATCAGAGAAATTATATTATTAACAAGGAGTGAAGGTGAACATCATAATTAATTAATTGATTGTTTCATGCAAATTACAATTACAATCTAATGAGAAATATAAAATAATTAAATTTTCTAAGCCAGAAGACACGGCCTAAAATGCAGAGACATTACAGCAAGGATGGTTTACATGAGACAAAACATTCAGATATATAGCAGCTTTCTTTGCAATTTTTTTAATTTTTTTTAATTATCAAATGAAATTATCTGCCTAGAAATAAGTTAAAGGCCTGGCCATATAGCTAGTAGTAGGTAGAAATTAGGAAAGCTGTTATTGGACGAGTCTAATATAGTAAATGTAAGAGAGATAAAATATTTTTTTATAAAAGTGAAAGACATGTTGAGAAAAGGTGATAATCATGAAAGAGAAGAAGCCATGTAGGTTCAAAGTATGGGTGTCAAACGGGTCGGACCGGGTCAACCCGGAATCGGCCTTTTCATTTTAATCGGGTTGGGGGTCGGTTAAGGGCCGATTTGGACGCTAGTCGGGCCGGGCAGGGCCAAACAGTAAAAAAATTAAAACCCATCCTAACCCGGTCCACTTAACCCAACTCGATCAAACCCGGTTAAAAATCGGTCAAACCCGTTTAAAAAATAAATAAAAAATCCAATATACACTATATACACTCCAATATACAATATATATTTTTAAAAAAATATATAAACAATTACACATATATACGTACCATTCAATATATAATTATATATGACTATACGTACTACTTTAAATAAAATATATGCTATAATAGTATAATATATATATACACACTACAATATATATATATATATATATATATATATATTTATTTATTTATATACTAATTTATAAAACATATACACATGTATACGTTAAATATATACTACTTTAGAAGATATATACACATATATATGCACCATTCAATATATATGTATTACTTTAAATAAAATATATACTACAATATACATATATATATATATATACAACAATATGTATATATATATAGTTACATACTAATTTATAAAACATATACACTTGTATACTTTAAAGATATACGTCTATAGAAGATATATACACATATATACGCACCATTCAATATATATATATACACACACACTTACATACTAATTTATAAAACATATACACTTGTATACGTTAAATGTATACTACTTTAGAAGATATATACACATATATACGCACCATTCAATATATATGTACTGCTTTAAATAAAATATATACTACAATACATATATATATATATATATATATATATTGTTACATACTAATTTATAGAACATATACACATGTATACGTTAAAGATATACGTCTATAGAAGATATATACACATATATACGCACCATTCAATAATATGTACTACTTTAAATAAAGTATATACTACAATATATATATATATATACATATATATATATATATATATATATATATATATATATATTAAAATATATATACTTATATACTAATTTATAAAACATATACACTTGTATACGTTAAAGATATAAGTCTATAGAAGATATAAACACATATATACGTACCATTCAATATATATGTACTACTTTAAATAAAGTATATACAACAATATATATATATATATATGTGTGTGTGTGTGTGTGTGTGTGTGATAGTTAATTAATAATATATTAAAAGTAAGTTTTTAATTTAAACTAGAAATTCATTTTAAATCATTTTAAATCAATATATAGGTACTACTTTAAATAAAATATATACTACAATATACATATATATATACTACAATATGTATATATATATAGTTATATACTAATTTGTAAAACATATACACTTGTATACATTAAATATATACATCTGTAGAAGATATATACACATATATACACATATATACACACCATTCAATATATATGTACTATTTTAAATAAAATATATACTACAATATACATATATATATATACTACAATATGTATATATATATA
Source organism: Capsicum pubescens (assembly GCA_030864215.1). NCBI lineage: Eukaryota > Viridiplantae > Streptophyta > Magnoliopsida > Solanales > Solanaceae > Capsicum > Capsicum pubescens. The sequence continues at coordinate 6,686,639 of CM061540.1, read as the reverse complement.
TATAGTTATATACTTATTTGTAAAACATATACACTTGGATACATTAAATATATACATCTGTAGAAGATATATACACATATATACACACCATTCAAAATATATGTACTACTTCAAATAAAATATATACTACAATATACATATATATATACTACAATATGTATATATATATATAGTTATATACTAATTTGTAAAACATATACACTTGTATACGTTAAATATATACGTCTAGAGAAGATATATACACATATATACATACCATTCAATACATATGTACTACTTTAAATAAAATATATACTACAATATACATATATATATATACTACAATATGTATATATATATAGTTATATACTAATTTGTAAAACATATACACTTGTATACGTTAAATATATACATCTGTAGAAGATATATACACATATATACACACCATTCAATATATATGTACTATTTTAAATAAAATATATACTACAATATACATATATATACTACAATATGTATATATATATAGTTATATACTAATTTGTAAAACATATACACTTGTATATGTTAAATATATACATCTGTAGAAGATATATACACATATATACACACCATTCAATATATATGTACTATTTTAAATAAAATATATACTACAATATACATATATATATACTACAATATGTATATATATATATAGTTATATACTAATTTGTAAAACATATACATTTGTATACATTAAATATATACATCTGTAGAAGATATATACACATACATACACTTCTATAGAAGATATCCAATTTATAAAACATATACACATGTATACGTTAAATATACACTTCTATAGAAGATATATACACGTGTATACACACCATTCAATGTATATATACTACTACTTATAAAATATACTACATTATATATACATTACAATATATATAGATATACTTATATACAAATTTAAAAAATATATACACATGTATACGTTAAATATACACTTCTATAGAAGAGATATACACGTGTATACGCACCATTCAATGTATATATACTACTACTTATAAAATATACTACATTATATATACATTACAATATATATAGATATACCTATATACTAATTTATAAAACATATACACATGTATACGTTAAATATACACTTCTATAGAAGATATATACACGTGTATACGCACCATTCAATGTATATATACTACTACTTATAAAATATACTACATTATATAGACATTACAATATATATAGATATACTTATATACTAATTTATAAAACATATACACATATATACGTTAAATATACACTTCTATAGAAGATATATACACAAATATACAAAACATATGTTACTTAATATAATAAATTAATAATATTTGGCAGTAAATTAGTAATATATTAGAAGTAAGTTTTTAATTTAAAGTAGAAAACTAGAATTCAATTTAAAATTTTAAATCGTTAAATGGAAAAATATAAAAAGCAAGGACTAAGGAGTCAATGAATTTGGGGAATTTTATTGATTGCAAAATGATCCAAAATTTATAATTTACATGAATGAAAAATCTATAAATTATGCATAATTTTTTCCAACTCATTCATGTTAATATTAATGGGAACTTGCATAGGATAGTCGAAGTCAACGGGGGCAAAATCATGCATTGGACTTGATTCTGCTGAGTTCTCCCGTGAAGTCATAATTACTTCAAGTTTCAGCTCGTCGCTCGGCTCCGGTTCCATTCCTTGGTTTCTTCTTTCCGCTCTAATCCAATCTCTGAGGCAAACTAGAACATTCATTGCATTGCTTCCCAATGAGTGTCGGTTGTCTCCAAGCTGCTGTCGTCCCTGACTAAAGGCACTCTCTGATGCAACGGTTGACGTTGAAACATTCAAGATATCTCTAACTAATCTTGAAAGCACAGGATATTGTGTTTCATTACTCCTCCACCAATCCAACGTGTTGATCCGTCGTCTGCGATCCTCTGGTGCCGTTCGAAGATAATATTTCAGCTCTTCCCGATAAGTTGATGTGTAAGTTCTCTCATCAACACTGTTCCAATAATTTAAATCATAAAACGAATCAGAAAAACCACTATGTGCCGGCCTTTTAGAAGATGATGGCTCCTCGGGAGGATGAGGAGCGACAGTTAGAGTGATATTTGTAGGTACGGCTAAATCAAATAAATCAGCATAGTGATTATATAATTTTTCTATGTAATCCTTTGCATCAGCCGTAGCCGTCCACAAATCAGGTTGTACTTGTTCAGAATCATTGTTAGTATTTATTTCTAAGTTAGTATAAATAAGAGTACTAAAGTGACACATATTATTATATTTCATGCACGGATTTAGCATAGCACCAACCAAGTAAATAGGGGGAATCGGAAAAAAATATTTTTTAAATTTCGTAAACATGGCGCCAACAGCTTCTTTATAACCTTCTTTATTTTTATATTCTTTGAGCAAACCAGAAATATCGGCTATATATGTCAAAATATTACAAACAGTAGGATAATAAGCACCGAAAAATTCAACCGTAGCTACATAAATTTTTTCTAAAAACTTAACAAGATCATTAATTACAACCCAATCAGAATTATGTAGCATGCAATCAGCAGAATCAGCAAATGAACCGCAATGTTGGTTAAAAGCTAGTGTAATAGGAATTCTATATTTATAACAAGTTTTTAAAAATTCATACGTCGAATTCCATCTAGTGTCAATTTCCTCAGGCATCAAAATCGGTGTAAGTCCATTTTCTTGACATTTAACTTTAAATTCTCTAATTCTCGATCTACGATTATTTCCTTGAATAAAATCAACAGCAAGGCGAATTTTTTCAATATAAAACTCAAAAAACTCAAGACCATCTTTTACAATTAAATTATATATATGACATGCACACTTAATATGAAAAATTTCAGGCAAGGACGGAGATAGCATATATTTTAATTTTTTTATAGCAGTGTTGTTGTTAGAAGCATTATCAAAAGCAATACATAAAATTTTATTTTCGATACCATAATATCCGACAATTTTAACAATAGAATCAGCAATAAATTGTCCAGTATGTTTACGATCTTCATCATATAAAAAAGCAAGAATACGTTTTTGCATCACGAAATTACTATCCATCCAATGACAAGTAACGGTTAAATAATCATTTTTATTTACAGCACGATCAAGATCAGAAGTTAGGGACAATCTACATTGACTATTTTTTTAACAATGTTGATAAATAAAAATAATATTGTGAATGAAGTCTAAAAATATTAGACCGACAAGTAGTTCTAGGAATACCGTTAAACATAGGATTATAAATTGCTTGTATATAACGAATAAAGGCATCAGAAGAAGGAAAATTAAAAGGCAAACAACCCACAGCTACCATTTTAGCTATTTCTTCCCGGTCCCTCAATTTATTATACTTCTTCGCTACGTGACCGGTTGCTGGGTCCATTCTAGTTTGCGTTGGCCCACCAACATCCCCACCACCTTTTGCAATATTTAACTCTATTTTGTGATCTTCAGCTACATGTCTCATTAACGTACCCGTACCCCCTTGCTTGCCTCCACTTCTATGCTTATATATTTGTTGACAAATATTGCATTGCACCTCAATATCTGATATACGTTCAAAAAATTGCCATGCAATACTAGTTCTTTTACGAGGTCTTGGGGCACTGGGAGGAAAATTAACCGATTCAGATCTAACGTTAGCATCTCCTACTACGGGTGTCTCAGCAATATTTTTATTATCTTCGTCTAAATTAACCGCATCAACTTCATTTTCTTCTTCTATAGCGTAATTTTCCTGAGCTTCTACATAATCCATATCGTGAGCATCTACACCTATTTCTTCCTCAAAAGGTGTACCAAGCGGTACCAGAGGCGAAGGCACACAGGTATATCTACTACTTGAACTACCTCTACAGCTAGTAATTCGCTTTTTACTACCACTACCGCTTCCGGGACAAAAAAATTTAACACCTTTAGTAGCGAGGTTTCTTAATTTATCCATAATATAAATTAAATTAAACTAAAAATAATCAAAACACACAAATATAATAAAATTAAATATTAAACAATTAATACAATAAATAAAAATTAAACGTAAGAGATGGAACGACAGTACCAAATTTTGAAAGTATCTGAAGATTGCGACTTTAGAAACTTCCGCTCATACTTTGTAAACGAAAAATTAAAAAATTAAAGTGAACAATTTAATAAATTAAATATATTGAATATTTGAGAATTGAGATTTGAGAGAGAATGAGATTTGAGAGAGTGAAAAATTGTGTGAAAAATGATTTGAAGTTGTAGGGTATTTATAGAATTTTTTTTGGGATTAAAAAATATTTTTTAAAGTTTTTTTTTTTTTTTAATAAATGGGCCCAAACTAGCCGTTTATTATAGCCGTTTTTGGGTCCAAACGGCTAGTTTGTCCCAAAAACTTCTTTTTTAAAATAAAAATAAAAAATGGTATCCGGGCTGGGCCGGTTAATCGGCGGGCCTGGACCGGGATTGGTCCGGGCCGGGTTAGCCGGGCCCATTTTTAAAAAATAACCGGCCCGGGACCCGGAACCCTAGAGCCCTAGGGCTTACCGGACCGGGTTAGTTACTAGGGCCGGGTCGGGCCGGCCCACTTTACACCCATAGTTCAAAGTGGGAAAAAGGGTAGATAGAAAATGTGACAGCATGATGCAAAAACAAATTGTTGTTACCCTAGTCGGTAGAAACAAACAAATATTCCAACTTTATTTCATTTGTTTTGAGAAACCTTACCCTTAACGCTCATCGGCGGAGCCACCTTATACGAAGAGGGTTAGATGAACATCCTTCGTCGAGTAATTACATGGTCTACAAAGGTTAAATGTTAGCTATTATGAGTAAATATTTAATTTTACACACCCTTAACATAACTGAGAAGAAAATTTGCACACCCTTTGCTAAATTCTTGGCTCCGCCACTGTTAACGTTATTCAGAACATTGGAGCTAGCTAGCTACCACTATTTAGTTTGGTGAGTTAATTAACTCTTTCACTATTTTGATTTTCTTACACGTCCTAGGTTACCGTGCTTTCCTTGTGTCACGCCCCAAAATCCCATCGGGCCGGACTGGCACTCGAAGCCGAGAAGGCCCGGGAGAACCCGTTCAAATACCTGTACTTTCACTTACATGTCACCAAAAATTTGGACAGCACTTCATTGCATATAGAAGAATCTAATTACCTGTATCAGCACAACACGCACAAATATATATATATAACACTTGGCCGTCAGGGCCACCACATATACAAATATAACATGACTATATAAACTTCCATGACTTTACCCTTCCTTATGTCTACAAAGCCTCTAGGATATACATGACATAACTAGGGTCGGGACAAACCCCCGCCCACACATGACTCCTGTACAATAACAAAACATAAAGAGCCGACTCGGAAAGCTCCGAAGCAAACTGGAGCTCACCAACAATAGTTGTATGACCTGGCTCCTACTTGTGCGGTGTATGAGCTGAGGTACCTGTGCCTGCAGCATGAAATGCAGGTCCCCCGTGGGGGACGTCAGTACGAAATATGTACTGAGTATGTAAAGCTGTAGATAATCACATATGATATAGGAGCTCAATAGAAATCAGAAACAAGTGAATAAAGCGTAATAGGAGTGGACCACATTTACTAGAACTTGTGACAACCTGTACATTGCATTTATTCAATCACTTTACCTTCGTTCTTATCGTCTTTGTAATCATTACTGTACTGTACTGTGACCATTAGGCTGCCTCCAGTACATATCAACTGGGCTCGACCCATGCTAGGCTTATGCCCCTGGGATACCACCCATAAACACATAAATAGGGATCGACCCATGCTAGGCTTATGCCCCTGGGATACCACCCGATAAGAGAGAACTTCCATCACTTAGTTCAATTAATCTTTGAGATAGTTATTTCGGTCGCCACCACATTTTTGATACTTTGAAACAATGATACATCAATAGGAGACATATAAATAGACCATCAATGCAATAACAATGAAGTAAGAACTCATTGGCACATCAATGAAGTGTTTTGGAGTCATCAATGCCATAACAATAAAGTAGGAACTTATTGGTATATCAACAATGTGTTTCAGAATCATCAATATCACAACAATAAAATAGGAGCCTTTTGGTATATCAATGAAACATTTTGACACTTTATAGGATGGAAACAACTTCGTTGGTAACGTAGAACAATACATGTTTTTGGACAACCTCGGAATCTTACTTGATGGAACATTGGTGTTTTCATGCCAAAGAACATTGTTAGAGTATGCTTTACATACCTCGTCGTAGATTCGGATACCAATTCAACACAACTTCCCGCCTTTACAAATCACTTATCTACGATGAAATGTTTGGCATCTAGTATTAGCAACCCAACACCACAATTCTCTTCCATAATTCCATACAACCAATATTTGCAAAACATTCCAAAAACCAACTTGAACAATAGGTTTATGTGTGTGTATATATATATATATATATATATATAATCATCATTTCAATACCACATCATCAATACCAAATCCCTTCACAATTCAACATAATCCAACCATGCACAAGAATAATCCAACATCATTTCCCAATCATCTTTCAACAACAATCAAATAACATACTTCTTATGCTCACATGCATATATATATATATATACATATCCATATAAATAACACCAACATAATTTACATCCTTACCATAAAATGGCCCTTTTGGTTTCGAAGTCCTGTTGACACAAATAAGGGGTGCTTCTCGAAGCCCTCGAGACGGTGAACACAACTACGGAATCAATTTGGACTTTCTACGGTTGAATCACAAGATAATTGGAGTTGAAATTAGGCTAGGGTTCCTTATTCTTCAATAATTGGATGATGAATGATGGATACTAGGCTAATTATATGTATATAATGACCAATTTTCGTCCATGAGGTGATGGAAAATGACCATATTGCCCTTAAAAATTTAAGTAAATCCGAATCTGTCCATGATGGACTGTTTTGATAGGCTAAAGTAAATCGACCATAACTCTTTGCTCCAATATCTGATTTGGGTGAAATTGGTATCGTTGGATAGATAATTCAAAGATATTTCATTTCATATAAAGTAGGCCACCCAGTTCGTCCTGTACAAGGAGTTATGATCGTTTGAAGTTGACCCTCAAAAACTATTTTGATAGGCTGAAGTAAAACGAGTATAACTCCTTACTCAAATGTTGGATTTGGATGAAACTAATTGCATTGGAAAGAAGACTCAAAGATCTTTCTTTTGATATGTGGTAGCTCTCCCAGTTCATTATATTTGGGGAGTTATGATCGTTCAAAGTCGACCCAAAAAACTGGCAGGCCTCAGTAGTTTGTGTGCAGGAAATTTTCCTGCACATTTACTATTCACCATATCCCGACCACCGTTTTATAGTTTCGAACGTGCTCGATTATATCCGAAACTTATCTGTTTTTGGAAATCTTTATATCGTTGGAAAGCTTATTCAATAACCTTCGTATGGAACCATCGACGGGCAAATTCCGGTATAAATAAAATAAAAAATTAATTCCATATAAATAAGACCAATCACGTACTTGAATACGCCAATACATGTACTTAAATACGGGGTGTTACATCCTTCCCCCCTTTAGGACATTCGTCCTCGAATGTTAGCGTAGTTATTCAACCAAAACAAGTTCAAGTTCACCATTAACATTCACATCATCACATAAATACTATGCATATATAAACAAAAACTTACTTGTTAATGTTCTAACTCCGTTTCTTGAACTTCCCCTTCATCTTTGAACAAATGAGGGTACTTAGATTTCATTGCTTCCTCAGCTTCCCATGTAATCTCTTCCCTTTGTTGATTTCTCCAAAGTACTTTCACCGATGCTACTTCTTTATTTCTCATCTTCTTAACTTGACGATCTAATATAGCAATAGGCATCTCCTCATAGGTAAGATCTTCTGTTACTTGCACATCTTCAGTAAAAGTAATAAGGGACGGATCTCCGATGCACTTTCGAAGCATCGATACATGAAATACTGGATGCACTGATGAGAGTTCCTGGGGTAGCTCTAATTCATAAGCAACTTGCCCACATCTTCGAATAATCTTATACGGGCCTATATATCGTGGACTCAACTTTCCTTTCTTGCCAAATCTCATCACCCCTTTCATTGGCGATACCTTCAAAAATACCCAATCGCCTAACGAAAATTCTAGCCCTCTTCTTCTACTATCCGCATATGACTTGTGTCGACTTTGGGCTGTTTTCAACCGTTGCTGAATCACCTTGACTTTTTCTATGGCTTGATACACAAGATCCGGTCCGAACATAAGAGTTTCACCCGCTTCGAACCATCCTATTGGTGATCTACACTTCCTCCCATATAAAGCTTCATATGGTGCCATTTTGATACTTGAATGATAGCTATTATTGTAGGCAAACTCAATAAGAGGTAAATGATCATCCCAGCTGCCTTTAAAATCTATAACACATGCTTGTAGCATATCTTCAAGTGTTTGAATGGTGCGCTCTGCTTGTCCATCCGTCTGAGGGTGAAAAGCTGTACTCAGATTCACTTGTGTTCCCAAACTCCGTTGGAAAGACTTCCAAAAGTTTGCGGTAAATTGAGTTCCCCGATCCGATATAATAGAAGTTGGCACTCCATGTAATCGGACTATTTCCTTAACATACAGCTTCGAATATTCTTCAACTGTGTAAGTGGTCTTAACGGGTAAGAAATGTGCGGATTTAGTAAGCCTATCCACAATCACCCATATACAATCAAATTTCCGAGCTATACGAGGCAAACCTGTAACAAAATCCATGTTGATCATGTCCCACTTCTAAATTGGAAGATCTATGCATTGCATATAGCCTCCGGGCTTTTGATGTTCCACTTTAACTCGTTGGCAATTTGGACATTCAGTTACAAATTCTGCGATGTTCCTTTTCATGTCATTCCACCAATACATATCTTTCAAATCTTGATACATTTTGGTTGATCCTGGATGAATGGAATACCTTGAAAAATGTGCCTCTGTCATAATCTTCTTTCTTAGCCCGTCTACATCCGGCACACACAATCGGTTTTGGCACTGAAGTACTCCTTCTCGCGTAAGCTCAAATGCCTTGGTCGCACCACTCTGAACGTTCTCCTTAAGCTGTAATAAAATAGGATCTGCATATTGCTTCTCTTTCACTTCAGCTACTAATGAAGATTCCGCAGCATTATGTACGATAAGCTCTTTATTCGGAGTTTCAAGAAGGCGAACTCCCAAACTAGCTAACTGGTGAAGATCTTTAACCATCCCTTGACTTTCTATAGGCGCCATCATAGCCTTACGACTTAACGTATCAGCTACCACATTTGCTTTCCCTGGATGGTACAAGATATCAACATCGTAGTCCTTTAATAGTTCAAGCCATCTCCGCTGCCTTAAATTTAGATCCTTCTGATTAAAAATATATTGCAAGCTCTTATGGTCAGTATATATATCAACATGAACCCCATATAAGTAGTGGCGCCATATCTTTAAAGCAAAGATAACCGCTGCCAGCTCAAGATCATGTGTGGGGTAATTTTTCTCATGTGGCCTCAATTGCCTTGAGGCATATGCTATCACCTTACCATGCTGCATTAATACACATCCTAAACCAATTCTCGAAGCATCGAAATACACTGTATACCCTTCTGTACCTTCTGGAAGTACCAACACAGGTGTAGATGTCAACTTATTCTTCAATTCTTGGAAACTCTCCTCACACGCATCATTCCACTGGAACTTGGATACTTTATGCGTTAGCTTGGTTAAGGGTGCTGAAATGGAAGAAAAGTCTTTAACAAACCTTCTATAATAACCGGCCAACCCGAGAAAACTTCGAATCTCCGTAGGCGTTGTGGGCCTTGGCCAGTTCTTCACAGCTTCTATCTTTTGAGCATCAACCTTTATCCCTTCACTAGATACAATATGACCCAAAAATGCCACCGACTTTAACCAAAACTCACATTTAGAGAACTTTGCATAAAGCTTACAATCACGAAGAGTCTGCAATGCCTGTCGTAAGTGATTGGCATGGTCCTCTTCTGATCTAGAATAAACTAGAATATCATCTATAAAAACTATCACAAATACATCCAGGAATGGCTTAAACACCCTATTCATCAAATCCATAAAAGCTGCAGGTGCATTAGTTAGCCCAAATGACATAACTAGAAACTCATAATGACCATACCGTGTTCGGAAAGCTGTCTTGGGTATATCCTTCTCTTTGACCCTCACTTGGTGGTAACCTGACCTCAAATCAATCTTAGAAAAACACTTGGCGCCCTGTAACTGATCAAATAAATCATCAATTCTTGGGAGAGGATATTTATTCTTAATAGTCACCTTATTCAATTGTCGATAATCAATACACATCCTCAGCGAGCCATCCTTTTTGCGCACAAATAACACTGGTGCTCCCCAAGGGGAAATACTAGGCCTAATGAACCCCTTTTCTAGCAAATCTTTCAATTGCTCTTTCAATTCTCATAATTCTGCTGGGGCCATTCTATACGGAGGAATGGAGATTGGTTGGGTGCCTGTTATTACATCAATACCAAACTCTACTTCTCGTTCAGGAGGCAAACCTGGAAGATCTTCAGAAAATACATCAGGAAATTCATTTACCACCGGAACAGCGTGAAGAGTTGGTGGCTCCGCTTCTGTATCCCTTACTCTAACTAAATGATATATGTATCCCTTGGAAATCATTCTTCTTGCCTTAAAATAAGAAATAAATCTACCTCTTGGCGCGCTAATTTCATCTTTCCATTCAAGGACTGATTCATTTGGAAAATCGAAATATACCTTTTTCGTGCAGCAATCAATTGTGGCATAACAAGACGCCAACCAGTCCATACCCATTATAACATCAAAATCTACCATTTCTAACTCCACAAGATTAGCCATCGTATTACGACCACAAACAGTTACTATGCAGTTTCGATAAACCCTTCTAGCTATAATAGATTCCCCGACCGGTGTGGACACTTCAAATGGCTTAACTAACAGTTCGGGTATTCTTTCGAACTTTCCAGCAACCAATGGAGTAACATAAGATAATGTAGAACCGGGATCAATTAAGGCATATAAATCGAATGAAAATATAGACAACGTACCCGTAACCACATCTGGGGAAGCCTCTAAATTCTGTCAATCCGCTAGAGCATACGTATGATTTTGAGCCCCGCTAGAAATCGTGGCTCCTCTATCACCTCTAACACGACCCATTGGCTGTGCACCCCTTCCTGAATAAGGCATCGATGATGATGATGCAACAAATGACCCTGTAGGTCGTGACATACCCCCTATGTCCCTTCGTGGGCATTCCCTCATCATATGCCCCGACATACCGCACCAAAAGCAAACATTGGTCCCCAGCCGACATGCGCCCAAATGATACCTTCCACATTTATTGCATGGCTCTCGAAGAGGTCTCGATTGGCTCATATTCCGTTGCCCTTGGTAACCCACTGATCGCGAACTATGACCCTCACTTCTTTGCCCAAATTGACTACCTCTGAACCCCTGATGCTGTGGTGGAGCACTAGCTGCAGAATAAGAAAATAATGGCCTAGGTGGTCTAGCAGAAAAATGAGGTCTAAAACCTCCCTGTGGCGCCATAAATTGCCCTGTAGATCTGGCCCTCTTAGAAGATCCGCTTTCAAATTCCTGTGTTCTTCTTCTTTGCCTCTGATCTTCCATTTTCTGTGCAAATGCTTGGATCCTAGCTATATCCATGTCTTTATTCAGTGCCGCAATAGTACAATCCCTAACCAAATACGGATCCAATCCATTCACATACCGATGAACTCTGTCATCCATAGTAGCTATAACATTAGGAGCATATCTGGACAAGGAATTAAATCGAAGACTATACTCCCTCACACTTGTATTACCCTGTCGAAGATTTAAGAACTGATCTGCACGGGCCTGACGAGTCTCATATGAAAGATAATGATCAATAAATGCCCCTTTGAACTCTTTCCAAGTAGCTGGGGGTGCATCAATGCCCCTTGACCGTTTCCAGTCTTCATACCAATATATAGCCTCACCTTTGAATCTATACGCGGCTAACTCCACTGTCTCTCTGCCCGCTACATGCATCACCTCTAGGGCCCTTTGGATCTGATCAATAAAGTCCTGCGGATCTTCGTTAAGATCGGATCCGGTAAAAGTAGGCGGATCCATCTTAAGAAAATCCTGTGTTCGAAGACTAGCCGCCCTATCTATACCACTAGGACCTGCAGTAGGAATAGCTTTCCCTTGAGCTTGCCCAGCAACTATACGAGTCAAAAGTTGCACTGCATTTCTAAGATCTTGATCAACAACATTAATAGGTGGCTCTGGGGATATAGTTCTCCTCCCCCTTATTTCTTCCGTACTGGGGGAAGTTTCTGATGCATGCTCAGCTGGAGCCTCACTTTGATTAGCTGGTATAGTGGGTGACTTACTAGTCCCCTCTCCGGCAGCCACATCTACTTGCTTACCGGTATTCTTGCTTCTGGTAACCGGCATCATTACTATAATAAGAGAAACAAACTGATTCAGTGGTCAACTATGACTTCATATACAATATAAGCTCTATCGCACGATCTAAGACATGAAGAAAAGAAACAATTCCTAAATGTCCATAGCCTCCTGTTTATAGATGTGGTGCACAACACACCGATAAACAAGACTCTACGTAGACACGGCTTTGTAGACTCACTAGGACAAAACTCTCTGATACCACTTTTGTCACGCCCCAAAATCCCATCGGGCCGGACTGGCACCCGAAGCCGAGAAGGCCCGGGAGAACCCGTTCAAATACCTGTACTTTCACTTACATGTCACCAAAAATTTGGACAGCACTTCATTGCATATAGAAGAATCTAATTACCTGTATCAGCACAACACGCACAAATATATATATATAACACTTGGCCGTCAGGGCCACCACATATACAAATATAACATGACTATATAAACTTCCATGACTTTACCCTTCCTTATGTCTACAAAGCCTCTAGGATATACATGACATAACTAGGGTCGGGACAAACCCCCGCCCACACATGACTCCTGTACAATAACAAAACATAAAGAGCCGACTCGGAAAGCTCCGAAGCAAACTGGAGCTCACCAACAATAGTTGTATGACCTGGCTCCTACTTGTGCGGTGTATGAGCTGAGGTACCTGTGCCTGCAGCATGAAATGCAGGTCCCCCGTGGGGGACGTCAGTACGAAATATGTACTGAGTATGTAAAGCTGTAGATAATCACATATGATATAGGAGCTCAATAGAAATCAGAAACAAGTGAATAAAGCGTAATAGGAGTGGACCACATTTACTAGAACTTGTGACAACCTGTACATTGCATTTATTCAATCACTTTACCTTCGTTCTTATCGTCTTTGTAATCATTACTGTACTGTACTGTGACCATTAGGCTGCCTCCAGTACATATCAACTGGGCTCGACCCATGCTAGGCTTATGCCCCTGGGATACCACCCATAAACACATAAATAGGGATCGACCCATGCTAGGCTTATGCCCCTGGGATACCACCCGATAAGAGAGAACTTCCATCACTTAGTTCAATTAATCTTTGAGATAGTTATTTCGGTCGCCACCACATTTTTGATACTTTGAAACAATGATACATCAATAGGAGACATATAAATAGACCATCAATGCAATAACAATGAAGTAAGAACTCATTGGCACATCAATGAAGTGTTTTGGAGTCATCAATGCCATAACAATAAAGTAGGAACTTATTGGTATATCAACAATGTGTTTCAGAATCATCAATATCACAACAATAAAATAGGAGCCTTTTGGTATATCAATGAAACATTTTGACACTTTATAGGATGGAAACAACTTCGTTGGTAACGTAGAACAATACATGTTTTTGGACAACCTCGGAATCTTACTTGATGGAACATTGGTGTTTTCATGCCAAAGAACATTGTTAGAGTATGCTTTACATACCTCGTCGTAGATTCGGATACCAATTCAACACAACTTCCCGCCTTTACAAATCACTTATCTACAATGAAATGTTTGGCATCTAGTTTAGCAACCCAACACCACAATTCTCTTCCATAATTCCATACAACCAATATTTGCAAAACATTCCAAAAACCAACTTGAACAATAGGATTATGTGTGTATATATATATATATATATATATATATAATCATCATTTCAATACCACATCATCAATACCAAATCCCTTCACAATTCAACATAATCCAACCATGCACAAGAATAATCCAACATCATTTCCCAATCATCTTTCAACAACAATCAAATAACATACTTCTTATGCTCACATGCATATATATATATATATACATATCCATATAAATAACACCAACATAATTTACATCCTTACCATAAAATGACCCTTTTGGTTTCGAAATCCTGTTGGCACAAATAAGGGGTGCTTCTCGAAGCCCTCGAGACGGTGAACACAACTACGGAATCAATTTGGACTTTCTACGGTTGAATCACAAGATAATTGGAGTTGAAATTAGGCTAGGGTTCCTTATTCTTCAATAATTGGATGATGAATGATGGATACTAGGCTAATTATATGTATATAATGACCAATTTTCGTCCATGAGGTGATGGAAAATGACCATATTGCCCTTAAAAATTTAAGTAAATCCGAATCTGTCCATGATGGACTGTTTTTATAGGCTAAAGTAAATCGACCATAACGTTTTTCTCCAATATCGGATTTGGGTGAAATTGGTATCGTTGGATAGATAATTCAAAGATATTTCATTTCATATAAAGTAGGCCACCCAGTTCGTCCTGTACAAGGAGTTATGATCATTTGAAGTTGACCCTCAAAAACTGTTTTGATAGGCTGAAGTAAAACGAGTATAACTCCTTACTCAGATGTTGGATTTGGATGAAACTAATTGCATTGGAAAGAATACTCAAAGATATTTCTTTTGATATGTGGTAGCTCTCTCAGTTCATTATATTAAGGGAGTTATGATCGTTCAAAGTCGACCCAAAAAACTGGCAGGCCTCAGTAGTTTGTGTGCAGGAAATTTTCCTGCACATTTACTATTAACCATATCCCGGACACCGTTTTATAGTTTCGAACGTGCTCGATTATATCCGAAACTTATCCGTTTTTGGAAATCTTTATATCGTTGGAAAGCTTATTCAATAACCTTCGTATGGAACCATCGACGGGAAAATTCCGATATAAATAAAATAAAAAATTATTTCCATATAAATAAGACCAATCACGTACTTGAATACGCCAATACATGTACTTAAATACGGGGTGTTACACCTTGTTATGCTCTTTCTGGTTTGTACCCAACATGCATAATAATCTTACCTTCTTTATTACTTTGATTCATAATAAGTGAGCTTTAAAAGCTTAAGCATTTAGTAACATTTGTTAGTGTCACACCCCTTCAGAGGCGAGTCTCCTACAAAGGGCCAAGTGGGCCCCGCTAGATTTCAATATGATGCGCATAAGAATGACCTAAAGACTGACCTACGTTGTGGTTTACTAACAAGGCCGTTCGGGGGAGCATATGGTCGATAGTGGCTGCTTTGCTTTCCACCTACTCCATACATCCAACGGCTCCCTCCCTAAAATGAAGGTGACTCAACTAGAGTTCGTGCGCACGACGTGCGCTCCAAAACTTGTTGCGGAGAGAATGACTCGGGTTATGCACATGATGTCAGATATAAAAGTGGTAACACATAGGATAAATACTGTAAACAAAGAGCACGAAAACGCACAAAAGTGCAAACACAAACAAAAATCACAAACAATGCTTATACACTCGTAATGCCAAACAAAGCCGAAAGGACTCCAAAAAAAGCTCGGATTCTGAAATTGTCCCCAACAGAGTTGTCACAGCTGTCACACCCCTTTTTCAACTCCAAAAAGAATTATATTTTAAGTTTGAAAGGGTTTTTATTAAAGTGACAAAAAATGAAAATTTATTTCGAAAAGGATTCATTATATTTCAAAACTCAGAGTTGCCACTTGACATAAATAGGGTGTGCCAAGTCACCTGTGGATATCCTTTTTCAAAACGATTTTGACTCTGTAACACTGATCCGCGAACAGAGATTCTGGTTAAGGAATTCTGTTGACCGAGGGAAAGGTGTTAGGCACCCCTCAATCCCGTGGTTCGACCACGATCGCTGGTAGAGCACATCGTCTAATTTGTCACTGCGAATGTATAAATCACATAAAACACGATAAAACAATCAAGTAAGCAAACAAAATAAAACAATCCAAAATTTAGCATCCAGTCCAATTTATTACAAACCGAAATAAAAATACTGAAATGACCTACACTAGTCCTAAACTATGCTTTACCCGATACCTCGGGCCTTGATCACGAACATCCTTCGCGTACAAAATTCTTTGGGGCATTCCCCGGTGAGTAAATACATACAGATACTTCGGGGCATTCCCCGGCCAAATTATACAATTGATTCAAAAGTGATAAAATCAAACCATTCAATCAAATTTCAAACATTCAAGCAACCCACAATCTCTAGATTTGCCTACCCGAACTACGTCTTGCCTATTCCAATCGGCGTATCTTGATACTACCAAATTCAATTAACGTTTATTTCAAGTAAAACAACTAATGAATCAAAACTGATCAAAATTCACTAATTATATCAAGTTTTCAATTCTCGCCCCACTTATTCCCACATGAATTCAAATCTTTCAATTCCTTCATTCACGTGAATCAATCAATCAATATCAACCACAGTAATCACGATTGCTCAAACACAATATTGAAACATATCACCGCGTCACAATCATCAACCAAACACAATATTCACTCCAACACACCAAATATAGTAAACATTAAATAAAAGAGGGGAATAGAATTGGACCTCGATTCATAGCTTTCAAACTCAAATATTAATCGAGTAAAAAGACGAAGACCGCGTCCAAATATCCCGAGCAGAACCTCAGTCAACAAACCCACAACTCGGATCAACCAACTTTTCAAAAATCAGATTCGAAACCCAAATTCGCGAGAGAAACAGACAAACAGATCAAAAACCAAGCCGTTATCGGAGAAAACCAAGAAAACTACATGTCCGGAGTTTCGATGAACTCGAACAGTCGCGAATGTCAACGAGAAAGGCTGATTCCGATGACTTGTAGTGTTTTTTGGCCGGGTTAGCCTAGAAACCACCGGAAAAAATGGAGAAATTTTGGGATTTACGAGTTGGATCGTCTGTTTCAGCGTTACCCGAAATGGGACGGAGCTGACGAACTCCGACAAGCTCAGAAGGAATAGAACTAGAAAAATTGGATCATATTTCGAGACGCGATGACACTTTTTCCGACGGTGAATCATCGGAACAGTCTACCACCACCAGTTATCTCTCTCTCTCTCCTTATTTTCACTCTCTCTTTCTCCGATTTGTCTCGATTGCTCCTTCTTCGGTCACCCCGATCTCTATCTCTCACGTTATTTTTCTGTCATCCCTCCCTCTATTTATCTTCTCTCGATTCACTCTCTTTCAACTTTCCTTTCCCTCCTTTACTATGTAGTGTGCATGTATTGTTCTTTATGAATTAAAAATGAAACAAAAAATGGAGCTTCTTCCTTGGAAAAAGGAAGAAGATGATACTCTTTTTTTCTTTTCTCAATGATGATGATCCCCACCTCTGTATATTTCTTTTTTTGTCCCAGGAAAAGGAGGGGGTCACGTGGGGTAGGGGTATGGTAGGTAGGTAGAGGGTGGGGTGGTGAGGTGTGAGGGTATGGGTAGAGATGGGGGTAGGTTGTTAGGATTAGGATAAAGTTTGTTAGGATAAGGTTAGGAATTTATTAAATTTTTGTTATTTTTGTATTTTTGCAAAGGGATTATCATACGGACGAGGGTACATGGTAGAATAAGGTAAATATGCGAAAAATATCTTTTGGAGGGACAAAATTACGTGTCTACAGCATGCCCCCTTTGAATGTAAACACAAAGTGTTTTCAGACAAAGAAGTAGACAACGAGACAGAATTTTGACCCGACCATTATTCAAAGAAAGAAACAGAAGGAAGAAGGGCAACCGGGTCTTTGACATCTTACTTACCCAAGTTATAAGAGAGTCCAATTACAGGTATCTCAAATGGTTGGAAGGAGATGGACGATACCGAGTTGAAAAGTCGAGTGAGGTCCCGACGAGGTTCCGGTCCGCGACTCTATTATTACATCAAAAATAAAAATTACAAGTTAAAACATAAATGAAATTACAAAAAATCCTATCTATGCAGTTGCTTTGACTCTTGACTTGCTATTTCATCACTCTGTTCTTCAGGCGGGCTCCTGACTTTCAATTTCTTCAACTTGTTGCTTGCCTTTCAATTTCTTCACCGTATTCTCCAGGCGGGTTCCTGACTTGCTATTTCATCAACTTGTTGCTATGCTTTCAATTTCTTCACCCTATTCTCCAGGCAGGGTCCTGACTTGTAATTTCTTCAATTTGTTGCTTGGTTTTTCATTTATTCGCCCTGTGCTTCGGGAAGGTTCCTGAAATCACATCAAAACTGTAAAGAAAATTATTCCAAATAAAGAAATGTATTTTCTATGAGTTAATTGGAATGACTCGACTAATAGGTACGTATTTTAGGAATCAAGGGAGATGACTCGACTAAAAGGTACGTCTTATAGGAATCAAGGGGGATGACTCGACTAAAAGGTAC
The DNA here is from genome assembly GCA_030864215.1 of Capsicum pubescens. NCBI lineage: Eukaryota > Viridiplantae > Streptophyta > Magnoliopsida > Solanales > Solanaceae > Capsicum > Capsicum pubescens. The sequence goes on along the minus strand of CM061540.1, from coordinate 6,667,880 downwards.
GTCTTATAGGAATCAAGGGGGATGACTCGACTAAAAGGTACGTCTTATAGGAATCAAAGGGAATGACTCGACTAAAAGGTACGTCTTTTTGGAATCAAGGGAAATGACTCGACTAAAAGGTACGTCTTCTAGGGGTCAAAGGGGATGACTCGACTAAAAGGTACGTCTTATAGGAATCAAAGGGGATGACTCAACTAAAAGGTACGTCTTATAGGAATCAAAGGGAATGACTCGACTTAAAGGTACGTCTTATAGGAATCAAAGGGGATGACTCAACTAAAAGGTACTTCTTATAGAAATCAAAGGGGATGACTCGACTAAAAGGTACGTCTGATAGGAATCAAAGGGTATGACTCGACTAAAAGGTATGTCTTATAGGAATCAATAGAAATGACTCGACTAAAAGGTACGTCTTATAGGAATCAAAGGGGATAGCTTAACTAAAAGGTACGTCTTATAAGAATCAAAGGAGATAACTCGACTAAAAGGTACGTCTTCTAGGGGTCAAGGAGAATGACTCGACTAAAAGGTACGCCTTATAGGAATCAAAGGGAGATGACTCGACTAAAAGGTATGTCTTCTAGGGGTCAAGGGGAATGAATCGAATAAAAGGTACGTCTTCTAGGGGTCAAGGAGAATGAATCGACTAAAAGGTACGTCTTATAGGAATCAAAGAGAATGACTCGACTAAAAGGTACGTCTTCTAGGAGTGAAGGTTCAATTTAAGAAGTGTATCACCTAGCAAATGAAAACTTGAAATCCCTGGACAAGTGTGTCTCTGAGGGATATAGGATGATAAATTTTACCATGATTTGACTATCAAACCTGTGCAACAACATTGCTTTCTGCATTTGTAAAAGTGAGGTATTGCAGCCCTTTCATGCTCTGAAGTCCTTACTTTAAAGGTAATATGTTCCCTGTTTCATACAAAGTAAACTTGTGAGTTTAAAAACATGGTGGCTAGTTTATGGCTTTGGCTTTTGAGGCAATTGCTCCTGCCCCCGTCATATTTAGCTTTGCTTCCAACCATTAGCATATGTCATTCACTTGCTGTATCATTGACCCGAACTCAGCTTATTAAGAGTGACTCTGAAACAAACACAGTATTTCTATTTTGTCATGTTTCTCAAATAAACCCTTTGAACCTTGGTATTTCCATGAGTTCCCTGACTTCTCTGTTGACAAAACTTTCTGCATGCCCTTTCTGGGCTCACAATCATGTCTCTTTCATGTGCTAGCTTTTGTCTTGCTTTGTGCAATTAAAGAAGCTAGTAGCCAGTTTTGAAATCTTTTATCTTGTTTTGACACGAACTTGACTCAAAGACAAGAAACAAAAAAAAAGAATGACAATTTTTGTTTTGATAATTGACTCAAGAAAGATAAAATTAAAATAAAGAGAAGAAAGAAAAGACAACGAATGTCCCCTTTTAAAACAAAGAAACAAAAAATTCATTAAAAATGACAGTCAACACTAATGATTATGCCATGCATTTTGGATTAAGCAGCTTGATCTCTTCATCCAAACTTTTTAACTATTGTTGTTGAGTTAATGGCCTTGAAACTGAGTTGCTTTCTTAGGTCAATTGCATTTAAGACCCCATTCATCTAGTGGCGCCTTGAAGGGTTTTCGCTAACAAGCTTCTTTCATTTTCTCTCGGCTCAGTATCGCCTTATGGTGCTCGTGAGGGTTTCACCAATAAGACTCTCTCATTTTTATTTCTCTCAACTTACCATCGCCTTATGGTGCCCGTAAGGGTTTTCACCAATAAGACTCTCATTTTTATTTCTCTCTTGATTCCCTATGCTGAGGAAGACAAATAGTTCCCAAATGCATCATCATATCCCTTGCATGCTCAGCCTTAACATCCTTAAATATTGATCTGAAGGTTTTTCTTTGGTTGTAACTTGGATTTTGGATAAGATTAGAAAGAAAGGATGGCATGGGGCCCAAACGACACTTGAAGTGGGGTAGGACTTACAACTTTTGGAATCAACTCAAACAATGAGGATTAACTCATGCCCCAGTTTCTTTTGACTGAGTGACTCTAAATTGTTTATTTGGTTGGACCGAGCCCTGAGTAGGGCAGCCTACGTATCTCACCCTCGAGAGAGGAGAATCAGGTCATGCGTAGTTCTGGCAGCCTGTTTTTTTTACTTGATTCTAAGTTTTTTTTTCTTTTGTTGACTCTTTTTCTCTTTGGGACTTTTCTTACTTTATTTTTCTCGACGCTCTTCTTTTTCTCCTTTTGGACACATTTTTCTCTTCTTCTTTTTTTTGAAACTTTTCTGACTCTACTGTTTTGCTCGACACCTTTTCTTTTGAGCTTTGTTAACTTTATATGATTCCAAAAGAGGGGTATGAAAGAAAATAGGACTAAAGCTCAAATGGGTAAACAAAGGATGACACGATGTTTGGATAGTAGAATGAAAGGCCTTCGTCATATCAATCCTTAAAAATGCAAGTACATATCATGCAATATGAAAATGAAAAATGAAGATCATTTGTGGCACTTTAACAACTCTAACTTCAACTGAGCATGTATGTCACTTCTTTTTCTACACTTGTCAAACATACAACTCCATTTTTGTTGTACATTCCTCATGTTGAAGGACTCATGACTTTGTGGAGCTGATTTTCTTTCTGTTCCTCTTGATATAGGATCACGCAACCATTGTTTGACCTAATCGAGACATGTATTTCAATTGATGACCAAGTTAGTCTTGTAATCTCAAAATAATTGCCTTAATTTTCAAAGAAGACTACAACTTGGTCACCAAATGTCTCAACACTCTACCTATTTTCTCAGATGCTTTTTCTAACTTTAACCCCCTGATTCCATGCTCATGCTTAAACTGGATTTTAAAATCTGGCTGAAAATTCCGCTAGCATATCATATCACTAGAATCAACATAAAATATACCGTGTAAAGAAAACAAACAAACAACACTTTTAAATCACAAAGGAAAAGGGGACACTCCATTTAATTAAAATGAAAGATAGAAGGGTTGGAACATAACGACAAAGGGACAAAACAAAATAGATCCCGAACTACAACCCTGAAATAATTTGAAAAACAGAAAAGAAGACAAAACAAACTACCAGACCTCTTCATAGTATGGAGAAGGGTGACTTCTCAATTGCTCAGCCTGACATCTTAGCCACTGATTTGCATATCAACATGACTAGAGCTTTCCTCACTATCAATGTTCTGCACCATAATTGATTTATCTTGAATCATCTTTTCAATTTCTCTTTTCAAAGCATGACAATCTTCAATACTATGACCCTGAACATCAAAATGATATGCACATCATACATTAGGATCAAAACTTCTTGAATGTGGGTCAGGAGTATACCCAAGGAGAGGAGTGATCATGCTCTGCTGTACCAATCTCTGGAATAAACTGGCATAAGATTCCCCAATAGGAGTGAAATTCTTTTTTTCCTTTCTCCTCTTTGCGAACTCTGGCCTCGGATGAAACTTGGATTTAGAGTTTCCTTGGTAAATTTGTGGGGGTCGAGGACGATATTGAGGGACAGGTTCATGCCATTGTGGATAAGAAGATGGATGAGCATACAATTGTGCATTGTTCAAAGGATATTGAGGAAGTGGAATGGGATTTCTTGGATTTTGGGGAAAGAAACCTCGTTGCAAGTGGTTATGTGGATCTAATATGTAAGCTCGGGATTGAGGCTGACTGTATTGGTGGGTTGGACCTCTCAAACTCTGCTTTGGCTCTGGCATGACAATAGATGCGTTTTTCTTCTTCTTTCCTTCAGTTTCCCTTGGTTGATTGCAATGTCGTCTCAAATGTTTCACAGAATCCTTCTGCCTACCAGGCTCCCCAAATTTTGATGTCTCAAAGCTGGGAGGGAGATTAACACTTGAAGACAAGCCCCAGTTTTTATATGAAACATCTTCATAGCCCATAAGTCCAGGGGAATTTTTCCTATTATCTTCTACACTCTTAACTTTCCCAACCACTTTCTCTATCTTTTCTAGCATGCTAGGCTTTTTAGTAAGAAATTTTGGCGGTCCACTTAATTTAACGGTAGGCTCAAGAGTATGATCATCAAAAGTATTGAGCGTGGATTCACTAGTGGGCTGGGGAAGCACAATCGTTGGATTGGTAGCCAAAGTGAAAGACTTAGTAGAAGGTTGAGCAACAAAAGTACAGGTGGTATGTGGTGCTGTGAATGTGGTAGACTTATACTGGGGAGCTAAAGAAAGAGTGGTGGAAGTATTGAGGTGCATTTGACGTGGAATGGATTCAAAGGCATGCTGTGGTGCATCAACAACAGTAAGAAACTGACTTTGCGATTTTGGTGGAAGACTCAAGGTATTTGCAGGGTCAAAAGTGGGGAACGGAGGTGGAGGCAGCCCACTGGCCCAAGCTCGGTACATTTTCATCATTTGTTGTCTTAGTCTCAAATTCTCTTCCTTTAAACTCTCAATTTCCTAACTCTTTGTTTCATCCATGGTGCCACTCTCTATATCCTTGTTGGACACAACTAAACCTTCCTTGGATTTAGTGTGATATGGAGGACCAGCCGGGAAGCAAAAAAACAACCACTTTAAACTAACTGAACAAAAGGCAACAAATATGTTAGAGTTCAACATTTTTCAAAACCTCTTTTTTTAAAAAAAATATCACCGAACCCAAGAAGGGCGCCTACGTATCTCACCCCCAGGAGAGGAGAATCAGGTGTGCGTAGTTCGTGAAGTCTTGCCAAAATGGCCAAATTAAACTATTTTTTCTTTTTTCTTTTTTCTTGAAACTTTAAGAAGAAAAGAAAATAACAATTTGTCAAAAGAATTGACGAAAATCTTTTTGTATTTTTCAGGTTTAAACATCCCTCTATAAAGTGAAATTCTATGATTACCAAAGAAATCTTTTTAGGTTTTCTGTTTTGAATTTCATGCGAAAATAAAACTCGAACCTATTAAAGATTTTTTTTTGTGGTTTTCTTTTAAGATGTATGTGACACCTACTATAAATGAAGAGTGAAGAAAAAAAATCTTTTTAAATTTTTTTAAGTAAGATCAACCAAAAATAAAACCTACGACTATTAAGGATTTTTTTTTTGTATTTTTATTTTCAAGACATGTATGAAACACCTACTCTAGATGAAAAGTGAAGAAAATCTTTTTTGGATTTTTTAAATAAGATCCCCAAACCTATAATAGGCTGCCTACGTATCTCACTCCCGAGAGAGGAGAATCAGGGGTGCGTAGTTCGTCCAGATTGGACAATTAATGATTAACTAACAGATTGACCCTAACTTAAGAGACACAACCAAAGACAAACGAATAAAATCTTTTTGGGTTTTTAATTAGACACTTCAACTAAAATTGACACCAACAATTATAAAGGAAAATCTTTTTGGCATTTTCACTATATGAAATGTACAAAATTTCTACCATTTTTCATTTTCTTTTATAAAAAATTTTAAAATCTTTTTTTTTGAAAAATTTAAATTATGAATGCATGCTAAAGGAGACGGTGAGAAATCTTTTTGATGTTTTGGTTTTTGAGCAAATGAGTGCAAAAAATAAAAAAAACTTTTTGAATTTTCGAATTGTGAAAAACAAAAGCCACAAAAAATACTAAAAGCTACGAAACTCTTTTTTTTTCTCTTTTTTTTTTTATTTTTTTCCTGCCACACACTTTACTTCTAACACATGCTTTCCCCAAATCAGTCCGCCAAGTGACCACGTTACCCTCAAAGATGCAACATTTAGCACGTAGAGATGTTTCAGAGGCGAGTCTCCTACAAAGGGCTAAGTGGGCCCCGCTAGGTCTTCAATATGATGCGCATAAGAATGACCTAAAGACTGACCTACGTTGTGGTTTACTAACAAGGCCGTTCGGGGGAGCATATGGTCGATAGTGACTCCTTTGCTTTCCACCTACTCCATACATCCAACAGCTCCCCCCCAAAAATAAAGGTGACTCAACTAGAGTTCATGCGCACGACGTGCGCTCCGAGACTTGTTGCGGAAAGAATGACTCGGGTTAAGCACATGATGTCAGATATAAAAGCGGTAACACATAGGATAAATACTGTAAACAAAGAGCACGAAAACACACAAAAGTGAAAACACAAACAAAAATCACAAACACTGCTTATACACTCGTAATGCCAAACAAAGCTGATACGACTCCAAAAAAAGCTCGGATTCTGAAATTGTCCCCAGAAGAGTCGCCACAGCTGTCACACCCTTTTTTCAACTCCAAAAAGAATTATATTTTAAGTTTGAAAGGGTTTTTATTAAAGTGACAAAAAAAAAATTTGTTTCGAAAAGGATTCATTATATTTCAAAACTCAGAGTCGCCACTTGGCATAAATCGGGTGTGCCAAGTCACCTGTGGATATCCTTTTTCAAAACGGTTTTGACTCTGTAACACTGATCCGCGAACAGAGATTTCGGTTAAGGAATTCTGTTGACCGAGGGGAAGGTGTTAGGCACCCCTCAATCCCGTGGTTCGACCACGGTCGCTTGGTGGAGCACATCGGCTAATTTGTCACTGCGAATGTATAAATCATATAAAACACGCAAAAACAATCAAGCAAGCAAACAAAATAAAATAATCCAAAATTTAGCGTCCAATTCAATTTATTACAAACCGAAATAAAAATACTGAAATGACCTACACTAGTCCTAAACTATGCTTTACCCGATACCTCGGGCCTTGATCACGAACATCCTTCGCGTACAAAATTCTTCGGGGCATTCCCCGATGAGTAAATACATACAGATACTTTGGGGCATTCCCCGGCCAAATTATACAATTGATTCAAAAGTGATAAAATCAAACCATTCAATCAAATTTCAAACATTCAATCAACCCACAATCTCTAGATTTGCCTACCCGACCTACGTCTTGCCTATTCCAATCGACGTATCTTGATAATACCAAATTCAATTAACGTTTATTTCAAGTCAAACAACTAATGAATCAAAACTAATCAAAATTCACTAATTATATCAAGTTTTTAATTCTCGCCCCACTTATTCCCACATGAATTCAAATCTTTCAATTCCTTCATTCACGTGAATCAATCAATATCAACCACAGTAATCACGATTGCTCAAACACAATATTGAAACATATCACCACGTCACAATCATCAACCAAACACAATATTCACTCCAACACACCAAATATAGTAAACATTAAATAAAAGAGGGGAATAGAATTGGACCACGATTCGTAGCTTTCAAACTCAAATATTAATAGAGTAAAAAGAAGAAGACCGCGTCCGAATATCCCGAGCAGAACCTCAGTCAACAAACCCACAACTCAGATCAACCAACTTTCCAAAAATCAGATTCAAAACCCAAATTCGCGAGAGAAACAGACAAACAGATCGAAAACCAAGCCGTTACCGAAGAAAACCAAGAAAACTACATGCCCGGAGTTTCGATGAACTCGAACAGTCGCGAATGTCAACGAGAAAGGCTGATTCCGGTGACTTGTAGTGTTTTCCGGCCGGGTTAGCCTAGAAACCACCGGAAAAAATGGAGAAATTTGGGGATTTACGAGCTGGGTCGTCCGTTTCAGCGTTACCCGAAATGGGACGGAGCTGACGAACTCCGACGAGCTCAGAAGGAATAGAACTAGAAAAATCGGATCAAATTTCGAGACGCGATGACACTTTTTCCGGCGGCGAATCGCCGGAACAGTCTACCACCAGTTATCCCTCTCTCTCTCTCTCTCCTTATTTTCACTCTCTCTTTCTCCGATTTGTCTCGATTGCTCCTTCTCCGGTCACCCCGATCTCTATCTCTCACGTCATTTTCCTGTCATCCCTCCCTCTGTTTATCTTCTCTCGATTCACTCTCTTTCAACTTTCCTTTCCCTCCTTTACTATGTAGTGTGCGTGTATTGTTCTTGATGAATCAAAAATGAAACAAAAAAGGGATCTTCTTCCTTGGAAAAAGGAAGAAGATGATACTCCTTTTTTCTTTTCTCAATGATGATGATCCCCCCTCTGTATATTTCTTTTTTTGGCCCAGGAAAAGGAGGGGGTCACGTGGGGTAGGGGTATGGTAGGTAGGTAGGTAGAGGGTGTGGTGGTGAGGTGTGAGGGTATGGATAGGGGTGGAGGTAGGTTGTTAGGATTAGGATAAAGTTTGTTAGGATAAGGTTAGGAATTTATTGAATTTTTGTTATTTTTGTATTTTTGCAAAGGGATTATCATACGGACGAGGGTACATGGTAGAATAAGGTAAATAGGCGAAAAATATCTTTTGGAGGGATAAAATTTGGCTAGGATGCCATCTGATTTTCAAAAAATTTGAAGATTAGTACATAATTTGTGATTACAAGCTAGTTGATGTGCAAATTGTATATTCTTGACTACTTTGTACTTGAAATAATAATTCATATAAACTGAAAGTATGAAATTAGGAAGAACCCGATTATAAGAATCTATATTATAAACAATTTTACCTTACATTTCTGTTTTCAAAAAAGTCTCAAAGTCCAGGTAAGAAATTGTTATAGTCTAAACGTCTCGTCCACTACAGCTGTAGAATGTGTGAGGTTAGGTTGAGCTCCCAGCTTTCTCCTGCTCATGTGAAAGGAACAAGCACTATGCTCTTACATGCCTAATTAACGTAGGCTTTGCGTCTCACACATGCATGTATGCCATTTTTCACTAAATAATTGAATCCATCATCATCACCAAATATTGCGGTGAAATGAATAGGATCCCGATATACGAGAATAAATGTCTTTATTTTGAGTTTTGAGAATGAAAAAACATCATATAAAGAGCACTCCACAAGCGGAGCTAGTGTGAAAATGTGACTTTGGTCGAATTCAGTAACTTTTGTCTAGATTCTGTGTTATGAATGGGCCTAGACCCGTATTGGTAAAGCAACCCAATACCATATTAAGTGGCTATGTTTGAGATCCGGGTTGATAAATATCACCTGTGAGAGCAAAATAGGTTAGGCGTATTGTGTATTGCCTTAGGCAAAGTCCATGCTTCCCATCTCCAATTCCTCTGTGGCTTCTCATCTCCTTCTATCTATCACTGTATTTTCCGTTCTCTTGAAGGGCTTTTAGTTGTTATTGTTCGTTGATTACATACATTTCTCTATTGTACTTTGTATTCTCAGTGTTTATAATATATATTATCCTTGTGTTAGTAACTCGAGTTGTTACATCCTGTATATGCCTTAATATTGTACAAATTATTAGTTAGAATCCAATAATGAAAAAGAGCTAAAGTATTAAATTCATAAGTTTTAAATTTTTGCTCTGCTTCTGAAATTGGTCATTATGTGATCAGTCATACATGGACCACGGTACAAATTTAAATTAATCAATAACGATAGCATACCCAATAAAATTCTATAATATTGTGGCGGTGAATTGTGAGTATACACAAATCTTATCTCGAACTTTGAGGCAGAAAATAAATTCAAATTATTCGAGTTAATAAATATCGAATAAACCAAATGGACAAACAAAAAAAAAGAAGGATAACTCGACCCATTCTACACTAGTGTCACAACAAAATTACGTCAACGAGGGTGACGAGATGGAGTAGTATTATTTTAACTTGTACGTATCATTGTCCGTGTGTTTATAGTATTATTTTTCACACACGTTAACACAAATAAAAGAATGTTTATTTTCAAATCAAATATGTATTACTGGTTATACACAACACGCTTTACGGGATGTTTCTTTTTCTTTCTTCTGTTAAGCAGCCCAAAAATTTAATTGTTGAACAACTATATTATTGAACTAGATCCATATTTTCCGCACTTTACGTTATTATTTTTTTTAAAAAAAAAAATGGTGGAAAAAGATATTGCCTATATTAGTTAAACATTACTACAGGGAACATTGGTCATTAGCTTGTCGTGACCCCAGTCCCAGTGGGTCTGAGTTACACAAAAAGGTGGAAAGTGGCGGATGAGACTGACTAAATCCTATGGTATTTTTATGTTATTCTTAGCTATTATTCTGTCGATCTATTATACTGAAAATAAATATCTATTTTTATTTCTCTAGTTTAGAAAACCGATAGTATTATTTAGAGTCTCAATTAGTTCTTAATTTACCTTTGTTATTTTTATCATTCTTTTTATTGCTTCTTATTGCTTAAAGGCTTTGCCAAATCAATACTTGACAAGTTAAAATGGACGGAGTAAACATTATTTGAACGGCCAAACTACAAGTTCAGGGGAACAACTGTTCCCTTGCAAGGTCTCGATTTAGGAAATGTACCAAAACAAACCAAATAGCAATAGCTTTCACATGTTTAATGGACTAACAACTTTGAGTGGACAAAGACGACATCCTCAAATGCTTAATTCTTTCCTTGTTTGAAAGAAGCACGTGACATCACATTCTAAAACTCCCTATTGATGGTCCAAATTTTGATGAGCCTCAGGTCCAAATTAAACCAACAGAGGAGGAATTGCTACTTATTACACTGTCTACAACTCCCTATCGTGTATTATATGCATTGCTTCATTTCCACTCAACACAACTCACACTTCCTTTATTACTTGCCCATGTTAAGTGACATATATTATTGCAGTTAAGTTGTCCGCTAATATTAGGTAATTAATGAACAATTAGGCATTGCCCAAGGTCTGCCGGTGGAATGATCTATTTAAACTTAGTGACTATTTCATCGACAAATTTGAATTATAAAGAAAATTAGTTGGATTGGGCAGGGGGAGTTAGCATCCCTAGTCACCTTTGTTCCCGAAACAAATGTGATAAGCTACACAATGCTTAATCTCTCGTTGTGCATGCCATTATATTATCAATTGCGAGTAACTCACAATGGGGTCAACCCTGATCTAAATTAGATTTACTACGTACTATCCTTATGATCAAACAATAATCATATATCGTCTTATTTCTTGAGCGATAATTCTATGATTCCAGCCAGAAACTTCTTGAGAGTAGGAGGATTAAAACGTATCCAACCAACCTAACTAGTAGAATGGCACTAATAGAGTATGGTAACAAATTAAAATGGGGGAAAGGGAGAAAGAATCTCTTATCTTCTGCTACAAAAAAGATATTGTACATTTTATAATTTGTACATGGATATTCTATATATCTAATCCTCCCTTATCTTATTCAAAAGGATCTACGACTCTCCAAAGGTGCATGCCATCGACCACTTGAAAAGGAACACGCAAGTAATACTATAGTTATGAGATGTAGGAGATGAAAGAACAATATGGGAAAGTGGACCAATGAGAAGTAAATGGGGCAGACATGTCTTGCTATTACCAAGACAAGATTAAGGGAAACGCTATAGAGTGGGGCACCTATGGTTTGTTACAATCAAGGCATATCCCCCCCGCTAACATCGAGTGCTAATTAAATAGAACAGCCTTTTTTTCTTTTCCATGTGCCCAAATTTAAGTGCTACCTTCCAAAACCCAAAAACGAATTCCTCCTCATAGCCCCCCTTAGCTTGCAATGACCTCCTTTTCTTGATCTTCTTTTCATCTATTCTCAACCAAAATCATTTACATTGTCTCTTTGGACTTTGAATAAAGCATTGACTAGCTGGTCTCCAACCAAATTGAACCAATTCTTGTTTCTTCGTTTTTCCTTATTTACTCCTCCTATGAGGCTAATATGTAGTAGAGTAATCATGGTGAAAATTTTCTTCAAATACATATAATAGTATAATATCTAATGAATGCACGTAAATTTACTGAAAAATAGGTAACACTAGAAGAAAACGATATACATATGTACTATGTAGTAGTCCTACCGTGTCTTTTTATTTGCTCTATTTGGATTAGACACACTCCTTAATAAATTCCTTACTTCTATAACATTAAAAGTAATTTTACTAATATACCCCTATATAAATTTTATAGTGCCTCTTTTCAAATCAATAATGATTACATTTATTGAAGAAGGGCATAATAAAAAGATTCTGCTCAAACTATTCTTGAAAGATTAAAGGAGCAAGTATTTAGAATATAAATACAATCCAAATGGAGCAAATAAAAAGGAAAGAAGGGAGTAATGATATTGTTGAGCGTGAGAACAAAGATTTCATATTGATAATTGAAATGATAGATCTTTTAATGGTGTGACACCTAATGAAAAATCGCACAGATTTGTTCAAAGCAGATAATATCACATCATGAAAGAACATCTTTGCTAAGCCCAATTGAGATTAGGAAGTACATAATGCTTCCCTCATCTCAAGTTATTTGTCCTTATTTCAGCAAAATACCTATCTCAAATCATTTGAAATTTTAGAAGTTCAAGGCAAATTAATTATATTTTTTTTATTTTACCCTTAATTGTAATTGTTCTTAAAGACTACAAACACGTTAATTATGTGATGATGACATATAAATAGAATTATATTCAATAAATAAAAGTTACATTAAAAATATATATACAAAGATAAAATAGTCAAAAAAAAATAATTAATTAATATTTTTTAAGAGACGGAAAAAATTAATAAATAATTTGAGATGGAGAGAATAATGGTAGTTGTAGTCTCCAATGAGGCTTATGGCAGCATGGCTCTATGGATATTGAGGGGATGGAGAGGAGAAAAAAGGTGTGATGCCTCAAAAGTAAAAAAAGAAGCAACATAATTCTACTATCTTAAACTTAAAGTGACACCATAAGCCAAGACAATGTCACTAGAATTCATGAAGATTTATTTATCCTCTTGTATCCACATTAATATATGGTCCCGCATTTTCACTAGTATATTTGAGATTACTTCATCCTTCATTTACCCCCACACCAATACATCCAAAATAAAATACTAAAATATTAGTCTAGAAATCACAACTGAAAGAGAACTGTAGTAGTAGTAGTAGTAGATGTCAGTTGCTTTTGCGTGCATAAATGCAAATGATCTCTTTTGATCAATAATTGTGATAATAGTATATTTTTTTTGTTTACGATACTTGAAACATTGCCTACTTTTCTAGGAATATGGGGTTCAAAAACCTTAATTAATTAGGTAGGTAAAGAATTTATTCGAGGGATTATTTTTGATTGGTGTATTGGTGGGGATAATAAGTTAGGTCTAAAGTCATCGTAATAGTTATGAAATGAGATGAAAATGATTGAGAGATACATAATGTGGAGTCCCTAGTTAATTATTCACACTTGATATATATCTATTCTTTTGAGTTTTCAGACTCACTTTTTATTTAAAATGAAAAAGATTCATGAAGGTTGTCGAGGTGCTACTGTATAACTAGCACGCACAACACAAAGATGAAATATCACATGATCCTTTCTGAATTTGCGGAATGTAACCCCCTACTGAAACTAGGGTCAATATAATGCATGTTCCTTGTAAACCTTACTTAAATTAGGGATTAGTTACATGCTAAATTGCTAAACCGTTTGGGTTGAATTTGAGCGGATTGAATCAGTTACCATATCTTTATTTTCTCTGAGAGCAGAGCGGTATACTGAAAAATAAAGCTACTACATATATATATATGTTACTTAAGTTTGAATCGAGGCTCTGTCAAAAAAACTGGACTTTATTTCTGAAGCCACACTGAATATTGTTGTCCAATCATTCATTGTTCATCTCTTAAACTATACCGGATATGTTGTTGTTGGATCATAATTCAAGTCTTTCTCGAAAGTTAATTGTCTGTTGAGATGGGTTGAGTTAAGATGATCCAGATAATAAGTCATCATGCAACTCCCCTATCATACCAAGTCATTTTATTTTCTTATAATTTGCTTAAATCTTCTTTACATGTATCAAAGAAAAATATCATTTTAATTTTTTAAAAAGATTTTCTTATAAGTCAATTTGAATTACACTATGATCTCAACTTTCAAATGAGCATAACTTGAATAGATCAAGATAAATTGAATTAATAAATAAATGAGTCATTAATTCGTTCAAAATTAGACAAATTAGGTGAATCGTATTTTCATGTATTTATTTTGCCACCCTTTATTGTATTTATGCAAAAGTTTAACGTTTTCTCCTTCCTTGATTTTTAGGATCACATATCATGTTAAATAATTTGCCACGATAGACTCTAGACGCACCTGGCTCCTCGCATGTGAATTGGGACAAGCAATATTGTTTTACGTTTGGATTGAAGTTATATTTATTGCAGCACTTTCAAGTTCAGAAAAGCATTTATTATAAAATGGATTGAGGTATATAAGGTGAATTCTTCATTAAATAATAAGTAGTGAAAATATTTTTTAATTTGTAAGTTAAAAATATCACTTATTATAAAATTGGATGGGGGTATATAAGGTAAATTCTTTGTTAATCGATAATTAGTAAAACATTTTTTAATTTGTACCCTCTCCGTCTTAAAATAGTCAAGCATATTTGCAACTAAAAAATTTTTGTCTCAAAATAATTATTAGTTTACTTTTAACATTAATTATTCAAGATTAAGAGGCACGTAACTAGATGAAGATTAAAGAATTAACAAGACATTTATTAGTTAAATCACATTATTAATTAAATTTTCTTTAAGAGGTGTGTAAAATCTAAACATGTCAACTATTTTGAGATGAAGGGAATAATTCAACTGTATCTTAATAAAAAACACCACTTATTATAAGAGTTTAAGTTTGATGCATCGTCGATGTATTTTCTTTTTAAATCATCATGTTGTAGCACGTCATCCATTTTTATATTTTTACCTGAGAAATGGATGACCTGCTACAGCAGATAAAAGTTACTATCTGATAGTGCAAAACAAAATATTAGTGCACCAAACTTCAATTCTATTATAAATGGGTGGGGTAATATAAGATAAGTTCTTAATTAATTAATAATTAAATTGGAATGAGCTATAAAACGGGACAACCTCAATTTTTCACCTTGTATAGTCATATAAACAAGAGAGACAAATTAAAGAACTCCCATCTCTCTCTCTATCTTTCTCTCAAATATATAGGAGAAAGTGTATCCAGCAAAAGGAGGAATTTGCTGTTAGTTATCAAGCAGTGTTTGGCGCATATGGAAGCCTTCTGCTTTCACTGGTTATGTGTTGTTGCATTTTCGTATGTGTTACTGTTATTTGCACAGAAAGCATTCGTTCATCTCTGGTGGAGACCAAAAAGAATTCAAAAACACTTCAAGAATCAAGGAATTACAGGTCCTAAATACCATTTTCTCTTTGGTAACCTCAAGGAAATTGCAAGTTTTACTAGTACTACTCCTTCTTGGCCTTCCTCTTTCATCTCTCATCATGACATTCTTCCCACTGTTCTCCCCTTCTACCATCATTGGAAGAAAATATATGGTACGTATACTTTTTCCAATTTTATTTCTTTTTAGTTAATCAATAGTGTTATTGTTATGAATTTAGGTTTTATACATCGTCAGTATAAATAAAATTTTTACATCATCGGGTCATCGAAAGGACATGTAGAGGAAAATGTGAGATTTTAATTTTTGAATGTAAGATTTATTACCTACTACATAAAGATCACCTGATGGTTTAAAATATCTATGTTTGAATTTTGAAAATGTAATTTTGATTCAAAACTTAACGCTTCCTTAATTCCAACTCTTCTTTAATTTCCGTTTCTGTAACTTTATGCATTTGGAAGCTAGCTAGCTAGCTAGCTATTGACAGTTCCTTTGGTAGGATATATTCGAATTGGCTGAGTTGTGGAATATCTATGACAATAACGTTTACGTTATATTTTTTGTAGCTCAAAATGGACTTTTTTTTAAAAAAGTACTTGTCATCTTTTTTACTTTAATTCTACTAATAACTAATATTTGGTGATGTTAGGTTCAATATTTGTTATATGGTTTGGACCAACGGCTCGTGTCACAATTTCTGATCCAGCTCTAATTAGGGATATATTCGTCCGGAAATCAGACAACTATGAGAAAAATGAGTCACCGGCACTTGTAAAGAAGCTTGAAGGTGATGGTTTGCTTAGTCTCAAAGGAGAAAAATGGGCTCACCATAGGAAGATTATTACTCCTACATTTTACATAGAAAATCTCAGGGTAAGTCATAAATCAATATCTTCAGGATGCCTATATTAGAAAAATAAAATTTCACCTTTTCTTTTTTCTCAATTAGACTACTAAAAGTGGTAGTAATTCATTACTGACTTTATAACAAATTCAATTTTTACACTATATTATTCGTTTTAAATTAGTATTCACAAGTTATGTGCTTTAGTTTTTCAGGGTTGGGTTCTCGTATGGTTACTTAATAATAACAGTTATTATCTTAGAAAGTCAACTTTATTCGTTGAGATAAATTAGAATTCGAAAGATGTGATTTTTCACTTTTAGCTGAGTGATTCTCCGAAAAAATGAACTCTATGTTTATCTTTTTAAGTAGAATTTGTTTGCTATGTTGCTCAAACTCTTTAAAAGTACCATCCAGTGTACGTATGTCAGATATTTTAAAAGTAGTGCATTTTTGGAGAATCCATCACGAATGCGACAACACTTTTGAAAAATCCGAACAACCTAACTTGTTTCATTTTTTTTTCTTAAAAAAAGATACTATCTCAACTCTTGTTTATGTTTCACTTTCCTACATGTAGCTAATGATTCCCATGATGGGAAAGAGTATGAGGGAGATGTTGGAGAAATGGTCAAAAATGTCAAACGCCAGTGGAAAAGTGGAAATCGAAGTATCAGAAATGTTCTCGACATTATCAGAGGATGTCATAACGCGTATTGTGTTCGGAAGCAGCTACGAAGATGGTCGAGCCATCTTTGAGTTACAAGCACAACAAATGGTTTATGCCACTGAAGCTTATCA
Organism: Capsicum pubescens; assembly: GCA_030864215.1. NCBI lineage: Eukaryota > Viridiplantae > Streptophyta > Magnoliopsida > Solanales > Solanaceae > Capsicum > Capsicum pubescens. Next base: position 6,651,108 of record CM061540.1, on the reverse strand, counting down.
AAAAGTATTCATCCCTGGATACAGGTGTATACTCACTCCCAAATTTATAATTATAATACACTGGTCAGATCATATCCGCTATACCAATATTTCACTAGTCGTCAGATCATATCCGCTATAATAATATTTCACTAGTCGTCAAGATACTTGTTCATTTCAATATCGATACATCTCTTTCAACAGAAATTGTTTTTATCATAGCTTTCTACTCTGACACTTCTTCAGAAACTGTCCTAAATACGTTTTTCTAAAAAATTGTTTGACATTGTATTGGACAGGTTCTTACCTACTGAAAAGAATAGAATTTCTTGGAGATTGGATAAAGAAGTGCGAAAATCTTTGATGAAGCTGATTGAAGAAAGGAGAAAAATTTCAAGTAAACATCATCAGGTGTTGTCAGAGGAATGTCCGAATGATTTATTGGAAGTGATGATCAAAGCTACTCAACAACATCATGATGATGAATATACAAATAGTTCATCAAACATGACAGTTAATGACATTGTCGAAGAATGTAAGACCATTTTCTTTGCCGGCAAACATACGACGTCCAACTTGCTGACGTGGACGACCATCTTACTGGCCATGCATCCTCAGTGGCAGGAATTAGCACGTGAGGAAGTTTTGCGTGTCTGCGGAGCACGTGATCCTCCCTCTAAAGACGATCTTTCTAAGCTCAAGACGGTAAGGGCTTAATTAAAAAAGTTACTAATACGTTTTGTTTATTAATTAACCTTAATCATGCTTTTCTAAAACAAATAAACACTATGCATGTGGTAAAAGCCAACACACACCAACATGTTGTTCTCAAAAAATTAAGATAATATTCGCATGATGCTGCCTCTATATATCACAGAAGTATTCACTTTATTTGGAGAAGCTTTCTGCACATTTTGTCTTACTTATAATTATTACTATAATTTATTACTAAGACCAAATCATCAACCCTTTTTACCTTAAATGTGTACTAAAGCAAAGAAATCTTATTCACTTAACTACATTTTCAAGTTACTACTCCCTCCGAATTATTTTACATGTATGTGCTCTTAAAAATAATGTCTTGAGTCGGGGTCTACCGGAAAACAACCTCTCTAGCTACTTCTTCGGAGGTAGAGGTATGGACTGCATATATTTTACCCTCCTCAAACCCCACTATGTAGGAATACACTGAGTTTGTTGTTGTGCTCTTAGTGAAAATAGATGATCTAAATTAATTGTTATGTTAGAAAACCAAAATCTTCTTCGGACATTCTTCCCACTTTGGAATTAGTAGTACTCCGTTAGTTTCAATTTATTAGTCTAATTTTGATCTGACAAAGAATTTAAGAATTTGAATCTTCTTTTTAAAATGGACTAAAATGAAAAGTAAGACAAACAAATTGTTATTGAGGGAGTAATTATTCTTGAAAGCAACAAACAATAAGTAATATAGCATATAAAATCTAATTAAAGAGCACATACACATACTGTAATATTGATATTGTTTAGATTGACTTACTTTTTATTTGAAGAGAGATTAAAGAGAGGATATTGAGTGATGAGATTTAACATTTTTAAGATTGAAGATGATAATAAAAATATAATACTCAAAGCACGATAGTTTCTTAAAGGGAGCGTAAATAAAAACATGACAAGTTTAGTGGTCTGGAGGGAGTAATTAATTAAACTATGTTGGTTACAAAAGATATTACATGTGATTTAAGTGACTTGATAGTGTTAAAAATTTCGCTCTCTACTATTTTAAACTTTTAGATAAAATGGTCATGCACTTCAACCCTTACAATAATTTTCTATTACCATTTACCAAATCATATTTATATACATGTAATAATATTATATTATGGTATGTAATAGTTTCAGTTTGTTATAAAGATGTTCACTCATAGTTAACAAACATATTAGTCAAATTAAACTTCAATTTGATTTGGCAGCTTGGAATGATCCTGAATGAATCCGTTCGTCTGTATCCACCAGCAGTGGCAGCAATCAGACGTGCCAAAATAGATACACAATTAGGTGATTTCTCACTACCTAGAGGGACTGAACTCCTTATACCAATTATAGCAATTCATCATGATCAAACACTATGGGGAGAAGATGCTAACGAATTTAATCCAGCAAGATTTGGTCGAGGTGTTGCACAAGCAGCTAAACACCCCATGGCGTTCATGCCTTTTGGCCTCGGCGCTCGACGATGCGTCGGGCAAAATTTAGCAGTGCTGCAAGCTAAATTAGCAATAGCTATGATCTTGCAACGGTTCTCGTTTGATCTTTCTCCAAGTTACAAACATGCTCCTACTATTTTGATGTTATTGTGTCCACAGTATGGTGCTCCTATTATATTCCAAAAGTTGTAGTTGACATGCAGAGTCATATATAATCTATAGTATGTGCATGCTTGTACAAAACAAAAAAAATTCCAGATCAAATGTTCTGTATCTAAAATCCAATTCCTTCTCTTAGTAAGCTACTAGAAGTCCAATTATTTTGCAATGTCAGAAGCCCAATTCGTAGGCCCAGGCTATCCCACGAAGTACGTACAAGTATTGTGTTTCAATTAAGGAGTGACTTAAGGATAAAACTAGTAAGACATTTGTTTTGGGCTTCCAAAGCCCAATTTGTAGGCCAAACTATCCCACATAGTGCGTACAAGTATTGTGTTCCAATTAAGGAGTGACTCAAGAATAAAACTAGTAAGGCCTTTGTTTTGGGCTTTCAAAGCCCAATTTGTAGGCCCAAACTATCCCACATAGTGCGTACAAGTATTGTGTTCCAATTAAAGAGTGACTCAAGAATAAAACTAGTAAGACCTTTGTTTTGGGTTTCCAAAGCCCAATTCGTAGGCCCAAACTATCCCAAATAGTGCTAACAAGTATTGATGTTTCAATTCAGATGTGACTCAATGGTGAGGCTAGTAATACCTTTGCTTTAGACCCTCAACATTTCAAAACCTCAAAAAATATTAATTGTTAATTTTATAATTTCATTTTCTTTTTGACAATATTGAATATAGTAAAGAAAATATATTCTCATTCAATAAAAATACTTAAAAACTTTGAATCAAATTACTTTATGGTTAAATTACAAAAATTCAAACTTAAGAGACTATATTACCCAATATCCCTTATCTTTCTAAAATTTACATAAAATTCTGATTTTACACTTTACTCTTGATACATATCAACAAGACCCCACATCCTATTTTTACTCCACCATTAACTCATGCAAGATTGATTTTTTTTCAAAGATTATCTTTCCTAAAATCTCTCCCAAATTATAATCAATTAAAATATCTTTCTTCCCGATTTCCTCTCATCCATTAATGAATGCAATTATTTTTTTTTTCCATAATTTCCTCCCCTAAAATCTCTCCCATTTAAAAAAAAATAAAACGATTGATACATATATAAATTTATTTACTTATTCATACATGTTTATTCTTTAATGGTGATTCATATGAATGGTAAATAAGATATCATTATATGGGTATTATGGTGATTCATACGATAGATATGGTTTTAATGGTTGATACATGTGATATTAATGGGTGATATATATGATATCATTATATGAGTATTATGGTGATTCATACGATAGATATGATTTTAATGGTTGATACATATAATATTAATGGATGATACATGTGGTATTATGGTGATTCATACGATAGATACAATTATTATTTCAATTATTGAGTGATTCATATGCAATTAATGGGTGATACATTTTATTCACATCGAAGGAGAACAGAGCAGCGATCCCATCACCGAATCTCACTGTTTCGATGAACCACCGCCGATCCACTGTTTGAATCATCAGGACCATCATGCGTTACCTGTCAAAAACAAAACGAACATAAACAAAAGAGTGAAATCCAGTGGATAGCTAAGGTCAGACAAAAGTTAATCATCAGGTGGAAGCTGCCTAAAAAAAAATTAATTATCCATGGCTAGGAAGAGAAAAGGAGTAATATAGTTGTTCCAGATATTCTCTCCTTGTTTGAAATTTGAAAATTGATTGGGGGTATTATTGATTTTGTCATTGTGTAGCTGATTATGAGTGATTTACTCCACGGAATAAAAGATAATTTGTTACTTACTTAAATAAATATCTAGTCAGTTTTAAATTTTTCAATTTTCTATATGTAGCACCTCATATCATATGTATCACGATTTCAAAAACCAGGATAACAAGTAATTAACCAAATAGTTGGAATAAAATGTAATATCACTTAAAGATTAAGGGATTCATGTAAGTTACCCAATTTTTATAATAATAAATAATATATTTACAATAACATGCAGAGTAATTTTTTGAAAGCGCATGGTTAACATATTATTAACTTGAATCAATCCTTACTATTGTAAATAACAATAGTGCTATATGAACTATAATACTACACTAAAAACAATAATTATGAAAAAACAAGAAAAAACAACATCAAATTTTTATTTGTTAAATATACGGAAAAGGCTCAAAAATACCCCTGAACTATCTGAAATAGCTCAAAAATGCCCCTCGTTAGATTTTTGGCTCAAAAATACCCCTCCGTTAAATATTTGGCTCAAAAATACCCCCCTCTAACGAAATTCGGAAAAGGATCAAAAATGCTCCTGAACTATCTGAAATAACTCAAAAATACCCCTCTGTTAAATATTTGACTCAAAAATACTCACCCCCTTAACGAAATTCCACCAAACATGCCACCTAGATAAAAAAAACTACGTAACTATGCCACATTACCATCCACATGTAAAATATTAGTATTTTTTAATTATATGACATTCCTTTCTTCTTTAAAACTGACATCAAAACATTGATTTCACTTTTATCATATTATTTTTAACTATCACCCACAGGTTCTTTAACTATCACCCCAGGTTCATAGTTATATTGAAAGTGACATCAAAACATTTGATGGTACACATCACCATTGATTCTTTAACCCTTATACTTCTGGAGTAGTTTGACTGGGAACAAGTTATCTTGAAATTAGGTAACTCAGGATGAGTTATTTCATCATGTATGTAGGCTAACTTATTTCATCATGGCGCTATAAATAGTGAGATAAATAATTTCGAACCTACATAATACCTCTAACCAAACACATAATAAATAATCCTACATTTTATCTCGATTCACACCAAACGACTTCTTACATATATATTTAGAACGTCTTTTTTGAGCCAAATATCTATAAAAAAATTAACTTTTCTACCTCAGGCAAGATAGAGATAAGATTGGAGTTACATTCTAATATTCACAAACTCCATTTATAAGCTGACAGATAATGAATATGTTCTCTCTTATTAGATAAGAGCGAGTTGGGCGGCTGAAACAGGCTGCTCTCCGTCGACATATCTGTTTCAGCTTCTTGCTTCATGATTTTACTATATCACCCTTAATTAATTATTATAAGTTATTTATATATTAAAAAAAAAATTAATAAAAAATTAAAATAGACATTTATAACATATTTGTTTCAGCTGCTGCAATCGTAATTTCATTAAATACCACTCTAATTAATTATTATAAGTCATTTAACTATTAAAAAAATATAAAAAAGATAAAATAGATATAAAATGATAAGTTAACTTTTGATGTTTTAAATTAACTTCACGTCTTATATGAGATCCACTTTAAAAGAAAATCACAAGTATTTTTGTAGTAATTTTGTTATAGCACTTCTAATTAGTTGTTGTTCGTGATTTTACTATATCATCTCTAATTAATTATTATGGTCTAAGCCTTATGCCACTTAAATTGAAATATAATAAAAAAAATTAAAAATCACAATAATTAAAAACTTATATTATTTAAAAAATATAATTGACCATCAATGCCACAAAATTTTGAACAAGGAGAATAACCTATATTATTTAAAAATTACATAAAAAGTATTATAAATTACAATAGTTAACAACTTAAAATATTAAAAAAAAAAAGTTATATATTTCCAACAATAGTATTTTATTGTTAATAATTAGGTAATAATAAATGTAATTATTATTTTTCCAATTTTTTTTATCTATATAATTTGCACTATTATCCATATCCTTATTTAACTATAGCTCAAATATAATCTTATTCTTTATTTCAAAACTTTAATTTATAAGTACGCATGTACAATAAATTAAAATAATTAAAGCAATTTTAAAAGTTATCTATCATTGTTGAGCCCGTGCACAACATGGGCATTACTACACTAGTGTAACTATACAATTCAATATTTCAATTTTTTATTTTTTTTATAAATACTAAATATACACACTAAATATCATATTATCTAAACTATGAAATTAAAATTTCTATTTCATTATAATATTTAATATCTACCGCACCTACCATGTCCATCCCTACGACATGAGATAGATCGATCCGATCATACCTAAAATTAGGTAATGAATAATCTGACAATTCTAATGCTTGACAATTTTAGCCCAACCTACTCCCTAGGAAATTCGATTTATCAAAGTAAAACCATAAATGTTACTCCCCGTTTCATAATAATAAATTGTTGAATTTTGACACACAGATTAAGAAAAAAACATCAAAGACATAAATTTAATATAAATTTTCATTTTTACCCTTGAAGTCTCTTTTACCAAAAAAAAAAAAAAAACTGACCTTGGTAATGCTATTGGCTGCAGTCTCTTTTGCTTGTCAAATTATAAGGGTAATTTTGAAAAAAAAAATCAATGATTCACTTATTTTGAAACACCAATAAATACCTCAATAATTTATTTATTCCAAAATGGTGGGAGTACTAATCTACTATATACCAGTACTAACCAAACTCTCGGATGCTAAGTTTATAGTCAGCAAAAATTGAGAATCAAGTATATTTCATTACTAAAGTTATATTCTGTATAACCATTAAGTATTATATATTAAATTTTGAATATTCTTAATAAAATATTTTCTCTAGTCCAAAATGTTTGAGATATTTAATTCATTTTTTATTTTATTTTTATCAAATCTGCGTTGATATGTTTTTTGATTGGGACGGTGGGAGTAAGAATTTAACTCTAAATTTTTTATTTTACTCTTAATGAAATAACTAGTTTAGGTGTACGCGTCTTGCGCGTGTACCTCACTTTAATGAGTTCAAACATTACATTAAATAGGATATTTGTTTAAATAATAAAGATGAATATAATATTAAATTTAATATCTTTTGAGTATGTAAAGATGGAGAATTTATTTATTAAACCTAATCTTTATCAAAAATATTTTTAAAATTCGATCGACATTCATCTACCATCTGTAAATTGCAACAAAATAATACAATGATAGAGACATTAAAATAATACAATTAAATCTAATCTTTACACACAAAAAAATTCTCAAAGTCGTCCGACACTCATCTATCACCTGTAAACAATAACAAAATAATACGATAATAGAGATATCAAAATAATACAACTAAACCTAACTTTTACATAAAAAAATTCCTCAAAGCCGACCAACATTTATCTATCACCGGTAAACTGCAACAGTATAATACAATAAAAGTGATATCAAAACAATACAATTAAACTTAAATTTTACACACAAAAAATTCTAAAAGTCAATTGAAATTTATTTACGAACCGTAAACTACAACAAAATAACAAACTAATAGAGATGTTTCCATAATACAATTAAACCTAACCTTTACCTAGAAAAAAATAAATCAAAGCCGACCGACATTTATCTAGCATCTGTAAATTAAAATAAAACAATAACATAATAAAGATATCAAAACAATACAATTAAACCTAACCTTTACACAAGAAATTCTTCAAAAACAACCAACATTCATCTATGACCTGTAAACTATAAACAAAAAATATAATAGTGATCACAAAGCTTCGATTTTGATCCAACTAACTCTTGTCTGAGCGAAATGTTTTATCCTAAAGAATGATTTTGAATGAAAACAAAAAAGATATATAAATACACACATGTTGAGTTCTATTATGCTGACAAAAATAGTGCGGAAGTTGAGAGTTAGAAAATCAAACATCCACCATCTAGACATGCAATCGAATCAAATTAGATGAGCATCAATCATATTCTCCTAATAGACAAATCGGTTTGTTCTCTAGTATAACGTACATCTCAATATTTATAGAAATATTTCCTTAATAGAGTCTTATTTTAGGAGTATTTTTCTAATTGAACAGTTGAAAGGAAAATATTAATTAATTTTCATACCATATATTTTAGGAGTCCCATATATTTTAGGAAGTCTAGTAGAAAAAAAATAGTAATTAGTTCTCCTACCATATATTTTAGGAATCTCATATATTTTAGGAAGTCTAGTAGAAAAGAAAATAGTAATTAATTCTCCTACCATATATTTTAGGAGTCCCATTGTACCTCACTTTAATGAGTTCAAACATTACATTATATAGGATATTTGTTTAAATAATAAATATGAATATAATAATTAAATTTAATATCTTTTGAGTATGTAAAGATAGATAATTTATTTATTAAACTTAATCTTTACCAAAAATATTTTTAAAAGTCGATCAACATTCAATCTAATCTTTACACAAAAAATTTTCTCAAAGTCGTCCGACACTCATCTACCACCTGTAAATAATAACAAAATAATACGATAATAGAGATATCAAAATAATACAACTAAACATAACCTTTACATAAAAAAAATTCTCAAAGTCGACCAACATTTATCTATCACCTGTAAACTGTAACAAAATAATATGATAAAAGTGATATCAAAACAATACAATTAAACTTAAATTTTACACACAAAAAATTCTCAAAGCCAATCGAGATTCATTTACGAACTGTAAACTACCACAAAATAACAAACTAATAGAGACATTACGATAATACTATTAAACCCAACCTTTACCTAAAAAAATTTCAAAACCGACCCACATTCATCTAGCATCTGTAAATTTAAATAAAACAATAAGATAATAAAGATATTAAAACAATACAATTAAACCTAATTTTTACGCAAGAAATTCTTCAAAGTTAACCGACATTCATCTATGACCTTTAAACTATAAAAAAATAATATAATAGTAATCACAAAGCTTCAATTTTGATCCAACTAATTCTTGTCTGAGCGAAAATTTTGAACCTAAAAAATAATTTTGAATGAAAACAAAGAAGAGGTAGATATACACACGTGTTGAATTCTATTATGCTGATAAAAACAGTGAAGAAGTTGAGGGTTAGAAAATCAAGCATCCACCAATCTAGACATGCAATCGAATCAAGTTAGATGAGCAACAATCACATTTTCCCAATAGGCAAATCGGTTTGTTCTCTAGTTTAACATACATCTCAATATTTATAGAAGTATTTCCTTAATAGAGTCCTATTTTAGGTGTATTTTTTAATTGAACAGTAGAAAGAAAGATATTAATTAATTCTCCTACCATATATTTTAGGAGTCTCATATATTTTAGGAAGTCTAGTAGAAGAAAAATATTAATTAATTCCTCTACCATATATTTTAGGAGCCTCATATATTTTAGGAAGTCTAGTTAATATAATAAAAAATAATTAAATAATAAATTAAAATAATAGTGAAAAGACAGTTTTATCTAAACAAGAGTTTTTAATGAAGGATAAAAAATTCAAATCACTTTTCTAAGGGTAACAGTACCTAATTAATTGCTGAAGATAATTTCGAAGGATCATACAAACGGATTTTGGCATATTACCTTTGTTTCATCCGTTGATTGCAAAAATAAATATCTATACATATAACACAACTCAATTACTATAAAAACTTGTTAACTCTATGTTATGCTATGTAATGATTTATTATCAACCCAAATACACAATTAAAAACATAATGATAAAGAAAAGAAACGAAAAAATTAAAGGACAAAATAACTATTTCTACTTACCTTTTATTTACGTAATGATTTAATCACCGCATAAAAAAACTCTTTTTATCAAAGGAGTATTCATAAACTAAAAAGAACTTAATTTTAGACTACTATATAATTTGTATTAGAATATCATTCATTGATTGTCAAAGAAAAAAGCGGACTCCTATTTATAATAAAAAGGACTCTCATGTTAATTTTTATTTAGCAAAAAATTATTTCCAGTGACAGTTTTTTATTTACAAAAATAAGGTAATTTTTATTTTATCAAAAACATAATTTTACGACAGTTGGTCAAAAGTAATAACAGTTTTTATTTTTCAAAAGTAAGACAATATATTTCAAAAGTGAGACAATATAATTGTTACCAAAGTTTTTAGTTTGTTAAAAGTAATGGCAACTTTTAAATTTTGCCAAATATACTCCTACGTACAACTTTTAAATTTTTCCAAATGTACTCCTACATTTTTCTTCTGCCAAAAAATAAGGCAATGTTTGTTAAGTCTTATCATATATTTTCTTAAATTATTATTTAATTATATTTATAATATTGTCTCCTAAAATATATGGGATCAAGAGTTTCGAGGAGAAATACTCTAAGTTGATGCAGCAGGTGGCATTCCATAAGCAAACTAGGGATCCATTCTCCCTATCAATGTCTTTTCAATCGAGTTCGCTGTATCATACTTGTCTTGTGCGGCTTACATTTTCTGTGCACACCCAAAGGGTTGCTGCTACGTGTTCCCCCGGTTTCCCCAAAAAAATATTTTTTTTCACCCCATTCCGCTGGCTGAAAATTAAACGCTATATAATGAATTAGAGGTTCCCCCTTTCTATACATAGTAGTTTGAACTCAAATATATACGAATAACATTAGATTCTTTATAGTAAGTCATATCATATTGCAAATTAATTAAGTTTGCAGCTCTTTCGTATTTGCAATGAGTAGTCTCTGTTCCACCAACGTGAGTCATTTCCTAAAGGTCTCAAAATTCTGTATGTTTAATCAAGTTCACACCTCACGTACTAAGAGGTCTGGACTCTTGTTGTGCCATCGTCATTATCATGAAGCCGAGTCGGAGTCGGAGTCGGAGTTCTCGGCATGGGCATCCATAAAATCATGTGAAGCAAATTATGTTCCATTGACACCCATAAGTTTCTTGGAGAGAGCAGCCAATGTTTTCAGTGAAAGGACTTCAGTTATCTATGGCCCTTCTTCTGTCTTATACACTTGGGAACAGACTTATGCTAGGTGTCTCAAGCTTGCTTCTGCTCTTGTTCATCACTTGAGTATTTCTCGTGGGGATGTGGTGAGATTTTTATCTTCAAACTCTCGAATTACGACTTTATTCTAATTGAATATTTGAACGCATGATAAAGTGTTCTTGATAGACTAATGTCGGTTCAAATTTGCGTGTGCAATAACCTCAATAAGTTGTAAAACTGCCTCAAGCTTGTTCCAACCGAGGATGATGTGTATAATTAAAGGATATTTCATATTTTATGCGGTTAACTTAATTATTCAACAGATGCTTGAAAATACACACAATAGTTTTTTCAAAATTTGAATCGAAAGTGTCTAATAGCTAAGTCACTCGGACTCTTTACATTCGCAATGCCACACCTGCATCAACAAGACATGGGTATAGATATGGGATGCGTACTTGCTCTGGTCAACCGACTGCGGGTAGTTTGACCAAAATCAACAAGGAAAGTTTGGACCGATTTAATTTCTGAAATTAAAACAAAAGCTAAAGGTAAAATTAAAGAAAATGGTATAAAAGTGCAATTGAAAAAAATGGAATACCATGTATATAGAAATTTCTATGCTACTGCGTGTTCTTTTATCTCCTGTCCGGATTCGCCTCTTGATCAATATTTTCTCCTCAAGTTTTCCACAAAATATCTCATTATTTAGGTTTTATAAATCTTTTTTTTTTTAGATATTTGAATTTTTAGTTGAATTCCCACACCCGTATCCATACTTGGATCCATATTTCTAAATCTTAAAATTGAGATTATAAAGATCAAACATCTAAATCCGCACTCGTATCGAATACTTGCACCCAATACGAACAACTTTGTCTAATATATAGAACACTTTATATGTGTTTGATGCTTAATTAGGGAAAATTTCAAAAATAAGAACTATAGAGCCTTAATTATAACTTTTATAGCAACAGTTTCATAATTACGAAAAATAGCAAATTGTATTTTGTATTTAAGTAAACTGTTGTTATACAAATATCTATACAACAAGATTTATTGTCCTTGTTTTACTCAAATTAGTTGAGTTAAATAAGGAATAATTATTTCATCTAATTAAATTACCATAAATTATTCTTATTTAAATTAGTAGATTCTTTTTCCAAACTCAAATATGAAGATTATTATTTCCATGATCTTCAAAATTTCAAAATATCATTCTCTTATATCTCTAACTATTTTTTTTCTTGGTAGTTTTTTTCATTTTTTTTTTATCTTTTATTTTTATTTATTTTTTTTCTTTCCACTTTATTTTCTCTCGTCTCTTCTCGTCTTTTTTTCCTTTTTCGTTTTTTTTTTTATTTTTTTTCCTTTTCTCATATTTTTCTTCGTTTTCTTCTTCTTCTTCTTCTTTTTTAAATTTTTTTTCTTGCTTTTATTTTTACACTTCTATTTGTAGTTTTCATTTTTTTTTCCTTTTCACTTCTTTTTTTTTTTTTTTTTTTTTCGTTTTTTGTTTTTTTTACTCTTCTATCTCTATATTTTATTTTTAAAATACAAATATCTATATCATATATACATATTCAAAAAATATACAAAATAAATAGACATATAGATCTGCATATGTATTTACGGTAAAAAAAATATACATATATATCTACATATGTATTTACAGAAATACATATCTGACTCACATGTATATATAAACATATAGGACACAAAATCTCTATAACAAAAATGACAATTATATACATATACATATACATATACATATAAGTAATAAGAAAATACATGATACATATCTTAAACAGTAAAAGAAAACAAATAAGTACATATGTTACCCTCTAAAATGACATAGTATGTATAGTTCAAAGACAAATTCAAAATCGTATAAAATACATATAGCTTTGCATATGTATTTACAGAATACATACCTGATCCATATGTATATTCTTATTTTATATGAGTCACCTTTGTATTTCGCAAATACATATGAAGATATATAGTATAGTTATGTTTGTTACTGTTTAATATGAATATGATATGTATTTCATAAATACATATATATGTTTTGTACTTGAAAATACATATCCAGATCTGTATGACTATATATTTTGTATGTTTTTTAAATATGTGTATGTGATATACTTATTTATCTTTTCAAAATAAAAGTAAGAGGTAGAAGAGTAAAAAAACAGAAAAAAACAAAAATATAAAAAGAAAAAAACGAAAAAAAGAGAAGTGGAAAAGAAAAAAAAAAGGAAGAAAGAGAAACAGAAGTATAAAAAAAAGAAAAAAAATAGAAACAAAATAAATAGAAAAAAGAAGAATAAAACGAAAACCGAAAAAGAAAAAAAAGATACGAGAAAGGAAAAAAAAAGAAAACGAAAAAGGAAAAAAAAAAAGAGAAATAAAAGAGAGAAAATAAAGTGGAAAGAAAAAAATGAAAAAGAAATCAAAATAAAAAAATAAAATGATAAAAAAATAAGATGAAAAAAAAAGTAGAGATATAAGAGAGTTAAAGACAGTAATAATGTTTTATATTGAAATCTTGAAAATCATGAATATAATTATCTTCAAATATGAAAAAGAGGGAAGAAAAAGAAACCAAAAAAAGAAGAAGAAGAGAAATAGAAGTGAGAAAATAAAGTGGAAATAAAAAAAAAATAAAAAAAAATAGAAAAATAAAATGATAAAAAAATAAAATAAAAAAAAAGGGTAAAAGATATGACTATATTTGAGGGAAGTGATATAGTTGAGTGAAAATAGGAAAATATAAAGTAGTGAGAGTAAAACATGCATTTATCTAGTTAATGAGTAAAATAATGTTACTCTTGCTATAAACTGTAATTTTACAAAAGTGTTGCTATTTATTGTAATTATAGTCTTAAGTATACTACTTTTTGTAATTTTTCCTAATTAAAACAAGTTGCTTGAGTGGCTAAATGAAATTTATTAGTAAATTTTTAAAGTTATTGTCGTATTAAAATTTTCTTTTGCGTCATTTGAGATGTTCACAATGTCGCATGGCTATGATTTATCTGTGAACTTGCTACTTTACAAATATTGGGAAAAAGCTCACTGCAAAGGCTTAGTGCAACTTTTGTTTCGGTCCTTTTGTTATGGTCTCTCGCAACGAGACTTCAATTATATTCAATGGTATTGTTGAAATTTGTGTTAATTATTTAATGTGGGATAGTAGGTTGTTAACACTATTATTTACAAGAAAAATGAGCCAGCAAGTTTCCAATTAAAAAAAAAAATAAGTGGTCCCATAAACTTGTCCCTAAAAAAAATTAAGTTTCTTGAACAATGGGATAACTACGTTAGTTGTCTGAACAACTTCGCTCAATTGTTGAACAACTTCTCTCAGTTACGCCTAGTTGTTCAACAACTAGGTGCAGTTGTAGGATAACTGTGCCTAGTTGTTGAACAACTTCGCAAAATTGTCGAATAACTACCAAAGCTGTTCTACAACTGGGACAAGTTGTTCGAACGAAAAACTTTAAAAAAAAAAAAAAACTTAAAAAAAAATTATCCCTCCCACCTAATTTTAAAAATTTGGAATACTCCTGCTTAATTGGATAACTTATTTGTCCTTTTTAATCTGAAAGTCCCATAATTTACAACTAGCCTTCCACCATGTGTGAGCATCGGTCTTTTTGTTGTTGCAGGTCAATAAGAAATTACAATATTTTTCATTCTTAGAACTTGAACGTGATATTTCTACTTGAGGGTCGAGGGATCTCAACGATCCATCCTCACTCCACGTGATTACTCTATTCATCCTAATCAGCCTACTTATAGTAACCAAGCTCTCTTCTTTCTTTCTTTTTTTTTTTTTTTTTGGAGGATTTTAGAAGCACTGCACATAATGAGAAGCTCTTATAGTTTCTTCAATAACAATGGATGATATTGGTATTGTAACATTAACTTTTAGTCCAACCATACCTTCAGTGCAAAACCCTTTTCAGATGCTCTTAAATATGGATCGGATCCCCTTCATTTTCTTTTCTACTCTTTTGGTTTTCAGTTAACTTTTCTTATCTTATTACGCAGAATATGATCAATTTAAAAATGACACCAACTACTTAAATGATTTGCCATTCTTCTCTTCTAGGTAGCAACACTAGCCCCTAACGTTCCAGCAATACAAGAGCTGCATTTTGCGGTACCAATGGCTGGAGCAGTTCTTTGTACATTAAACACACGTCTTGATCCAGCTATGATATCAGCACTTCTGATGCATTCAGAAGCAAAGATCATATTTGTGGATCAAGAGTTTCTCCAACTTGCTCAAGAAGCACTTTCTCTTCTTGCTGCCAAGAACAAGAAAACAAGACAACCTGATCTTCATATTGTAATAATCTCAGAAAAATCTAACAATATTAGTCCTAACACTTACGAATATGAAAGTCTCCTTGAAAGTGGGCACCAAGAATTTGCTATTAGGTGGCCAATAACTGAGTTTGACCCTATTAGCATTAACTATACTTCTGGAACAACATCAAGACCCAAAGGAGTTGTTTACAGTCATAGAGGTGCATATCTCAATTCGATTGCTGCATTTTTGCTTCATGAGATGAGCACACTCCCTATTTATCTTTGGACTGTTCCAACATTTCACTGCAATGGATGGTGCCTCATTTGGGGTCTAGCAGCAGTAGGTGGCACTAATGTTTGTCTCAGAAGTGTATCTCCAAGAGAAATATTTGAAAGCATTTCACTGTACAAGGTCACACATATGAGTGGTGCACCTACTGTCTTGAACATGATAGCAAATACGCCGTCGTGTGACCGGAAGCCACTTCCACACAAGGTAAAGATTGTGACAGGGGGTTCACCACCTCCACCACAAATCATTTCAAGAATGGAGGAGCTGGGGTTTGAAGTAAATCATTTATATGGACTAACGGAGACATATGCTGCAGGTACAAGATTAATTTCACGTATATATGATCATTACTAACTGTAACTATGACGACATGAAAAACAGTTTTGTGACTTCACTATCATAGTGGGTAAAGTTCAATTACTGTCGTGCGACGAAACATTTGGCTGCTCCTCTGTTATGTGAATAAAATTCAACGGTAACGTGTGAATTATTAACCCTTCAGGTACATATTGCTTGTGGAAACCCGAGTGGGATTCTTTGCCTTCAGAAGAAAGATTTATTCTGAAAGCCAGACAAGGAGTGCAGCATCTTTGTGTTGAGGAAGTTGATGTAAGAGATTCTATCACCATGAAGAAGGTGCCCGCGGATGGTGTAACAATGGGAGAAGTCATGTTCAGAGGGAACACAGTAATGAGTGGATATTTAAAAGATGTAAAAGCAACGGAGGAAGCTTTTAGGGGTGGATGGTTTCATAGTGGTGATCTTGCTGTAAAACATCCTGATGGTTATATAGAGGTTAAGGATCGTTTGAAAGATATCATAATATCTGGTGGAGAAAACATAAGCACTGTTGAGGTGGAAACAGTTTTGTATAGTCATCCAGCAGTTTTTGAGGCAGCAGTAGTGGCTCGACCAGATAAGCTCTGGGGAGAGACACCTTGTGCATTTGTGAAGTTGAAGGAGGGATTTGATGTTGGTTCTCAAGAAATTATCAACTTCTGCAGAAATAATTTGCCTCATTACATGGCACCTCGGACAGTTATATTTCAGGATCTCCCAAAAACTTCGACCGGAAAGATACAGAAATTTATCCTAAGGGAGAAAGCAAAAGCCTTGGGCAGTCTCTTCTGAACAAAATGAAGAAGCCTCTTGGCTTGTCTTTTCTGAAGGTTATTTGCTGGCAAATGGTAATAAAACTCATTTGCATCTGTAAGTTTATGCTCCAGCAAGAGAAATACTCTGTTCCGCAAATATGGATACATTGCGATAAGATTGGTATATTACACTGACAGTTAAAAGTAACTAAACCATCACGTCATTTAAAAAATCATTACAGCTAATCTCATCCATCATATATATAAGTGGAATTAGTAACCTCAAAAATAAATAAAAATAAACAACCTTCTTTAACATGTTAAATTCACTGCTATGGTAACAGTTTGATTGAAATGACAGTAAATGTAAGTATAAATATACCAAAAACAAAATAAAATATAGTATCATTCTATTGACTAGGTTGGGTGCTGGGTAGCCAATAAGCACTATATGTGAAGTATGGTTTGGGCTATACATTTCTCTCATGCAAAATTTAAGTCTCTCAAGCTCACATATTTCTATATCTCGAAGTGATAATGAAACGTGAATAGTCAAATATCGGAAACGCTCTGTAGTCAATATCCGAAAACCCTAAACCTTTATCGTTTCGCCGCCATCGCCATGCCGGCAGTGGCTGACCAGTGTTCTCTCTTACATCTCCATCAAATTTTTCCATTTTATACCTTTCTAATTCACCTAGAAAACCTGATTTGCCTACCGACCCTAATAATTTGCCTAGTGGGGTTCTTGACACTGCTACAGTTACTGATGAGAAGAAACAAGATAAAGTCAAATATGCAGATTTGATGAAGCCCACAGTTTTTCAACAGAATGAAGGGGATAGCATTGATCCAATCCTATTAGGATATTGTCTTCAACATAATTTAATTTATGAAAAATAAACTTCAATTACAAATAAAAATGTGAAGAAAAAACAATTTTTATTGAAACGCTATGGGTACAAATCTGTTCTTCTTCTCTCCGGATTTTCACCGGCCGTCAGTAGCGCATTTCTCGATCATAGGTATATTTGAATTTGATATGAATTTTTCCGTAATTTGAGGGCTCTCTTGATTTACGTCAAAATTCGAGGGCCGTTAGTAGCTTATTTCTCGGGCATAGACATATTTGAATTTGATATGAATTTCTTCGTAATTCAAGGGTCGACGTATTTCTCGAACATAGAAATATTTGGATTTGATCTCCATGAAAGAAGGGTTTGTGAATTCTTGATATATTTAATTGTCAAAAAGAGAGGAATATCATGAATTTCTGAGATATTGGAGATATTGAAAATTTTGATATCTTAATCCCATGAATTTAGTGGGACTTTGGAGATGTATATAAGATTTAGGATAGAGTACTCCAAGAACTTTAACAAAATTTGGATTCTTCTTGAAGAGTCTCACAAATTTTAGAACTCTAACAGAAATTAAATTCTTCTTGTAGATTCCATAAATTTTCGATGTCTACAAATGTCCCCTACTTCAAGGCTCGTCGGTGTGTTGACTTGATGAAACTCAAAGACGAGTATTGAAGTACCCATAGAACTTCCATCTTTACGTCTTGCAACTACAGATTTGCATGTATGATTTACAGATTTACATATATGATTTATGAAAAAAAATGAAGGGCGGATTTGGTCCCACTAGCGCATGCCAGTTTAATTTCAACATAATTTAATTCATGAAAAATAAACTTCAACCACAAATAAAAATACGAAGAAACAACAATTTTTATTGATAAACGATGTGGGTACAAATCTATTCTTTCCTTGATTTTTCTCTCCTGATTTTCACCGTAATTCGAAGGCTGTCAGTAGTGTATTTCTCGAACAAAGGCATATTTGAATTTGATATGAATTTCTCCGTAATTCGAGGGCTCTCTTGATTTTCACCGTAATTCGAAAGTCGTCAGTATCGTATTTCTCGAACATAGGCATATTTGAATTTGATATGAATTTCTCCGTAATTCGAGGGCCGGCGCATTTTTCGAACATAGGAATATTTGAATTTAATCTCCATGAAATGAGGGTTTATGGATCTTCTTGATATATTAGATTATCAAGAAGAGAGTGTTTTGATCTCTTTATGAATATCCCATGAATTTCTAAGATATTGGAGATATTGAAGATCTTGATCTCTTTATGAATATCACATGAATTTATTGGGACTTTGGAGGTGTATATAGACGTAATTCAGGGTTTAGGATAGAGTAGCCTCCAAAAACTCTAACAAAATTTGGATTCTTCTTGAAGAGTCCACAAATTTTAGAAATCTAACAGAAATTGAATTCTTCTTATAGAGTCCACAAATTTTTTATGTCTACAGATAGTATCTTATAACAATGGTGTTCCTAGGATTGGATGAACAGAGGAGGAAGTACAAAAGATGAACATAATGAAGAACTTGCCATTTGATGTGGCTGGGAAGTTTTTGTACGAATGGACTGAATTGGAAAATCTTAGAATTTAAATTTCAAAATAATGCAATGTGAAGGGAGATTGAAAAATCGAATTGTTGAGAAATAGACATATCTTTTTGAGGTTTAACCTAATGAAGGACTATGCGAATATGATGGCTATGAACGTATATTACGTAGTTTCTACGAATGTTGTAGCCTATCAAATGAGACCTTTGATCTATGATATTAAGTTTAAACCTGAAGAGGAAACTACACTCAGGCTACAGCTTGAATATCTTTTGCTAATCTTTTACCCACCTTTTTTGTTAAAGAGTCTTTGTTTTCACTTGCTTTGGCAGTGGGTAAGCCAATTCATCTTGACTTGGCCACTATTAACAAAATCAGACCAAGTTGTACAAGGGTGAAGGTTCAAGAGGATTTGGCAGCAGATTTACCAAGTCAGGAAGAGTTGGAAGTAGTAAATAGCAGCATTAATGAAACAAGACCATCCAGATTAAATATGATATATTACCTAAGTATTGCAAGACTGTAAACTTCAAGGACATAATGAATTTGAATGAAGAATTTTACATCCAGAATTAAGAATTCAGTTTAAGTATGATAATTAAGAAGGAGAAAAGGATTGTAAGGAGGATAATAATAACTTTCCAAGAAAAAAGCACGCTAAAGAGGAAGGCCCAAGGCTAGAAAATGGAACCCCAGAAACAGGAGATTCAAATTGGAAAGAGATTCAGACAAGTTTTTAAGTGATACTATTGTATCTCCTCTTAATAAATCAATTACTATTGGAATACATTTGACACTCTATGAGAGGAAGAAAGGGGGAAATAGTGATACACATGAAAAAGATAGAAATACAGAAGTAGAGGATGATCAGATTACAGTTGTTAGGGATGATGCACACACAAGCATCACAACAATAAGTAAATCACACATCATCACAATAGTCTTCCCAGAAGAACACGTAGGTGAATAGTCAAGAAATCATAAAGAATGTCATAGGGTCTTCACAACAGCAGTAGCAGGAGCACGATGAACTTGTCAACTCAGAGATTCATAGTCCTCAACCCATTGGAAACAATAAAGAGAAATTAGAGTTAGTAGGCATGAATAATACTAACCAAGAGAGTAAAGATGAAGATAATGACAATGATGCAGGAAGAGACACTCACAATTCTAGAAATAATCAAGCTATGAGTCATATAAAGGAAATAACAATGAAGTCGATATGAAGTCCACAGGAAAGGCTATACCTGGAGAGTTTAAATATGAGAAAGCTATACAAGAGGAATTAGCAACTGCAAGGTTTCATGAACCTTTACAAGTTGATGAATTGAGTGTTGTGCATGATTTTGTTGAAGGAAAAGGCTTCTCTAATATAGGATCTATCCACCTGTCACCCCACCTCACAAGAGCAGTTGTTGATTGAACAAATAGAAGGTCAACATAAGAAGATTGCAAAAGTAGCAGAGTTACAGACAGTGTTGGCTCAGAAACATAGCTCCCCTATTAAGGTTCTTCATGACATTATTTCTTATGAGATAATAAATACAGGACTATAGAAAAGTATGCAGAAAGATGTAGCTAAAATAGAAGACAAATAAGAAATGGAATACCAGCATAATGTCAAGTATCGAAGGATGTAGGTTTATCCCAGAGGTTCATACAGAAGGGAAAAGGGCAAGGGAAAGGTTGATAATGGTAATCCTACAAGGTGGTTCCTATCAGAAGTGTCAATGCAAGTACTAAATGAATCTAAAAACATTATTTTGGAACATTAAATTTGTGATATCCAGTCATTTCATAGTGTTAAGTCCTTTATTTTAATGATTGATAATTCAAAGCTTGGGATCTAATCTCTGGAGCCCTTGTTGTAATGACAAAGACCCTCTGCGTATTACGAAAAAGGTTGAGATCACTGATCGTTGTCACTGTCAACAGTCCAGCTGACACAAAGTACAAAAGTTCGTGAAAAGTTGTTGTCACCTTTTTGCTTAAACCAATAAGATTGCTTCTAGATTTTTGTTATGTCAAGATATATATTGCTCATCTTCCTCAACAAGAAACCAACACTTCCATATACTTATAATTAAATATCTTTCCAAAGTGTTGCAGCGTTACAAACTAAAGGCTGGAACTATCACAGGAAACTTGTTGTTCATCAAGTTTATCTCTATTTTCTTGTTATAGTTGAGTCTTTGTAATCTATACTTAAATGCTTGCCTACGTTTGCTTATGAGTATGGTAGGTGTTGTGGTGTAATCAACTTATTATAATCATCTAGAGTTAGGTGATCTCCAAGCTAGAGTTGTCTTGAAGAGTCCAATTAGAATTAGCTGAAGGTGTTGTCAGCTAGAGTTAGCTGGGGTAAGAAACAGTAGAGTCACTGCTTGGGTTTTCTTATAATAGAGTTATTGCTAGGAAACGAAGGATTAATAGGTTAATCATTGGAATATGTATTCAAGAGGTTTCTTGAATATAGTGGAGCTTGAAATCCCGAAGGCAGGTCGTGGTTTTTCTCCCTTGAGCAAGGAGTTTCCACGTAAAAATTATGTGTTTTTACTTTTCTGTATTCTTGCACTTATCACTTTACCTATATCCTATTTCTTGTTGCGTGTGTGATTTTGGAAACAATTCCCTGAATCGAGGAACAACTTACCCCAACCCTTCATTTGGTATTAGAGCTAGACTTCCTTATAAAGGCTAACACCTTGTAAGGATCCTGAGCAGAGAAATGACATCTTTTCAAGTTAAGAAGAAGGCCAGTCTACCACCGGACCCCCAAGGTTGTTCAATGGTAAATATTATGGTGGTGGAAAAGAAGGATTTATAACTTCATCATGGCTGAAGTTTGCAAGCTCTGGAATGTCATAGAGGATGGTCCTTTCGTTCCCACCAGATTAGTGAAAGTTAGTGATGTGACCACACAAGTTCATAAAACCAAGAAGGAGTTTGATGACACAGATAAAAAGAAGATAGAAAAGAATTACAAGGCCAAGAATATTCTTGTCTGTGTTATTGGTACTGATGAGTACAATAGGATTTCTGGTTGTCAAACTGCCAAGGAAATCTGGGATTGTCTGCAGACAGCCCATGAAGGAACTACACAGGTTAAGCAGTCAAAGATGGATATGCTGACTAATCAGTATGAGACATTCACCATGCATGAAAATGAATCAATCCAGGAGATGCACACAAGGTTCATTGCTATCGCCAATGAGTCGTACTATTTAGGTGAAATAATTCCAACTAACAAGCAGGTGAGAAAGTTCTTGAGCATACTGCCTAAGAGATGGCAGATCAAGGTGAACGCAATTATTGAGGCCAAGGGTCTTAATAAGATGGCCATGGATGAGCTTATTGGGTATCTTAAAACATATAACATGTTGAAGAAACTTGGGAAGCTAAAAGATGAGACCAAGGTAGAGAAGAATCTAACTCTGAAGGTTACCAAGGACAATCCAAATGCAGGAAGATGAAGAGACTGCTTACATTGCTTGGTGTGTTATCAAGGCTTTGAAGAAATCCGGTGTATTCCTCAGGAAAAGAGAGTCCAGCAGATATACCACATGAGAGAAAACAAATGATACATGTCATAAGTGTGGTAAACCTAGACACTACCTCCGGGACCGTCCTATGCATAGGATAGAATATAAAGAATATGCCAAGCAGAGTAGTGAAAAGGCAATAGGTAGTAAACAGGTCCAAGAAAGGTATAGCAGAAAAGCTGATAGAGTAATTGTGCAAGTTATAGCTGCCCGGAGTGATATTCAGTTAAATCATGATGAATCTGGACAATATAAAAATGTCTCCATGATGGTGATAAAGGATGATGCACAAATGTATGGTTCCCTATTTGCCCTGATCGCAAACTCAGATGTAGATGAAGATGATAAGGTAATACTTTTAGACATCAAAGAAAACCTCTCATACTTTTCTCTTGCTGAGTTGAAGTCTCTTGTTGATGTATTGATTGATATTGTCATCGATCTCACGAAATATAAAGAGTGTTTTAAGATAAATCGTGAAAAATGTGAAGAAGCAGCTGCTGTGTTGAATGCACTAGTTACTGAACTTCAGGACACTAGTTGTGTAATAAAAGCCACTTTCATTCACATACGAAAGCCACAGACCGATTTTTTCTTTTATTGAGAAGATGCGGAAAATAGAGTTTTTATTCTCTTCGCACGCCTATGTAGCTTTTGAAAGATATTATTTTTTTTAAAAATTATTTCTCTTTAATAAAAAAAAAATTGAAAATAATAATATTTGACTATAAGAATTAAAAAATTTGTTTTGCAAAAGTTAAAACACAACAATATTTAATTTGTTTTCACTCCAATTTATCTCACAAAATTACAAAAACAACTTCAATTATATTCATTGTCAAACATAACATCTAATTCTAACTTAGTCCCCGTTTAACCATGAAAACATAATTTTTTGAAATTGAAATTGAAGTTGGAGTTTGAGTTATATTTGACCATGAATATAAATTAAAGTTATTTTTGAAATTTTGTGAGACGTAGGAGTGAAAAAAGTGAAAACAAGTTTTTTCTTATTTTCACTTTTTCAAAATATAATTCCAAATTGTATTTGAAATTCTCATGGCCAAACACAATGATTTTGATTTTTTCACTAAAATAAAATAATATTTCAAAATTGAGTGAAAAAATACTCATGGCCAAACAAGGCTACTTAAACAGCAACTTCAAAAATTTTTATTTTCATATCAAACAGATATTTATTTTAAAAATTTCAACGTTAAAAAAAAAAAGTGACCCTCCCCCCTCCCCCTCCCCACCAAAAAAAATAAAATAAAATAGAAAAGACAGAATCTAGGGTTTAAGAAACGCCCATTTTGTTGCAGGGTTTAAGAACTCTGATTTTGAGCTACTCTCTGCTACTGTCTTCCTCCTCATACTCTCTGCAAAGGTACAATTCCATAGCCATGAATTACAGATTCCAGAACCTTCTAGGTGCTCCATATAAAGGCGGCAATGCTTTAGTGGTAAACAACTCTCTTCTTATCTCCCCCGTAGGTAACCGTGTTTCAATCACCGACCTAATCAAATCCGAAACTATTACATTGCCATCACAATCCTCCACCAATCTCCGCCGTATCGCCGCTTCTCCTGACGGTCTATTCCTCCTCGCTATCGACGAAAACAACCGTTGCCAATTCATCAACCTCCCCCGCCGCGCCGTGCTCCATCGCATCACGTTCAAACATCCCGTTGCGGATGCTAAGTTTAGCCCTAATGGAAAATTCATTGCTGTTGCTGCTGGTAAGCTCTTGCAAATTTGGCGGTCGCCGGGTTTTAGAAAAGAGTTCTTTCCGTTTGAGTTGATTAGGACGTTTACTGATTGTAATGATGGAATTACGTCGTTAGATTGGAGCCCTGATTCGGATTATTTGTTGGCGGGATCGAAGGATTTAACTGCTAGGCTTTTTTGTTTGAAAAAATCGACTAAGTATAGCAAGCCGTTTCTGTTTTTAGGACATAGGGATGTAGTTGTAGGTGTTTTCTTTGGAACTGATAAGAAAACTAATAAGGTTTGTAAAGTGCACACGGTATCGCGAGATGGCGCTATTTTTACCTGGGTATGCAGTGAAATGGATGGAGATTTTGGTGAACCAGAATCACCAGGTACACCAGAGCAAGGACAAGGAGACAATGAAGAAGGTGGTAGTGATAAAAGGGTTAAAAAAAGAAAGAATTTTGATGGGAAAGATGGTGCACTGGACCTGGAAGATAGGTTTCAGCTGCACAAACTTAAATGGGAGTTGATAAAGAAAGACTTCTTCATGCAACAAAAAGCAAAGATAACAGCTTGTGATTATCATAGGGGTCTTGATATGGTAGTAGTTGGTTTTTCTAATGGCATTTTTGGTCTTTATCAAATGCCTGATTTTGTGTGCATTCAGTCAATGTCCAAATCGAGTAGGAAGATAACTACTGCTGTTTTTAATGATCTTGGTAATTGGGTGACAATTGGATGTGCAAGGCTTGGACAGTTGCTTGTATGGGAGTGGAAGTCAGAGACTTCAATACTGAAGCAGCAGGGACATTATTATGATGTAAACTGCGTTGCATATTCACCAGATTCTCAGCTCTTGGCCACAGGAGCAGACGACAACAAAATTAAGGTAAGAGGTTTTGGATTTGCTTTTATCTAAAGTGTAAACTAGTATATGCAAGTCGAGTAAAGCTTTCAGTAGTAACTAGTAACCACGTTCAGTGAGGCAAAACTTGGAAATTTGCATCTATTTCAGTTTGCTAGGGACACCATATTTATAAGCTTGTGTAGAGTTCAAAGCATCAAATTACTAAATCTACTGTTTCTTGCAGGTGATAATTTTAAGCTGTATGCCTCCTTTTCCTACCTAATAATTCCCACCTATCCTATAAAAAGTTCCCATTTTTCTTCACCTTCGGTTTCAGTTAACATTAGTATTCACTAAAGCAGAAAAATTCATTGTCCATGTTTTGCAGGTCTGGACTGTTTCATCCGGTTTCTGCTTTGTAACATTCCCTGAGCACACAAATGCAGTTACTGCACTTCATTTCTTGCCTCGCAACTGTCTCTTAAGTGCCTCTTTGGATGGGACAGTTCGCGCGTGGGATCTCTTCAGATATAGAAACTTTAAAACTTTTACTACCCCTACATCTAAGCAATTTGTTTCTTTAGCTTCTGATCAGAGTGGTGAAGTGATATGTGCTGGAACCCTTGACTCATTTGAGGTACTGCTGTTCTGATTGTATTTTGACCATATCTTGTACCATCATTTGTTGTTAAATGACTATAATATTAATTTGTGCTTCTTTGTTGATACAACTATACTATCTTTGCTCTTCGTCGTAGATTTTTGTCTGGTCAATGAAGACGGGCAGGTTGCTAGACATTCTTAGCGGTCACGAGGGTCCTGTTCATGGGCTAGTATTTTCTCCGACTAATGTGAGTCTTTATCTAATCTTAAGATTCCGGAAATAATTTTGGTCAGTTTTTCTCCCTATTTTCGTTCCTCTACACTGCGGTTGGCAATATTTTTTTTTATGCACCATAAATCAATACAGTTTAATTATTTTGTAAAGCTTGGTTAACTTTTTCTTGTTTTCCATAGGCTACTTTGGCTTCCTCGTCATGGGACAAAACTGTTCGCCTGTGGGATGTTTTTGAAGGAAAAGGAGCAGTTGAAACATTTCCTCACACTCATGATGTCCTCACAGTTGTTTATCGTCCTGATGGCAAGCAACTGGCATGTAGCACCCTGGATGGACATATTCATTTCTGGGATCCAATTGAGGGTTTGCTGATGTACACAATTGAAGGCCGACGGGATATCGCAGGTGGACGTCTCATGACTGATCGTCGATCAGCAGCTAACTCGACGTCTGGGAAGTGCTTCACAACCTTGTGTTATTCTGCTGATGGGAGCTATATATTAGCTGGTGGAAATAGTAAATATATTTGCATGTATGATGTTGCTGATCAGGTTTGTGGCTTCTTTCGATGCTACATATTATTGCTTAAGAATGCTGGTATTACATATAATGTGTGCTCTTGATGAATTATTATATTCTCTCCGAATTAGCAATATGCTTTTATGTGACACAAAAAAAGAAACAACTTCTATTGATCGACTTCATTCTCTCCTTCAAATTAGCTAGAACAATTATAGGGTGTTAAATGTGCAAATTGAATTAAGTTTGATTTGGTAGTGAGTTAGTGTCTTCTTCATCTCGTAAGTAGGTTTAATTCGAACTTGAACTCAAAAGTTTGTAAATTCTTTGAATATATGTTGCTCTTTGTGGGTATCGGTGTTTTATTAAAATGTACCCTAGTGTACATTACTTGTTACTATTTCTTACAATGGACTTGGTAATTAGTTAAAGAAGGCTGAAAGCAGAAAATATGTTTTTGTAGAATGAAGGAAATGGGTATTCATGAATGATGAAATAAAAAGAGACGGATCTCTCTAGAGAAGCTTCATATCACAACACTCTTTACTCCCTGATAAAAATAAATAAATCACAGCACTCTTTCTTTAGCTGAAGTGCCATTGAATTGGTATCCTCAATCCATTGTTTCTGCTCTTTCACTCACCCAATACTTAAGTGTATTTTGACTTTCTATGAGATGACACTCATCAGGTTACAGTAGAATATTGTTGTAATAAAGTATGATATTATTGATTAATGATAAATTCATCACACACGGTTGAACAAATGCCTAATTAATTGATAGAAAGTGAAGTAAATGCTACACAAAAGTCAGTACCTCCTGTATTCTGGGGTTTCTTTATCAGTATCCCCTGCTTCAACTAGATATGCAAACAAGTAGATAATTCCCCTTGGTATCATTTTGGTGGTGCTCCCAAATAATGAATAAGAGCTCTTTTGAAAGATGTTCTTTCTGCAATGCTTCCAAATATTGATTCGGTGTACATGGCACTATTGCCTAATATATTTTCTTATAAAAAAGGCGGACTGTCCGATGTATAGCCCGATTAGGGAAAAAATACATGGTTGGTCTTTGAAACATGCACTTCTCTGATTGTCATATGATGTATTTTAAGTTGGACTCTTACAGTCTACTTCGTTTATTGTATCTCCTACATGCTCAATCCTAGAAACTGTGAATAAGTGCAAAACATGAAGGGCTCGTTTAGTATGAGGGATAATTAATCCCGGGATTAATTTTAGGGTTCCCATGTTTGGTTGGGATAAAATCACGCGATAACTTATTCCGGGATTGTTATGTTTTTTCCCACATTGAGGGTGGAATAACTATCTCGGGATAAGTTATCTCAGGATAATTTGTTCCCCAACCAAACGAGCCCGAACAGTGTTGGCTTCTTTAATAAATCCTGCACTCGAGGAGCTTAATTCGTCCACGTATTTGAGCTACTGCTGAATAGTTATGCAGGTGGAATGCTGCTGCTTTCTTCCCAGGGGAAATTCTGGGGTTTGTAATTATTTGGTGGACTGGTGAATGAGTTTTACTGGTACTCCTGATCAACTTAAAACACATCTTAGCTCTTGTTAGATTTACATTATTGTATAATTAACAGCAATGACCTCACTTGTAGAAGTTGGTATGTTTGTTCATGTAAATAGTCTTTGTATTCATCATAATGTCCAGAGTAATGCAACACCTGTTCTTTACATATTTGCTCTGAAATTAGAAAGCTTGAGAATCATCATAATGTTCTGATTGTTGATAGTTTTTGTACAACTACCAATAGCTTTCTCCCTATATTAGTGATTAGAGATGGATGGAATCTTTCCTTATTTGGTCCCACTGTTCTCTTGCTGATTTGGTATTTTGTGCTAGGTGTTGCTGCGTCGCTTCCAGATAACCCACAATCTTTCCTTGGATGGGGTGCTGGACGTTTTGAACTCCAAAAACATGACAGAGAGTGGTCCGCTCAATCTGATTGATGATGATAATAGTGACACTGAAGAAGGTGTTGATAAGCAAGTAACAAATAAATTGGGATATGACTTGCCTGGGTCATTGCCCAATCATGGAAGACCAATTATTCGAACAAAGTGCTTGAGAATTGCCCCGACTGGCAGGAGTTGGGCAGCTGCAACTACGGACGGAGTCTTGATTTATTCTATGGACGAGTCTTTTATCTTTGACCCCACTGATCTAGACGTAGATGTTACTCCAGAGGTAAGTCTCTGTTTAAAATTAAGTTTTGAAACCCAGAAATTGGCTATCGAATAAGATTGAAGGAAGTAACTTAAAGATTTCTTGTATCTTGACTTTCCCAAATTTTTACATCATGGCATGTGTGCATAGACACACCTCCATTACACTCTTGTATGTACTTTGCTTTACAGGTCATTGATGCAGCACTAAAGGAAAATCAGTCTAGTCGAGCGTTGATTCTTAGCCTACGTTTAAATGAAGATAGTTTGATCAAGAAGTGCATTTTTGGTGTCAGTCCTGTAGATATACCAGCTGTAGCATCCTCAGTCCCTTTTAAATATATTCAGAGATTGGTTGAGGCATTAGCATATCTGCTGGAGAACTGCCAACATTTGGAGTTTATTCTCGAATGGTGTCAGGTTTCCTATCAAATACAAACTCCTCTTTGCTATTTCTTACCTTGACAAGTGTTGTTGTGCACATTTGTCAGTTTTTGATCCTTTCGCCTGTCTGATAGGAGCTTTGCAAGATCCATGGCTATCCTATTCAACAGAATTCCAGAAAATTGTATCCTGCTCTAAAATCCTTAGAGAAGGCGCATACCAGGTTGAATCAAGATTTGGCTGATACTTGCAACTCTAATTTATATCGACTCCAATATTTGTGCTCTGCAAGTCCTGCAAAGTGACAGTTCTCTTTGCGTTGTTGCTCTTTGGTAAGCTCTTTCTAGGATTTTTGCTTTTGTTCATCAACTAGTATAGGACTACTTATGAGATTTGTTTTTATGAAGTACTATAGCTTTAGAAACCTAAATCTTGCGAATCTCCCTAGTTTCAGGATATTTCAATAGCTTGCATATGATTATTTGCCTCCTGTCCAGGTGTTTGGCTAATCGCGATGCTTCCTGAATCTTTCTGTTGGTGTCGCTGAGACCACTGTGAACATGTTCTAGTGACGTATTGCATGACTAATATGGAAATTCGGTTGTAACAATTTGATCACGCTTCCAAGAGTGAAGCAACACGAAGACAAACCAGTTTCACTCTTATCGTCTTATACTGCAGACATCTGCATTTACTTGAGTAGGTAATTGGGGCTAACAATTCTTCAACATTCATTAGCTATTGCAAAACCAAGCTTCAAGACAATGGGAGGATTACTCAACCGTGAACAATTCCAGACGGTAATACTTCTGTCCATGTCTTAAAAGATGGTCTCTGTTATTACCGGGCTTGCCAAAGCAGGCTAATGCTTTTACTTGTCATTTTTTGTTTTGGTTAGAAATGGTAAGTTTTGGGCATGTGCCATTTTTTGTTTTTGGTTTAGATATGGAAATTTTTGTTTCAAGTTTAGGATTTGGAATGAGTCATTATATACTAGATTAGGATAATGCGTAAGTTAATCCAAAATTTTAATTTTGCATTCTCTTTTATGAACAAAGGCAATCTCGTTTCTTTTAGGCAAATAACATTTAGTTTATTCATTCTCTTTTAAAACGTCATTAAGTTTTTGTTGATTCCAAATTTGGAGTGTATAAGTTATCACTGTAGTAACAATAACCAGGATGGAGGGACACAATTAGATGCGCGGGACAAAGTGAGATATTCCATGATTAAATATATTGTGTTTGATTGGTGATATTAATTTATTTTATTATAGTATAAATTTTATTTCAAATTTAATTCTGAGTATCCATTTTAATAATTTAACACTGATCTTCTATATTTTTTAAATTTGAGCGGTACAAAATTCAAAGCAAATATATCTGTTGACATGGGGATCATTGTAACGAAATTTATAAGCGAAAAAATATGCAATAATCAAATCTAAAATCAAAGCGTACAAACAATTAGTGTCTCCAATAAAAACTATAGTATTACAAAAATTATATCATCGTAGGGATGTTGCTCTTGATAATTTTTTTTAAAAGATAATCTTAGTATTTGGTTCAGAAGTGTTTTAATACGTATTAAAATTTGAAAACTTTTAGCCCTATGTTTCAGATCACTAAATCACACCTTCATGTGTTCATAGAAATGTTACACCCATCTAACATTATTGTTTCATGAATCTTTTTTAGTATTTGACCAAAAAAAGAGTCTTTTTTAGTAAGGTATTTTTAGTGTTAAGTATTGTATAAATGATAAAAAAAATAAAAAAAAATTAGAAATAAATCGCAAGTAACTCTGAAGGGAGGGGGTATTTTCTTATGTCACCTTTTAATCCTTCACAATTTACAGCCTTTAAATCCTCTTAAGACAGGTACCAATATAATTCTGTCCAAATTAAAAAAAAAAAAAAAAAAAAAAAAAAACTACTACCCAAGAAAAAATAAAAAATCCTAGATTTAATCCCCTGGAATCGAACCCATCCGAACTTTCTTACATTTGCCAACCAAAACAAACACCTCCTCGAAGTTTCTCGAACAAACTAAATCACACCGCCCCATTCCCCCCCTTCCCCTTTAAATCATTCTGCTTTATCGCTCCTCTCCCAACAAATTCAAATCAATTAGTACTTGTCATCTATTTTCATTAAGGCATTTTACAAACAGTTTGTAAATGGAAGAAGACGGTACCGTCACAGTCTACAGTGGCAGCGCCATTACCGATACGAAGAAGAATCCATTTTCTCTCAAAGTCGGAATCGCTCAAATGCTCCGTGGTGGAGCAATTGCGGAGGTCACCAACGTTAATCAAGCAAAAATTGCCGAATCTGCCGGCGCTTGCTGTATTGTAGTTTCGGAGCCTAAAGGACCCGGAATCTCACGTATGGCTGACCCGTCGATAATCAAAGAGATCAAGCAATCCGTTACCATTCCTGTAATGGCGAAAGCCCGCGTCGGTCATTTCGTTGAAGCACAGATCCTTGAAGCTATTGGTGTTGATTACATTGACGAGAGCGAGATTTTAGCCCTTGCAGACGAAGACCATTTTGTGAACAAACACAATTTCAGGGCGCCGTTTGTGTGCGGGTGCCGCGATCTTGGAGAAGCGTTGAGGAGAGTTAGAGAAGGCGCGGCGATGGTGAGGACACAAGGGGATCTATTAGGTAGGGGTGATATTGTTGATACAGTTCATAATGTGAGGAAAGTGATGGGAGATATTAGGGTTCTATCGAACATGGATGATGATGAGGTGTTTACTTTTTCCAAGAAGATCGCTGCCCCTTATGATATCGTTGCCCAAACGAAGCAGATGGGTAGGCTTCCGGTGGTGCATTTTGCTGCTGGTGGAATTGTTACCCCTGCTGATGCCGCGCTGATGATGCAGCTCGGTTGTGACGGTGTGTTTATTGGATCGGATATATTCAATTGCTCGGATCCGTATAAGAAAGTAAGGGCGATTGTGCAGGCTGTTAGGAATTACAACGATCCTCATATATTGGCCGCGGCGAGTAGTGGCTTGGACGAAGCAATGGGTGGGTTAAATCTGAATGAGAATCGCGTTGAGCGATTTGTTAGTGCAGAGACTTATTGATGAAATGAAGCTGAGCCTGTTTTTTTTGTCTGTGTCTTGTTGTTGATTGTAGTATTATGTATTTTGGAGTTAAATGTATTTGTGAACGAGGTTGTATTTTCTTGGTTTGCTTTTGCAATAACATGATGATGATGAGTTAACACACCGAGTCTCGTCTTATGCTTTGTTTACATGGTTGTGGCACCGGAAAAAATGGCTACATTGACTTGAAATGATTCTGGCTATTACATTGTGGAGGCACGTTGATGAAATTTGTTTTAGTTATTGTTTTACATGTAATAATGAATACAGAGACAACAGATGACCAAATCCAATCTAGTCAATTCTTGCATTTGGATGTATTTGCTGAATAATTGCTACTGTAGTGAGTGAATGATATTTTCTCTTTCGACTTAATGGTGCATATTAAAGAGAACTACTTTGGTCTTGTTTTATAATACAGTTTCAGATTGGACATTTGTATGGTCATTGTCATTGTTCCTGTGAAGGCACCTCAGGGCAGTTTCGTAGGCAGTGAATATAACCCCATTCGTTATGAATGCTCTGCCAACTGTAGTTCCCACGCCTCGCCATAGCACATTGTATCCCTCTTTTCTTACACTTTGCCTGAAGCAATCAACAATACCGCGATATTTTGATGATTTAGACTCTGATTGAGCTTGGAGTCTGGTCTTAACAACATCTATGGGGTAGCAGCTTATCCAGCTAACAGTCCCGGCAAGACCACCTGCTAAGAGCATTGTTTGGAAGCTCTCGTGGCCATTCTTGCGACAACCAGGGTGAAGTTGTTCCTTAGTATACTCGTATACCCAGAAATATAGACCGTGAGAGTGTGAATCTCTGAGGACAGTAACGGTTAGTCCACGATAGATTCCTATCCAACCTTCCTGTCTGAATATTCGTCTTGTGACTTCTATTGGACCCTTTAAACTAGTTGATGGATTGTTGCATTTTTTGGTTTTGTTTTGCAATTGAAGTTGGATTTTCACCAATTCTACAGGGCTCATAATCAGGCTCTGAATTGCTCCTGCTGCAGTGCCACTCAAAGCTACTGCTTTGTATGAGGGTGGGTTGCTAGCTGGGATATTTTTGTCAAATGTCCGCGATAGCGTTGCGTAGGTCTGAAATACCATGGCGTTCTGCAATAAGGAGGAAACAAGTGTTTTCATATTGTAGCAATAAAGTTTGACGTTCAACTAGATACAATAATTTCTAGAAATCAAATTCATTTTCCCCCAATGTTATACAACTCTTGTTGATATGTTCTTTTATGATTTCAATGTTACCTTCATTCTTTGGTTAGCCTTGTTAAACAGTTAATGTGGAGTTCAAATCAGGTGTACACAGTGGCGGATCCACCTTGTAATCAAGGGGTTCATCCCCCTTCGATGGAAAATTATACGATTTTTATACGGTCAAAAATATTTTTATGTATATATAGTAGATGTTGAACCCCCTTCGACTAGTCTGTATGTTTACTTCTGAACCCTCAATGAAAATCCTGGCTCCGCCACTGGGTGTACATTTATCTATTCAACCTCATAAATCATCGCGATAACTGAAAATCATATCCATATTCTGTAACGAGATTCATGTAAATATACTATAGGAATACAAATATGACCTGAAAGGTGACGGAGACTAGAGGTGCAGCCATGCCCCTATAGAGAGACAAGGGACCTTCCGTGGCGACTACATGGCGAAAAACGTTGAAAGCAGAACCACACCTAGAATTTTGCTGGCGAACTCTGATGCTGTCGAGTGGATAACCAGAAATGAGACCAGCTATTCCTCCAAATCCACCAGCCACAAATTCTTTCCCCCAACTACTTGCAAGAAACTCTGGCAAAAAATCCATGCCCCCTTCATCCCCAAACCAAAAGTACTTTATGTTTTCCTTGAACAAGAACCAACATGTGTTTTACCAATTTTGCTATAAGAAACGATCTCTGCTTAGATATTTGTGACATAAAAAATGCATTGCATGTTTCTGTTTGGTAGTTAAAGAAATGAGGAAGTGTGCACGGCCTTGAATCTCTTAAAAATGTGGGATCACTGCAAGCTAATTTTTCATTTAGTGCCACCAATGGTATTTTTTGTTGGTCCTTTTTCTTAGGAAGTCCACTATATACCACGTGCACCCAATCAATGCTAGCAGTTACTAATGATCTAATGGGTTGATTTGAGTAATGAATCAACTCATAAAAGGTGGCGGAACGAATTGGGTCAAATTTGGAAAATAAAAAAGGATCAAATTAGAAATGCGTTATGACCTAATTTGTCCAAAGTCTGCCTGATTAAGGCGTCTCAATAAAATTAGTAACCTCAAAATTAAATTTTAATATGTGATGTTAAATATATACTCACAACAAAAATATTGTTACGTACTACTCTTGAATATTATTTTAAAAGCTTTATTTATTTAATACGGAGTTTTGAGTTATTTAAATCAAAGTTCTAAAATACTTTTGGTAAAAGTAGATTTCTTTCCTTTTTTTATTCAAAATTTTGTAACTTTTATTTTTATAATCTTTAATATTATTTTAAGTGAAACTAAATTTATAAAATTTATATTAAAATTTTCGGAACCTCAAAATTTTGGTGACTTCTAGCAGACGCTTTACTAGCCTCAGCCACCCGTGCTTGAGTCACAATGTGTCTAATAAGGGGTCATGACCCAATTTCTCTACCTCTTCCGAATTTACATAAATTCCAATTTCTAAATTTGGATTGCAATTTTAACCCGTTGAGTCACTAACTCTTATTTTAAACAAGTTAAAGGGGTCATAATATAACCAGTTCCAACTTGAAGAGTTGAGCGAGTGTTGTTCATGTCCTTATAATACTCTATTCAACATAGACACAAAAATGCTGCATTGAAATGGCAGATCAAGAGGGATCCGAAAAGCACGTTTGATCTTTGATGACAAAGGAACCCGCAGCCACTACCTTTTTCGGATGCACACAGAATAAATGTGTTCCATTGTAATATTCCGCAAACTCATAAAAGAAGCGTGTAGGAGTTTTGTTTGCAAGCGTCTAACTTCTTTAACGCAGCATAATTTGGACAAGCAAAAAGGAACAGGAAACATTCATTTGATTGTCAAGTCTGTAGGACAATATTAATTATCTTTGCAAGACTAGTTACAATTACTTACATATATGAGTTCTGAATTCAGTTACATTTGATACTCTGAATCTTCATTTGCATTCACATCACGTGTTATAAAATATGTTCCTGGCGACTTCTAAAAGTTGTGTAGACAGTATAATCTGAAAAAGTTTTAACAAGCTTACTTTCTTTTGCTAATAACTCACAAATCTATATGAAGGAGACAAGCAGTAGTCTTTATTTTGTTTCATAAGGGAGATTGCATATTTACCTTGTGACAATTTTGAGGTGTACAACGACGGTGCAAGTCATCTCGCTACCATATCTGAAATTGATAGCCCATTTATGGAACAATGTCCAACATTTTCATGAGTTTCAGTCTCTGCCATAGCCGTTCCAATGAAGAATGCTGGTTGCTTGGGGACGGGTAGTTGCAGGCTATCATTTGTGAGCATCATAACCACACTTGACATGGATGGCCTGTCCATTGGATTGGCTTGAACACAGAGCAATCCTACATGAATGCATCTCATTACCTCGTTCATTGGTGTCGATTCATTTAACAATACAGGTTCTGTTAGTTCTTCAAAGACTCTGCCTGCTTTCCACAATTCCCATGCCTGAGACAAATTTGAACTTAGCAAGTACAAAATTTCCTTGTTCAACTCAGGGATAATACCAGAGCGGATCCAGAAGAATGTTAACTTGACAGGTTGAACATCTAAAGTTTTTTCAGCACAAAACTCATTGTACATTAGAATTATGGTTTCAGATTTTTGAAATTTGTTGAGATTTTAGTAATTTTCACACACATATATATCAATGTTTATTGTTGAAAGTATTGGTTTCAGTTGAACTAATTAAATAAATACTTCATCCACCAACGGATCATGCTATATGATTTTTAATGAGAGAAACTTACATATCCAATGAGGTTTAGTGGGCGTTCTAAATGATAGCAGCTGTTGTTTCTTTTACCACTCAAAATCTCGAGTACTAGAACTCCAAAACTGAATACGTCTGTCTTCGTCGACACAATGCCATTCATGGCATATTCTGGAGACATATAGCCACTGAAAAGGAAGCGACTCAGTAAATGAAAAAGCACGACTATTAATCATCATTGTTAGAAAATTTATCTGTTAGGACTTACTGGGTACCAACAATCCGCTCCGTGTTAGCTTCAAATTCTTGCCTCCCAAATATCCTGGCCAAACCAAAGTCTGAGATTTTGGGGTTCATATTGTCATCAAGCAAGATATTGCTGGCTTTTAGATCTCTGTGAATCACCCTCAGCCTTGAATACTGGTGGAGATAAAGTAATCCTTGAGCAACTCCTTCGATAGTGTTCAAACGAGTATTCCATTTTAGTGAAATGCTAGGAACTGTTCGACCAAAATGGAAAGAGGTATTAGTTATCAAATAAGATCACTTCAGCAAATTAGGCATGAAATTTGAAATCCATACCAAAAAGGAAGAAATCTAAGCTTTTGTTTGTCATGTATTCATAAACTAATATCTTCTCATCCCCTTCAATGCAACATCCTAAAAGTTTAACAAGATTAGTGTGCTGGAGTTTAGCAATCAGCATAATTTCATTTTGGAACTCAACCAATCCTTGCCCTGAACTTCTTGAAAGTCTCTTTATGGCTATCTCTTGCCCCTCGAGCAACATCCCCTGAAATTTTGGCTATTAGCAAATCTAAAAATCAGCTTTAGCCAAAAAGCTTTTTAACTTTTACCTTATAAACGGGTCCATAACCGCCCTCTCCTAGCTTATTGGCAGACGAGAAATTGTTTGTGGCCATGTTTATAGTTTCAAGGCTGAAAATTTGTATATCATGCCTGAACTTCTTGCTTAGTCTAGCAGTCTGCTTGTTATTGTACTGTCCAGAAACAAGCAGTACAATAACAAGCAGACTGCTAGGATTTTTCAAAAAACTTGATTTTCGTGTGTTTCTAGTGTTAGATCCTTGTTATCTAACACTATTAGAGTCTAGAAATTACAAAATCCAACAAAAAAAGAAGTGTCAAAATCGAAAATCCCCAAAAAAATACTAAACACGTTTTTGACCCTAGGTCAAATTTTGAGTTTTTCTTGTGTTTTTAGTGTTAGATTTGTGTTCTCTAACACTATAGGAGTATAGGGTTTGAATTTGAGCTAAATTGGAGGTTATTTGAGTCATCCACCATTGTTGAGCTTGAGTATGAAGAAACTTGAAGGTGAGATCTCGTTGTGGGAGGTTGTTTTGAACTCACGTGTGTTTTGTTTTGTAAGATTTGTATTGTATTATTGTGTGTGACGTTGTGGACTGATTGAGTGTCTTGATTGGACTGTAACTTGAAGGGTTAATTTTTGGTACCACCACAATGGAACCCGAGGCTTCAAATGCTCATACAATGGACAATAATGCCATCAATCTCATTTTGGCTCGCCTTGAAACTATGTCCCGAGATATGGCTAGGTTGAATGTGGGTCTTGAGAAATTAGATACGGATGTGGCATCAATGAGTGGGACAATAGAACGTGTGGAAAGCCAAAGGAGTCGACCTTCCACCCCTCAAAATATTTCCCCAACTAATACTCCCGAGACCTTGCACCAAATGCTA
Source organism: Capsicum pubescens (assembly GCA_030864215.1). Taxonomy (NCBI): domain Eukaryota; kingdom Viridiplantae; phylum Streptophyta; class Magnoliopsida; order Solanales; family Solanaceae; genus Capsicum; species Capsicum pubescens. The sequence continues at coordinate 6,613,041 of CM061540.1, read as the reverse complement.
TATCCACCAATTGCCACAAATCAAACCAATCTTTACTCCTAAAGTCGAGAATAAGATAGACCAAGCCATCATCCACTCCACCAAGTCCAACAAGAAGGGCTTGAAACCCAAATACCACCACCAAACTCGAACCCTCCCATCCAAACTCCACTTAACCAAAAACCTCACTATCCAAATCCAATCTCGCCACTACAAGCTCCACTTAACCCAAATAGACCCATCCAGGTTGAGGTATATGGTAGGGGAGGACAACATGATGGTTATGGGTCGTATGATGATGTTTACTTGAGGGTAGAAAGAATGAGGGGTAGACATGGGGAGTTAGGCTGAGAAGTGAGAGATGGCCACCCAAATCGAGATGTAGGTCTCAATTCCATCAAAGTGAGCCTTCCCGTTTTCAAAGGTGAGAATGATCCCGAAGCCTACCTTGCATGGGAGTATCTTGTGACAGGATCTTCCAACTTAATGATCTCACCGAAGAAAAGAAAAGTTGCAATGCTATATCTCACTTCGAAGGGTATGCTAATACATGGTGAGAGTATGTTAAACGGTTTAAGAATGAGATAATTGGGGGACAACCTCCTTTTTGGTTTCGATTGAAGAACCTTATACGGCAAAGGTACTTGCCCGAGACTTATAGGCATGAGCTCCTTACCAAATTATATAATTTGAGGCAAGGGAGCAAGAGTGTCATGGCTTACTACGATGAATTTTAACAATTGATGTTGAAACTTGACCACCATGGAGAGAATGTAAGTCATGACATTGTGCGCTTCAAGGTTGGGTTAAACAAGGACATCTACACTCGCATGACGCTTCACAAATTCGACACCATAAATAGCATCTTCCACGCAGCTTTAGAGGTTGAGAAGGAGCTCAAAGAGAACTCATTCATGGATTCTCAACCCGAGCCCACCAAGGCTATCCAAAAATATCCTCCAAGGTATGAAGGTATATTGAATTCTACTTCCAATCCTAATGGGTTTCAATGCTTCAAGTGTCAAGGGTAGGGGCACAAGGCTAGTGAGTGCCCAAACCGGAGGAATATAATCCTAAGGGAGGGTAGATTGTACTATCTTGGAGAAGAGGTGAGCATCGAATCGATTAAGAATGATGGCAAACCGCAAGATGGAGAGCAAAAAGAAGCCGAAGTGCAAAATGAAGAGTATGTAGAAGATGTATGGCTGCAATAAGGAGATTGTGAAGTGCCTTTGTAAAAGAGGTGAGCCCGTAAATTTGTGGTCAAATTCCTCTCAAGATGGAGAGGATAATACAGGTATGATCATGATCATGACACTTTTGAGTATTTTTGAAGACTAGTCACTAAAGGGCTCTTTTGTCATTTCTCTATTATTTGTAATGTTGTATAAATAGAACCTTGTAGGATTTATTTCCTTAGTTTATGTTTGAGATTGTAAGAACACTCCTCTTGTGAGAGAGAGCTCCCAAAACGAAATTAGGGCATAGCATAAGGGTGGATTCTCTTGCATGTTGCAAAGTTTGATACCTTGGTGCTTGAGAGGTGGACGCCCTCTTGTGTCATTGTAAGAGTTAGGTGCGTGTCGAGTGTGGTGTTAAGGGTCCAAGAGTTACCATTCTTGGGTTATTAAGATTACAACTTCATTGTGTCTAACTATCTATCTTTGTTTCCTGTTCTAGTTTCGGGTTTCCCTTATATTATTGTAAACCCCGTAGGTTCTAGTTGTTGTAGCCTTTTTGTTCTTCATTGTATTGTGCTAATATAACTTGTTGGTTGGCTTTTTTGAGGTGTTAACACTCGTTGTTCTCTTTATTCTTGTTATAAGTAGCGAATCCGAGAGTGGTAACCAAAATAGTCTCAGGTTTCCTCAATTTGTGGACTGTTTTGGTGTATCTTTTCTTGTGTTCTTGGTCATCCTTGTATCACTGATTAATTACCAAGAATCTTCAAATCCCAGCTGATTGGGTCGTTGTGTTGTTCACCACACTTGATATACTCCATCAAATCAAGGGCGCTAAATCACCACCATTCATTTACTCCATCATGGTGTAGCATTTCAAACAGATTTTCATCTTACACTACCATGTCAATTTAGAAGGTAATTTGTCACGATCCGATCCAAGGTTCTAACCGTAATGAGTATCCCGAACCACGACGGACCGAGATATCCCTTAGCATACTATCACAAGCATAAATTCATATGTAATGCGGAAGATATAATGAAGTTCAAGAAATCTCATAATCGAACTCTTCAAATCAAGTCATAACAGAAACATTTGTGAAACTATTAAAGTAGTTTTTTGGAATCATAAATTTCTAGTTAAGTTTCTAGAATAGTCTAATTTAGTATTTAGGATAATCAACTTGAAGAAATATATTGATATTCTAGGTAGAAGAATCTAGAAAAGCATAGTGTAGTCTATTTGATATTTGTATTTAGGAAAGATCTAGATATTAGAGGGTGCTAGATATTTGAGGCAGAGATTTGTGGAAGAGCATAGAATATTTAGATTTGTAATATTGTAATATCTAGAATCATCCCTACACAAGTATAAATAGGGGATGACATTAGGCATTTGTAATCAATCAAAAATAAAACCAATTCAAATAGTGTTCTTCATATTAAAGTTCTTCCTTCTCTTTTCATAGCTTCTCCTTCTTAGTTGAATCTTTCGATCTTAGTTAACAATTTTGGGCTAGCAGAAGGTCTCTCTAATTACATCTTTTTTCTGTTATTCTTCACATGGTATTAGAGCCAAAATCGTAGATTGACTTGTGTTTATTTCAAGATCGGATTTTTGATCGATTCAACTAGTTTGTCCAAACAGATTTAAGTGATCGCATTAATGGACTGAGAATGAAGTTATTGAATCAGTCCAATTCTAGGTATGAAAGTCATGTATGGAATCATACCTTGTGGGATATTTTTAACGGGAATAACACAAGTCCTCCGGACGATGGACTGGTGAATAGTAATGTATACAAAAAGTGAAAGCAGATTAATGTGAAGACAGAGTTCGTTCTGAAGAGGTCTGTTATGAACCAATTGTATCACATTCGAAAAATAGAGAAATGTTAATGGGGTTATATACCAAATGGGTTCTCCCACCTATCAGGCTAGTCTTTTGGGTTGGGCTCTCCCGTTTGGTTTATAACATTGGTGCTTTCATTGAGAGTCCCACGCGTTGGGCCGTGACTCGGAGTGGTGGCCTGCGTGCCAGGAGTGGTGGCCTGGACCCAAGAGGGGTGCCAGCCGTGACCAATGAGGATCGATCCACGCATGAAGCCGCGACTCGGAGTGGTGGCCTGTACCTAAGAGGGGTACCATCCGTGACCAACTGGGCTCAGCCGTGACCAACGAGGTCTTTGGTTCTCAAGAATAAACTATTGTTATGAACCAGTTGTCCCATATTGGAAAAATAGAGAAATGCTAATGAGGTTATATACCAAATGGGTTCTCCCACCTATCAGGCAAGTCATTTGGGTTGGGCTCTCCCGTTTGGTTTATAACATTTCTTTATTTTTCCAATGTGTTATGAACCAAATGTATTATCCCACTTCTGACACCAAATGTTATAAACCAAACGGGAGAGCCCAACCCAAAAGACTAGCCTGATAGGTGGGAGAACCCATTTGGTCAGAAGTGGGATAACAAATTTGGTTCATAACACATTAGAAAAATAGAGAAATATTATAAACCAAATAGGAGAGCCCAACCCAAAAGACTAGCCTGATAGGTGGGAGAACCCATTTGGTATATAACCCCATTAGCATTTCTCTATTTGGGTTAGGCACTCTTGTTTGGTTTATAACATTTCTCTATTTTTCCAATATGTTATGAACCAAATGTGTTATCCCACTTCTGACACCAAATATTATAAACCAAATGGGAGAGCCCAACCCAAAAAACTAGCATGATAAATGGGAGAACGAACCCATTTGGTATATAACCCCATTAGCATTTCTCTATTTTTCCAATGTGGGATAATTGATTCATAACAATCGCTTCCACTTGAGAACCAAGGACCTCGTTGGTCACGGTTGAGCCCAGTTGGTCAGGGCTGGAACCCCTCTTAGGTCCAGGCCACTACTCTTGGCGCACAGGACACCACTCCGAGTCGTGGCTCCACCTCGTTGGTCACGGCTATGCCCAGTTGGTCACGACTGGCACCGCTCTCGGGTCCAGGCCACCACTGCTGGCACGCAAGCCACCAATCCGAGTCACGGCCCAATGCGTGAGACTCTCAATGAAAGTACCAATGTTATAAACCAAACGGGAGAGCCCAACCCAAAACACTAGTCTAATAGGTGGGAGAACCCATTTGGTATATAGCCCCATTAGTATTTCTCTATTTTTTTCAATGTGGGACAATTGGTTCATAACAAGGTCCATCTCCTCCCCTTTATTTGACCATATCATAAGGTGTAAATCAGCTTATGAAATTTAGAGGATCCTCGACCAGTTGTTCAATAAGAAGAAGGAAGCCCGATTACAAATATTGGAGAATGAATTGGTGAACACCACTCAAGGTAATTTTTCTATTGTCGAGTACTTTTTAAAGATTAAGAACTTATGTTCTGAGATTTCATTATTGAATATGGATGAGGCTATCTCTGAAGCACGAATGAGAAGAATTATCATTCGTGGTTTGAAAACAGAAAATATCCCTTTTGTGACATCAATTCAGGGATGGGCTCAACAACCATCGTTGGAGGAATTTGAAAATTTGTTGTCGTCACAGGAGTTACTAGCCAAACAACTGGTTGGTGAATTTGTCAAAGAAAGGAAAGGGAATGCTCTTATAGCTGACCAGAGGAACGTTAAAGAAAAACAAGAGATATGTCTCACTCTCGATTCTCACGTGGTTTAAGATCGCCTGGAAGAAGGAAGAGTCTTTTAACAATTATAAGAAGCCTCTCAGATGTTACCGGTGTGGCAAAGCAAGACACATAAGAAGATATTTTTGAGCCACAGAGAGCAATGTGGCTCAAACTGAAAGAGTTATAGAATAAGAAGAAGGTTGAAGAAGATGCTTAGTAGCTGAGAGTCGAGCAATAGATGCCTTGGCTTTCATAAATCTGGAAAGAGATTGGATCAGAGATAACATAATCCATGAAGATGTTCAAACAAGTGACATGATAGCTACTATCAAGAAAATCAAAGAAGCGGATCCTGAAAATGACAATAAAAATCTAGACGTGAAGGATATTAAAGTAGATTTTGAGCAGACGGTGTCTGAAACTCTATATGTAAGTGATGACTTCATCAGAGAAAGCATTAAGGAAGATGTAGCAAAAATTAAAGTCACTGATCAATCATCTATTGTATCAAGGTTTATTACTAGCTCAGAGCAAATATTTGAAGCTCATCAAGAAGCTAAAGATCCAATGAATGATGACGTTGAAAGTAAAGTCCAAATTTCAGACGAAGAGACATAAATTATGATTAAAGAGCTAGAAATGGAATCTAGTTGTGGATCCTATTATGATGCTGAGGCTTCACGAAAAATTGATGATCAGATAGTCATCGAATCAAATGGGAAGGCTGATACAGATGAAATATCCTTGTGTTATGGAATTGCTTCAGAAAAAGTAAGTTCTAAAATCTTGAATGCTAGAGCTTCAAACTTTTTCATCACATCCGTGTCTCCAGATAATGAAGTCGTGGAGGAGTTCAAAGAAAGGGAAAGCTCGAGATCTCAACATAAACTTGGCAAGGTGATGATTCATATGGTTTGCAAAGATCAAAGAGGACTATTGCCAAGTCAATCTGCTACAAAGATGAAAATTTTGTCAATATATATTCTTGTTTCTTCGCAGGGCTGGTCGTTAATGAAAAATCTTTATCATTTGAAGAAGGAAGAGGATTCACGCAAAAACTGCTAAGATTTTTACTAAGGCGTGGTTCAAAGCTTCGTTTGAGTTCTTCCGCGACAAGTTCAGGTAGCTTCCAAAAATTCACTTCAAGGGGGAGTGTGAGAATATTAAAGTAGATTTTTTGGAATCATAGATTTCTAGTTAAGTTTCTAGAATAGTCTAGTTTAGTATTTAGCATAATTAACTTGAAGAAATATCTAGATATTCCAGGTAAATCTAAGTAGAAAATCTAGAAAAGGATAGTGTAGTCTATTTGATATTTGTATTTAGGAAAGATCCAGATATTAGAGGGTGCTAGATATTTGAGGGAGATATTTGTGGAAGTGCATAGAATACTCTAGATTTATAGTATCTAGAATCATCTATACACAAGTATAAATAGGGGATGACATTTGACATTTGTAACTAATGCAAAAATAATTCAATTCAAGAAGTCTTCTTCCATAACTAAGCTTCTCTTTCATAGCTTCCTCTTCTTTAGTTGAATCTTCCGACCTTAGTTAACCTCTTCTTTAGTTGAATCTTCCGACCTTAGTTAACCTCTTATTTAGTTGAATCTTCCTATCTTAGTTAACGATCATGGGCTAGCAGAAGGTTTCTCCAATTACACCTTTCTTCTGCTATTTCCTACAACATTAACCAAATTCAGTCTACAAAGCCTCTACTAAAAGAATAACTGTCTAGTCTAGGACAAGGCCCTCGACCAGACCATGAACTGAACAAAAACAGAATATATGAATAGAATAGAACACCTTCGGGGAGATGGATGACTCACCAAGTCTGAAACTTTGGAAAGTACTACTGCAGCATTATAATACTCTATTGAACATTGGCACAAAAATGCAGCATTGAAATGACATATCAAGAGGGATCTGAAGAATATGTTTGATCTTTGATGACAAGGGAACCCGCAGCCACTACCTTTTGGATGCACACAAAGTAAATGTGCTCCATTGTAATATTCCGCAAACTCATAAAAAGGTAAACTGCATGAGGCAAATCCCGTGGGACGAGATCGACCGAAAAAGCGTGTAGGAGGTTTGTTTGCATGCGTCTAACTTCTTTAACGCAGCATAATTTGGACAAGCAAAAAGGAACTGGAATGGAAACATCCATTTGATTGTCTAGTCTATAGGACAATATTAATCACTCCATCTTTGCAAGACTAGTTACAATTACTTACATATATGAGTTCTGAATTCAGGTACATTTGATACTCTGAATCTTCATTTGCATTCACACCAAGTGTTACAAAATATGTTGCTGGCGAGTGGCGACCGCTAAAATTGTGCAGACAGTATAATCTGAAAAGGTTTTAACAAGCTTACTTTCTCTTGCTAACAACTCACACTTAATAAACTCCAGATGAAGGATACAAACAGTAGTCTTTATTTTGTTTCATAAGGGAGATTGCATATTCCCTTTTGACAATTTTTAGGGGTACAACGACGAAAGTCATCTCGCTACCATATCTGATATTGATAGTCCGTTTGGGGAACAATGTCCAACTTTTTCGTGAGTTTCAGTCTCTGTCAAAGCTGTCTCAATGAAGAATGCAGGTTGCTTCGGAATGGGTAGTTGCAGGCTATCATTTGTGAGCATCATAACCACATTTGACATGGATGGCCTGTCCATTGGATTGGCTTGAACACAGAGCAATCCTACATGAATGCATCTCATTACCTCGTTCGTTGGTGTCAATTCATTTAACAATACAGGTTCTGTGAGTTCTTCGACTCTGCCTGCTTTCCACAATTCCCATGCCTGAGACAAAATTTGAACATGGCAAGTACGAAATTTCCTTGTTCAACTCAGCAATAATACCAGAGTGGATCCAGAAGATTGTAAACTTGACAGGTTGAACATCTAAAGTTTTTTCAGCACAAAACTCAGTGTACATTGGAATTATGGTTTCAGAATTTTAAAATTCGTTCGGATTTTAGTAATTTTCACATATATGTAGCTATGTTTATTGTTGAAAGTATTAGCTTCAGTTGAACTAATTAAACAAATACTCCATCCACCTACGGATCATGCTATATGATTTTTAATGAGATAAACTTACATATCCAATGAGATTTAGTGGGCGTTCTAAGTGATAGCAGCTGTTATTTCTTTTACCACTCAAAATCTCGAGTACTAGAACTCCAAAACTGAATACGTCTGTCTTCGTCGACACAATGCCATTCATGGCATATTCTGGAGACATATAGCCACTGAAAAGGAAGCAACTAGGATATGAGAACGTGACGCAATGGATCACCATTGTTAGCTAATTATATCTGTTATGACTTACTATGTACCAACAATTCGCTCCGTGTTAGCTTCAAATTCTTGCCTCCCAAATATCCTGGCCAAACCAAAGTCTGAGATTTTGGAGTTCATATTGTCATCTAGCAAGATATTGCTGGCTTTTAGATCTCTGTGAACCACCCTCAGCCTTGAGTACTTGTGGAGATAAAGTAGTCCTTGAGCAACTCCTTCGATAATATTCAAACGGATATTCCACTTTAGTGAATCTTTTCTGCTAGGATCTGTTCAATGAAAATGGGAAGGGTGTTAGTTATCAAATAAGATTAATTAAGCAATTTAGGCATGAAACTGGAAATACATACCAAATAGGAAGAAGTCTAAGCTTTTGTTCATCATGTATTCATAAACTAATATCTTCTCTTCCCCTTCAATGCAACACCCTAAAAGCCTAACAAGATTTGTGTGCTGGAGTTTAGCAATCAGCATAATTTCATTTTGGAACTCTACCAATCCTTGCCTTGAACTTCTTGAAAGTCTCTTTATGGCTATCTCTTGCCCCTCGAGCAACATCCCCTGAAATTTTGGCTATTAGCAAATCTAAAAATCAGCTTTAGCCAAAAAGCTTTTTAACTTTTACCTTATAAACGGGTCCATAGCCGCCCTCTCCCAACTTATTGGCAGACGAAAAATTGTTTGTGGCCATGTTTATAGTTTCAAGGCTGAAAATTTGAATATCATGCCTGAACTTCTTGCTAAGTCTAGAAGTCTTCTTGTTATCGTACTGGCCAGAATTGGCCTGAGGACCTCCATATAACACTTTCTCCATTTCTTCTCTGACTTTGCCTGGGTGACAAATGCAAAGTCGAAGATTTCAGAGACAAGGTAGTGTCACATTGGACTAGTGTTAGAGCGAATGTATTGCTCACCTCTTGCTCTGAGTTTTCTTTGTATCAGACCTAATAAGGAGCAAATGAAAGAAAATACCATTAAGGACACTGCAATTGTCAGCCATATCCACCATTTTCGCTTCCGATCTGTCAAAAATTAGAAGCCAGTGCTTTTGACAAAACATCCCACAGAAACTTTCTAGGGAATACACTATGATGCTATCATAATTCTCGGTAATCCAAAAATCCAAAAAATTTTAAGAGCCTCCAAATCAAGATTCTGTATGGTATGGTTGCACATTTGCAAGAGAGCATTTTTGAAATGAAGATGACACTATATGAAATAAAATCCTCTAAGTCTATATAAATCTATTGAATAACTTTTGTCTCACAAATTACCTTTTCTTGTAAGAATGAAAACATCTCTGGCTAGACTGTTTGTTGCTGTCATAAAACTCGTGTTGTTCCCCCAAATTTGACAGCCAATTCCATAGTCACTATCGATTGAGGCATAGGCAACACATGAGCAATCATTCTCACACTTGGCCTTGCAATCTGAGAGACTCAAGGTATAGTTCTCATCAAATTTAAAGCTGTCTCCAAAGATGTAAACTTGTCTAATCTCAAACCAATATTTTTTAGCTGCCCTGCACTGGGGCAATATCTGTTTCACGCAGACAGCATTTGGATCCTCAATGCTGCAATTGCCAAACTCTGCATGTCCTACAAAACCATCCTGAATTAATCCAGATGGACTCATAATGTACCTTCCATCGATAGAATCAGCTGTAAAATTAAAGTACTTCTCATCCTCATTTGACACGTATTTAAAAGCAAGATGTCCGGAAGGCCAAGGGCCACTCTTCCAATAGACCTTGTCCATCCACAAGATTATCAGCTGATTCGTACCATTAGGGTCAAGACCAAAGGTAAAAGACCTTGAAGCAGGTAACTGATTGTTTACCCATGAAGTCAATGACCATTTATGCCCAGTCCGCAAGTTGATCCCAAGCTTCATTCCAGGCAGAAGTGTATCGGTTGGATAATCAAAGCTTTGCCATAGCGTTCGCTTAACAGAGCCATTGGGATTCAGTTCCCTCAGCACAAAATTACCATTATCGAGCAGTACAGCAGTTAAATTAGTTGCTGCTGTTGGAGTAGCACTAAGCAAAATAACCTTTCCTTCACCATGAGAAATCATTAATCTCCCATCAGGAGCAATCATAAGACTTCCAGATGTATCGGTTATAGGATCGTCTCTATTAGCTATCCACAGAGCCTTGTCATCTACTCCTCCATTAATAACGTCATTGTACATATCAAGATTTGCCCGAGCATAGAGTATACCCAAGTAACGGTTTCTTGACTTGCTGGGACTGAAAAATTGCATTTTGAAGAATCTATTTTCCGAGACCAATAGTTGATAATCAGATAGATTTTGTCCCTTCAAGATTGAGCTGTCATCAAGGTCTGCGGGTAAAAAGTGATAGGATACCATAAGGATAAAAATGATCCAAATTTGGTAGTTAGCCATGATGTTTTTTTCCTGCAGCTCTGTAAGCTACACTAGAATGATTACTGCTGCATATTTCTAAGGAGTCAAATTGGAAATACCAAAACAAGGACAGCATGCCCTTGACTTTGCTGTCTTTCGTTGACCTGGTTTTTCCTATGTATGCTTAAAATTCCACACAGGCCTACTTTTTTAGTGGAAAATTTCTAAGTTGCTGGACTCTTCACTTTTAATGTCGTATCCGTGTCCAGATTCTCCTAGTCCTCAATCAATGACACATCTGGATCGGCCGAAACTCACTCTGTCTGCGCGGGGCCACTTCGCCAACATTCGTGTCTCTCAGTGAGGTTAATGCATCCAAAGACCTTTTTCCATTGCCTGACCCGTACCTCCTTGTGACGATGGTCGGAGTTTACAAGCTGCTCTGATAGAAACAGGTTACATATGCTCAATTTTTGAAGAATCCGACACGCACCCGTTAACATTTTGAAGAGTGCGAACAGCAAAATTCTTGTATATCCACCCTGATTAATTACCAAGAATCTTCAAATCCCAGTTGACTGGGTCATTGATCTGTTCACCGCCCTTGATTTGCTCCAAAGATAACAGATTTTCATGACTTTTTTAACTTTTGTATACTCGCACAGGACAAACATCTTACACTTAGAAGGTAATACAAGTAACCCTCAAGGATAAAAAAATAAGGCAGCTAATTTCCTACATCAAACTAAATTGCACTGATATTGTAAACATTTCTCGATGTAAATCATATTCTTTTGTGGATATAAATCATAGGCAAGTTCCCCTTTTGTTTATTTAAAAGAGATGACTTGCGGCTCTTTTTCAGTAAAACCATCAGCTTGGGTTCTTCCCTCTTGTTAAAGAAAGAGTGTTTTTCCGCTCAATTTTACAGTCCCTCAAATCTCTTCTCATCTTGGTGGACATACTACTTAGATTCCTCCACATTTGGCTACCCAGCATCACCAGAGGTGCGTCCTTCTTGGTCCTCTTGTACTAGGAGAAGTCTCTCAATGTTGTAACGCCCACATTGGATATATGAACCCTATAATAAAATCAGATATCTTCTTCTCGGCTCCTTCAAGAGACCACCGAATTGATTATCTGATACTAGATTATAGTAGGAAAAATAGAAAAATCTAGCTGATTATCTATTTGTTTCCTTGCAAGATTTCCGAATGATATAAACTAAACTCACAGTTGGGTGAATGCACTAGTGTTGTAATATTCAGGCCCACAGACCCTCTTCACGAAACTTAACAAGCCTATACCTTCTTCATCATACAGTTGAATCGTCAAGGGCCCAGACCAATCCAAATAAGATTTCAAAAGGGCCCAATTATCCCTAACAGCCCACTTAAGGATGCGGGCTAAGTAGATAGCCGCCGGTGATTATTTTTCAGTTATATAGAGTCAAAAAACGATGAGTGAACGTTATGTCCTAACGTTGAAAGGATATTCAGCATTGCAAAACATTTAAAATAGAACCCCTACTAGTTGAGCGCCAGAAACTAGCTCTTTTTGTTGAACTTCAGGACACACTGTTCAATTTGAGCACACATTTTGCTTGGTAACCCAAAACATGAGAATGAACAATTAAACTTGTAAAAAATTATAATATTCATGCAAAAGGTAATTAGCATTGGACTTGCTTAATTTCGAACAGGATAATCTTAAATCTTTTTCTTAGGCTTATGGGGGAACATTTTTGACCACCAATATGAATTTTAGGCAGCTCATCGAGTTGTTGGTACATCCACCATCGACAAAAAAGAGTGACCAAATTCACATCACTTGGAAATGCTTAAAGTTGACAGCTTTAGCTAATTGATGGGACAGTGTTACTTAGGGATGTACAGACCAAATCGTCAAGTCAAACCGAATTGACGAACCAAACCAAACCGAGAAAAAAATCCGACTTATGGTTTGATTTGATTGGTTTGGCGTTAAAAAAAAAGAATCGATCATTTTTTGTTTGGTTTGGTGTTAACAAAAAAAAAGTCAAACCGAACCCGAATCAAACCGACATAATAAATATATATATATAATATTCGAACTTTTTTATACATAAAATATTAATTATAATCTACTTTTTAAATACTTTTTCAACTAGTTTTAATAATTTTCAATAATTTGAAAGTAGATGTAGATATATTTGAAAAAATACATAAAATAGCATACTTAAGTATTAAATTACAAAAAATAGCAACACTTTTATCAAATTACATTTTGTAGCATATGTATTTGTATTTTTGTAGCAACAGTTTGCAAAAATACAAAATACATATCGATCACAAGGGCAGTAAAAATCATATGTATTTGTATTTTTGTAGCAACAGTTTACAAAAATACAAAACACAACTTGTTATATTATGTAATTATGAAATTGTTGCTATGAAACTCATAATTAAGGGGATAAGTATGCTATTTTCTGAACTTTGCCCTATATATATTTAGATTTGAGCCTTTAAATTGTAATATTTATCCATTATTTGCTAATTAAATTATCGAAAACCCAATATAAACTTAAAACCTAAACTTTTCGCTTTTCATCTCACTTTTTAGTTTCAAGAGAGTTTTTCGTTCCTTATTTTTTCATAATTATGGTTTTTCCTTAGCACATGAGTGAAAACATATTTGATCTAATCTTCGATCACAATATAATTGTAAAAACTAAAGATTATAAAAAAAAAAAAAAAAAAAAAACCGACTAAAACCTAAATTGAAAAAAACAATTTAGTGTTGGTTTGATTTGATTTATAGTTTCAATAAACCAACATGATTGATTTTTTTTTTTTTTAATAAAAACTGAACCAACCCAACCTATGTACACCCTATACTGTTACTACTCATTTTGTCTTGTTTGTTATATATGTACCATCTTCAATTTGTGTGTATTTGTTTCTTTAAAAACTAATCTTTATAGAGAACTCGATCAGGTCAACAACTTTGTGAACCTTATGGACAAAATTACGTGGCCAAATCCACTAAGAATGTGTCATTTCTTTCACCTAGAGTTAACCAATTCCTGATGCATTATTGCCTTTGACTTGGTTACAGTAATTTTTTTGAAAAAACAAACAAATGTCGCTATACTTTCATTTATCTCCAAAAACAATCCAGGTGAAATTGGTTTAACCTCTCCATTAATTCCCATTGGCCCACTTCAATATTTAGTAATAGGAGAAATAACAAATTCAACTAATATTATTTCTTTCAAGTATTAGCTGTATATATTTATAATTCACTGAGTCGACTAATTCATATCACATTGATGAATTCAGTACTGATAAAATACTCCTTTCCATGAAGATGACTAACTTTTAGATATATTTTGTATTTTAATGAACAGTATTCAATCTTATAGGGGCTGTTTAGTATATATGGAATAAGGATAATAATCTCAGAATATGATTTGAGATTATCTTTATCTCATTTTTGGTTTAAAATTGGGTATTAGCTAATTATAGGAAAACTTTTATACTAAAAATGGTTGAATTAACTATTATTTATATAGAAGATGGGATAGTTAATCTCATAGTATAACAACCTAATATTACATTGTATATATTTTGTAATATACTAAAATTATGTCCAATATTCATAACAGAAGACTGGTATTGATATAATATGAGGTCATACACGAAATATATTTTTCCCGTTTATTAACATTTCAGGGATCTAACAAAATCAACTTCAATTTTTATTTGTCTGAAAAGGTAATCAATTTTTTCCTTTTCCTCTACTTTTCTTCATAAAAAAAAGGAAAAAAAAAGGCTTGCAAGGATTTTGGAATTTGCATTCACAAAGAATCTCATTCCTTTTTTTTTTTTTTTTTAATCTATTTATCCTGTGGAGATAGATGATTCTCTATTACTTATTATAATCTCAAAGCATGTGGTTTGGTTAGGTCGATATCAATGCATTATTAGCAATCAATTAGAAGGAAACGACATTATATTAAGTAGAAAATGATTGTGCTAATTAGATGGAGAAGAGGGCACGTTGCATGGATGTTGCGTTGCATTATATATTAAGGAGAACCAACATAATTCACATGGGTGGCCAATAGGTCAATGGTGTCTCTAAAAGCCCAATTAGAGATTTTAGTTTTTTTTTTTTTTTTTTTTTTTAATTTCTCCATCTAGAATTAGATATTACTAGTATTAAAACTCTAACGGGTCATTTGGTAGGAAGACAAGTTATGCTGGGATTAATAATACAAAAATTAGTAATGCAGGGAATATTATTAATACAGAAATTATAATGCATGGATTATTTTTTATTAAGTATTTGGTTTATTGTGTTAAAATTAGATATACCATGTATTGTGTTTGAATTAAAATTCTACAAATATCATTTTTACAAATATGTCTTTGATCTTTTCGTGGAATTACAATTTCATTTGATCTACTCACAAATGGACCATTGTTTGCAGCAAAGGGCTGTACCAAAGTATTTCTTGTTCCCGTAGCTTCACCTGCCCCTCCAAATCTCCTAAGAGCAGATAGCTTTGGCCTAACGTGATTTATGGAGATTAAAATAATTTCGGATAGTAATTAAAAGTTACTCATTCAGCACTTCGGTGGCCTAAAGCGAAAATTGAAGGGAGACCTTAATTTTTTTTTAAAAAAAAATATATATTTTCTTATAAAGTCTATATTTTAGATATTTTGAGATGCAAAGTTACTACATATTTTTTTATAGTCGATTTCTTTTAATAATTTTTTTCATTAATATAACTAATGCATTTAATTTTTTCTTATTACAAAGTACTTTAATGTTTAAATACATCAAACTTCTAATAATTCTTTACTTTTATATAAGAAGTTTATTTTTTCTATCAATAGTACTTACTAATTTATTTTTTTAATAAAGAAACTATAATCTATTATTGTGAAAAAATGAGACCCTCAAATTTGAGGATCTAAGACGATTGCCTATTTTTTTGATTAAGTAAAGCCGGCCCTGTACTCATCTTGCGGAGTTCGTGACTAATATAAAATTTACTCATCTTGTTCGTGATAACATCTTTATGTTCTTTGGGAGGAAGACAAGTTATCACAATTAAGCCATTTAATTTATCAAGTTATAAAAGAACAGAAAAGCTATCAATTAGCTGGATAAAAGGGAAAAGGGATTGAAGGGTAATTTGGTCATTTAATTTTCTTATCTATGTATTAGTTGATTCGGTATAAGTAATCCCTAGGTTTCCTCCGTATAAGATAATACAACCTATGGTGTATTAGTTATTCATTGAGTTGTGCAACCAAACAATGTATTAGGCTGGATTAAATTTTAATACATGGACTATTTTAATTAATACTTCCTACCAAACTTGTCCTAACTAATCTAAATTCGTATAAATATTCGAGCTAATTTCTTCAGGATGAAAGAAAATAACGTTCATCAGAATTAAAAGTCCGTTACACCTCTTCTAGCTTGAGACTCAATTAAACCGATGGGCAAAGACTCCTATACATATTTGCAAAACTAGTATCTTTTCATCTTTTCTTTTAACTCTTAATCTCGAATTCGCATCTTGAAAATGTAAAATTACTAGTAAGAAATATTCCTTTGTAATTGACCTTATATTCTAAGCATAAAAATTTAAAATGCGTAAGGAAATATACGATAATTGTCCAACAAAACCTCCTATTCTGACACTGTTTGATCAAACCAACTCCTTTTCCTAAGCAAAAAAGTGTAACTATATATTTCCTTGGGTGGATTAGTTTAATTATTTAATTAAAACTAGTTCATATTATCTATATTTTAATTTGCTTATGTGGTTGCCAGTCATAATTCTATCATGGGAAGCTAGAATCATCACTTTAACACGCACTAGAAAGAGTTGTCGTTGAAGGAATAAATTGCACTTCTTTAAATAGTTATTTTTCCTTTTTCTATCTTTTTTTTTGGAGAATATTTTGGGTAGTATGTGAATTTGTTAAATGGGTATGGTGGAGAATTTAGGTAGATCCCAATGTATAATTAGCATCAACTAGAAAAATATGACTTATCAATATTTAAGAATGGGAAAAAAAAATGAATGCATGAGCATATATATCCTTTTGTTGATCGTAGGACTCTACTTGTGTATTTTAATCTGCTTTTGTCCTTTAATTTAGATTAATTAATGGTTGCCAATGCTGATAAATAATAATTCTATCGTGCAAAGATAGAATCATCACTTTAGTAACACAATGAACGGTTGGCGTTTAAGTAATATGTTGGAATAATTAAGGATATTCCATAATCCATGCTTAATTATAATGCTCAGTAATAGTCTATTTGGCTAATCATTTAAAATATCGAAAAATATTTCTTTTCCTTTTAAAAGAAGTGCTTAATTTAGAAAGTTGATGTATTTCGTAAAATACCTAGAGGGAAAAAAATAATTTTCAATAGTAGCAGATATTGTTTTTAGATGCAAATAAAATTATTTTTTTCTTCTTTAACACTTTTAAAACCTTGGCCAGGCATAAGTTGACGTATTAGTGTTGACAAAATTACTTTTAAAGTCATTCTCTTCTTTATTTTTTTGGTAGAACTTTTAAAATCATTTAATCGAATACAAACTATTACTCTAAAAAAAATACAGTTTTGAAAAAATATTTTTAATAAAAAATATAATTTTAAAAATTTGATCAAACCAACGGTAAAATCTTAGTGAGTGAAGAGGCAATGCACATGGATATATCTACTAACAAAGGAACACTTTAAAACAAGTGATGCGTGAAATGTAGGGAAGACTGGATTCTCCAATTAAGAAGATTACAAGTTGACTAATTGACCAGGAAAAACTATGTACATCAACAATAAATGTTACAGTGTCCTGTTTTTGGCCTCTTAATTGACTAATAGACCAGAAGAATATAATCATTCTAAAAATCAGATTAACTTCAGATAAAGGATAGGCAACAATTTCAATTTGTCTCTTTTTTTTTTTTAACTAATAATAATAATGTGAAGAAAAAGTCACACTTTTTGTAAAGTTGAAGGAAATGAAATGTAACACGGGAAACAACTGTATTTAGGTACAGCTCAGTGAATTAATCACATACAGCTGTGACCACCTTTCTGTTTGGCTCAAATCATAAAATAGGGTTAAAAGGCAGGCCGTTTTGGCAGCGGCGCTGGTTGCTTTTACGCCCAGCAAAATACTAAAAAAATACATGTACAAGTAACAACGACATATTCAGTGTAATCTCACAAAATAGGATTTGAGGATTGTAGATCTTACGCAGTCTGTACCCCTACCTAAGAGGTGAGATAGAAAGGTTGTCTCCAATAGGCCCTTGACGCACAACCAAAAAAAACAAATCTTAAGAAAATCATAACAATTATAAAATTAAATCAAACATGAATAGTATCCACTAAAATATGGATATTCAGATTATCAATACTCGTTTGTCTCTTCTTTGATTTGTAGCTTGTGATATTCAGATTATCAAATACTCATTTGTCTCTTTAAAAAGAGCAGTCCGATGCACTAAAGTTATCGCTATGCGCAGGGCCCACTACAAAAGGGTATATAGTATGCAACTTTACTTTGCATTTCTGCCACAGACTGTTTCCAAGGCTTGAACCCGTGGTCTCCTGATCACATAACAACAATTTTCACCAGTTACTTCAAGGCTCCCCTTCACTCATTTGTCTCTTTGTTTTTTTTGGGATTTTTAGCTTGTGTTTTCAGTTGATTAACTTTAATGTCACGAATGTCGTTAAATCATATTTCATCCGATTATAGGTCCATGAAATATTTTGTTTTTCTTAACTTATTTTGATCAGTCCATATTTGATGCGATTTGTCCATTTGCTAATATTAATTGCTTTATCGGCAAGGCAATAATGTGGGTGCGCCACTTGGACGTTGCAGTTGGGAATAACGGAATAATCCTCATATTCTGCGTTTCATTTCTTGCTGCTGCTGATGCCTTTTGTTTGTTACATTTCCTATGCGCCCACACAAATCCAACTGACTATACATTTCTTTCAAAAAAAAAAAAATGATTTGGAGGTTTAGTTTCTTAGATCTAATTTCACTAATTTTTATGATTGAACTGATTATGTTTTAAAAATTTATGATCGCACAATTTAATATTTAATCTATATCTCTTTTTTTTGCATACATATGTAATTGCTCATTATATTACTTGATTTGGTTAAACTCATAACTATCTGGTTCATGATGTCTGTATTATGATTTTTCTTGTGGAGAAAAGAAACAAATTGATCGCATAAATTCTGCTTATCATTAGTAATGATAAACTTTAAATATTAATATAAATAAAGTAGTAAACTTCTTTTATACCTAGACTATTAAACTCCTATATATATATATGACTAAAACTCAATATTATTCGAGTAGATCAATTATTAAATTCACTTATCAGGGTGGTTGAGTTGGTGCAACAGGTGGTATCTCATAAGAAAGTCAGAAATTAATTTCTCCTATCAATACCATCTCAATTGAGTTTGTCGAATCAAATTCGCCTAATGTATTTTACATCTAGTGGATGGAGTTGTGAGCTATCACACAAATTTCCCTAAGAATTTCAATAACTAAATAAATAAATATTAAACTCCTCAACAATTAAACAACTAAATACTTCACAAAAATCATAGCAAGAACAATTGCAACTATCCAACAATGTGTTCCCTACTTGTAAAATAAAACCATGATTGGTTCTGAGCTATTTAAACTGAGCTGATGAATACTTGTCGAACATTCAAAACAGCTCAACATTAGGTGTTTTTGGGAGGACAAAATTGCCATTTTAGGTTTAGTATATTTGTCCTAAAGCTTAGGACTTAAGCTAGTAAACAGTGGGGACAACGAAGACCATTATATTCACCAATTATTCACCTTAAAACAAGAAACATCTCTATTTTCTCCTAAATAATCGATAAATTCCTTTTTTACCACAAATAAAATACTCCTAATCAATTGACAAATCCTTTTACCACTTATAAGCTTTAAAAATAAAACCTTCATCTCTAATTCCTTCCTCCTCAATAGCCATCTACGGTCTACGTAATAATTATAGTTAAGCAAAACTTTTGTTAAAAATATTTAAAATTTAATATTTGACTTATAGCATATAGGATGAGTTGTAGCTTTGCCCTGATTCATGTATCCTTCAACGAGAAATTTAACGTCGTCTATTATTTTAACTAGCAAGAAATTTTTAACGTAATTTTGACTAGCAACTTCACAAGCATAAGCTAAACTATTATTTCAGTAAGAAAACCGTAAATACTCTTATGCATAAGGTGATTACACTAAATCCGTGTAAATTTACTATGCTTAAGTAATTTAATATAGTGATAATACCAATAATTAATCATGATTGAATGTTAAACGATCATAAACAAACACATATCATGCATCTATTAACTTAACATAAAGATCGAGTGCGGATTTTTTTTTTTTTAGCTGGATCCTTCTGGCTGTCCCGATTTTTTCTCCCATTATTTCACGACCCACTATCTTCGTATTCGATTAGCGCATGTTATGCCCTCAACATTTTCCCCACTTCCCATTTTTACCGTTATCAGACCCGCTTATTACTGACAGTAAAAAAAGAAAAGAAAATCCAACGTGGCACCAAAAGATTCTCCATCAGCACACACACAGCTGCTATGTACTATACAAACTCTTATTCTTATTTCTCTCCCATAAATATAGTTCTCTTGTATGTGTATATATCTATTTAAAACCATCAATCTTCATATTTAAATTTTATTCTTTTTACTATCCATGTCCATTTAGATTCTTGATAAGTAGGAATTTTCTAATAGACTCAACATCCATAAAGGTTTCTTTTTCCCCTTTATCAAAACAAAGCAGCAGCTTCTTTTCTTTACCTTTTCACCTCAAACTTCCAAGTTTGTTATTCTATTCTTATCGTGAATTTTGTTGCATTTTCTCCATCTTGTATAAATTGGTAATCCCTTTCATTTTTGGTATCCGAAGAAATTCAACATGTTAGATGCATGGCTGAAAAGCAAATTTTACGCCAAAAGGTAGTAACAATAATTATACAGCGTTTTTTTTTTTTTTTTTTTTTGCTGTTAATTTTGTTGTTTTTTTGTTTTGGGTATAGCAAGTCGACAATAAGGCACACGAAGATACGAATCGAGATGGTGAAAAGGAAGAGGAATGCAATGTTGAAGTATTTGAAGAATGATATAGCGGACCTTCTTAAAACAGGATTGGATGTAAACGCCTTTAGCAGGGTAAATTTTCTTTAGTTTCTGGGAATCTTGAAATTTGAAGTATCTTGTTATAAGAAATTTTCCCAAATATGCCTTTTGTGATTTGTTCATGGATATGTTACATGAGCAACGATCCAGAAATGCTGCAGTAGTGACATACCATTTTCTCTTTCATTTTCTTTCCATGTAATGGATTTTTTCTAGGTATTTAAAATTTGGCATCCCCGTGGTTGAGTATCATGAGCTCTCACGTTCAAATTTCATCATAGACAAAAAAACACTAGGTGATACCTGATGCTGGTGGGAGGTGACGAGTATTCTGTGAAATTAGTTGAGAGGTGCGTAAGTTTGTGGGACACCAAGGTCATCAAATATTTTGAAGATAAGTGGGGTGCGGAGAGGGCTGGATGTATGATAACCTTACCCCTATCTTTATAAGTTAGAGAGATTGTTTCCGGTATAATACCCTCAGTGTCCAGAAATTACTGCATTTTTGTATTTAACTTGATTCCAAACGTTAATGCTTGGAGTTAGTCACTTGGGATGTATAAATTGAAATCAGGACCTTCTCCGGGGCTTTATATGATTGCTAATATGGAGTTTGGAAGGAAAATTAGTTGTATAGAATCAGTCTGTGATTAACTCGAAGTTAGCAGAGCTAAATTTATTCAAATTTATTTCATGTAATCGCGAGTCTAGAAATTGAAGTGCCCAGTAATTGCTGAATTAATCTCTCTGTGAGTAATCTCGATTGTTTTCAACAGGCTGAAGGCTTTCTGGTTGAGCTGAATCTCTCTAAATGCTATGATTTGCTGGAGCAGTATTGCGACCACATCACAAATAATCTCTCTGTGATGTATAAACAGAGGTATGTTTTTTCAAATAATTATTTCATGCTTTTTTCTGTGTGTGATGGTGTCATATCCTTGCGAGATATAAATTGTTAGAAGATTTTGTGCACTTGAATTCACGTTGGTTGCTGTTCATCTTCTGGGCAGTTTGTTTAGTCGATATGTGTGTTTTCGTTAGTTGGCTTGTCAAATATGCTTAGTTAGGTTCATTGGATACAGTTTGGTGCGTGTCAGATCCCCAAAATGTAATGCATTTTTGGATGATCTGAGCAATATAGCATTCTACTATTATTTAAAGATATTATGACTGTATAGTCTGAGCTGAATACAATGCAAATGAATATTCCTCAATTTCTGGGTAATTTTGGCTTATAGGGAATGCCCTGAGGAGTGCAGAGAAGCCGTGGCATCTTTGATCTTTGCAGCAGCAAGATTTGCGGATGTGCCAGAATTACGCGAAATAAGAAGTTTATTTACTGAGAGATATGGAAATTTCCTGGAATGTTATGTCAGTAAAGAGGTAGCCACTCATGTTCTCCCCATCAGATAACATTTGTCTATAAAATTTACAAAAGGAACTTCACTTTTTCTATCTTGATCTGGAAAATAAACGCGTGATCTTCTTGACAGTTTCTCCAGCACTTAAAGTCAGAGCCACCGACAAAGGAGATGAAGCTTCAGTTGATGAAAGATATAGCATCAGAATCTGGTATGGAATGGAATTCAAAGGCTCTGGAGCAGAAGCTATTCAATCCACTAATGCCAGAACAAGTAAGTCTTCACTAGAACCTCATAATACTCTCTTTTTTTTTTGCATCTAAGCCAACTTGAAATTTGAATTGCCAAAGTAAGTTTGGTTTATAAAGAATAAGTTGTCTGATTCTTTTGCAGGACTGGAGTCGGAATGATCGGAAGCACAATCTGTGCGGTAAGATGGAAGAATCACCTTGGAGGAAAGATTCTGAAGTTGCTAAGTTTAATTGTGAGAACACGAGGCAACCTACCACGGATAAATTGGAGTATAATTCATACTGTGGCAGAAAGGTAGTCCCTGATGATGAACATGGTTCACCCATGAAAGGGACGGAGAGAAGTTACAGAAGGAGAAGAGATAGCGTTAGCAGAAAATCTCACGATTCTCCTCCAGTCAAAGATAGTGAAGATAGCACAGACATCGAAAGGCAAAAAAATAAACCAGAAATTGAGATAGTTCCTGAAGAGGAATCTGATGACAAGAAGCCATTCGGTTATAGGTCAAGTCTCCCTCCTTATGTCAAATCAAGAGCGAGCTTAACAAGAAACACTTCAGATACTGCCTCTCCTACTAGTAGTTCCACGGAAGAAGAAAAAGCCAAGAACAAACCGAGGTCAGCCAGGACGAAGCGTGCCACAAAAATCACAATCAGTGATGATAAGGAACCACCTCCAGATGAAGAGGAAAAACTGATGGACAGGATATTGATGTACTTAAGCAGGAAAAAGTTCCAAAGCTCGGTTAACACACCTAAAGAAGCTGCAGTTGACAGTTCCAGTCAAGTGTCAAGGCGTAGAAGTATGGGGAACAGGGCGCTATCCCTTCCAGCAGATCGGGAACAAACAAGTACAAGGGAGCTAAACAGAGGGCATGTACGCGCAAATTCATTTCAACCTGATGTGTTGGGCCCAAATAAACATGTCCATCCTAAGCTACCAGACTACGATGACTTTGTGGCTCGACTAGCGTCTCTCAGAGAACAATCAAGACAATAGATAATTAATTAGATGAACTCATATTCCCTTTATATTACATCTCGTAGTTCATTTGTGTTCTTCGTTTACATGGTAGGCTTGTTGTCTGTAAGCAGTATTAAAATAGCCCATCTCATGCTATTGTAAATAAACTAGCTAAATAAAGTTTTATGTATACTGTCCTTTTATAGCATTCTTAGATTATTTACGCCCCATTAATTCAAGTATCCCACAATTGAAGCACAAGGCAGCAGCAAGGCTATATCCAGTAAGAACCAACTATAGAATAAAAAAGCTGTAGTAAGAACATTTGCAGCAAAGAAAAACTACACACAGAAGGAATCAAGAAGCATATGGCAACAACCAATTTTCCTCGAGGGCACCTCATATGTACAAGACTCATATATATGTCTAATTTGTCATTCCATAGATTTAAAGTAGAATTGCTTTTATTGTGGCTAGAGTTGCCTTGAACCGTTCAAAATATCTTTGTTCTAATTTAAATATAAATGAAATTAGGAGATCTCTTCAAAATTGAAAGGGGGGTTACGTTTACGATTAGGTAAATTAAAATAAGTAGGAGTGAAATCATCCAACGGCAAAATAAAATTAAAATTACGGAAAAGGTCCTAAAATGCTCTTCAACTATGTAAAATGGTGTAAAAATACCCTCCGTCAATCTATTGGACGTAAAATGCCCTTCAACTATGTAAAATGATGTAAAAATGCCCTCCGTCAACCTATTGGGCATAAAATGCCCTTTCTGTCTACCTGTTGAACCTAAAATGCCCATCTCACCTATTTATTGGGTCTAAAATGCCCTTCTCATCTACCTGCTGGACCTATTTTGCCCTTTTACTTAGACAAATTATATAGAAAGGCCATCCATAAAACTTAATTACATAAATAATAAGACTTTTTCGATATTAAAAAAAAATAAAAAAAATTCTTCATACATAGCTATTTTAAAAAATAAAAAAAGATAATTATAATTCTTAATTAAATGCAATAACTAATTATCAATTTACCTTAATTTAAGAGATGTATTTTCAATCTTCAAATTAAGTAGAAAAGATAATCCTTGCTTTCAAATATTTTTCTCTCTTATATTCGAAATTCATATATTTTTAAATAAACTAAGTATTCCATTATTTGCTCGTGTATGTTTCATTTTATTTTCATGTATATTAATCATCTAGTATTATTCCATTATTGTATATTTTTAATCCTAATATAATGGGATAAACATAATTTTTTATGAATAAATATTTATAAAATAAAAATCATTATGTTGGAAGTACAGATATATCATATATTTTTTGTTGTATAAATATAATTAATTAATATCAAAGTCAGATTATTACTCCCTCCATTTCGGAATAAGTGAATTGTTGGGATATTTATTGTTGTTTCAAAATAAGTGAATCATTGAATCTTTTTCCAAATTTGCCCTTATGATTTGACAACCAATTAACTTTTGAAAAGGATTACAAGGTAAGTTTTTTTGGGGGGTAAAAATGGAAAGTTGTGTTAAATTTATGTCTTTAATGCTTTTTCCTTAATATGTGTGTCAAAATCCAACAATTTATTTATTATGAAACGGAGGGAGTATTATATTTCTGATATAATTTTTGCACCATTTGATATAATATCAAATGGTGTTTGATATTATATCAAATGGTGTGTTTGATATTATACAAATGGTGCAAAAATTATATAAAAAATATCATGAATATTTATCTCATAAATTATATAAAAAATATAATCATAATCTTACTTTTACATTAATTATATTTAT
This sequence comes from Capsicum pubescens, assembly GCA_030864215.1. Lineage (NCBI taxonomy): Eukaryota > Viridiplantae > Streptophyta > Magnoliopsida > Solanales > Solanaceae > Capsicum > Capsicum pubescens. Next base: position 6,587,912 of record CM061540.1, on the reverse strand, counting down.
ACAACAAAAATATGTAATATATTTGTACTTCCAACAAAATAATTTTTATTCCATAAAAAAATAGTTATTGCATTAAATTAAGAATTATAATTATCTTTTTTGATTTCTTAAGATGATTATATATGAAGTTTTTTTTTTTTTTTTTAATATAAAAAAAATAATATTATGTAATTAAGTTTTATGGATGGTCTTTGCCCAAGGAAAAGGGCAAAATAGGGCATTTTAGGCCTTTACCGTTAAAATTAAAATACTGTTTCCCATCCATTTAAATGCCTGAATATATCTACAACTTTACTTTATAATTGAAAGATGTCAAAAACAGCTGGTGCAACAATTTTGATTGATTGTATGGAGCGCAAAGTCGAAGCGGATGTTCAACAGCCATTGTCGTCGTCGGAGCAAGTGATGAGCGAAGTTCACCTTGGCTGCCCTCCTAACCATTCGGGTCCCCATCTCTCCCATTTTACCATCTCCTTACCACTTCCTCACGGTAATTCCAATTTCCTATTTCTCTCGTAGCTGAAAAATGGCTGCTACTCTATTATTTTACTCATCATAATTCCTCAAATCAAACATATACTCACTGAACGCTCAACAGTAATCTCAGGATTTGTGTTAGATTATTAAGTTAAGTACTAAATGTTCTAAATTTCATGGAGAACATTGAAAGTCCTTGTGTGACCTAACTCTCAATGATGTGGATTGAGCACCATGAGGTTTTAGTTTCAAATCAGACAAAAAACTTGCGGATTTCTTTACATCTGAGCTATAGCCTTGTTGGACAGAATCTGTTGCTGGTGGGATTAGTTCGAGGTACCCGCAAGCGTGACCTAGACACTACGGTTATTAAAAATAAAACTAAATTTGACTGGTGATTTTTTTATAATATCTGATAATTGTAAGAGCATTAAATATGTCATATGTACTTTGCTAATTGGAGTAACTACAGAACTGTGTGGATTATCTGATCTGACCAATTAGTAATAGGAGAAGAAAGTAACTCGTATGCTGGCCTCTTGTAGGAATTGGAAAGCCGGAAGCACTACTAATTTGCTGTTAGAATGTATGTACATACTCTGAATACTCTGTGTGTAATAAGGATTTTGATTGTACGAGAACTTAAAAAATTAATTGTATCTTTTCCAACTTGGTAGAAAATTCCACTTTGAGAGGAAATGCGGATGCAGTTGGGGATATTTCAATTTCTGCATCTACCTCATTTGACTTGGATGAAGATGGTGATCCTATTCTAACACGACGCAAAAGTAAGTCATTTGCACCTCAAAAGGATGGTTTTATCAAGAACTCTCTTTTGCCTGTGTAATTTTTGTCCGCTATATATTGCAAGTGACATAATGCACCCATCTTTTTCAGCACCTTCATTTGGTTTTGTACTTTTAAGTCATTGATTTATTTCATCTTAATGTTTTAGGAAGAACCTCATCTATTAATTAGTTTTTTTCAATATTAATCAGTGCTCGTTTATGAGCTTTCATCTCGGTGCATCTCTTTCATGTTCTTTCATCTGCCTTTGTAATGTATCCCGTGCAATTCGTCAAGGTGCGCACAAGCTGGCTCAGACATCATGGTTATTGAAAAAAAATGGTTAATAATTAAAATGGTGAATGGTATTACAGTGGAACTGTACAAAAACATGAAATTTTTTATTTAATGTGAACTTAAGCTGATTCAGCCTGCTAGGAAATGATTTCTCGCTTTGATTTCTGTGATCGGTTTGAAAATCATTGAGTTCGTGAACACTGGATCTATGTTGAGCATAACAGAAGCATCTGAAGTTCATCTCAAGTGAACAGCCATAAGTTCTTTGTTTTACCCTCTTTATAGGCAAAGTGAGCAACACTATCATGAAAAAGTATTCCCTCCATCACATTTGTTTTAACTACACTTTAATTTAGTCCGTATTGAAAAGAATGGCCTCTTTTCTCAATCTCAAAATGTACAATCTGGATAAGGTTTGATGTGTAATAATGTTACTTTTACAATTTAATTGGATGTGTCATTACACTGCTTTCATGTATTTGGTGATTACTTTAATATAATAAGCTAACTAATTCCAACAGCACATGCTTTCTTCTCTTGATCTCCTAAAGTATTCAACCTACTTCAGCTAATTCAGGTGAAAAAGTTAAGAGAAAGCACAAAGATAACCTAGGTGAGAAGTGCATTTCTATTAGTGGTTTTATAATAAAAAGGGGATATTGGTTGAGTTTCCTAAAATAACTTCAGGTGAATGCTTTTAAGAATGATTTGCATCTACTTGGCTTAAAGAATAAGGTGGAGTCACTGGTTTTGCACCCAAGGTTCTCATCACACCCTCCACCTACCATTTCATATCAAATAGCTGCAGACATAATATGCCATTTTCCTTTTACTTGCAGAATCACCTAGCCATCATCTTGTCTTGACCATCCAGCATAATATCACTTCATCGATTCCTAAGGTTGGTCTGCAGGTAATCCAAAAAATTACAGAATTCATTGGTCCTTATGTCTTGTCTTGTCCTCATCTTTATCCATATATCTCCTCAATTTGTACAAGGGACTACAATAATGAAAACTGTGTGCGCACATATTGTATTTTCCATTTAGTGTAAATATGTTTTCGCAATCCCAGTAGTGACTATTGTTCATTCTCGTTTAGCTATCTCAAGTTTTTAGTGCATTATATACTATTCATGTAGCTGTTTTTTTTCCTAACCAGGTTTGGAGAGCAGAACTAGTACTGGCTGATTTTGTGTTGCATGTGATGTCTATGTCATCTGATTTTGATAAAGTTGTTGCATTGGAGCTTGGGGCTGGTACGGGTAAGTTTCATCACCTTTAATTTGTTCTGTTTTGTTTATAGTACAGCGTTGTTACCTCTACTCATTGCAAACTTCCCCATCCGCAGGGTAGTGATGCTGAGATTGGGTATTTGCCTGATAAAAAGTTACTTAAAACAATAATAAGTAACTTAAAATAGAAAGACAAAATTGTATTATCAATATTGCTTTTCAAAAATTTTAGGAGGAAAAAAAAAGAAAATTAAATTTTCTGGTCATATTTTTATATAAACCTTCTTTTTAAATAAATTTGATGACCAAGAATTATGTTTTCAATTTGAAACCGGAGGATAACCGTCCCAGCCTTCTACCCTTCTCCTCTCTAATACCTAGCTTGATGCAACAGCCTGGTTTCGAACATGTGGCATGTGTGTACTATACTTGGTGTAACTAAAGCCTTTGGATTTGGTTTTGGGGGCACTGATTTTCTAAACTTTACAACAATAACAACTACTACTATGCTTCAATCCCCAGTTATTTGAGGCGGGCAATCTGTATCTGACTATCCATTCTGTTTCCGGTGGACCTATTTCAGTTCTTAGCCTTGTTTATGATTTTAATCAACTGACACCTTATCATTTTTTTAATAAGGTAATAATTTTATTGATATTGAGCAAAAACAAGCTCGCATGCAAGAAATACCTCTTATGTGCGTTCGGCTGCAGGGCCTGGTGTTAAATCTCAGAGCATATCAGGTAGCTCTTATTGCAAACCGTATCAGGATTATAAGCAGTACCTATTGCGTCTGTAAATGTTGGTATCAGTTCGGTGTCTTTTTGGTTTTATAGTCACTGGTATTTGGTGATACCTGCCCTGCTGCCATAAGTACCACTGAATAACTAAAATTGTAGTCTTAAGGTCTTCTTTTGCTTCTAACTGAATAATTTGCAGACTGATCTCAAGTATGTAGATTTATTCCAGTATGAGTATCTGCTGTATGACAAGATATTCTTTTAATATTTTTGTCAGGTTTAGTTGGTATTTTGCTTGCCCGTGCTGCTAAAACTGTCTTCATAACAGGTATACAAGATTGAAATGCATAAGTTCTAACTTTCACCTATTCAATGTGCTCTGATCTCTCATGCATGACATAATGGTTTTTCCCAGTTGCTTTGGTGGATTCATTTTTTTTTCTTCTTACATCTTTTTCAATCGCTTCGGAAGCTTTTTAATTTATGTCTTTTTCAAGTACATTACTTGGATTCTCATGTATAATTTCTTGGACGTTTGTAACCTATTTAAAGTCCTACTCCTACCTTCTTTGGGTGACTTTAGATTTTACTTATTATCATGAGAGAAATATTCCCTGGTATCACCAAGGAAAATAAATGAAAGAAAGCTATTCCGCTGCTGGTTGTGAGAAACCACAGTTAGTAACCTGGGAGAACATTTCATGGATTTCTTGTGAAAAGAACCTGAGGAAGGTCAAAGAAAACTTTAGATAATCGCCTCTCATTTATGTTTTTAGCACAAGATGAAAGAAAATAATTGTTCTCAGTGGAAGAGGCCCTCTGCTATTCCACTTTTGCAACAAATAGTTAATAAGACTGCACTTAGTCTCTCAACTGGCATTTCCCTCATATGTGTCGGAGGTTCCACTTTTGCAAATATGTTTTGGCTAGTGAACATCCGGTATGGCTAAATCCTCTGCTTAGTATTACCAATGCTTCATTTCACTTATTTGAAAGTTTGCAGTAGTCACCATCAATTTTGTGGTTTTCACATCCTTGTCTCTGTGTGGCTATGTTTATGTCTAATTGTCTATTATTAAGTTAAAAAAACAAAACTTGACTTGCTTTTGTCACGTCATTTACTTAAGCCTAACTTGTATGTTGCCGACTGTGGTGATGAAGAACTTGAAAAACTTTGAGAGTGGATCTTAATACTGCTTCCAATGGCTGATTATGACATCATTTTCAGTTGGTAGTTTTGTGAGACTGTACTTGTTCTCCAGCAATTGGCATTTCCCTTGAAATATGTGTTGATAACGGGCGCTCCATGCCTAGAAATGTTATTTGGTTAGTGAAGGTCCTTTATGCTAGGTCATCTGCTTAGTGTTGTCAGTGCTTCATTTAACATATTTTGGAGTTTAAACCGGTCACCATCAGTTTTATGTTTTTTTTTCCGTGGCTGTTGATATGAACTGTCTATCCTTAAGTTAGAGCACAAGATTGGCATACTTTTTCCCATTTTCTGCTTAAGCCCCAAGTTGTATGTGTCAGACCATGGCGACGAAGTACTTGAAAACTGTGATAAAAATGTTGATCTTAATGCTGAAATATTCCATGGGAAGGCGTCTGTTCATGTACGTGAACTTGATTGGAAAGATTCATGGCCTCCCCAAGAAACGGATACTTCACCATCTAAAGGAAGGTAATTGATTGGTTTGTACTATAAGAGACAGCTGGAATTGCATCTCAAGAAAGTTCTCTAGCCACTTTTTGCTAACTTTTTTGGGTGGTTCTAGCAATGATAAATATTTGAATACAAGCACTAAAGCAGGTCAGCCATATTTGTCCAGGTACAGCTGGACCCAATCAGAAACTGAAGAACTCAAGAAAGCTTCTTTGCTTCTAGCTGCTGATGTCATTTATAGTGATGATCTGACTGATGCATTCTTCAGCATCTTGAAGAAATTAATGTCAGACAACCCGGAGAAGGTACCATGAATGAAGCAGTACTCTGCACTTCTTTTTGGGTAACGGTGGTGTCGGATTCAACTTGCACTTACCTCAAGTAATTCATCGTACATTGTATTACAACCCACAAGCACCACCAAATATTATGTTTTGTTCTCTACTTCATTTCGCGCTCTTAGATTATAACCAAGATTAAACAGATCTTTGGCAGAAAATTGGAATTAAATGAATAGAAAAGCGCATTGATAATGAAAGTTCAACTCGTTGCTTAAAAAGATAATGAAAACCTTCCATGAGGATTGAACTGAGATTCATGAGTAAGCTTGATAGCATGATAGCTAGATTAGGCTATCAGGTCATTATGTGAGATTAAAGAGAGAAGGGCAATCTTTGAGCCCAGTTCATATTTTTCTGATGTTCCACGAATTTTAAAACATTGGATGACGTTGAATACTTGGAGTGCAAACAAGAGTACAGTATCCTTACTGCAACTGAGGCAAACTAAATCTTGTGTCTTGCCATTTTCCATTTATATTCTGCATTTTATGTTCTGTTCTTTGTTGTTATTTCCAGCTAGTCACTTGCTTAAAATATTACTGTATTTTTGGCTTTCATATTGGGTCTCCAAAAACTTTTAAACATCATGTTGTTGGCACCTTTAACTTTTAAAGAGTGGAAGATCATAAAAGCATTAGTGGTTGAATGATTGTTGTGTTTGCCTTTACTTCAGGTGCTGTACTTGGCTATGGAAAAGCGTTACAACTTCACGCTTGATGATCTTGATGTTGTTGCAAATGGATATTCCCACTTCCGTAGTTACCTGATCACTGAAAAAGGTCAGCACTCAAAGCTGCAAATAGACGAACAGTTCTTTTCACTTATTATTGGCAATCCGTCACCACTCTATGTTTTATGATACATTACTATGCAGCAGATGATGCAAGATGTAACCAGCTTGATAATGCATCCGAGCCCTTCTTTGTTGGAGAGCAGATCGATTTGAGATGCATACCATGTTATGTGAGGGTTTACAATAGAGGGAATGACGTCGAACTTTGGAAAATTAAGTTAAAATCATAGAGCACTCTTCTGAATTTTGTAAACGTCTCTTGTTCATAGCATTCATCTTCAGTGACTTACGGTTCGTCATTAAGAGTAAAAGTCATACCACATATGCCTTCTGAGTTCATATGGAGATTTTTGTAAAGCAGATTCGTAGACCTGCAAGTGGCTTGTTCATGTGGCGAAAAGGGAAAAAGCAGCTAGCAAGCAATTTGCAGGTATAAATTAATTAATAAATATATCTAATTTCTGAATTTGGGATCTATTGGAAACAACCTCTCTACTTCATCCGAGGTAATGGTATGGACTGTATACACTTTACCCTCCCCAGACCCCACTTTGTGGGAATACACCGGGTATGTTGTTGTCATATGTTTTCTGACTTTTCCAAAGGATTTTATTATAGATTAGATTTAGATGTCCAAAGATGAGTCACATGCAATATTAGAATCTTTGAATGGTGCTGTTTCTAATTGAGAACCAACTTTATACTTTAGCTGTGTAAAAGCTAGCAAAAAGTCTTCCAGTCCTCTCCTTTTCTTTTTGTTGCCGTCGTTATTCACTAGCTAAAGGAAGTTTTCTCCTTTTTCTTCAAATGCAGTGATTCTGGTCAATTTGCATACACCTTGACTATTGCATCAGGTATTATGATAAACAAAACAACTGGATACGGATACTGGAGAGTTTCTTCTTTAAATAAGTGCAGTATCATCCATTCCTACGTAAACTTGTATTGAAAGCTTCTGCTCAACCCCTCCAACACAAAAGAATTAATTAAAGGGAAAGGGGAGGTGAAAGAAGAAAACATGTACTTTAATACATGTTTATGATAAAGCGTTGATCCTATATTTGTTGAACAACTGTAACAACTCGAGCTAAAAAATCATTAAACTTCACTGCCTTTTATAGTGAGTTCTAGGTTCGCGTTTTCCTTACGTAACACTTAAACAAAAACAAAAACAAAATATTTTATGTAAAAGATGAGCCGAAAACATGGAGGGGTACTTGAACAATTATTAACAAAAATCTGATTTTGTAATCTTTTCCGTAACCTTATTTCTTTTAATTAAAAGAATATTTAGTGGGAAAAAAAGGTTTTCCTGACAAGAAAACAATTTTATTACCCTACAAATTACCGATACGTCAACATGAAAAGTCGTTTATGAGGATTAGGTAACGGTGCCGTTAACAGTTTTGTTTGGAGTGACTATATTTGTTTGTGTAATTCGTTTAAATATGATATTTATTTTAAAATTTAGTACTATATCTTATGGTTAAATTCACGCTCATGTGACATGAAAAGAGTCATTTTATCTAACCCCAAATTGACGTAATTGCATCTTTATTTTTTTTTATTTGATATTTACACGTAATCTATGATAAACATGAATTTCTTATGATAAATGATGAGAAGGACATCATCTATTCAAAATACATTCATCAAAATAATACTATAATATAATATCATACTTAAATGATACTCCATATAACCATTAACAGTTGCTTGATATCCAATGGGAAAAAAAAGGTCAGTTACTTGATATTTATTGGTGATTAAGTTGATAAATATTGTGACATTTTCATATTTTCTTTTGTAGGTTTCCTTAATGGGATTCGCCTTTTCTTTAGAAACAAAAAGCAAAAGAGTATTCTCTCTCCGACTCTCTACATAATTTCCATGCCTGCCAACTCTTTTTCTCCCAAAATTCCACACAATTCTTCATAGTTGATCCGATCTAAATTCTCCCCACAACAACTATAAACTTCTTACTAAAATCTCGCCGATAAACTTTTGCATATTTATGTAGTGTTGATATTGTTAGCGAATAATGGGGTGTACACAATCGAAGATCGAAAATGAAGAAACTGTAACTCGATGCAAAGAGCGAAAACACTTCATGAAAGAAGCTGTATCTGCTCGTAACGCCTTTGCTGCAGCTCACTCTGCTTATACTATGTCTCTTAAGAATACTGGTGCTGCGCTTAGCGATTACGCTCACGGCGAGGTTCAATTTTCGTCTACTGCCGCCGCCGCCGCCGCCGGCGGCGTTACTTCGCCGCTATCCGGTGTTACTCCGCCGTTATCTTCTGCTCCTTTAGATATGCCTCCTCCACCTCCGTTGCCGCCGTTTCCGAATCCGTCTTTCTCGCCTTCTCCTTTACAGCGTGCTGCTACTATGCCTGAAATTGCTATACCCACACCCGACCCTAAACGATCCGAGATGATTATAGAGGAGGAGAATGAAGAGGAGATGGAGAGTGAAAGTATGCATGGGTTAAGGCATCGGAGTAGTAAGAGTAGTGGCGGAGGAGGTGGTGGTGGTGGAATTGGGGGTAGAGGTGGGGTATCGAATCGACAGGGAATTGAGAACGAAGAATTGTCTACGCCTCCTTCTCCACCACCTCGGCCGCCGCCGCAGAATAATCGAACGCCGCCACCTCCACCACCACCAGATAGTAAAGGGATGTCGTCATGGGATTTTTTCTTTCCTTCAATGGAAAATGTACCAGGGCCAACGTTAGCTGAGGTGGATGAGAGTAGGATCGAAAGAGAGGAACTTGAGAGGAAGATGATGGAGGAAAGGGCAAAGAGAGCCGAGAACGAGGCCCGCGCAGATGAAACTGAAAGAGTGAGGAAAAATGAGATGCCAAAGGAGGCGGAGGTGCTGGAAACGGTAGAGGAGCCTCCGTCACAGCCACCTCCTCCGCCTCAGGCTGCTACCAAGGTTATGAAAAGAGCAAAAAATGTTGTTCCGGGAGAGAGTAAAAAGAAAGTTGGTCAATTTAACCTTCTTCAGATATTCTCTGAGCTGGATGATTGTTTCCTTAAGGCATCCGAAAGTGCTCACGAGGTATCTAAGATGCTTGAAGCGAATCGATTGCATTATCACTCAAATTTTGCTGATAATAGAGGTACATTCAGGATATCTCATAGAAATGTTCAGTTTAATCAGTGGTTTCTTTTTATGCAGGATTATTATCATTGTTATTCAAATGTTCCTTAAGTTGCAAGCCTTGATCAAATTATGGCTAATTGATGGGCTATATTTTAATGTGATTTTAAACACAAACTTTGTGGTTTTACTGTCTGGTCAATGTTGCAATGGTTGTCAACACTCAACTGGTTATGTTGTTTGAATCTCTGTAATGTTTGCTTCGTAGGACACATTGATCATTCTGCAAGGGTCATGCGCGTCATAACATGGAATAGGTCCTTTAGAGGTTTGCAAAATGCCGATGATGGATTGGATGACTTTGATTCAGAAGAACATGAAACTCATGCAACAGTGTTAGACAAAATGCTTGCATGGGAGAAAAAACTGTATGATGAAGTGAAGGTGTGTTTATTTATAATGAGTTCTTGTAGTTCTCTTATCTTTTCTGTTGCATTATATTTGTAATATCTGTTAGGTGCAGTTCTCATTCGTCAGCATTTTCCCCTACAAGTGTTTTGCCTCCCTGCAGTCAAATCTTTTTGAGTGATTATTTCAATTTTGATATTCTATTTAGCCATGTAAACCTCCTTTTGCTGAATGTTGTTTCCAAATTAGTTGGAAGGGTGACTTTGCCACTTCTGTTGCAGCAAACTTGTAGTTTATTTGTCTTCTTTTGCTATTACGGATTTTTGGTTTTAGATTCCTTCTTTTTAGTTGGAATTTAAAGATTATTTGATCTTAAGATAATCAAAGCTTAACTTACAGTTCAGACTAGAGTTATTTTGATATAAGTAACCTGAATCTTCATGAAGAAAAAGGACCAGGTTTTCATCAAGAAGATGATGGAGCCATCAGAGGAGTTTGAGAAGAGAGATACTGGATGAAAAAGCATTGGCTGTGCTCTGAAGAATGATGGGAGAAACTGAAGGAGAGAATACTGACTCTGCGTGGTTGGTTAACCCATAGGGCTGGATCTGGTTTTTAATTCTTTGTTTATTGGTTAAGCCATTAAAACCCAATAGTTTGATGTTCATTTTGAGTTCACTCACTTTGATCCATCTACTCCATAATTCTCTCACAACCGGCCCTAGTTTGAATGGTTGAGAGGTTACAAAATTATGGGCTGGAATAGCAACCACAGAGTTAACAAAGGCTTCTTTTGTTACCCTTCCCGGTAAGTAGAGTTAACAAAGACTTCTATTTGTTACCCTTCTCTTTCCGGATAAGTTCAAATCTATAATTATTTAGCATATGCAGTGAACAAGTGAAACAATAACCTATTGCTCATTGCTTCTAGTACAGCAATAAGGTGTAGGATAATATGCTCTCTCTCTCTCTCCAGCAGAAATTTTCTATGTTTGCGTCTTACCAAGTAATCCAACAAATCCAGCAAAAGGTGATGTTTCACTATTATTGCACTTTCTTTTAAATTTTTCTCAGCAAAATGGAAAGATGTTTCGGAAACAGTCTCTCTACTTCTTTAGAGGTAGTGGTATGGACTGCGTACATTCTACCCTCCCCAGACCCCACGATGTGGGAATATACTGGGTTTGTTGTTGTTGTTATTGTTGTAAAATGGAAAGACGTTGAGCCTTGACATTGCATTTCTAAAAAATCTTCTCCCTAGGGAGAATTGGGGAAGAGTAAGATATTCAATGCCTCTTGAGTTTCTGAGATGGAATTGTGGTAAACACTCTTGAGTTTCTGGTGTGGTAATGTGGTGATGTAGGAAATGAAGGAAGAAACTCCCAACAGTTGTCATGGTTTCACTGTTGAAAATTTCTTTGTAAGATGCTATTTTCCCGAGAACAAGTTTTGAATCAGGCACTAATCTTTTTGGAGTTTTCGCGAACTTGGCCCTTTACCCGTAGATGTTGAATGAGTACGATAGACGCTGAATGATTGTCAAAGATTGTAAAGCCCATTCGTCTTCTCCTTTAACTCAGTCTTCTCAACAGATTGTCATCTTCTGAAATAGTCTCTTCTCAACAAATTATCTTTATCAACAATCAATTCCGAATTCTAGAATCTGAATCATATTTGGTTTCTGACCAGTACCTTAGTAGAACCCCCTTCAGATTAGGATAATGTTCTTTGGTGCGGTTTGTGTGCTTATGTTAGCAACTCGGCCATCAAGGATGTATTCCCTTATTTGTCATGATCTCATTTCTGGTTTGGAACTCTTCTTTTGGTGTATTAAAGGCGTTTTAAAATCTTAAGTGAATAAGTATGCCAAGTTTCATGCCAGGAGTCTGTCCCTTATTATTAGTAATTTGTCTTTTCGAAAGTTTAGTGAGTTCAAGTTTACTTATGGCATATAAAATTATATTATGAAGTTGTCAAAGGAAATTATATAATGCTCTTTGGGTTTGAACTCTGCTATCTGATATGCATGTTTCTCATGGATTTCTGATGCACCCTCCACAGGCAGGAGAACAAATGAAACTTGAATATCAGAGAAAGGTTGCTTCATTGAATAAGCTCAAGAAACGTGGTACAAATACAGACGCGTTGGAGAGAGTGAAAGCTACAGTAAGTCATCTACACACAAGATACATTGTCGACATGCAGTCGATGGATTCTACTGTTTCAGAGATAAATCGGTTACGCGATGAACAACTTTATCCAAAATTGGTTGCTCTGGTTGATGGGTAAGTCTTTTAGATGTGTGCGTAGGCGTAGCCATATTGCAATCTGTTTTCTAGATGGAAATTGACAGCTGTTTCCTAGACCAAATTTTCCTTCCATTGATCTTTCTCTAATTTTTTTAAAAAGGCTCTTTTTTCTGAGTTGATTAGGCCTGACTGGCTAGTTCTCTGAGTCAAGGTCTATATCCCTTCCCATGTCGGTATGTCCCCAAACATTTGTAATTTGTGCCGATAAAAGTGAGACGGTTGTTGCTGCTGTTCTTTTTAAATGTTTGTTCATTTCTCTACCTTGGCCACTCAAAATTGCCAGCTCATAGATATTAATCCCTAGGTTTTGTCCTGAAATTTTTTGTTATCAATTGCAGAATGGCTATAATGTGGGAGACCATGAAAGGATATCATGTAAGTCAAGCTAAGATTGTGCAAGCGCTGAGGTCTTTGGATATATCTCAGTCCCCTAAAGAAACAACTGAGCACCATCATGAACGAACTTTGCAGTTGTATGTTGTAGTCCAAGAGTGGCATTCACAGTTTGACAAATTGGTTGTCTACCAAAAACACTATATTAAAGCTCTTAACAATTGGTTAAAGCTAAATCTCATCCCTATTGACACTAATCTGAAAGAAAAGGTTTCGTCGCCACAACGACCCCAAAATCCTCCAATTTTGTCACTTATACATGCCTGGTATGATCATCTCGAGAAGCTTCCTGATGAGTTGGCTAGAACTGCTATTTATAACTTTTCAGCTGTCATAAATACGATCTTTGAATACCAAAAGGAGGAGATGAAGCTGAAGGACCGGTGTGAGGATACTCGGAGAGAGCTTAACAAGAAGACTAGGCAGTATGAGGATTGGTATGACAAGCACATGCAGCGCAGAACGACCTCAGATGATATGGATCCAGAATCGGCGCAGGAAGATAATCTTGTGGTGGATCGGCAGCTACAGTTGGAGGCGCTGCGGAAGAGGCTGGAGGACGAGGAGGACTCATACCAGAGGCAATGTCTTCAGGTGAGAGATAAGTCTTTGACAAGTCTGAGAAGCCGCTTGCCTGAGCTTTTCGGGGCAATGTCAGAATTTTCTCTTGCATGTGCGGATATGTACAGGGACTTGAGGTCTATCGCAAAGAATCGTAATAGAAATGGCAATGCATGATTGATGATACTGTATACAAGTTGTAGCCATGTATCCGTTTGCATTGCCCTTTGTGGAACAGCTGGGGGAAGGTGTGTAATTTATTTCATTACTTGTACTTTTCTTGTATATGAATCAACGAAGAATTTGTCAAGAAGCCAGCAAGTTCAGAATTGTGTCCTTCCGTAGACACTGCTGTGCCAATTCAAGTCTGACATGAACTTGAAAGAGCAACGGAGAAACTTCACCCACACAGTTTCTCGTCTATAAATGACGAGTACTTGTTATTGGTCATCTCAAGGATGTGCAAGTTATAGAAATTAGAGGTCCAAAATAAATGCTTTAAGATTTTGAATAGCTAATGTATCGTTACCTAGATTTCTAATTTAGGTTGCAGGCTGATTTAATCCATGGTATATTGGTTTCAAAGGCTGGATTTTGCTAGTTTTATGCCCCAAAACGTCAAGTTTCAGCTACAAAGAGGAAAAAGGAAAATGTAAAAGCTCAAAAATTGGAAGAAGCAACTTTAGATGCACGCAGGTCATTGTTGGATCGTTGTTACCTCTGTATATCGTATTGTGTTACAGGCTGATATAATCAATGGATTATTGGTTTCAAAGGCACTGTTTTTATCTTGTTTGGAAAGTAGCAAAAAAATTAGTCCCTCTAGTTCATAGTATTAACTTAATTCATGAGCCCACTTGTAAATGTTCATTAAACTTCCTTTGTTCAGTTTTGCTTATCCACTTTTACCTTTCTATTGACACGAAGAATTTTCATTTATCCACTTTTCTACTGACACATGAATTAAAAAAACAGTAATTGATGGAATTAATAAGTTTAATGCTTTGAAAAATGCATTAGAAAATGAATCTAATTTAATACTAAGGATAAAATGAGCAGAGATATGTAAATTATTCATTAGTGTTATAACGGTAACAAATATTATTGGATATCTCAAAATAAAAAAAATGAACAAGTAAATATTAACCGGAGGAGTAGCTTAATTACTCAATCTTCAAGAAAGTGTTTGAAAATTTCTTTCATTTCTGCCTTTTCATGAGTTCAAGAGTCTTTAATTACCCATATTATGAATTAAGTTCGACTTTTAAACACCAAAGGTGAAAAGTCTTGTCCAATTTATAATTTGATATTTTTATTGTCTTACAAATTAAGTTCGATTTAGTTTCTGTTTAGAAGGGAGCCTTGAAGTAATTGGTAAAGTTGTTGTCATGTGACTAGAAATGCAAGGTAAGACTGCGTACAATATATCCTTATGGTGCAGAGGCTGCGTACAATACAACCTTGTGGTGACAGTTAAACTGCGTAGAATATACTCTTGTGGTAGAACCCTTCCCCGAACACTACATATAGTAACAACTTTGTGCACCGAAATGCCCTTTTTTACAAATTAAGTTCGATATGAACTAAAGGGGGTAATTTTTCAAAAGCTAACGAGGAGAAAAAAAGAAGAAGATAATGCGATCATTTCAAATTGATTTTACATAAAATTATAGTTTACGTACTTAGGTGTGCACCACTTACTTGTCCCATTCCAATTTCATCATGAAACCTTAAAAGTCATCAATCAACAAACCACGACGCAACACCCAAATATGAATTGAGTAAAATTAAAATACAAGTCTCTTAATCCGACACAAACACCTTCCGATTTTTTGACAGCTCCCACCTCCCCCTGCACCTTCCTCCTCCGTCTTCTTCCTCCTCCTCCTCCTCCTTAATATCTCCATCTCCTCTTCCCTCCTTAAACCCCCCCTCAACCCACCCACCACTTCACCTCGATTAATTTCATGAAGCAATAAATATCGGGTAACTCTATTCGAACTCCTCGACCCCCACCCCCCACCAATGACTTCCTCTAAATTCCCCGATCCACCACCACCCACTCCCTACGAACCCCTTCCCTCCTACCCACCTCAACCACCCCACCAACCCCCTCAATACATTATCCTCCTCCCTCGTTACTACCGTACCCCTCGTCAATTCCTCCGACGTCCTTCCCGTCGATACCTCATCCCCGCCGCCGTACTCCTACTCCTCGCCGCCGCACTCTTCTTTCTATGGCCTTCCGACCCCGAACTCTCCATCGCCCGTCTCCATCTCCGTCGCCTCAAAATCCACTCATTCCCCAAAATATCATTCGATATTACCCTTGACGTCACTGCTAAGATACGTAATAAAGATTTTTATTCCGTCAACTTTCGTTCGGTTGTGGTTTCGGTAGGGTACAGGGGTAAGCAGCTGGGGTACGTCGTATCTGATTATGGTCGGATTAAGGCTAGGGCTTCTTCCTATGTCAATGCCACGCTTGAGCTGAAAGATGTTAGCATTTTCTCTGATATGATTCCGTTGATTGAGGATTTGGCTAGGGGTTCTATTACTTTTGATACTGTTACGGAGATTGGTGGTGAGCTTGGCTTGGGCCTCTTTGATATTCCTATAAAGGTATCGACTTTATAACTCTCTAATGCTATTGCATTTATTTAGTTGAGAATCCCTCCGTTTGAATTTGCTTGTCTGGTTTTGACTTGGCATGGAGTTTAAGAAAGTATGAAGAACTTTTGAATGTTGCGTGTTAATCTTGTGATCTTAAACATGTCATGTCCAATGTTAGAATTAAAGAGTTAGCCAAGAAAAGGAAAGAGACGTTCTTTTTGAAACTGAATTAAAAAGTAAAGTAGAACAAGCAGTGTATATTTTTTACATCACTTTGTGGGATTAGATTAGTTTAGCTGTTGTATTATCTGAGTTTCAAATCTCCAATGGATGGGTAAATAGTAAAAACACTAGGTGATTCCTTGGTGGGAAGAGTTGTTTGATACTTTTGTTATGTTGGTGGTGGCGGTAACATGTTCATGGAATTAGTGGAGGAGCACGCAAGGTGCCCTTGATATAACAGTTATTAAAAAACTACAATTTGCGTGCTAAATGAGATATCTGAAATGAGAAATACAACTGCTTCGCTTCAAAGAATCTAGAAACAGTATTAGCGTGGAGAAATGTCATTAGGGCTAAGGGAATTGGAAGTTCATTATGTGTTGATATGCATGGGTGAAGGGAAAAAATATAAACTATAATGAGTAGTTTACCTTGGGGAACTATACACATGATTTTGCTTCCGAGAGTCTAGGATATTTGAATATTTCTCGAGAATGGCAAATATTCAATTTGCTTCAGTCCGATAAATGCTAATTATGTCTTCCAAAAGATCGCTTCTTTCTGTACACTATCTTAGTCCCAAAATGCACCTTTATCCCTTGATGTTGTGTAATTTTGTAAAAAGAAAAGTTTTTGCATGTTTAAGTACCATATAAAAAAAGTTTCAAGAGCTTCATTTTTAATGTAATTCCATATGACTTCATTTTTAAAAAAATTTAACAACAGAAAAGTCATGATTTTCCATTATGTGTTTCTCGGCTAATTCCTCTCTCATATTTTTAACCCTTCTTCTAATAATCATTACATTATAGAAGTAAACAACTTTATTGCACCAGAAGAAGTAATTTTATGTTAACATTCCATGATAGCACTATTTCCTTGTATCATGTATGGCATGTTCATTTTTATGATTTCTCATTTAGCATGGTTACTGTTGTTATTGTTTAGAGAAATTCTAGTGGACCTATATTTTACCATTGTCTACTTTATGTCAACTAAAAAAATAGCTTGTTATTAGCAGAATAAACTAGCTTTTGACTGTAGAAGTATTAGGTATAAGAGAATGGACTTAAAATTTCTATCTTCTACTTAAAATTTCTATCTTCTATGGATCTGAGTCTAACAATTTTAATGGTGGATTTGATATTCTCCTCTGTTTGTTTCATGTTGGTAATTCTGTATCTTTCTTCGTGGTGCTGTTGGCTCGATTTATCTTTCGGATATTTCATCTTGAACAATGAACTCTATCTTGATCACAATTTAATTGATGATCTTGAAAAAAAAAAAACTTCGGCTTTGATGGGTTTTGCACTCCTTAGTGCAGGTAAGGGGTGTTTTTATCTTAAACGATTAACTCTGTCTAGACTCTAGATGACCAGTTAATTGATGATCTTGAAAACTCCGTCTATGACTGGCTTTTTCTGCTCTTTTGAGTGAGCAAGGGAGAATTTCCTTCATTTCATTTCTCAACAGTACTAATCTAGTCCAAGCATAAAAATACCTAATAGAATTCTAGAGTAATGGACCTTCTCCCTTTCTTTCGATGCTAACAGTCGAATAAGTTCAGGAAAATGGAAAAAAAAATTATCTAGATGTCGGCTAATCCTAAACTTGTTGACTCTACATTTTTCCGAGCTCTTAGTTAAAAATCTTTTTCTGGCGAGAGGGATTGCTTTTTGGTTGGAAACCAAGTTCCCGGAGCACCCTTATTCTCTGTATTCATCTGATGGGCAGTTGAACGCGGTCATGCCAGAAAGTGAATGTTTTGATACTTTTTTTTTTTTGAGAATTTTCTGGTCTGTAAATCAGAATAAGGACTATATATATTTTCATTGTGCTTTTGCAGGGAAAAGTGTCGTGTGAAATTGTTGTGGACACACGCAATGAAACGATTTCTCATCAGAACTGCTACCCTGAGGTATTGATACTTTGTTCTGTGTCTTAATATCTATCTCAGTGGTGTTTGTTTTTTTAATGGATCAACCAAAAATAGGAGAATTACTGTGAAATTGTTAGCTACTTCCCAGAAGTTTCTGCTCAAGTACTCTTTGTCCATCGCATAAAATCAGCATCGTCAATGATTCAAAACCTGAAATTGTTATGTGAAGCCAAAATGTGCAAGAGCTGTTGCTCATCATCATATGTATAATGTAATTGCCTGGAAATGCTCGGACTTAACATTGATTGTTGTCCTTTGCTGACAGTGACTCGGTTCGTGATGTGAAATTGTGAAATATGGAAATGGATAGAGGGCCAGTATCCAACTCTGCTCGAGGCCGTCTTGTAAATGCTCTGTGGTCGTTCAAATTATTCATGTTATGCATTTGGTTACGTTTCAAGGGTTTTGAATATTTTGTGGACTCCCCATTAATGTAATTATATGAAGGCTTTTCGTGTTTGTGGGGAACCAACATTCACACGCCTGACGTGTTTCTTCTGTAATATAGCATTTACCATTGTTCTGGGAACACCATGGGGTAATATAACGACGTATAGTTTTATCACGTTTCATATTCGCTTCGTTCATTTTTTGCTTGTGCACTGTTGACTTGGCACAATATATCAGCCCTTTGATTGATTTTTCAAATTTATTAAGTATAGTTGGACATACATTATTGTATAAGGGGTATTCTCTCTCTTTTTCTTTTTTTTGGTGTGGGTTTGGTGGTGTTAAATACTTCCGCATTATTTCATGACACTTAACACTAATCCTCATGTCAAAAGAAAATCTTGCAATCTGTATGAGGATCTAGCTTTGTGAGTAAATTCTTGTACAACTTCCAAGGTTAAAAAGAGTGGATGTTTGATGCAACAATCTAAGACAATTTCTGATGTTCAATCGTGTAACTAGCTAGCACCGCAATTGACGTATGTCCTCAGCTCGGAAGTTTCTTTTTTTAAAAAAAAAAAAAAAAAAGCGTCATAGGACACCCAAGTGAAAATACACTAAAATGATCTTTGAGATGATGGCATAAACAAAGATCACCCAAGTGAAAATACACTCAAATGATCTTTGAGATGATGGCATAAACAAAGATCATCGGCGTCGCCAACTTGTACAGCGGAATTGTCATGGAACCTTAGCGACAGAAGTAGCCAAGTGACTACGCTTGTTCCTCGGTCGAGCAACCCATTTATAATCAGCATGATGGTGCCTGCATCTGAATGAGCCTGGATGGGTTGTGGGGGAGCACACACACTGAAGCCTCCTCGTTCCAGCACCATCAGCTCCCCCTCTGCTTCCCCTTGATGTTGCACTCACCTGCAGGACGTAAAAAGCCACTAAAATTGTACCAAATGGTAGACATGAAGCGATAAAGTTTAAATCTTGAATCCGCCTCTGCTTACCTGTGCCCGCACGACAGGAAGATATTGCCCTCGACGCTCTCTTTTGTCATGGTTACGAACCCAACAAGGAAATTCCGGGTAGCACATCTTCTATTGATACAAACAATGGAGAATAATTCACCAGCACCAATATATAATAACTAGGCACTATCGCAATTCACAATGGAAGGAGGAGAAGAAAGGTGGAAACGTACAACTAAAAAGAAGATTTAGATTGATTCATAGGTTGTCAAGGATTAAGGAATTTATTTCGTGACGTTTGTTGTATTCTTTGCTTGATTAGAAGCTCCCCAAATTTGGAAGAAACTGAAATTAAGTTATTGCGGTTTGGAATAACTACTATCTTGACTTATCTTCTCTTTTCCTTTTTGCTTAGATTGTGTTCTAATTTTCCCCACTTTCGTAATCTCTCCTTAGTAAATTTTGGAAGTTCAATACTAGTCGAATCAGCTTAGGAAAGTTGAGGTGATATTTAGTGGCAAAAGGCTTAATCTATGGAGTAAAAATGCACTTTAAATTATACTTTCATTTGCGATAATTGTGTCATAACACTTGATTTAATTATGAATTAGGACAAATTCTTCAATTATTCCAAAATAAAATCTACATATTTGAAACTATAATATACTACAAGCTAACATAACTAACTCCTCGCAAACAATAACATCTTCACATAAATTGAGTTCGGTTGAGATGATGTAAACAAGATCACCCACGTCTTATTGAAAGAGCTTATGAAATCCAAAACCGAAAATGCACAAAGGACAATTCGAATTTGTAGAGTAGAATTGTCACAGAGCCTTATTAGTGACTACAGCCCATTTATAATCAGCATGATGTCGCCTGCACCTGAACGAGCCTGGATGGATTGTTGGGGAACAAATACACTGCTTCACCATTCCAACACCAACTCTGCTTTCAGTTGATGTTGCAGTTCCCTGTACCCTCGTAACATGAACAACATATCGTCGTCTTCGACGTTGTCTTTTTTCATGGGTACGACCAACCCAATAAGGCACCCCTGAGTAGCACATCTTCTATTCAATGAAATGTCTTGCCTGACATTGAACCACAACCTGTAATATTTAACGACAAAGAAAGGTAACAAAGTGGCAACATATATTAAAATTTAGTTAAAAGAAGAGCTTTAGATTGATTCCTATTTATCACGGATAAGGACTGGGCGGTTTGCTTTTTTCTCTTTAGCTTTTGGCAAGTGGAAAATAGGGAAATCTGGTCTTGTTTTTTTGTGCATATTATACAGGCTAGAGAAAAAAAGGCTATGGGAATCATCAAAGTGGCTTGCTTTCTACTTTTGTTTGTAAGCTGAGTTATCTGTTAAGGAGTACACTTGGCTTAGCTTGGGTTGTTTGGGACTGAAAGCTTTAGTGACGCGGCTCACGCAGATTCCAACCACCTGTTGTTTATATACCGGTGTCTCAAGATTTCATTCAACTTCTAGACCACCGCAGAGTCAGAATTTTTATCAAGAGATTTACAAGTAAATATACGAACTAACTGAAACAAGTTCGACATCTACTATATATATCTAAAAAAATAATTTTAATCCTATATATAATATAATTTTTCATCGAAAAGAATTTGAATGAATCCCCAATCCTAAGTGTAGTTCCGCCCCTGACGGTAGAAAGTTGTTGTTAAAATATGTATATGTTGACATTGAAAGTCAGATCTCATTTAGTTGTTATAAACAAAAGTATGCAAAATTAGAAAGAGTATGAATATAAAAAGAGACAAATATTAATAGTTTTTTTCTCGTTTATGCATCATCTAAACACAATTTTTTTCTTCAAATTAGATATTTGTACTTGACATTTATTATATGTATGAGATTAATGATGATTATCATAAAAATATTAATATTTTACGTTAATATATTTCTTCTAAAATATTATTACATAATATTTAAGCATACTATTATAGGCAGGGGCGGATCTATTAAGGCCAGTGAAGGTGGCGCACCACCCGCAAATTTCGACGGAAACTCTCTCTATATAGCTATATATATATATAGATTGATATATTAAAATATTAAATCTGTCACTCATAATACCAAAGCACTATCTAGTTAAAGTGGCAAAGCACCACTTTTGTGTATAATAGATCGTAGGTTCGATCTCGGGCAACAACATAAATTTTTCACTCACAATATCAAAGTGCTAGCTAGTCCAAGTGGTAAAGCGCCACTATTTGTGGGTAATAGGTCGTGGGTTCGATCTTGATATAGTAAAATATTAAATCTTAGTGAAAGTGACAAAGTGTCAATTTTGTGGGTCAAAGGTCGTGGGTTCTATCTTGGTCAACAACACGTTATTTTTTTTTATTTTTTTTTGTTAAGCATTGTTGATTAAAACAGGGCAACAAACGTCGTAAATTTACCAGTTGATAATTTTACTTGGCACCCGAAGAGTCGGGATCCTGAATCCGCCTCTGATTATAGGAAAGTAATTTTATAAATAATATATCACTAAAATAAATGACATTATCCTTATAGATAGAATGTCATTATAAAGGAATAAAATATAACATGAAAATCGATTTAAAAAAAAAAATAATGACAAATAAACCCTGCACGAAGGAAGTGTAAGTCATAATAGTTGATTACTAAAAATATTTGAAACAATTATGATGAAAGAAACTACTTTTTGACCGTTTAAAGAGTAAGTAAGCAAATCAAATTAAGATGGGTGGAGCATAAATCTAGCTATGGTAGAGACTCATGTCACAAAAGCAAGCTTCACCCATCAATTTGTAATTCATCAGAATTTTTTCATTCATGTGGATTTAGTAACAAGTCTTGAATTTTTATTTTAAAACAAGTTTTATATATCAATTTGGAATTTTGAAATTAGTTAGAATTTCACTGCCTAATACAAACTTCAAATCTATTTTGATTTTTGACAAAACCTTTTGAAAATGGAAAAATTACATATTATACACAAAATACTACATTAATTACATGATATGGTTAATATGATAAAAAAATTACAATTTATAGTCATTTGATAGTTAAAAGTCATTTTTTTTATGGGCCCTATATACAAATATATTAAGATTTGTATATATCAATTTTCTCTCTCATGTATTTATTTTGGGTATTTTCTTTCTATTCTCTCTCTATCCTATTGGCTCAAAAAAAGGCAACAATGAAATATCAAAACACAGATTTTTGATGATATCTTCTTCAACTGTTTTTTCCTTAATTTTATCTCAAAATCACTCTAATATCCTTGATTTTAAATTAAAGAAACGACAATATTGGTAACATCATAATACATGATTATTCAAGAGATCTTCTTCAACTTTCTTCTCCTAATTTTCTCTCAAAGTCACCCTAATATCACAAAATATAATCCTTGATTTTTCTGTGATAAATCATTTTTGTGAATTTTTCACCACAGAAAATCAGTTTAGGATATTTATTGACATAGATTTAATTTTTTAAATTTTTTATATATTATGTTTGTGAGTCGTTAAATTTCTTCGTTATTCATCTATTTTACAAAAGAAATAGAAAAGGGGGAGTACTCCCCCGTTTTTATAATTTCTTAGTTGTTGAGAATTTTTATTTTATAATATAATTTTTTATATATTTGTAAGTTACTCCCCCATTTTTTTTGATGGGTGATTTATCAAAAAAAAAAAGAATTTTACATCTTTTAGCAAGGCGGAAAGGAAAAAATATTTTAAGGTATCTAAATCTAAAAGGGGGAGCAATGAAGTTGACAATGATTATAAGGATTTTTTGTATATATTCTCGTGAAACAGAATTGTTGATCAATATACATTTTTGTTTCAATATATGTAGATACGTATACTTTTTTTTTGTAGAATAATACATGCATATATATATACAGAGTTAGAGTGTATGTATGTATATACAGTTTGTATTTTTGATATATGTATATACAATTTACATATATGTATATACAGTTAACTTTCACATATACATTTTGAAGAATAATGCATATGCAAATATATACAGTTTTAGAGTGCATATATGTATATACATTCAAATTTGTTATTATGTAAAACATTCAAATTTGTATATACAAATATACAAACAACAGATATACAAATAATAAACATATACGTATATGTTTATTTCGTTTGCATATATGTATATACAGATATACAAATATGTATATTTCGTTTGCAAACAACATTCAAATTTGTATATACAGATATACAAATAACAGACATATAAATAATAAACAACAATTTTGATTTGAATATATGTATATTTCGTTTGCAATATCGTTTATAAACAACATTCAAATTTGTATATACAGATATACAAACAACAGATATACAAATAATAAACAACAGTTTTGATTTGAATATATGTATACTTCATTTGCATATATGTATATATAGATATACAAACAACAGATATACAAATATTAAATTTATGTAAACTAATATACAGATATACAAACAACAGATATACAAATAATAAAAACAATCTTTGTAACCTTTAAAACAGATATACAAATACAATTATACACTTATGTTAACAGATATACAGAAATTCAAATATACTATTACTAGATATACATAAAAAAATATTAATAGACTGTCAATATGTATATTATGAAATATGCAGTAGAGTAATGAATGAATATATCACACAAATTGCAATTACAAATGGGATTTAAAAAAAAAAACTAAAACAAATAAGGATTATAACCTTTTAACAACTTTTGTGAAAAAAAAATATTACGAAAATAAAAATTGAATACGAAAATTGAAACACAAAATTACAATTGAAGTTATTGTATACAAAAATAATAGTAATTACAAAATTGATAATTTGAAAGTGTTTGGAGTTTATATTGCGTATTAGATGCAACAAAGAATTTCAGTAAATAAATTCAAGTAAAAAAATAATTTGCGTAAATCGTATATACCAGAATTTTGTATGCACTAATTACCAACTTTCTCCTGTGGATCACATTTAAAAAAAAAATAAAAAAAAATTATCAACTTTTGAGGGAGTAATTAACGCATAAATTCATATTTATTGATATGTTATATGAGAGAAATAAATGAAAAGTTGGAGAAGATTAAGGACATTTATCACATTAAAATTTCTTTTTTTATCTCTTTTTGCTGTTATGGATTTTTCCTTCTTTTTTGTATATATATATATATAAAACTGTCATTTATTTTGTCTATGAATTGTAAATATTAAAATTTAGACTAGGAAGTTAGTTATAGATACTCTAATGAGACTATATGTGAATTTTTACCTTTAAAAATAATCAATTTTTTAAACGTTATACTACTAAAAAATCCTATTTATGCAAATCTTATCGTGGCCCATATGCTTATAATGGGCCTCAATTGTAAAAAGCCCATTAAATTCATTTGGGGCCACCTCTCACCAGCCCAAGTAAAAGTTACATTCTTTTTCTGCTGTTGTGTCTACTATGATGCCTTCAGCTCTCTGCAAGGGGACCATGTCCGCTGGCCCATCCAATTACAATTATTATTTTTTGAATTTCTCGTGTTTGATATTCGTATTGATGTCTGAACAAATTTTAATATACTCATTGCAAGACTCATTTCTGAATTCGATACTTCCAACAAAACTTTTTCCAATACCAAAAATTCGAACTTGAGATCTCTTATTAGGGCGGAGAATCTCAACCCAGCTTTCAGTTGATAACTGATTAAGGTCTCTCTTCCTTCAGGCCCCGACCAAAGAAAAGCAGACAAAAATTGAGAAAAATACAAGATAAGATCAAGTACAAAGAGAACGTTGATAAAACAAAGATGATAGCAAGGTCCAGTTTCTCTTTCTCTCGAACGTTTTAGCCTCATTAAGCATAAAAATCAGCACCAATTTATCAGAATGATATAGATAGTGAAAATTCATATAGTCAATCGGAAAATCATTATTATCGCTATGCTTATCAGCTCAAGTAAAACGAAAAAAAATAGGAGGATCATACAACTTATTTTAAATTTTGTGAGATTGAGACGTAGTTAAGCATAAATATGTAGCTCGAGAAAAATCCAACGTTCAGGTGTGTGGGCTAAGATTCATAAATCTGAGTTGTCTAAACTAAAAGCCATGTGATCTCATCAACTCTTCTAGTCAAACATCTCAATTTAATTGCATGATATCTCCATGATTACTGACAATAGACATATTAGAGCACAACTTTAAAAAAATAAAAGCAACTAATCATCAGTTCATCACAACAAAATTTAAAAATAATTATACTCGTAAGAGGTCGTCACAACACTATGCGACAAGATAGGGTTGTTCAGAGGGTAAACACCTTTTACTTTCAATTTGAAGGTTGTGGTTTTAATTCATTAATTAAGTAGGCATTTCGTAATAAAAATAAACTTTTTGGAGTTGGAGTTGGAGTTGGAGTTGGAGTTGAAGTTGGAGTTGGAGTTGAAATTATATTTGGCATGAAAATAAATTATTGTACTTTTTGACTTTTCGTGAGAAAAGTTGAAGTGGAAAAAGTGAAAATGTTTTTCTAAATACAATTTAAAATTCAACAACAACAATGTAACATATCAATGTATTTTCACATAGTGAGTTCTAGGAAGGATAAAGTGTACGCAGTTCATATCACTATCTCCGAAGAAGTAGAGGGACTATTTTCCATAGACCCCGACTCAGGACAAAAGAACAGTAAATAAAGTCATAATAAAACATGAAATTAACAAGATGAAATAACATAAATAAAACACTCACAGGGTTACCTATACACTATTTAAGCAAAGCACACACCACACACAAATCAAGAGCGACTCAACAAATTTCGTGGTCTAAAGTCAAAGGCCTTAAACATTTTTAGAGACTTTAAATATAAACATTTGAAAATAAGCAAATCTTTTTATCCGATTGAGTATAGTAAAAAATTATCTTCTATTTTTATCATCGTCCTTCATACTTTTAAAACATAAATCAAAACTATTAATATTTGAGTAGCATCCTGTTTTACGAAACTTTCGTGATTAATATAATGATTTTTTCATGTTCCTATCACCCAATGATCTTAATTTTTACACCAAATAAAAAATCTAAAATATTTTTCATATACTTCGATTGTTCAAATTTCTTTTATTTTAAATTTAAATATTATTAATTTATTTTAAAATAAATTTATCATTATTATTATTCAGAAAGGCTCCCAAAAAGTTAGAGGCCTAAAGCCTTTGTTTCATTGGCTTTACCCAAGAGCCGGCTCTGACACAAACCCTCCTAACTGAAAATTTCAATCTACGCGCAAAGTTCTACTACTACTAGCATGACTATACCATGGCACACCTATCTACTTTCTACGACCCACCCCCACACTAGCTCTCTAACCTAATTCACGTTCTCCATACCTTCCTATCAAGGATCATGTCCTCAGTAAGCTGTAACTGCTCTATCTGATGTCTAATCACCTCTCTCCAATATTTATTTGATTACAATTTCCACTAAAATAAAAATAATTTTTTTTTATGACCAAACAGACTCAAATTAGGATAAATTTTACATCTCAAATATGAATTATCTAACTCATATCGAAATCGGGTAATTTATCCGGTTTATAAATCTGATTAGAGTACGAGGATACCTTGATTTTGAACCAAACAACTACCGAATTGACTATTTTACCCCTGAACATATCACGTGCCATTACTGAGCTAGTACTATTTTATACAAAGACCATACAGTTGGACTGTAGAGATACATCGTTTTCCCCTTTATAAATAGTCCACTTTGTTTCCCCACCTTTGCATTTAATATTTACCCCTCTTTTATACCCCGCGGCCCCCATAATAATAATAATAACAATAACAATAGACCTTCATATTCACATCCACAAATATCACTCTCTGTTTTGTTTGCTCTCATGGAGATTTGCTCATGGTGTCATTCCGATAACGGAAACATCTCCTGTGACGACAGTGATCCATTCGTCTCGTCGTATAAGTCGCCGGTGAACAGATCGAACAGAAGAAGGATTTGGAGATATTTATGGAGCAAAATCAGCAAAGAAAAAAGGAGAGTTTTCGATTGTTCAAATTCAATGAGGTTTACTTATGATCCTCATTCTTATTCGCAGAATTTCGACGATCAGAATTCTGTTTTTGCTGCTGATGATGAACTTTCTAGATCATTCTCTGCTCGTTTTGCTGTTCCTTCTAGAATCTTCCCTAAAAATGACTTAATGGAGAAGGAGAGGATAACAGAATAATGTAGAAATTGAAGGAACTTTCTTTGTGGGCATTATTGTCATTTTGCAGTAACAGTAAATGTTGTTCTTCCTTAATTTCGGTGTTAATTGGAAATATTTTAGAAAATGGGTTTTGTTATACTCTAATGCTGCTTTTTAAGTGGGGAACTTTAATTCACAAAGTAAAGAAAGATGCTTTGTAGATAAAATCTTACTTTTGATTTTTCTTTTTTGTCTTCATGCGTTGCTAGATGCTTTTACACGAATATTTGACTTGGCTCTCTTATCTTTAACTCTTTCTCAATCTTTTTACCTATTTGGTTGGCTACGCGATTAATTTAAATTCATATAATATAGTGTAGAACCAAAGAAAAGAAGAAGAAAAATAAAAATACTCCTTAGTTTTTCATTTCCATGGTTGAAAGTCTAAACACAACGAATACAAATCCGTCGGTAAAAGGAATTCTTGCCTATTAACTATTAAGTATTCAACAAGATTAGGTGATGATGGAATCTCTCATTCACGAGTTGTGGCCATTGAATTTGTACTTTAATCTAGTCTTAACTTGTTTAGTATTATCTCATAGTCATATAGAGGGTAGAGCCTAATTTAATTATTCGAACCAATTAAGAAGGGAATGAATTCTTCTAGTAAAATGATTAATTTAGAATTTAATACTAGTTGGTGTTGAATATAGGTACTCCTAGCAGCACATAGGAAGTTAAAATGTTAAATGGAGAAGGGACAGGGTGGGTCCCTTCAAGCCGCAGATTAATCCCAAACAAGTGCTTGTATGCATGTGAAGGCCATATGGAAAGATGAAAAAACTCAAAATAACAATTTGGAATGTATTGGTGCTCACCTTTGACTAATTGTTTTCCCTCTTTAGTCTAATAGTATTGTAGCATATAATTATAATTAAGAGTTTGAAAATGAAAGTATTATGACGTTTTGATAATTTCTTAGGTTAGTTAATACGCGAGCATTAGAAAACAATGAAGTAGACAAGTCTTAATGAAATAGAGTTTGAAAATAAAGTCTTTTTGATTGGATTAGAGATGCATATGTCAATGTAGTGTATAATAAATGGGGGCAGCTCGATGGACTAAGCCGTCGCTATGACGGGGTCATGGAAAGAGTCGGATCACAAGAGTCTATTGTGGCGCAGTAGTGAACTGTATTTCTCCAAAGACTATTTTCATGCTCGAACCGTGACCTCTCCGGTAACATGACAACAACTTTACCACATACCACATGCGTCCTTCCTGTTAGGGAATAGTGATAATTATACAATTTAGAGAATCTAGTTTTTTTTTTCTAATTTCATTTAAAGGTTAAACAACTACTAAACTGAAATAGTAAGATGATAGTTTGGAGTTGCAGCTTAATTGACTGGTTGAACCGATTTTGCATGTCACATATACGAATTTCAAGGACACATGATGTTTGACAACTTCTTGAACATATTTTTTTCTAGTAAAATTAGGTGAAAAATCTTCGAGAGCTCATATTGTATGATCCATTGTTAGGACAAATTAAATAGGGATGACAAAGAGTCTTTCAGCTCAACTGAATCCCTTGTATTTTAATTGTCTGGACACATTCTTTGATTTTACTTTCCAACAAGAAATAATTAGCTAGTTAGAAGGGAAAATGGTGTCTCAGGGTGCAATGTCAAATCACAAAGGTGGTTGAATTTGAGAAATTTGGACAAAAACAAAAGTATGAGAAGGCCAATGCACGATAGGACCAACAGGCAACAAACAAAGTTCAGTGAACTTGACGTTTTCCTTTGATAGTACATCAGAGTTGTTTAGTGGGTATAGTACTATTTAGGCATGATTTCAATGTTGCTTCTTGTGAGAATAATTCTTATATTTAATCATTTGTCACCCTACCAGGTAACAATCTTTATAAGATGTGACATTCTGAATCTCATCATCCATGCATCTTAAACTTAATTTGTACCAAGGAAAAGACCAATCTTTAGCCTAACCAGAAAGCGCATTATATTAATGGCTACTGAGTTCTAGCACTTTGTATCAAGAATATGGCTTTGCGAAACACCACCCATCAATGCAGTGTCGGAATATGAATTTTCACTTTAAAAAAGTTTATAAGTATAAAAGAATAAATGTACAAAATAGCTAAGGAGATAAAGCATACAGTATATAAACGTAAAAAAAAATAAAAAAAATAAAAAAAATTATCTATGTATCTACATAATATAATTTTTCAATAAAGGGATGTCAATTTACATCCACACGACAACGATGGCTCCGCCACTGCACTGCGTTATCATTAAGGGAGTGTTATATAACTCATTAATGATTTGGTAGAGTGTATTAAAAATATAATACATCCATTATGATTTGTGTATTAATAGTACCATGTTTGGTATCCTTTTTTAGACTATGCATAACTAATACTTGTATTAGTTATACACACTTTTGTGTATTAAAATGTGTATTACCAATACACATCATTTTCCATGTATTAATAATACAAAGCTTTTAACACATGTAGTAACCTATTAAATGACATTATTACCCCTTAAAATTACTCTCCCGCGTTCTTTTCCCACTATATTACAACAATTTGGATCCAAATATTGACAAATGAGACAACAATTGCGACAAAGACCATGACAGTAGGTTGACCCATTTATTTCTACTACAACAATTATAGTTTTTCTTCTTTTTTGTCCATTTTTCTACATCTTCATTGCATGTTTGGTACACTTCTCTTGGTTCTCTCTAGTTGTTTATGGGATAAAGGAATTATTTTTTTTGCAAGATTGTAGATTGGTTTTGTGTGCAGAGGAATTTTATGCTGAGTTCTTGGATTTGTCTTCAAGATTGAGCAGTTGTTCTGCTCATTGAATTTTGGTGCCTTTTTCTTGGTTTGCTCTTGTTATTTTCATTGCCGGAATTTTTGAATTCAGAGAAGAGATGGAAAGTGGATTTTCCATTTCTCCAGTGTAACTGCTGCTCTTGCACGGTTGAAAATATATACAATGTACAAGGAAGAATTCAAGAAAGGACTAAGGATAATTTGGTAAACAAACATATTTTTATAAAAATTATATAAATATATATTATCTTTAACACATCAAACCAAACGTTGCGTAAAAAATAATGCATGTATAACTAATGCCAGCATTATTAATACTTACATTAATAATGCAAGCATAACTAATATACCTTATTCAACATTAATCTTATACACTGTACCAGACGACCCCTATAAAGTATCCCTTCTCTGCATCTTGCATAGCCGGCCAGTGAAAACTTATCCACAACATTGTATGGCAAGAACTTACTTGTACAGTATATTTATATCAATAAAGCATATTTTTATCATAGTTAAATGATGAATTAAGGTAGATATATGTATTGATTAATTATAATTCTGTGATAATCATGTTTGCAAATATAATACATATTAATTAATTATAAGTGATAAAAGATACATGTCATAAATTTACATTTCAGCCTAATGTGGCCAGAGATGTAAGTCGTAGGTATCATGTTCACACAATTTAAGGACACTAATTAGCTTCTTATTCTTTTCTTTTTGTCCACAATTGACAATCCTCAACATATCCCGTGAACTTTGAAGATAAGGCTTTAATTGCCTTTTTACCCCCCTTGAATAGTGTTCTCCTTGATGTCCTAAGATAAGTAAACATCACATGTCACTGGAAAAATATTTTGCAGTTTGCTTAACAAAGAATAAATGTGTGAACTACTTATTGTATTTTGTTGTCGAGGCATTTAAATGTGTGTTGTATCTTATTATTGTACTTTTCACCAGCAACTTTATACGCATTAATGTCACTATTTCTCCTTTTTAATCAATACAGTCATCAACATAGATTTCCACCATCACTGGCCAAGCTAACATTTCAACTTGAATTGCCCTACAGTTTGAATTTCTAATGGTCCCTCTTTTCATTTAATCAAACCTGGAAATCTTACCAACAATATTGTCCTCTTATACAAATCTCTGACACTTGCAACTAACCCTGCTGATACACACCAATCTGATCTATCAATTTATCATATAGTACTCTACCTAGCAACAACTCTTCGCTATAAAGATTGACTCAGTACCACTGGTGTCAAAAGTAGAATTTAGACGTCGTGAGTTTTCAAACATGTATATCTATGCAAATACTTGTCTTTTTGCACATATTATATAAGATTCTACCCGAAAATATTGAATTTTATCGAATCCAATAACCCATGGTTGGATCCTCCATTGTGCACTAGGGGTGTGTTTGGTATGACCAGAAAATGTTTTCCAGTTTTCTTATGTTTGGTTGGCTTATATGTTTTGGAAAATGTTTTCCAAACCAACTTATTTTCCTTAAATCTAAGTTAAGGAAAATGACTTCCCTTCAAAAAGTAAGGAAAATATTTTCCAAAACTTTCTTTCAACCTCACTTTAAAGTTGAAATGTTCATACAATTCTCAAAATCATCTACCCCGCCCTTCGCCCTCAATACCCTATCATTCCGACACCACCCCCACCCTCACCCCACCCCTACCCCCACCCCACCCTCACCCCACCCCTACCCCCACCCCAAAGTTAAATTATTTTAAAAAGTATTTCAAAATTTTTCTTAGTTCATCCCCTACCCCCACCAGCCCCCCTTCTAAAAACAATATCTACATTTTCTTGAAAAATTCAAATTTTTCTCTTACCCACACTCCTACCCTCCCCCTTACCAGCCCTCTCTCCCATCTCCCCCCTCCCCCCGCCCCCACCTCAAAAAAAAAAAATTAATTTATTTTTAGAAAGTTTTCAATTTTTTTCTTCTGCCTCACTCCCCTACCCTGACCCCATCTCCTACTAACACCCCCCCCCCCCCCCCCCCCGCGGCCAATTTTTTTTAAAAAAATTTAACAAAAAAATTCAAAACTTTTTCTTACCCCACCCCTACTACCTATTCTGACACCCCCACCCACCCGCCTGCCAACCCCTTTCCCATAAAAGAATTTAATTTTTTTAATTTTTTTTTTTTAAAAAGAATTCTAAAATGTATTTTACGTTTTAGCTAAATATTAAAATGTATTTTTTCATTCACCAACTAATTACTAGAAAATATTTTCTATCCACCAACCAAACATAAGAAAACAAGTAAAAAATCAACTTGTTTTCCAGGAAAACATTTTCCTTCATACCAAACACACCCTAGGTTACAGATGTTACAGACACAATTACGAATGCGAGATATTTACTTGATTGACTAGTAATTAAGTAATAAAAACAACAGACTTTCTTGATCACCTATAAAGATAATTCAAATATGAATGTTTAGAAGAGGTTGTATTGAGTATAATATTTGAGTATTATACATGAGGTCTCATGCCATATTATACGGGCAAAAAGTTAGTGAATAATTATTGGTCATAGGGCAGCCTGGTGCATTGAGCTCCCGCTATCGCGGGTCCAGAACCTGACCACAAAAGTGTATTGTGTGCAGCCTTACCTTGCATTTTTGCAAGAGGTTGTTTCCACGGCTCGAACTCGAGTCGTGACCTCCTAGTCACATGGCAGTAACTTAACCAGTAAGCCAAGGCTCCCCTTCACCATATTCCAAAGAATCAGCAAAAACTAGCTCTATGGGAACTATATGAGAGACAAACCACATATGACAATGACCAAATAGAAACTGCAGTCTATGAAGATTGCGCGAATTGTCTGATAGAGTACCAAGCCGTATTCCAATATGATTCGAGCTCCATCCCAATTATGTCCAAAATCCTTCTCTGGTTCTCCGTCCTGGTCCCTAGCTTGATCAGGAACTACTTCCTTGCGGACTATTCTTGCAACCACTATTGTCAAATCAGTTAGCAACAGTATGTAAAGAGGCCTTGAGGCAATGAAGCTATTTGACTTTGCTATACTATGTGGAAGATGGGCATAAGACAGGACAACTATGAATGAAATCATGACAGAACAAACGACTCGTTTATTCTCAGATATCAGAATGCAAGAATTGATATCTCTAAGAGAAAATAAATGAAGGAGACTATGGCGTTTTCTTGGAAGCACCACAGCATCTTCTGATGCTTTACCGTCTGGTTTAGTTAGTGATGATCTTACTTCGTTCTTAGCATTTGCAGATATAACCCCTTTGGCTCCAACTTCTCCATCAGGATTTTGCACTTGAGATATTTCTCCTGTTCGTAAATCAGAAATACTCAGTTGAGACAATTCTTCAATCTCATTCTCCGGCACACCTTCCATGCCTGCTGCAAAACCAACAAAATGAACGTAGATAAGATGATTTTGAAATTAAGTCAACATATGCCCTTTTCATCATCTTGTAATTATAAGATATTCTCCTAGCAATAAATCGACAACACGATGATGTTATTTAACTGAAGCTGATACTAAACATTTCAGCATCTTCTGGACGGTAATCCTTTTTATCATCAAGAATAAAACAAGGCACTTTAATTTGTGAGGACAAGTTGTACCCTGATGGAAGTCGGTGTAAATTTTATTTGAACAATGTATGTGTGACATGTGACCAGGAGGTCACGGGTTCAAGCCTTGGAAACAGCCTCCGGCAGAAATGCAAGGTAAGACTGAGTACAATACACAGGAGCTTTAGTGCACCGGGTTGCCCTTTAACGTATGTGTGACATGATTAAACAAACACAGAAGCCGAATGAACTAGAATCACGCTACGTTACACACAGGACGCTGGAATAACCTTTGCTAGGATACGCTGATAAAACCCTTTCTATACAATTCACAGAAGTTGTAACTAATGTGCTCCAATTAAGACTAATCAAAGATTATATAGAACCAAAATTTTCATCAAAAGGCCCTCCATAAAAAGCCAACCAAGATTTAATATCCACCCCTTCATGAGTATTAACGAGGGAAAGTCCAGTTGTTCCATATCTGTCTATAATCCCTTCACATTTACTATGCTTCAAGCAAATGAGCGCTGAGAGATAAGATAACTCCTAAGTATGGGAATTACGCCATGATTTTGAATTTTTGATAGCTTCCCCATTATATATTAACCAAATTTATCTTTTTTGATCAAACACAAACTATTGAGACAGCACAAATTATGGGCCGGACCACAAGGATTTATGCTACATAGTTGTATTCTGCATTTCTGCACGAGGTGACAACAAATTACCTATACAATATACAATTATTAAAAATACAAAACAAAAAATATGATTCTTTTTTAATAGTAGTATATTTCAGCAAATTCCCATGATTCATTTTCATGAAAACAAATACTATAAGTATGACATTACCTGATGATAAATGTGAATGATGAGTCTCCATTACATTATTCCTTTTTTCTTGTTTTTCCATATACCAAATTTTCTCTTCATCTCGCTAACCCAATAGCCCTTTTCTCCTTCAATCCTTAATTTAAAAAAAAAAAAAAAAAAAAAAAAATTCAAACACAAAAATTGGACCCTTTTTTCTCTCTGTTTGCGTGTCATGTGCTCCGGGTATAACTCCTCTACGAAAAGTTGCAGGCTAGTTTCATATTGGGCTGATTCTTTTAAATGGGGGCCCAAGAAAATGTGACGGGCGGCCTTTTCATATCAAGTGCGTAGATAGCCCATATGTATATTTTATCTTACGAAAAGAAAATTAAAGGGTGTGTTTGGTATGATGGAAAATATTTTCCATGGAAAATGTTTTTCTGGAAAATAAGTTGGTTTTCTACTTATTTTCTCATGTTTGGTTGGTAAGTGAAAAATATTTTATGGTGTTTGGTTGGTGAGTAGAAAATATTTTCTAGTGTTTGATTGGTGAGTGAAAAAATATTTTTTAGAAAACATTACTATGTAACTGTTAACTAGTATATTAGTGCATCTAGCAACTCAACAATTTGTAAGAACTAATTTTAGTATAGCAAATAATATCAATATCGAATATTAAAATATTACAATCACTTAATTTAATCAACTACTAATTAGCAAATATAGGAGATATTTTTCAACATTTTGTTAGGACAATCTCAAGATACTACAATCAATAGAAATACAACGGAACGACAAGCTTATTCAACCTTGTGAAACAAGCTACATCGATGACAAAATGAAATATGCAATTAGCAAAAGTAACATAGGTAAGTCTTCCTCTATGCATATGAAAATAACAATACATTCAACAGGAAAAAAATTCGGGCTTCACTATTTTTTATTTCAAGCAGTGAAAAATTGAAGCAAAGCACGGTGAAAAATATTTTCAAGTAATGTGAATTTTTTGAGAAATGTGAATATTAGTGTTGATGGGGTGGGGAAAAGGGGTGGGGTGGGGCATAAGTCACATTTGTCATTTTCCCTCAAACGAATGAAAATAAGTTGTTATGGAAAACATTTCCAAACAAGAGAAAATAAGAAAACATTTCCCATCACAACAAACACAAAGAGACTTTAAATGTCACAAAAAATTAAATTCAACGAGCACGAGGCTCTTCCTTCTTCTCCATCTCTATGGTAATTTCTTTCTTAAATTAATACTATAACGGTTGAAAATTACGAGACATCAATTATTATGTTTAACTATCGAAAAGAGATTAAAGCATTTTACATGAAAATTCACTTTAATGTTCTCAGGTGAGAAAAGACTTTAAATGTGTTTACTTTTAAATTTAATTATAGTAGATGTTAGGAATATAACTTTATTCATAGATTTAATGAGGTCATGAAGTACTATCAAATTCACTGATTTTGAATAACAGAACTCGCTTAACATCGAACATCTGATGATTTCTTCCTCTCTCATTGAGCTATTACTTTGGCAATGTCACATTTCATTCAGCTGGTTTGTTTTAGCCATTCAAATTTTGAGATCTTAAAAACAAATTTAATAGTAAATTTTATAATTTTAGTTTCACTTAAAACAATATTGAAGATCGTAAAATAAAATTACAAATTCTATATTTTTTAAAAATAATTTTAATGTAAAAGGTTCAGGTTGAGTAGGAGTAAGACAAAATATTTGGAATGCAAGTTTAATGACTTGAAGCAGGAGAACGAGGTGGTAGTAAGGTTGGATTCTCATGTTGCGTGTAAGAGGGATAGTTTCAAGTATCCCGAGTTCATGATTCAGGGGAATGATGAGATTGACCAGGATATCTCCCACCGTATTAGGGCGGGATGGATGAAGTGGAAGCTCGTCTCGGGAGTGTTGTGTGATAAGAAGGTGTCACCCAAACTTAAAAGCAAATTCTACAGGGTGGCAGTCTGTCCGGCCATGTTGTATGGAGTGGAGTGTTGGCCAATCAAGAGCTCCCATATTCAAAAATTGAAGGTGGCGAAAATGTGGATGTTGCGTTGGATGTGTGGGCTTACTAGGGGTGATAGAGTTCGGAATGAGACTATCCGGGAGAAGGTTGGAGTGGCTTCGGTGGAGGACAAGATGCGGGAAGTCCGATTGAGATGGTTCGGACACGTGATGAGGAGGGACACGGATGCCCCGGTTCGTAGGTATGATAGACTTACTTTGGATGGTTTCAGGCGGGGTAGGCCGAAGAAATACTGTAGAGAGGTGATTAGGCAGGACATGGAGCAGTTACAGCTTACTGAGGACATGATCCTAGATAGGAAAATCTGGAGGATGCGAATTAGGATAGAAGGCTAGAGCCAGTTTGGGTCGTTAGTATAGGATATTACTTGGTGGATGTATTATTCTTGTTATGCCATCTTGTTTCATGCTTTATTATGAATTTGTTTACTATTCTTTGTTTACTATTCCTTGTGGTTGTTGTATTTATGTTATGTCATCTTGCTCCATGCTTTATTATGAATTTGTTTATTATTCCTTGTCTTGAGCCGGGAGTCTATCGGAAATAGCCTTTCTACTTCTCCGAAGGTAGTGGTATGAACTGCGTACATCTTACCCTCTCCAAATCCACAATGCGGGAATACACTAAGTTTGTTATTGTTGTATTGCAAATAAATGACTAATATCTTATTAACTAGAATTGATTTTAACTTTTATAAATAATAATAATAATAATGTTACTATGTGAAGGTCACAATTTTATGTCTCTTAAGAATTTATGCACAAAACTACTTAAACATATCGATTGAACTTTTTAACATTTATTAAAACACTTTACCATAGAAAATATAAATGTTTAAATCAAGTGAAAGCTTGTTTTGCTTGTATTTATTTCTTTTCTTGTTTAACTTGAAAGCATACTATCTTAGATTTGAATTTTGTAAGACAAAAAGTACACACGCCCATAGAATTTTATCATTGTTTCAAAGCCTTCCATTTCAAGGGAATACTAGTTACTCCTATTTGTCAAATACTAGTAGGACTTCATAAAAAAAAAATATATATATAGTAGAAAATTAATGTAGTCTTAAATTCTTCCCAACAGAATATTAACGCAGACAAAATCTTAGTACGTTTCTAGTTAATTAATAACCATCCATTAAGCACTTCATTAATTAGACTAATTAATTATGTCTAAACCGTTTCATATTTTGCATTATTTAAACATTCTTTCCTTTTCTTTTTTTTTTTGGAGACAAACATTGGTCTGTGCACTCTGAATGTTAATTTATCCCCATTCTCATTTTTAAGGAAAAATCAGACATAATGCCTAAGCAACTCCAAAAAACTCTTTCAGATTACCTTTCAAAGAAAAAAAATAAATCTACTGCACCACAACAACCTCCTGTTTCCACCGTTAAGACTCTCTCATCTTCAACGAACTGGTGGCTCCGTGGGTGTAGACACCCAAAAACGCCATCGTTCTCCGCCATTGATCACAAAGAGAAGAAAAATGATGCTGCAACACTTGCAGATGTTGATCGTTTCGTCTTTGAGAACTTCAAATCCTTTTATTCCAAAGATGATAATAGCGAAACTGAAGGTGACACTAGTAATAAAATCAGTAACAGCAACATCGTGAAGAAAGGCAAGAAGGAAGAAATCATTGCTCAAAACAATGAAGAAAATGCAGGAGGTTCGAAATCTTTGTCCGAATCTCCGAGGTATAATATATATTTCTGTTACTCATTCATTCTGTTCAAAAACAAATATCGCTTTAGCAAAAAACATTTGTGTCAAAATAAGTGTTGTTTGTTTCAAAAATATTTACAGTGTTCCAAGATCGCGACGTTTTTTCGTGGCACCTGGTTCGTCAAGCTCTTTAATTGAAGTAGCACGGGCAAGCATGACAATTTCTGACGATACTAGATCGACGTCAGCCATCACCACGACCACAACCACGACCAACGCGACAAATGAAACAGTACTGAATCCGGATGATTTTATTACACTCGTAACGTACTCTCCAAGTCCATATGAAGATTTCAGGCAATCGATGCAGGAGATGATGGATGCGAGGTTGAATGATCAAGGCAAAATCAATTGGGAATTTATGGAAGAGCTATTGTTCTGTTACCTTAATTTGAACGATAAGAAATCGTACAAATACATACTTAGTGCATTTGTCGATCAAGTCATCGTTTTGCGTGAAAACTCCGGCAGCGTACCGGCGATATCACGGAGTGTTCGAACATTGGATGGGGAACTAAGCAAAAGGAATATGTAACGTAAGAAATTAGTCACAGGTTTAATTATGATTTAGTCAAATGTATTGAGAGGGACGAACAATTGAATTCTTACTTTTTTGTTGCTTCCCATGCAAAATATCAATATTTTATTATCACTTTATCTAAGATTTGAGTTTTTCTTAAATCAGTTAAGAGATACTGCATATATGTTCATAAAAAGTGATTATGAACATGACGACATAAAGGAAATATACTATAATTGATGAGCTAGAATATATCAATAGTCGTAAAATTGTTGAATAAATTATTTAGTATATTTGTGCATATGAAAGGTAAATCCTTTCTTTCTTTATTTATTAGAGAGACCTGCAAACATCTAGAGCTCCTTTTGTAGTTTTGTTCCTGCCATGCTCCACTCTTTCTCTTAAAAAAATGCATGGAGACGGGAGAAATGGAGAAGGGGATTAAAAAGTTGGTCGCAGTCAACCAATGCTCCAATCAAGTTTTAATTGATTCCATTTATTTCTCACGGAGAGTTGGAAATAGTTCATTTTATTAAAATTAAAAAGAAATCTAGAATGTATGTGGCATGTGACTAAAAAATATTTTCTACTTGTGAGTCTCAAACATTCATGTTATTGAATAGCAACAAACGACAAATTATGAAGACAAACAACGACCACACCTCATTCTCAAACAAGTTTAGAATCGACTAAATAAATTATCCCTGCTGGGCATGTTACATCTAAGACTGATATTATATATAAATTAAAAATAAACATAAAAAGTTGTTTATATCTTCTAAATCTCTGAATACACCACCTCAAGTTGTAAAGAATTTAAAAAAAATAAGATAATCCAATGGCATTTCAAATGCATGCAAAACAAATGCATCTACCCAGGCTACTGGAGTAACAGTCGCGCAATACACAGTTAAAGACCACAAAAATGGGAACACAATATGAGGACCCCTAGGCCCTAGGGGTTTGACAGGTCAAATAAATTACTTGCCTATTATGAGTGTCCCACTTAACCACTCTTGAGGACTAAATGGCCTCAAAATCAAGTGCCTATATAGGGTATTCCTTTGGCCGCCAAATAAATAGCTTGCACATTATGCTTCTATCTGTACACATTTTCTTACAACAATGCTGTTCACTCGAACTTGAATGCACCTGACTATTTCATTGGGTACCTCTACCCTCTAGCTATAGGCTAAATATATGAGAAGAAATCACTTGGCGTTTCCCCTTCAAATGCGATATTACAAGCACTCCAGACTACCTTGTATACTCTACTTCTCTTCTCTTGTTCCTTGCCTAATCCACCACATGGACATACTGTTCACTGGCTGACTTCATAGCAGTGTGCCTGCTTAGGAGCAGGGAGTGAGAGGTTCCCTTATTAGAACGGAAGACTCGTTGACTTTATTAGGATGACTTTGCACCTCACGGGCCGGCTACTTCATGAGTTCTCTTTAAATATTGATCATACAAAGAATGGTACTTTGCGGGAACATAATCCTTAAATCTGCAA
Source organism: Capsicum pubescens (assembly GCA_030864215.1). Taxonomy (NCBI): domain Eukaryota; kingdom Viridiplantae; phylum Streptophyta; class Magnoliopsida; order Solanales; family Solanaceae; genus Capsicum; species Capsicum pubescens. The sequence continues at coordinate 6,547,334 of CM061540.1, read as the reverse complement.
CACAACCAACAACTAGATTGAAATTCAGATGCTTGCAGTGGAAAAAATAGTCAACTGCAGAGATCATACCTGTGAAGGAGAGGTAGTCTATCAGGAAGAGAAAATAATCTTGTGATAGATTGAAGAACTTGGCCTATCTTCATTGCTTTAGACTTGAGCGACTTCATATACCCGACGAATTCATGGTACTCTGTATCAGTAAGCTTTTCTCTGACCTGCATAGGAGATCACCGCAAAAATGCTCAACTAATAACCCCAAATTTTGTTACTCAACCAGTTAGAAGTCTGTGCCAGTTACAAAAGATAAATTCAAGCAGATGGGAAAATCTCAAGCCCAATGGGATACTGTCTTTTCTGGTAAAACAATGATTACTAACTTGTGAACAACGAGCTTGTAAAGATTAAATTAAAAAATTTGATGCTAAGAAAGTCCACTAATATATGGGAAAAGGGTCACATTTGCCCCTGTACCATCTAAAACTAATCACATTTGCCCTCCTATAGACTTTTGCTCTAATCTTACCTCCGTTGTTAGGAAAAGTCTCGTTATTGTCGTTGACCCCTAACTGAGCTTCAAATTGAAGGTAATTTTGATCCATAGTCAAGCGCTGAGGGTTAAATCTGAACCTTTCCCTTAAAGAATTTGGACACATGGAACCCACCTATTATTTCACGCTGGAGCTCTATTAATGGCAAGGGCAAATATGAAACTTTTTCCTAAATGAAGGGGTATGATTGAACAAAAGTTTCAAAGGAGGGCAGTGTTGCTCAATTTCAACTAGTACAAAGACAAATTTGGACCTTTTACCTAAAAAGAACAGCAAACAATTCCAGAAAAGGAGAAACATCAGACATAAGCATTAAAAGAGTGACCATACAAGTTCCGTTTAGCAATGCTAAGCAACTTAGTATTCATATAATTCCACAACTTCACAATTTTCAGACACTTGTCTAGCTTGAAGAGGTTCGTTTATCAAGTTTGAGGAAAGCCCTCAAATGCAACTTGAGTATCGAACTTAACCGTGTTTAACCTACGGTAGGTCTTATTTCGTCTTGTCCAAGTGACTGGTGTATCCCAGTTTTATCCACTGGTGACGATGTCACAAAGACCCTGTTTCACACCAGAATTATTAAATCTGCTCAAATTAATCTGTATCTCATTCCCAAATCACTATTATATAAAGAGGAAATGCACTGAATTTCCTTCCGCTCCATAACTTTGTCAACTTGGTTCTTCAGCATGGTGAAATTTGTGATACACAGAGGCAACTTTAATTGCTCAACATCACTGGCACTAAGTTGAGATAGAACAAAACACAAAAACTCCTAGACTGCAGTTAAAGTAAGAAACACAGACGTTCCCAGCACACTAGCACACACAAGGCGGTTGATAAAGCAAGAGTAAGTTTCTAGCATTTACCTGAACAAGAAAAGCTGATCCTTTTGCCTCATTATTGCAAGGAGCAGAGCTACGACTGACATCTTTGCTTTGCAGGTCCACTAACCCTGTGGTCTTTTGTGATGTCATCTCATCTTCAAGAAGGTTTGCTCTAGCTAAATTACTGTTTTGTGTACTCCGTTCATCAGAGTACTGTGACTTCTTATTCTTCAGTAAATATCTATAGTCACTTTCTGACAGAAGGAGATGGGCACCTGAGGAGCGGTCAGGACTGTCATGACGCTTTTGAAAATGATCTCTTTGACAATCAGATCCTGGTAGTGTTAACCGAGGCCTCTTCAGCGAACAAGGTGCAATAACACCTTTTGGTCGTTCATCAGACAATTCATCTTTCGTCAAGTCAATCATTTTCTGATTGCTAACTGGCATGTCTTTACGTCCAGGGACCAATAAATTACTTGCATGTTTCATGGCCAGAATCTTAGCTAGCTTATCAGATCTAAGAGATGATTTATTAGCAGGGAGTATGTCTTCCAGCCTACCAGGGCTGTTGCCTTGCTTAACTGAGGAAGACAATTGATTAGTAGAGCAAGGAAAATCCACTGATGAGACCTAAGAACAGAATCAAGTGAAGAAAGAAATCAGAAAAAATGTGCATTACTGTCATATTGAATTAAAAGGATGCACTGAAACTAAATTAGCTTACCATAGGGGTAAGAAGCTTTTCAAAGTGAAGTTGAGACTGAGAGCTTCCTCCTCTCTTAACTGTTTCTGCAAGAGAGGATAACCAGAATCGATAGGTAATAACAATGACAATAATATGCAATAACAATTACAAACATAACCATGTACTTAGGAAACAGCCATACTCTCCCCATACCCCACTTGTGGGACTACACTAGGTATGTTGTTATAGTAGTGAAGAAGTATAATTTGACTCAACCAATGAAAGGAGGCAGAGATACACATAATTTGACTAAAGCACAAAGAAGCACTTCTAAAGCATGAAAAGAAAAGAGCACGTTGCTTTCTTGTTTTCATTCCTAACAACAATGATAGCAACAACTATGCCTCAGTCTCAAACAAGTGGAAGTTAGCTATATGAATCATTAGTTCTCTGTTTATGCTCAACTCACCTCATCATCGTACCAAATAAAATAAAAGTAACAAGTTAAATATGTATGTATATATATATATATATATATATAGTAGTAATAATAATAATATTATAAGTTCTAAAGGGTTTAGGTTAAGCAAGACCAAGACGGAGTACTTGGAGTGTGTGTGTGTGTATATATATAGTAATAATAATAATAAAATAAATTCTAAAGGGTTAAGGTTGAGTAGGACCAAGATGGAGTACTTGGGAGTGTAAGTTCGGTGATTTGACGCATGAGGCTGATGTGGTAGTGAAGTTGGATTCTCAGGTCTTTCGAAAGATAGATAGTTTCAAGTATTTTGGGTCAATAACTCAGGGGAATGAAGAGATTGACGAGGATGTCAGGCACTGTATTGGTGCAAAGTGGTTGAAATAGAGGTTCGCTTCGGGAGTCTTGTGTTATAAGAAGGTGCCTCCTAAGCTTAAAGATAAGTTCTACAGAGCTGAATCCGACTGGTTGTGTTGTGTGGAGCGGAGTGTTGGTCAATTAAGAACCCCCACATCCAAAAGTTGAAGGTGACGGAGATGAGGATATTGAGATGGATGTGTGGACTTACTACGAGGGATAAGGTTAGAAATGAGATTATTCGAGAGAAGGTAGGAGTAGTTTCGGCGGAAGACAAGACGCGGGAAGTGAGGTTGAGATAGCTCGGGCATGTGATGAGGAAGTACACAGATGCCCCAGTACGGAGGTGTGAGAGGCTGGCTATGAATGGTTTTAGACAAGGTAGAGGTAGGCCGAAGAAATATTGGAGGGAAGTGATTAGGCGTGACATGGAGCAGTTACAACTTACAGAGAACATGATCCTTGACAGGAAGGTGTGGAGGACGTGGATTAAGATAGGGTTAGTGGGTAGGATTGTGTCCTTACTAGTAGGGACGATTCTTTTGTTTGTAGTTGTGCTTGTAATCATAATGTTGCATATGTCTTATAGTTTCTTGTTTGTGGTGTTTAGGTGATGTTTGTGATTTCGGATAGATAGTTCATGGTATTACTCTGTGGGTGTCATGTTTCTCTTATTATCTAGTGGTGTCATCCCATTTTATTGTTTGTTTTTATGTTTTTTGCTTGTTATACTGTTATTTGTCTTATGCTGAGGTTCTATCGAAAATAACCTCTCTACTTCATCTGAGGTAGTGGTATGGACTGTGTATACTTTACCCTCCCCAGACCGCACTTTGTGGGAATAGAGTATGTTGTTGTAATAGCAATATTATAAGTTCTCTAACAAATCCAAAAACCTATTTTTTTCTCTATATTTTGGTGTATCTGGTCAGAAAGGAACAACATGTGTTTCAACGAGATCTCAACTCCTACCTATTCCCTCAAAGCAAGATGTTTAGTCAACCTTTTTAGTTGGAGTACTCTCAGCACCATATATGTTGACTACGTTTTTTGGATTTTGTTAGCTCCCTGACCTTGGCATAGAATCATCTGTACAGGAGCGTGCTATCTCACTTCTTGTGTACTCTCTGGCCTCTGCATCTGCTTGATGCCTGAATTTCCCTTGGTCAAAAAAATAAATTACCTTTTTGCATCTTTTTCTTACATTGTTCCCTATCTTTAGCTAAGTTTGTATTGATTCCAAGAATTTGTAGGTCTTTTGAGACAACTTCCTTCCATATGACTATAGATCTACCCCATCCCCTTTTAACACCTACACTCACCATAGTTTTGCACTTAATGACAGGTGCATTTGTTGGTCGGACGCATGACATGAACAAACCTGTCATGAGCTAACTACCTATTATATTTTTTTATATATGGACAAGCTACAGTTAAAAGAGAGCAGGGAGCATTTTAGATAAGAAATTATTGAGCACGTGCACACACACCCATTGATTAACTTTTTTTTCAGTCGAACCAAACAAATGTAGGTGTATTTCTTTATGCTGAAACCAAACCAAAAATGAAAAGCCGGACTGGACTGCTAATTTGAGTTCAGATTCTTTTTGTTTCAACCAAATGCTCTCACCCACTCCTATAAATAAACACCGCAAAATATCTGAACCATAACTAAACAGAAAACTGAAGCCATTTGCCGACACAATCTTTGATCTACAGATATCTATCTGTTAAAATCCTAAAGTATTGTCAACCTAGGACTATTCCGACGGAATACAAGATGTGTATCATCAAGTGATCTAGGATGTTCAGGGAAAAATGGCATCATTAACTACGAGCAAGAGAGTGCAACAATAAGTCAAACATTGAATATGATTTTCTTTAACTAGTTATACTTTACCCTTGTCATCTGGTGGCATCAATTCTAGCTTTGTAGGGCCACGAATTCTTCCATCACGAAAAAATCGTGTCAATGAAAAAACTACTTCTCCAAATCTGGAATGACACTGGACAGTCAAAAAGATAATAATTTAAAAAAAAAAACGAAATAAAAAACGAAAATAGAGCAAAAATACTATTTTAAACAAATCAAACCTTGATATGGGGTTGTATCCAACGTGATACCTGCGACTGACGGTTGGAGTATGTGAATCTGCTTAAGATAAAGGAGAAATTAAAAACAGATGCTTCAAAATTGATAGGCCGCTTTATGCAACAGGAAGAATGATGACCAAATGATGTACAGTAACTTTAATTCCGCAAATATGCAGTGGATGACTCACCTATTGCGGACTTCCTTTTAACAGATATATTTGACTCATGGCAATGCCTTTAATTCCCAACACTATGAAAGTGTACGTGTTTGTATCAAGATTCAATATCAGAAACGAGCTTAAGCAATCAAAACCAAGTCATTCAACTATCTATCAAGTATCACAGCTTTGACTAAGTTGTAAGCAAGATATTTCATTACAGCTTAGGCGAATAAACTCCAGCAGCATTCTGGTCAAATGTAAAAGGGAAAAAGCAGGCCAATACATGACAGCAATTTGGTGAAAGTTGGCATGGCCCACAGCCTGATTATGGCTCTAATATATGACCGTAATATGGCCAAAAAGGGTATATACCTTTCATCACAAAAAATAATTGCTCCAAAATCATGTTTATGACGAATGACACGGCCCACAGCCTGATTAACAGCCCTCGTTGCTTGTTGAGTATACCAATGTTCTCCTGTTAGGCCCTGTTACACCATTTTTTACTATGAATATGCTCAGCCCTCGAGAAAGGTGGGTTCAACAAGAAACAAGCACAGAAGTACCTAAACACCTTTTCAGTTTGCCCTGTACCTTAGATCCAGTTAGTTGCAAGTTCATCTGTTGATCCAGGAATTCACGTTTCAAACGGACCTGATTCAGACATACAATGCACAAGGTCTCATTATTATTTGTATGAACAGACAACAATGCCAAGGTGACAACAGACTAAGTTCAACACATTTATTTTGTCAGACAAGTGCAAAACATTTTTATCCAAAGAAATTAGTGCCTCAGATCAAAATTCAGACAAATTGAAGATCAAAGTACTACATCCCCTGGGTTGCTTTCATATATTTGGACAAAATTACCACAAACCAAATGATATCAGGAAAGTAATAGCTGTTGAAGATGATATGTTAGGATGCAAAGTGACCGAGATGTAAGTTTTTGGTAAAACAAAACTATGAGACGCTTGAATCAGTGAACACCTCCAAAGAGAAAATTGACACAATAGCAAGTCAGTATGTTCACAAACCTTAGGATCAGTGCTTGTGGCAAATGGGATGCCGGTGATCACAACAGCTCTACCAGCATGGTCAGTAAAATCCAGCCCCTCACTCACCTATGCACCAATCAACCAATAAGGAGGAACATGATTAAAGGGTGCCATTTATAACACAATTACCAATGATCTAGATAACCTGAATATATACCACTATATAAGAACTTAGAAACATATAGGCAGTTTGGCGCTACATTTTTACATTTAATACAATTGATTGGCTTTTAATTCATTTGACACATCTTAATGAAATATCCAGTAGTATGCTTCACCTTGTGTAGTAGCGAATAACTTGGATTTATAAGATTTATAAGTTCAATGAGTAATGTCCATTTTTTACTAGGAAATTTCCACTATTAAGTTATACATTTTCTCAATGTACAATTATTGTGGGAATACACTGGGTATGTTGTTGTTATTGTTGTGATGTAAAACTATGATAAGTTTGTTATTACAGTGTGCATAGAAGTTACTAACACAAAATCCGCTTAAACTTCTTTTGCTTTTATAACCGACAAACACCATGTAAGTTAGCTTGCCAAATTCCAACTGTGCTCAGAGGTTTGAAACTCGACGGAATATGGGCCCACCACTTTACCCTGCTTCCACTAAATGTCAGGCTTAACTAAATGGCCGCACTCAAACTCGTGATGTGTGGCCTAACCCACACTGCATGCATTGCATCCTTACTCATATCAAAGCGCTACTAGTTAAACTATGTTGAGGACTTCCAGAACCCACTAATAACATGAGCTTGTATTAAGCGTTCAAAACTAAACAGATAATTCAGTTTTCATGAGCTAAAGAAACATTTTTAAAGAAGAAACCTACTTTTCCACGACAGACTGCAAAAAACACAGCCCCAGATGCTGATTTGTCCTTTAACTTGGCCATATAGTCCTGTCGAGGTCCAACATAACTGAGTCAAATACAGACACAGAATGAATAAAAGAATAGTTTCAAAAATTGTATGGCGTACTTCAATTGCCATTGGAAAAAGAGAAGATTGTCTTGGTTCAACCACAGGCAACTTGTGTTTGCATATCCTTTCCCATATTGTGCTTGAATCCATTGTGTTTGAATGCCCCTGAAAAGTTTTGTAGCCCAACATTAGGCTCAAAAAAACCAATGCCAAGCAGATGTCCTTTTTTGAATTCTCTAGATCCTTACCAAAGTTTTCCAGCAGCTAATGCATTGCTCCAAAATGTAATATGAAGGGAAAAATACAAGAAGGCCATCTGGTACAACGCGAGTGAAATTGACTGAATCACAAAATCAAAAAGAATAACCTCCATCAAGAATATTATCTGGAAATTTTATCAGCATTTCACACCTATGCATACACCACATTCCACATACCAATCGCATTCCCAAGCTCTTGCTTGTATTCAATAGAGCCACGTGTCCTATATGATGAGTTGAATGTATAACCAGAAGGGCCCACGGGTACAACACCAGCCCATATCTGATTGTCAGATATAACATGAGGGTTCTCCAAACGGACTGGAAAATCTCTACAAGCAGCAAGAAAGGAAAAGAGATAGGAAACCGAAGTCCATGCCAGAACAAAACTAAGTAAAAACATTTTGGGATAAATTGGACTTACAACTTCAATTCCTCAGCAAAGGAATCCATTGGAGATAATGTGCCAGAAGTCAAAATGATAGATCCAACACCTAATCTGGAGAACTGCTCCATTGCAATACCTGGATTGAAACACCACCAGCTCAGTGTCCTAGATGCCTTGCCTGCAGCACAATATCAATGATTACAAATATGGATGCGAAAGGGGGAGGGTTAATTGTATAGAAAACAAAAAGATATGGAGGACATAAGTATCCCAAGAACTGATGCTATTTTTGCACTATGCCGAAGAGGAATTGGCTACCTTTAAAGGAATCCATGCCATTTCCTTGAACTTCCTGAACATGAACCTGATAAGACATGAAACAACTTCAATCAGACAACTGACTGAGAATCGGGATTTAGTACGATCATATAAGTCCCCAACAAAATTATTCTTCAACCTGCCAGCCCAAAAAAGACAACATAATCTCATAACTTACACGATAGTATTGGGCATGAGGGTTCCCATCATCTCTGAAAATCTGCTGCAGAATGTCACCCATGCTTTCCAATCTGCAGACTGTGCTTTTTGACTTGTTTGTTTTTCCATCTTCAGTAGTGTTTGAAACTGATTCAAGTAGCAAGAGTTCAGTGATTTCAAATGAAGAAGCACCATACAAAGCAAAGGAAAGAAAAAATAAAAACACTATTCAACCCTGGCTATAAAAACTAAAAAGAACCCAAAAATTTTCTACCCCCTAGGAGAAGCACCGTACAAATAAAGCTTAAAAAGAAAAATTAAACAAAACACTATTCAACCTTGGCTACAAAAGCTAAAAACAACCCAAAAATTTTCTGGCTCCCTTCCATTGCAAGGAACAGATTTCCTTTTTTTAACAAGTAATAAGTGAATTTCATTGAATAGGGAGTTAAACCTTGGTATACAAAAATGTACACTTAGCTTCTGACACAGTTCACATCAGAAACATTAAGCACACTTTCTCAAACAGATACAATCTACGAAACCAACTTCAAAACCAACTCTAGTTTAACAATTTTGGACCACTAAAACTATAATGACTGAATCAAAAGCAAAGTTATTAATCTTCCAGCCAAGTTAAACAGTGCTGCGAACAAACCATTCATTCCAGAGTAGATCTGATACAAGGTAAGTCACATTCAGAGGGTCAAGGCAGTAAGAACTCACCTTCTTCAAGAAGTACAGTTGCTTCCTCAATTATATCAATGAGCATGTTGGCAGTTTTTTGTGTGACGTTTAGATCAGCAAGAAACTCATAAATATATGGTCCAGGTTTCGTGAAACCCAACTCTTTTGAATCAATGGGCACTTCAGCAATTTTTTTCTCAAGCTTCAACAGAAGTGCTGCATGAGATGCACACTGTTAAAAGAGTGTGTGGCACCCATATACTACCTCAGATACAAAGGAGTTGAACAAGTAAATTTAGTGAAATAATTGAGAGGAACAAACACATCAAACCAAAGTAATAATAACAGAAACGTCTTGAACAATTAAGGGCAATGAACTAGACGCTCAATACCCAAGAATAAAAACATGTCAAATGCATCTATCATAATTTCATTCATCAATTAACTAACCCTCCCCAGACCCCACTTTGTGGGAATACAGTGGGTAAGTTGTTGTTGTACCTCTGAGAATAGCAAAGTTATCAGGATTACAAGATTTGTCACTTGACATCTCCCTCCTTTCTATCGAAAGATCTATACAGTTTTTAGCTTCAGAGATGCAAGCTGTCAGAAGGCCAGACGAAAGGTCAAAAGAGGCAGCATCAGTGCACAAGCTTTCCTGGTCAAAAATAGAAAACCATCAAAAAAATCAGTTGTATATTGAATTACAACAGAAAAATGATGGAAAGGTGAGCATTCTGAGAAAATACTGGTGCAACGGTTGAAGGTGCAATTTACCAAGTTATGAGCTTCATCAAATATAAGTATACTGTTTGTCCACTGAATATTCAAAGATTTTCTGTATCCGCGATCAATAAGATAATTGTAAGGCGCAAATAATATGTCCACAGTCTTGTGAAGTTCTCGTGATACATAATATGGACACCTATAAAAGAACCAGAAGTGAGACCAGTCATATTATCAAAGAATTAAATGACAAGACTCACACGAAAAACCTACGGGCCACTGCTTTTTCCGATGTTGACCAAATCCTCTATGTCAATAGGTTCCTCTCCAAGATTAGGATTAATCTTCATGAACTCTGTATATAATAAGAGAAGATGAACGGTCATAATTCACAAAGTACAGTAAAGACAAAAAAGCAAACAAAAGAAAGTCATAAGCTTAGTTACATAATCACCTTTTATGTTTTTGTATTAGATCGACAAAAAGTCATTAGCCTACCATGACGCTTGCTGCCCAGTAGGCTGCCTAATCACATCCCTTTGGGTGCACTTCTTCCTTGAACCATGTGTGAAAGCAGGGTGCTTGGTGGCCCAGACTACCCTTTCTTATCCACATACTTTTACTTTCATTTCTTCATCTATTTTGCCGTCACTTTTGGTGGGAGGCAAGTGCTAGAAAGGCGTCCAAAGCTATCTTAGGGAAGTGTCTCTTTCTCACACATTTCTACAATATAAGGTAAGGTTTTCCCATCCCTAGTTAAGGAGTCAATTTTTTTACAAATTTCTCTTGCCACTACATAATGTACCTTTTTTTATAAGGATAATTTACCATTAAGTTTTGTCTGAATCTTTTTGAAATTTCTAAACAACTATCCTTTATAATGTAGATTGTTTCGGGGATATATTGTGGCCATTCACGATCTTCCAAGTAATACCAATAAAGTCATATAGCAGACATGCATTAAAGGACAGAGGAAGAGGAAGTTGTCGTATAAGCAATCAACCAGTCATTTCATCTGGGTAACAAGGTACAGATTTTCTTAAGTCATATAGCAGACATGCTTAAGTTCTTTAAAGATACCTTCTTAAAAGATCAAGGTACAGATGCTTGTCTCCAGATCACAAAATATATACACAGAAAATGCAAAACGGTAATCATGATGAGATAGAGAAAAGACAGGTAAAATATACAAGGATCAACTATTTCTGATGTTCCAAAAATCAAAATACCAAAGAACATATAGTTAACACATTTTATAGACAAAGGTAGTAAGTAATAACTAACCAAACAAGCAACTAAACCAGTTATTTGACCTAGCTAAAGGAGACATTTTTTTCTGTGTTCTTCAAAGATATCTACCTAAACATTCAGGGTACATATGCTTATCACAGTGTTTATACACAAATAATGCAACAATAAAAGGACCACATATGATAAAATTAATAACCGACTCTGTGTGTACCAAATAAATTAGGATCAAGCAAGAAAAACCAAGTACATAGTGACTAGCTTTTCCGAGGTCTTGATAAGTCCAATAGTTATATATCTGGATATACATACTTTCTTAGTATGTGTTTGACATACAGCACTTCTATTAACTAGAAAGCTAAATAAATTCCGAGCCCTGTCATGGGTACCACACGTTCCACCAAGGAAATTTGCATCTTTGCTTATCTGTTCTCCAATAAATTAATAGCATGAAAGTGGTCTTATGAGCGTAAAATATGAAGTAATTTAAAATTATAAAATGTGAGAGATGCCAAGCTGACACTGAAGAGCCATCACTCTGTGCAAAACCAATTTTAGCTTTAAAAATAATTGCTTAAATATTCTTTGTGACTTCAATACAAGAAATCAATAGATCAATAAATATTTGGCCTTATACTTTTTCTTCTTTTTTTTCTTTTTTGATTACACTGTTGTCTATGTCAGTTAGCATGCATCTTGATTACTGCACCGGATACTTGTTTCTTCCCAACAGCAAAAGTACCCGCTAAACTTTGTCAACCAAGGCTTAGGCAAATGGAAAGAAATCATCTGGTGTTTTAGGTGTTTTTTGTCTCTGCTGTGATTCAAACCCTTGTTGCCCATGGTCTTTTTGAGTTCACTGATCATTTCGCCACACCCTTGGATGCAATATGTGGACGTTCATCTTCTATTTACATAATTCCATTGGGACCGAGAAGGAATGTGAGTCAACAAAAACAGCGCCTAAAATTTTGCGCTGAACCATGCAGGTAAATGTACTTTCTAATAAAATAAAAAGTGCAATAACTTCCCTTAGGAGAAGAATACACCTGGGATGAGGAAGAGGGAATGTGGGAGGGCTAAAGCATAAATGGCACCAAAGGAACATTTATAAGTGAATCAATAACCAAAAAAAGTATCCAGCTTAACCATGAAGAGTTTGAGTGCAAGTAGATATGCTTAATATACCTGCAACGCGAGAAAAATGGGCACAATAACGTTTTTTACGCTTTTTGCAAAGTGCATGACAGGCATTTGTCTGTGTTTTTCCACGCAGCAGACTCACTTCTTCATGAATGCACAGTTGTTCTCGAGACCCTAAGACTACCATTTTGGGCCTATAAATCACATTATATCGACATAATCAGAGACTCTATGGCATCTGTAGATGTAAAGTATTGCTAATAAGAAATCCTAATAACAACATGCTCCCATTGAATTAGGACACTATTTGAAATATTTCAATAATATGCTAACAAGAGTAAGAGATAGCTAATGTCACATGTTTAATAATGTAATCACAATTCGATTCTACCTATAGTTGGTCCTCTTTAACTCTTTCACCACTTGTCGAATTTGACTATGCGTGCGTGATGCATATACAATACACGGTAATGTTGAAGATTCAGATTGAGAAGACTCATCGGACTGCTGGCTACTGGTAATATGATCTCTTCTTCCACTCTTCCGTACTGAGAAACCTCCCAAACTCTTCCTCCAAGCCAATGTGGCACAAAGAAGACACAAGGTCTTCCCTGTCCCAGTTGGACTCTCAAGCAATGCGTTACATTTCTGCCACATCACAAGCATTCGTTAAGTAAAACAAGAAACTTTTAAGACTACACGAAAAAAGGGAAAAAAAAAAAAGGAACACAAACATGGAAACACACTTCATGTAAACAAAATCAATGTGTATCCAAGAAAACATATTGTATCTAGCACGACAGATGTTGCTACTACTCTTCCGTGGAAAATCATAGTGCACAACTAGAGCACAACTAATTTTTTTCATATATATATATATATATATATAAAATTCAATCCCCTTGAAATTTCACTGTAGTGGCAAAAGTAGTTCAAAAAGTTCTTTATATTGCAAATTCGAATTTTTTGAATCCCCTTGTTAAAATTCCTCGCTCCGCCAGTGCGACCACATGTGATTATCAATAACAATAAAGGTGATTTTCCTTATTCCAAACTACAGAAGCCCTATTCAAGCAATGGTCAAAGTATCTAATGTCAAATAATCACTAATTGAAACATTAACTCACTAAACACTTCAAAAATTCTTCCACAAAGCCTTTTGAAAAAATCAATGAGTGATGAAGAAAGATATACTAATACATTTTGAAGAGATTGAATGACTTTATCCATGTAAGCGATCTGGCAATCGTAAGCCTCGTAAGGGAAATCCACATCGATTCCCCTAATTCTGTAAGTCGGCATCTTGCTCAATGCGAGGGATTCGATTCGACTGAAGAGCCTTTCTTTTTTTTTTTTTTTTTTTTTTTGCTTATGAAGAACCCTAGGACATTATCACACTGCAATGTCTTCGAGGTTTTCCCGCCATATTTCTGCTTCTTTCGCGTTTGGTTGAATCAACCGTAGGATTCTCTGCCCTTTTATAATTTGTTAATAACTAAATATCGATCAGTCCAATATATATTAGTATTTTTTATGTGATATACATGAAATTTAAATAATAAATAATTTTTTTAAAATATTTTAAATTATTAATTAGTATAATTTACCATACTTACATATTTTTCAAATAATATATATTATATTATATTCTTTGTCCCAATTTTTGTGACGTTGATAAAATTTTGAGAGTCAGTTAATTTTTAAAATATTTTAAATTGTTAATTATTGTGATTTATAATATTTTTTATTTTATTTCAATTTAAGTGGCCAAAGGCGGATCCAGGATCCGAACTCTGTGGGTGCCAACTGCCAAGTAAACTTATCGATCAAATAACAACAAAGACAATATGCGGCATCTTTCTCCTCACTATACTCCAACCAAGTCGAATGTGAACCTTTAAACCAACTTGAAGCAAATTGACGCATTCTACCTCCTATTTCGCTTGAAGGATATGGTTTCAAGACAGGTTGACAAAGCTCTTTTTCAATATAATATTTTCTCACTTCATCTCGTATTCGAGAATCATAATCAGAAATAGGTCTTCTTTATCCCGGATCGTCTTTAAGTGAACACAAATCAAGGTCAGTTATAAGATAAGAACGATTGACCTTGACATTACTAGAACTTGATTGAGAATACTTAACCTTCTTGAAAAAAATCTCCATCTCAATTCACAAAATTAGAATATTTTCTCCTAAATCAAGATAATTTCAATTTTGAATTTTTAAGATCAAGAAAGAGAAACAAAATAATTTTTCAAAACAACTTACAAAGAGGGCAAGAAACAACCAGAGAGAGAGAGCAAACAGCAGCAGCAGCAACAAACCTCAACAGTCAAGAACAAGAGAGCGTTTTGATTTGCTCTGATTTGGAAATAGCCAAATAGTTCTTTTTTGTTTATTTTAATGTGAGATACTTTATTAACCTTTTTAAACAATTAATTTTTTTTTTAAAAAAGTCAAAAACTAACATTACTTCAGCTAGCCAAGTTCGAACACACGACCTTGGGGATACAAAAGCTACACTTTGCCACTTGCACTGGACAATACTTTGTTATTATGGGTGTCAGATTTAATATATAACTATATTCTTATATATATACAGTGTTTCTGTCGAAGTTTGCGGGTGGCGTGACACTGATAAAATTTTGAGAATCAACTAATTTTGTATGACTTTTAAACATTTTAAATTTCTAATTATTGTGATTTATGATAATTTTTACGTAATTCTTTTTAAATATATGACCGATTTAATAGAAAAGTAAGATAAACAAATTAAAACAAAAAAATAAAAGGGAGGCAAAGATAGTATATGAAATTGTGTCAAAGCAGACAAGTTGATCTGGTGCGTGCTTTGGCCCAAGTTTATTAGCCCCTTTGTCTTTAAATAAAAGTAAGATAAACAAATTAATATGGAGAAAAAATAAAAGAGAGACAAAGGTAGCCAATAAAATTGTGTAAAAAATGAGCATGTTGATCTACTGCCTGCTTTGGCCCAAGTTCGTTGACCCATTTGCCTTTTATAAGTAAGTAATTTGCGTTGTGATGGATAGAATTGTCAAAATTAACTGACAACGGGTTTCATTCTAGCATCAACAGGCTAAAGAGTAAAATAGATCAGAAGAGATTGGTCTTTTTAACTTAAGAGTTTTTAAATAGCAGTCTAACTCCGTCGTAAGTAGGATGGGGACTGGAATAGATTAACTCTTCAATAATAACTAAAAGTAATATATATATATATATAACATAATAAACCCAAAAAAATCTGATATGATTACTAGAAAATCATCAATTACCAATCACTATAATCAAAGGTGGGGTCAGAATTTCAACTAAGGAGATTCAATATGTGAAGAAAACCTAATTGAAGGGAATTTAACACATAATAGAAATACATAAACATATTTTTTATCATGTATAGATGATATATTTTTTCCGAAGGAGATTTAAAACCCCTATCAAAGGACTGACTCCGCCCCTGATTATAATTATGTATGCAATAATAATATCAACCAAATGAAAAATAAAAACTAACTAGCCCTACTTGTTCTTGCTGCTTATGAGCAAAGGGAGTCAGAAGATCAAAGCGCAAAAGAGTATGTATCTATGATATATTATTTTACTAAATATTAATGTAAGATATATTTTTATATTACTAAGTGAGTAATTATTATTGTCTACAAGTAATGTACTTTATACGTTTTTTATTTTTTGTTTTATCTCATTAAATTATTTTGGATTTTTTATTTGATAAATAAACCTACTATTTTATTTTTTTTTAAATCCGGACTAGCCTCTGAGGCTAATGAGTCAAGTGAGATTGAGCTTATAAGCCTCGTTTCTAAATATATTGCAAAAACTTCATTCACTTTCACTTAAGATTGGATCGGCTTTATCGGGCATGACCATTTTGACAGCTCTAGCAATGGACAAGTTATCCTTAATGTTAGTTTTCGAATTAAAAATATTTACTTTTTCTATTGGACCCTTAATTATCCTTAGAATCATATTTTAGTTTGAAAATTCTGCAATTTTAATGAAATAAAGAGATTGCTTATACGAGCCTCAATTTAATGGTAGAACAACTCAAATAGCTGCTCATATGAGTTACAAACTCAAAATAGCTACAATTTATTTTGACAATTTCATTATAACCAACCTTTTCACGTTAGTTACTTTTATTAGTCAGTCTACACATTTTAGTGATCGTAGGATTTTGACTCAGCCACGTATTTGTAGGGATAAAGATAGACACAAATCTTGTTTATGTTTATATTCTTTTAAAAAAGATAAATTAAGTGATTGTAGGTCTATACTCTATATTTAATGAATAACTAATGCATAAGACATACACATAAATTGAATTATACAGTGCTTATTCATCAATTCTATACTATATATTTATGTATAATGCTTACAAGTAACACGATACATTAATTATACACTAAATATAGTGTTGTAACTATTCAATAAAACCCATTAAATTTTACCTTGTTTAAAGGAGTATAAATCCAATTAAGAATTGTGCCTATCCCTACCCTTACAGATACGTTGATTGAATCCAAATAAATAGTCAACACATGAAAGTTGGTTATGTTAAGATTATTAAAAATAAGTATGTTTTTTAAGTTTAAAACTTATATGAGCGGCTAAATGTGTTAATTTTCTAATCAAATAGGTGGTATTAATTTATTGTTTGACGCCAACCATAAACAATCCAACCCATACATGTCCCAAGATAATTTGAAATAATTTGTTCATACTCAATTTCTTGAATGTTTCGCGTCCGTGCTGAATGGATTCAAACGATAATAATGTCTTCTTCGTTTGAAGCTATGTTTTTTTCTTTTGTTCAAAATTGATATGAACAAGCTCCAATTACGTTAAGATCCAATTATTTGTTCAAAATCAAAATTGATGACTTTGTCTTTTTGTTTTTATGTCAGACTTTTTTTTTCTTAGTGATTGAATGAGTGGTATACCCGACATAATTTGGATACACTGTTACCTTTTTTTCTTTATAGTAATTTTGTGCAATCAAGTAGATGAAATCTCATTCATATGTATTGCTAAATAGGATATAATATGGGGTTTAATTATGCTTTTGAGTTTTATTTCAGGAGAATAGGTTGTTGAAATCTTGTGTCAACAAATTCTGTTTAACAAATAAATTTTCTGGTTTACTGAAGATTTAAAGTATTTTTTATTCAAATTCTTGGGGGTTTGGGCCGCAGGTGACAAAAGAGTTTTAAAATGAGATGTAGGTGACACAAGTCTTAATAATTGAGTAGAGGTAACAATTACTTAATTATGGTTTAAGAAAGTTTTGAAAATTTTAAAATAACCCACAAGTTTTTAAATTTACACTTTGATCCAAATGTTAGTTAATATATAACGGGAACGAAGGAATAAAAACACTTTCTTCTGTCTCCTCATCCGTTGTTATTTTCTCTCTCTTCGCGATATTTGTTGTTCATTGTTGTTGTTGCTTTATTCATCATCTTCTGATTCATTATCATCTTCATATTCTTCTTGTTGACCATTGTTGTTGTTGTTGTTACCCCAACTGCTGCTCTTTGACCAAATTCTTATGTCAAATTTTGTTTCGTAAATCACTTTCAACTTTGGAATTTACTTGAGAGGAGACTTTGGTAAGTCAGATTATGCTTTTTAGTTGAATCTGGGTAACTGCTAGTGTGTTGTTTTTTCAACAATAGCTTGCACGCGAACATGAATGCAATATAAGAGCAATCAGTTTAAACTGATCCATTATCTGCGGCAACAGATAAATGTTCTGTTGTAACAATAGACTCATGTTGGATGGATTCATGTTTAAGGGTTTTAGGTGACCGTAATATGAATCGAATAGATGGATATTCTGTTGCACCAGATTAGTAATCTGTTTCAACAGCTAAATAATCTGTTTCATCAGATTACTAATATGTTTCGAACAACAAAATTCAGATACAACTCCTGTCACACACAAAACCTAACAGATAACTCATATGTTCTTGCTATTGATACTGGAATCAAATTATTCCTTAATTGTAGACATGCCATTCGTTAAGAAATAGAAATAGACAACACGGAAATTAAATAAGAAATAAAAAGTCAAGTGCATCAAACATAATTTTTTATAAAACAAACAAAAAAAATACATAGATAACAGAAAAAAAAGCTTAATTATTATTATCATCATTATTAACATCATTATTATTTGTATGGCCAGCCGACCAATCTTCAAAGGGCAGCAGCAGCACCCTACGCAGCCTGCGGATCTCCCGCAACATCCTTACTCTGACGGCGGCCAACTCCCAATGCAGGTCATTGTAATGCCTCGATTTTTCTGAACCGGAATGCTACACGGTGCTTATGACCCCGAAGGATCACAAGCTAACCCATGACTGATATATGTACCTGTACACTACATATATAACATAATAATGCGAAAAACATGAACATGTAGGCCATAAGGTTCAACTGAATAAAGAATCTGTCAAAACATAATATCCATATGGGTGAAAGATACCCAAAACAGCTGAAAACTTAATCAAATCTGAACATAAGTCTGAATACTGAATCTGAAAGCCTCTAAGTACTGTCTGAATAAGGAGTTGAAGGAACATGTCTCCAACTAACTCCGTAAACTGATAACAGACTAAAATAATAATGAATAAATCAAATCATATTGTCCTCGAATGAAGAGGACTCACTGAATCTCTGCGACTGAAAATGCTACTACTACTGCTGATCTGGAGCTCGTGTCTCTGAACCTATGGTGTAACATGAAAAGAAAGTACCATAGCGTAAATGTGTCAGTACGAGAGAATGTACTGAGTATACGAGTGAGGTAGGCTAAATATAAACAGGGTTTACATGCATGAACAATGCTAACTGTCTGACTGATATGAACGTAAGAGTACAAACATCCATACATAGTAACTGAAATCGTGGGTGCATGATAGCTAGTCCTATATGCTAATACACGGTTTACTGATGGCTAACATGACTGATACTGAAATTCTGATAACATGGGAGACTGTATCTGACAATCCTGAATCTGATGGAATTATCTGAGTTCCATACTGTAATTGAGTCTGACTGTATCTGACAGTCCTGATATACTAAAATCTGAAGACCTATCTGAGTTCTTTTACTGAGACTGATTCTGAAACTGTGGGAGGTAGTTGTTTAACCGACATGCCCCAATAACGCATATAGCTAAGTTGGGGTCCAATCTCTGCCCCGACTGGAGGGGTGTCAATACCCCGCCACTGGTAAGGACAGTTTTGGGTGACCCTTAGCTGGCAGGTATTCGAAAAGAGAACTGTGGGAACCCTAAACTGACAGATTAAGCCACCTCATCAACCCTAATCTGACAGGCTAAGATGTCTCAACCTACGCTGGCTACGTAGTTCTGGAACATAAGGATGACTGCTAAGAATCACACCCTAAACTGGTAGGTGAGTCCCCATCCTTGGGTTCACTCGGTGCTAACTTCTACTCCCATCTGAAGAGACTAAACATGATTCAACTGACTGTACATGGACAGATTAACTGACTTCCGTTGACTGACAGAGTAGTACTATTATCTGAGAGTTAACTGAGATCATGAGATTTCTGAGGTTTTCCTGAGTCACATAACTGACTGAGTTCTATAGATTATAGCTTGACTGAGATTATCGTGACAACATGACATGGCTCTAGGCACACAACTAATTTTTTTCGGGTACGAATACCCCCAGGACTCGATAGAAGGAAACTGACACACATGACATGACTTTATCACAAGATTTGAGTCCACAATTCATAATATTATAAGTAGGGGATATCATATTTCATATAGTTATTCAATATCTTAAACATTGTAGGGAATGCATGGATATATTTCGTGTACATATTGTATATCTCCATTGTCTTACATGCTTCATACCACCACAATAGCAACACATGAAAAGTATGGGATTCATATTGAAGTATATAGCTAACATGGACTTGTCATTTAGACATCATAGAACCATACAAACATGAATTTCTAGCATCCTAAGCATTTTATCAAACACCTTGCATGCATTCTTTAAGGCATAGGTGATTTTCATACTTGCACCATATTAAACCACCTAAAGTTTATGATTTTCAATTAACAAACATATATATTCCATGAAAACACCTTTAGACATCACATTGAAACTTAAACAAGAATCGTCAACATGTACATACTCATATCACCACAAAAAGTTTACAAAATAATATTTAAAACATGGTTCTTGAGCTCTATGAACGGATTGGATCCATAGATGAACACTACACATACCTTAGAAAGTAAACCTTGATGATTTGCTGGAGAGTTCTTGGATTTGGGAAACTTAATTCTCAATTATCTTGGAAAAGGGCTTGAATCTTGCTTTTGAGAGATGAGTTTGATGAAAACCCTAATCTTGTGGTTGAGAGCGTAAGAGAGGGTTTTTGAGATGCTTAACTGAAGAAAAAAGGGAAAAATTACGCCTCTTTAGGGTTATAAGTCATGGAAGGTGAAGGAAATGACCAAAATACCCTTATGAAATAAATTCCCAGTTGCTAAAAATCATAGCCGACGAAATTTGTGACAAGGCGTAAAAAATGTGATAAGCCGTAAAAAATGTCGTCACACAGGAGCTGGAATTGATGGTTTCTGCCTAAGCCTGACGACATTTATGACAAGGTGTCAAAAATGTGATAGGCCATCAAAAATATCGTCACAAAGAAGCTGGATTCTGCCTAAGGCTGACGACCTTTGTGATAGGGCGTCACAAGTGTGGTAAGCTACCACGAATGTCGTCACCTAGGAGATGGTTTCTGCCTAAGGCTGACGACCTTCGTGATAGGGCGTCACAAGTGTGGTAAGCTACCAAGAATGTCGTCACTTAGGAGCTGGTTTCTGCCTAAGGCTGACGACCTTCGTGATAGGGCGTAACAAATGTGGTAAGCTACCACGAATGTCGTCACACTGTTTCCAGCCTGACATGCTGGAGTAAAATAGGAATAACTCTTTGCTCAGATATCGGATTTAGGCAAAATTGGTATAGTTGGAAAGATAATTCAATTATCTATCTGTTGATAGGTCATGAACTCAAAAATTCCAAGTATAATGAGAGATATGCTCATTTGAAGTTGACTATACCAATATCCTTCTCAAGAATTCAATCGGTAAGGAATGTTTTGATTCGTCTGATAGCTGGGAGTTATTTGAAGCCTTAATATACATCTAACCTACTCATAAAACTATAAAAGAGCCATGATATACTATGCATAAGCTTGGTACATGGCTATAATATTGGTTTGGATTTTTTCGGGGTATTACAATATCCCCCTTGGAAATATTCGTCCTCGAATGATGACTGCTTGAGAGGGGAGAAAAGATAAAATGGCACATACACTGATCATGCTCAACTGGCACATAATTTTAGGACTGAATTGAATTCTAAACTGAATATAGCCCAACTGAACATGCATATCTGATGCATGACTGATAAGTTGAACTCATGAATGCATGATAAGCTATGCACTGATACTTGATACTAATTTTATACTGGAATTTTGAAAATGTAACTGAATAAGCTTAAGGAAAATGGTTACCTCGAGCTAAGTCTGAATTAGCGAAGAAAATATGAGGGTACTTGGTTCGCATGTCTGCCTCTGCTTCCCAAGTAGCTCCCTCCATGGACTGATTCCGCCAAAGAACCTTGACTAGAGAGACTTCTTTGTTCCTCAGCCTACGAGTCTGATAGTCGAGGATTTCGACTGGAATCTCTTTATAAGAGAGGCTATTCTGAATGTCTATGCTCTGAATAGGGATTATAACTGCTGGGCCACCTATGCACTTCTTGAGCAAAGATACATGGAAGACTGGATGAACTGAGGCTAGATCTGAAGGCAATTCGAGCTCATAGGCTACCTTGCCGAAGCGACTGAGAATCTTGAAGGGACCGACATATCGGGGACTGAGCTTTCCCTTCTTGCCAAATCTCTTCACTCCCTTCATGGGAGAGATCTTGAGATAAACATAGTCATCGACCTCGAATTTGAGATCCTTTCTACGAAAATCCGCATAAGACTTCTGTCAGCTCTGAGCAGCCCGAAGTCTTTTTCTGATTAACTGAACTTTCTCTAAGACATTGAATACTAAGTCAGGCCCTATGACTACGGTCTGACTAACTTCGAACCAAATGATCGGAGACCTACATCTCCTACCATAGAGAGCTTCGAATGGAGCCATCTGAATATCAGAGTGATAGTTGTTGTTGTATGCGAACTCAATCAAAGGCAAATGGTCATCCCAGCTTCCCTTGAAATCAATTTCACATGCCATTAACATATCTTCTCGAGTCTGAATGGTCCTTTCTGCTTGACCATCTGTCTGAGGATGAAACGCTGTACTGAGATAAACTTGGGTACTAAGACCCTTTTGGAACGCTTTCCAGAAGTGAGAGGTGAACTGGGTGGGTACCTTTGTATGAGATGATAGATAGTGGAACACCGTGTAATCTGACCAACTCCCTGATATAGAGTTTGGCATAATCCTCGGCTGAGTAAGAGGTATGAACTGGAAGGAAATGAGCTGACTTGGTCATTCTGTCTATGATGACCCAAACTGAATCATGCTGATGACGTGTTCTAGGAAAACCCATCACGAAGTCCATGTTCACTTCTTACCACTTCCAAGTAGGAATAGTGAACTCCTGGATGGAACTACTAGGTTTCTGATGCTCTACCTTAACCTACTGACATGTAGAGCACTTAGCCACAAACTCTGCAACATCCCTCTTCATCCCACTCCACCAATAGATCTCCCGTAAGTCGCGGTACATCTTAGTGTCCCCTGGATGAATAGAGTATCACTTACCATGCGCTTCTGCAAGAATTCGCTGCCTCAAGTCATCTACACCGGGAACACACAGACGACCCTGACAACGAAGAACACCATCTCCCTCTTGGGAGAAAACCTCTACTTCCTAACTCTGAACTGACTCTTTTAGCTTGACAAGGCTAGGATCCCTGTCTTGCTTCTCTTTCACCTCGGAAACTAGAGATGACTCTGAACTACTCTGAACACATACACTACCCTCTGAAGAGTCGACTAAGCGAACGCCTAGTCTGGCAAGCTGATGAATCTCCTGATCTAATTTCTTCTTACTATCCTCAACATGGGAAACACTACCCATGGACAGTCTACTGAGTGCGTTGGCCACTACATTGGCCTTGCCAGGATGATAAAGGACACTCATGTCATAATCTTTCAAGAGCTCTAACCACCTTCTCTGACGAAGATTGAGATCTTTCTGGGAAAAGACATACTGAAGGCTCTTATGATCTGTGAAGACGTCTACATGAACACCGTATAGATAATGCCTCCAAATCTTTAAGGCAAAGACAACTGTTGCTAACTCAAGGTCATGAGTAGGATTATTCTTCTCATGGGGCTTTAACTGTCTGGAGCCGTAGTCTATGACTCTACCATGCTGCATGAGTAAACAACCTAAACCTACTCTGGATGCATCACAATATACTACAAATCCATCAGAACCGTCGGGAAGTGCTAAAACTAGAGCTGAGGTGAGTCGAGTCTTCAACTCCTGAAAACTCTTCTCGTAAGGTTCTGACCACTAAAACTTGACCTTCTTCTGAGTCAATCTGTACATAGGAGATGCAATATAAGAAAATCCCTCGACAAACCGTCGATAATAGCTAGCCAAACCCAAGAAACTCCTGATATCTGATGGAGAGATAGGGCGAGGCCAGTTTCTTACCGCTTCGGTTTTCTGAGGATCTACTCTAATACCATCACCGGAAATAATGTGGCCAAGGAATGCTACTGATCTTAGCCAAAATTCGCACTTACTGAACTTGGCAAACAACTGGTGATCCCTGAGAGTCTGAAGAACAATTATGAGATGGTCTGAATGATCACGCTCTGTGCGAGAATAGACCAAAATATCATCTATGAAGACTATGAAGAATGTGTCCAAGTACTGCTTGAACACCCGGTTCATCAAGTCCATGAAAGCTGCAGGGGCATTGGTAAGACCAAAGGACATGACTAAAAATTCAAAGTGACCATACCGAGTATGAAAAGCTATCTTTGGGATGTCACATTTTCTAACTCTGAGATGATGATAGCCTGATCTGAGGACTATCTTGGAGAAATAACTGGCACCCTGAAGTTGGTAAACAAGTCGTCTATACTAGGCAGCGGATACTTGTTCTTGATCGTGACTTTGTTGAGCTAATGGTAATCAATACACATTCTGAGAGAACCGTCTTTCTTGCGCACGAATAAGACAGGCGCACCCCATGGGGATACACTGGGTCTGATGAATCCCTTATCTAAGAGATCCTTCAACTGATCTTTCAGTTCCTTGAGTTCTGCTAGTGCCATTCTGTTTGGTGGAATAGAAATAGGCTGAGTATCTGGGAGAAGGTCTATGCCGAAGTCTATTTCCCTTTCGGGAGGAATACTTGGAAGATCTTCGGGAAAGATGTATGAATATTCATTAACCACAGGGACTGATTCGAGTTTGGGAGATTCGAAACTGGAATCCTTAATATGTACGAGATGATACACACACCCCTTAGAAATCATTTTTCTTTCCCGAAGGTAGGAAATAAGCTGACCCCTGAAAGACGAAGTGCTGCCCTTCCACTCTAGGACGGGGTCATTCGGGAACTGAAACTAAACTATTCTGTTTCTGCAGTCGACTGTGGCATATCAGGAATGAAGCCAATTCATGTCGAGAATGACATCAAAACTAGTCATCTCTAACTCGACTAAATCTGCTGACGTGGATTAGACTGAGAGACTGACTTAAAATTATGCTTGCTAGCACGACATGAATACTGAAGAAAGCGAACTGTTCCTAAAACATCTCATAACCTCCTGTACATAAATGTGGCGCACAACACACCCATGTACAAGACTCTACTAGATGCGGCTTTCAGACTTCCTAGGACTCTATTGAACCTTAGGCTCTGATACCAAGTTTGTAATGCCCCAATTTTTCTGAACCGAAATGCTACACAGTGCTTATGACCCCGAAGGATCACAAGCTAACCCATGACTAATATCTATACCTATACACTACATATATAACGTAATATATCTGTTTTGGACTACAGATAATATATCTGTTGCATCAGATAAATCATCTGTTACAACAGATATATCATGATTTGCAACAAATAAATAACCTGTTGCATAAGATAATATATCTGTTGCAACATATAATATATATATATATATATATATATATATTTTAAAAAATATATTATCTTCATGACATCCAAATTTTCTGACTTTTTAATTATATAAATTAATAAAGCAGATTTAAAGGCACAACTGTTCACCTCCATTTATTAATGACATTCTTGATTACTGTAAGAAGTTATGACTTAATTAAATTAAACAATATTGTGATAAGTCATGACTTTTCATATTTATTATTAAAATAATTAATTCTTTACAGGAACCGTTTTTTATTTACAATGAGTTGGACAACAGATTATATATCTGTTGCATCAGATAAATCATCTGTTACAACAGATATATCATCCGTTGCAACAAATAGATAACCTGTTACATAAGATAATATATCTGTTGCAACATATAATATATATATATTTTTTAAAAAATATATTATCTTCATGACATCCAAATTTTCTTACTTTTTAATTATATAAATTAATAAAGCAGATTTAAAGGCACAACCGTTCACCTCCATTTATTAATGACATTCTTGATTACTGTAAAAAGTTATGACTTAATTAAATTAATCAATATTATGATAAGACATGACTTTTCAACTTTATTATTATTAATAATTAGTTCTTTCCAGGAATCATTTTTTTTACACTGAGTTGGACAACAGATAATATATCTGTTGCATCAGATAAATCATCTGTTACAACAGATATATCATGATTTGCAACAAATAGATAACTTGTTGCATAAGATAATATATCTGTTGCAACATATAATATATATATATATTTTAAAAAATATATTATCTTCATGACATCCAATTTTTCTGACTTTTTAATTATTTAAATTAATAAAGCAGATTTAAAGGCACAACAGTTCACCTCCATTTATTAATGACATTCTTGATTATTGTAAAAAGTTATGACTTAATTAAATTAATCAATATTGTGATAAGTCATGACTTTTTAGGTTTATTATTATTACTAATTAGTTCTTTCCAGGAACCATTTTTTTTATACTGAGTTGGACAACAGATAATATATCTGTTGCATCAGATAAATCATCTGTTACAACAATTATATCATCCGTTGCATCAAATAGATAATCTGTTGCATCAGATAATATTACCGTTGCAACATATAATATATATATATTTTTAAAAAAATATATTATCTTCATGACATCCAAATTTTCTGACTTTTTAATTATATAAATTAATAAAGCAGATTTAAAGGCACAACTGTTCACCTCCATTTATTAATGACATTCTTGATTCCTGTAAAAAGTTATGACTTAATTAAATTAATCAATATTGTGATAAGTCATGACTTTTCAGCTTTATTATTATTAATAATTAGTTCTTTCCAGGAACCCCTTTTTTTTTACACTGAGTTGGACAGATAATATATCTGTTGCATCAGATAAATCATCCGTTACAACAGTTATATCATCATTTGCATCAAATAGATAACCTGTTGCATCAGATAATATTACTGTTGCAACATATAATATATATATATATATATATATATATATATATATATTTAAAAAAATATATTATCTTCATGACATCCAATTTTTCTGACTTTTTAATTATATAAATTAATAAAGCAGATTTAAAGGCACAACTGTTCACCTCCATTTATTAATGACATTCTTGATTACTGTAAAAAGTTATGACATAATTAAATTAATCAATATTGTGATAAGTCATGACTTTTCAGTTTTATTATTATTAATAATTAGTTCTTTCCAGGAACCGTTTTTTTTACACTGAGTTGGACAGATAATATATCTGTTGTATCAGATAAATCATCCGTTACTACAGTTATATCATCATTTGCATCAAATAGATAACTTGTTGCATCAGATAATATTACTATTGCAACATATAATATATATATTTTTTTTTAAAATAAATTATCTTCATAACATCCAAATTTTATGACTTTTTAATTATATTAATTAATAAAACAGATTAAAGGCACAACTGTTCACCTCCATTTATTAATGACATTCTTGATTACTGTAAAATGTTATGACTTAATTAAATCAAGCAATATTGTGATAAGTCATGACTTTTCAGCTTGAAGCTTAGCTTTATAATTATTAAAATAATTAGTTCTTTCCAGCAACCGTTTATTTTTTACACTGAGTTGCACAACAGATTATATATCTGTTGCATCAGATAAATCATCTGTTATAACAGATATGTCATCTGTTACAACAGATATATCATCTGTTGCAACAAATAGTTAACCTGTTGCATCAAATAATTCTGTTGCAACATCTAATATATATATCTTTTTTTTTTTTTTTTATCTTCATGACATCCAAATTTTCTGACTTTTTAATTATATAAATTAATAAAGAAGATTTAAAAACAAGAATATTTCTGGTGAGTTTTTTACGGTTTAAATTGTGTTTATCATTTATTTCCTTATTCTTTTCTGTGAAAAGAAATGACTTAATTAAATCAAGCTGGTGGTGTGTTTTTTATTATTGTGACAAGTCATGACTTTTCAGCTTATTAAATTTAAATAACCTTTTTCTCATTTTAAAAATCGAATACACTTGGTTTTCAATAACCATTCCGTTTCTTTAATAACCATTTTTATTAATTGAGTTATGGCAACAGATTGTATATCTGTTGCATCAGATAACCCATCTGTTTCAACAAATATACCATCTGTTGCTATAAATCGATCATCTGTTTAAGGAGCTTTTTTGATTTCTTTTAACTGATTCATAAGTCGCAACAGATGAGGAATTTGATGCATCAGAAGCGTTTTTTGTTTTTGTTTGTTTGTTGAATGTGTTTAGACAAAAGTCACAGTCACGACTATTCATTAACTTTTTTCTTAAAAGTCATATCATCATATATATATCTTAATTAAATTAATCCAATGTTGTAACTTTTTTAAAATTAAATAATCTTTTTTTTACGATTATAACATCATTTAGTTCCTTATTATTTATTAACGAATCATTTTTAGGAGAATTCCTCATCATGACCGTATCCCTAACTCCAACCGCCGACATGTTAAGAATAGAGAATAAATAGAATGATAATTAAATATTGAATAAGAATTAAAAATTCAAAATCGACCAAACCAAACCAAACCAATCCAAACCAAACCAAACCAAACCAAACCAAACCAAACATATACATGGATTTTTTTGAATCCCTTATAGGTAGATCGGATATAAAAAGGTGAAATACATACGCTAAAAGAAAGAAAAAAACATAACCTAATTATTATTATTATTACTATTATTATTGTCAACCTGACAATTTTCATCCGGCAACAGCAGGGCCCTCCTCATCCTTGATCGGAAGTCGGCCAAATCCCTCTGGAGTTCATCAAACTGCCTTTGAAGTTCCTGCAAGGACTCGATGTGAACCTTCTTGTACGAATCTGGATCTGACATATTAGTATTGTAAGTATAGTAGAGTGAACGAGAGTGAGTGAGGAGGCCGGAGGGACCTATTTATAAAATGATTGAATTGGAAGGGATTGGACTTAGTCAAACAAAAAGCTACGACTGTTCATATCCCTTAAAAGGAAAAATTACACAAATCCCATATTTAAGACACCATATTACACAATATCCCTTAATGTTATAAGAAATTACATAAAATCCCGGATTCATATTTACCAGTGATGCATATGTTATATGTATCACTACTGTATATGTAACACCCCGTAAATTTTTTTCGTACACTTATCGCGATTATATGGAGTCCTAAAGGCTTGCGTATGGGTTAAATTAAGTTTATGGTGTTCGGAAGTATCCCGTAAATAGTTGTATGTGTAGGTATTGGAATAAGCTTTCCAACGATATAAAGTTTGCCCAAAACAGAGGAGTATTTCATATAAGCGAGCACATTCAAAATTTCAAAACGGTGGCCGGGAAGCCTGTGAACAGTAAATCTGCAGGAAAATTACTGCAGCTAGGCAATTATTTTTTTGGATCAACTTTAGACGATCATAACTACTTGTACAAAAAGAACTGTGTGAGATCCTATATATCGACGAAAATCTCCGAGAGTCTTCTTTCCGATGCAATTGGTTTCACCCAAATCCGATACCTGAGCAAAGAGTTATGATCGATTTACTTCAGCCTGTCAAAACTGTCCACTGGGGACAGATTCGGATTTATTTAAATTTTTAGGGCAAAATGGTCATTTTCTATTACCTCTTGGACGAAAATTGGTCTTTATAAACATACACTTAGCCTTATATATATCATATATCATCCAATTATTAAGATAAGGTGAAACCCTAGCCTAATTTCAACTTCAAATATTTTGTGATTCAACCGTAGAAAATTCGAATTGGTTCCGTAGTTGTGTTCACCATCTCGAAAGCTTCGAGAAGCACCCCATGGTTATGTAAGGAGGATTCTAAATACACGAGTTCATTGTTAAGGTATGAATATTGTTTATTCTTGATTCTTATCCATGAATAAGTATTGATAAAGGATTATGAGTATTGTCTTGATGTTGGAAGATAACTAGAAACATAGTTATGAATTGTTTTGTATAAATTGTTAGTAGTAAATTATGGAAGTTGTTGTATTGGATTATGGAGGATGAATTGTGGTGATATATCATTATATTAGTGGTTATGTATGCCTAGTGATCATGTTGGTATTGGATGGTGATTAAGACGGGAAATAAAGGCTAAGAGTGATGTTGAGGGATATTGCATGAAAATGCATGATATGTGAATGTAATAAGAGTATAAGAGGATGTATGTAGCACTCTTATTGATGAGTTAAAGGATTACTTCCTAGACATCATTTGGTGAAGTTAATACCTAAATGGTAAGGTTTGGTTGCTAATACTAGTTTGCCACAAATGACTTATTGGAGATAAGTGTTCGAAGAGTACGGGAAGTCAAGTTGGACTTGTATTGAAGTGGTTATATCAAGGTATGTAAGACATACTCTATCTAATCTTTGGCATGAATAATGACCCATGGCACTCTCAAGTAAGCTTCCAACATTGTCCTACGACACATGACACATAATAACATCATATGATCTTCGACACTACCAATTGAACTTGTTTTCACTTTTAAGATGTCCGGCTAGTCAAAAAAATGTCCATATACTATTGTTGACTCCGAAATGGTTTAATGAGGTATCCATGATTCTCTACTTCATTTTCATGATATTGATTACCTATTTACATGTTTTTCCTATTGAGGTATCATGGTTTCAAGTTCCATAAGGTGTGACCACAAAGTAACCAATCTCAAAGATTAATTGAATTAAGAAATGGAATGTCTTTATTTTAAATTGATGATATGATGTATTGTATTAGTACCACTGATCAGTTGGCCATTGTATTATAAAGATTATGTATATATGCTATTCCAGGGGTGGTCCCTGATGTATTGTATTAGTACCACTGATCAGTTGGCCATTGTATGACATATGTTATGTATTGATAAGGAATACGGGAAGTAATGATATGAAAGTAATGTGCAGGTATCCCATCAGCTCTTTTAAGTGTGGTCTACTCATACTGTTTATTCACTGGTATTTGGGTTCTGTTGACCTTTTGTATCTCATCTTGATACTCACTGCCTTACATACTCAGTACATATTTCCGTACTGACGTCCCTCATGGGGGACCTGTATTCATGCCTACAGGAATAGGTACTTCAGGTCGTACACCTCCGCAGTAAGAGCCAGGACATTCTGTTGATAGTGGTGAGCTCCAGTTGTTTTGGGGCATCCTAAGTCGTTTCTATATGTATTTTTGGTATTTGTATAAAAGTCTTTTGTGGGCGGGAGTTTGTCCCGACCCTAACTCAGTTGTGTATCTATGTAGAGGCTTTTGTAGACATATTGTACAGCCATAGGAGTGTTTGGTTGATAGACGTGATGGCTCTGACGGCCAATTACTGTTTATATAAATATATATGCGTGTCTGCTGGGCTGATACAGGTACTGTTTTTTTCTATTTACAACGAAGTGCTGCCCAAATTTCTAATTTTCATAAGTAATGTAAATGTGAAAGTATAGGTTATGAACAGGTTCTCCCGGGCCTCCTCGGCTACGGGTGCCAGTCCGCTCCAATGGGATTTGGGGCGTGACAGAAGTGGTATCAGAGAAGTTCGTCCTAGTGAGTCTACATAGCCGTGTCTACGTAGAATCTCGTTTATCGGTGTGTTGTGCACCACATCTATAAACAGGAGGCTATTGGACATTTAGGGATTGTTTCCATTCTTAGATCGTGCAATAGAGCCCATATTAGAGATAAAGTCATGATTGATCGCTTAATCCAATTGTTTTTTTTATTTATTATAGTAACGATGCCGGTTACAAGGAGAAAGAATAAGTGGAAGCGAGTAGATGTAGTGTCCGGAGAAGGTACTAGTAAGTCACCACCGGCACAAGCTGAACAAAGTGAGTCTCAAGCTGAGCATATATCAGGAGCTTCTCCTCCTCCGAAAGGGCCATCTATTGATGCTGTTGATTGAGATTTGAGGGATGCAGTACAACTTCTGACGCGTATAGTTGCCGGTCAAGTTCAAGGGCAAGCTATTCCTACCACGGGTTCTAGTGGTACGGATAGAGCAGCTAGCCTTCGGACACAAGATTTTCTGAAACTGGATCCTCCTACTTTTATCGGATCAGATATTAACGAAGACCCGCAGGACTTTGTCGATCAAACCCAAAGGGCTCTAGATGTTATGCACATATCCGGTAAATAGATGGTTGAGCTAGCAGCATATAGACTGAAAGGAGAGGCTATATTGTGGTACGAGGATTGGAAATGATCTAGGGGTATTGATGCACCTCCAACTACGTGGGGAGAGTTCAAAGATGCATTTATTGATCATTATCTTCCATTTGAGACTCGTCAGGCCCGTGCAGATCAATTCTTAAATCTTCGTCAGGGTAATATGAGTGTAAGGGAGTATAGTCTTCGATTTAACTCCTTGTCTCGATATGCTTCTAATGTGGTAGCTACTATGGATGACAGAGTTCATCACTATGTGGATAGATTGGAACCATACTTGGTTAGAGATTGTACCATTGCTGCTTTGAACAAGGACATGGATATAGCGAGGATACAAGCTTTCGCTCAGAAAATGGAAGATCAGAGGCAAAGAAGAAGAACCCAGGAATCAGAAAAAGGATATTCTAAGCGGGCCAGAGCTATAGGGCAGTTTATGGCATCTCAGGGAGGTTTTAGGCCTTCGTTCTCTCATAGATTGCCTAGCCCGTTATCTTCTTATCCTTCAATTAGTGCTTCACCGCAATTTCAAAGGTTTAGAGGTAATCAGTTCGGGCAAAGTAGTGAAAATCAGAGTTCGCGAACAGTGGGGTATCAAGGGCAAGGGAGTATGAGTCAATTGAGACCTCCACGACACCCGTGCCCCATATGTAGAAGATTTCACTTTGGCGAATGTCGGCTTGGAACAAACAATTGCTTTTGTTGCGGTAAGCCGGGGCATATGGCTAGAGATTGCCCACGCAGGACCACAGGTGGTATAACATGACCTACCGGATCAGCTGTTGCGTCATCATCGGTGCCTCCTTTGAGTAGGGGTGCACAACCTATGGGTCACAGTAGAGGTGATATAGGAGCAACTAGTTCTAGCGGAGCTCAGAACCATGTGTATGCCCTAGCAGATCGGCAGAATTTAGAGGCTTCTCCAGACGTGGTTACAGGTACGTTGTCCATCTTTGCATTTGATGTGTATGCCTTAATTGATCCTGGTTCTACATTATCGTATGCTACTCCTTTGGTTGCGGGAAGGTTCGGAAGAACACCCGAATTATTAGCCAAGCCATTTGAAGTATCAACGCCAGTGGGGGAATCTCTTATAGCTAGGAATGTTTTTCGAAATTGTGTTGTGAATATTTGTGGTCGTGATACGATGGCCGATCTTGTTGAGTTAGAAATAGTAGATTTTGATGTTATTATGGGCATGGATTGGTTAGCGTCTTGTTATGCTACAATAGATTGCTGTTCTAAGAAGGTATATTTCTATTTCCCAAATGAGGCAGTCCTTGAATGGAAGGGTAATGTTGGCGCGCCGAGAGGTAGATTTATTTCTTACTTTAAGGCAAGAAAAATGATTTCCAAGGGGTACATATACCATTTGGTTAGAGTAAGGGATACAGAGGCAGAGCCGCCAACTTTTCAGACCGTTCCGGCTGTGAATGAATTTCCTGAAGAACTACCAGGTTTACCTCCTGAATGAGAAGTGGAGTTTGGTATTGATATGTTGCCAGACACACAGCCAATCTCAATTCCTCCTTATAGAATGGCACCAGTAGAGTTGCGAGAATTGAAAGAGCAACTGAAAGACTTGCTAGAGAAGGGATTCATCAGGCCTAGTATGTCCCCTTGGGGAGCACCAATATTGTTTGTGCGTAAGAAAGATGGTTCGTTGAGGATGTGTATTGACTATCGGCAATTGAATAAGGTGACTATCAAGAATAAATACCCTCTTCCCCGAATTGATGATTTATTTGACCAGTTGCAGGGTGCCCAGTGTTTTTCCAAGATTGACTTGAGATCAGGCTATCATCAAGTGAGAGCCAAGGATAAAGATGTACCCAAGACAGCTTTCCGAAAACGGTATGGTCATTATGAATTCCTGGTTATGTCATTCGGGCTGACAAATGCACCCACAGTTTTTATGGATCTGATGAATAGGCTGTTTAAGCCGTTTCTAGATGTGTTCGTGATAGTTTTCATAGATGATATTCTGGTCTACTCTAGATCAGAAGAGGATCATGTTAATCACTTAAGGCAGGCGTTGCAGATTCTTCGTGATCGTAAGCTGTATGCGAAGTTTTCTAAATGTGAGTTTTGGCTCAAGTCAGTGGCATTTTTGGGCCATATTGTATCCTGTGAAGGCATAAAAGTTGACACTCAGAAGATTGAGGCTGTGAAGAATTGGTCAAGACCCACGACGCCTACGGAGATTCATAGTTTCCTCGGCTTGGCAGGTTATTATAGAAGGTTTGTTGAAGGTTTTTCTTCTATTTCTGCACGCTTGACTAAGTTGACGCATAAAGCCTCCAAGTTTCAATGGAATGATGCCTCTGAAAAGAATTTCCAAGATCTGAAGAGCAAGTTGACTTCTACACCGGTATTGGTACTTCCTGAAGGCACAGAAGGTTATGCAGTGTATTATGATGCTTCGAGAATTGGCTTAGGATGCGTATTAATGCAACATGGTAGAGTAATAGCCTATGGCTCTAGACAGTTGTGACCACATGAGAGGAATTATCCCACGCATGATCTTGAGCTAGCTGCAGTTGTATTTGCTTTGAAGATATGGCGCCACTACTTATATGGGGTTCATGTTGACATATATACCGATCATAAGAGCCTGCAATATATCTTCAGTCAGAAAGATCTAAACTTGAGGCAGCGGAGATGGCTTGAATTGTTGAAAGATTACGATGTTGATATCTTGTATCATCCAGGGAAAGCGAATGCGGTAGCGGATTGTAACACCCCGCATTTCAGGCTAGAATAAAAAATATGACTCTGATGCGTTGATAATCCCAGAGCCTTAAATCCTATACCAATTTGGCATGTTAATCAATTTTGTAGTATGTGAATCCATTTGAGCATGAATTTAGACCATAGAAGTCCTTCAACTCAAGGACGAGTTAAAACCATTTCGATCGATTAAGTTTTAGTGGACGTTGTAATTTGTGTCAAATTCTATTGACCATAACTCATTGTATATGATGAACTGGGTGGCCTAATATATACCAAATTGTAGATAATTGAATAAGCTTTCCAACGATACCAAATTCGCCTAAAACGGACACCCGGTGAAGAAGTTATGGCCTTTCAAAGTTGAATGTGTCGCCTATGCACATATAGGCGATGCATTGGGCGGCGCCTATGCAAATATAGGCGATGCATAGGGCGGCGCCTATGTAAATTTAGGCAATGCAAAGGGCGGTGCATAGTTATGGTTTCAGGTGACGAAAACACTCCGTTTTGAGTTACTTTAAGTGCAAGTTAGTCCTTACAAAACCCAAAATCGTCCTTACCCACTCCTAAACGGATTTGGGCCTATTAACAACATTGAAGCCTCCTATAAAATCCCAAAATCTAATCCTTCAAGAACTTAAGAGAAGGAGCAACTAGGGTTTGAGAAAATAAGCTTGAAGGACCGATCATTCCGAAACTTCTTCGTGAAACAAATTACAGATTCAGAATCCTCTCGACCTAGGCTTCGATAGACACCAAAAATTCGTGGAGAATAAGGTACGCGGGGTTTTCCTAAAATCTCATGGGCATAGAAATCATGTTTTAAGGATTGGGTTTTCGAATTCATGTACATACTCATGTTTCAGAAGCTTTAATGATATTGTTTTGGCCTTTTGGCTTTCCCCCAAAGTGATTTGAAAGTTATATGTATATATATATATATATGCGTTTGTCCTGAAATATGAATTTAGAGCATGATTTTCATGAAACCTCTCTCTTAATGTAAATTTTTCCATGTTTCATGTAATATACAATGTTTTGAACACGAAAGAGAGGGTTGTGAATGTTGAATATGCATGTAATGAAAGAATGCATGGTTTTGCCAAAAATGCACATGACCACCATATGTTTGATGAAAGTTTTGCATGGGTTTGACTTGAGTTTCGGAACATGACATCTTTAATGCAAATTACATGTTTTGGTGGTCTAAACTATGTTTTGAATGAAAGCTCTTGCTTAATACATTATGGCTCAGAAATAGGACTTGCAAGTCTTGGTATGACGATACCAACTCAGACAAATGCCATAACAGACACAGACTAGTTCAGAAATCAGTTTTTTATCAGACTCTTATGATTTAGAAATTTCAGAATGATACATGTTCAGAAAAGGCTAAAATAGGGCATAAAGAGAGCTTAGGTGGTTCCCTGAAGAAGGCGGGAGTTTCAGAAAACTCTTTTCCTAAAACCGTGGTTTGCCGACCAGGGTATATTATTATGCGCTGACTTAAATGTCCTGTGGCGTATCAGACTCAGACACTCCAACCCTTGCGGCACACTTGGGTTGGGGGCTTCCCCGCCGAGTCAATGGCGGATTCCATACAGCCCGTGGAATATTCAGACTTGTAGGGGAATACCACCTAACTCAGAAGTAAAACACAGATCATGATTTGAAATGAACAGACAGGTTGCATGTTTTCAGAAAGTGCCCATGTATTTTTCAGAAACAGTTTTATACATGATGTCTTGATGAAAAATTGCTTTCCCTTAATATATATATATATATGTATGTTCCATTATACTACTTTTAGATTGCTTCGCGGGCCAGTACTTTTGTGCTGACCCCCTCCTTCCAGGTTCTGAGGCACAGTCTAGGGGTCCAGCTACTCAGTAGACATTCTCGGATTTGCAGACTTGATCTCACAGTGGTGAGCCTTCTATTATTCGGAAGGCCTAATTATGTCAGACATTATCTTATTTATTATGTTTTTGGTTTACTGGGGGCCTTGTCCCAGTTTCTTTTCAGACAAAGGTTTATGTTCTTAGTAGAGATTTCGCAGACTGATGTCAGATAGTATTATTCATAAATGTTGCAGAACTTGACCATGTTTTCCGTACTCAGTTTCAATTCCGCATTTTATTATGATTATGAATATTGTGCATGATAACCAGATAGAGAATGGGTGTTCCGGGCCTTCATGGTTCGGGATGCTCGTCACGGCTAGGGCCTAGGCTCGGGTCGTGACAAACTTGGTATCAGAGCACGGTTCATGGTCCCAGGGTGTCTGCGAAATCGCGTCGAGTAGAGTTCTGTTTATGGGTGTGTAGCGCGCCACACTTATAAACAGGAGGCTACTAGGCGTTTAGGAATGTTTTCCTTCTTTGTGATTTAGTTCGTGCTTCAGTGTCTAAACTGTCCCATTATTAGGTTGATTCAAGTGCAAAAAGTTTAGAGTATACATGATATAGTCCTTTTCGATTACGTTCTATAAGATTTTAAAAAATTATGGAAAAACTCGATAGGAGTCTGTTAGTGCATCGATATATGCTGATTCTGATGTAAATATTGATCCTGATAGAATCGTGCATTCCAGATTAAGGTATTAAGTGTATATTGTCCCTCTCAAAATCTTGTTACAGTTGTGGACAATGTATAGCAGAATGTTGGAACTATATTTCTACCCAAATAGTAGCATAAGTTAAAGTGTTGTTGCCATGACCTATTGGTAGTGATATTGGACCAAGAAGTTGGTGATGTAAAGTCACAAAGTTAGAAGTCAGAGTGAGGGTGATTTTGTGTAAATGAATATTTCAGTTGAATAATCGATGTTTGAGGATGATTTACCCCTTTATAGTGATAAACTAATGTGGTAGCTAACATCATGTGTGGATAGTATGGTAGTCCATGGAGGAAGTGTTTTACTCAGATTTTTATTTATACAGAATAATATGTATATTCTTAGACCATTAAATATTAGGTGTCAATTTTCTATCCCTTGTAATATGTAATCTTGTTATCATGATGTTTTTGAAAAAAAATAAAAATTTAAAGTCTAGTGAAGCCGTGTGGGGCTCTTTCGATTCACTAGCATAGTTGCCTTGTCATCCATCTCATTTTCTTGTTCAAAATACAAAACCAAAGTCTAGTGAAGCCGTGTGAGGCCTGTTTCGATTCACTAGCAACTTGTTGTCCAACTTGTTGTTCTTTCATTGGTTTAATATATGTATGGCTGAATCTGTTTGCATGAGATAGAGTTGGTAATGAAGTGATTCATCCTTGTGTGTTATTAGTTGAAGGTAGAGAAGGAGTTGTTGGTCAGGGTGATTTGTTGATTGCTTGAATGTGGAAATGGCTATATTAGCGAGTAAGTTATGATTATAGACTCATGGTTGTTTGAGGAATTTGAAGGCCGTCTAAATGTATGAATGAGTGAGTAAGTATGAGGTGAGAAATCCGTATAAGTAGATACAATTGTACGGGGTTATAATATAAGATTAAGGTTGACCATGTCTATTATGAGGCTTTAACCCCCTTGACCCTCTTTTCATTGGTAGTTGTAAACTAGTGCTACTTGTGAGAAGGTATGTAGTAGATTTTTGAGATATTTGGGTAGAATATCCCAATTTGATGGATTAGTGTATTTATATTATGTTGCATTCTTCATTGGTGGTAGATGATTGATACTAAACTATAGGCTTGAATTTAAATGGTGTGGTGGTAAATAGTGGCAAGAGTTTGTTGATGCATATTTTGTGGGATTAATTTAGTAGGCTTGAGGTGCTGAAATAGTACATGCTAACGGAATGATGATAAGGTAAACCGTTAGGTCATGATCGATTATTGTGGTTATGAAGTTCTAGTGCACTAGTGTTTCGTGATGTTTATTTCATAGTTTCCAAGTGAAAATTTCGTGTAAGGTTGGGTTGTAAATCATGCATAGCACTATATTAAGTTTGAACAGTTGATGGCCATGAAGGTGAAAGTGAAGGTTTCTTGACTAATGATACTAGTTATTGGGAAGTGATCTATAGGCTTGAAACAGTCTATCCGAGTGCCTAAGTTTATTTGATTTCATAATGAAGTATGACGGTGTATGTATGATGTAGAAGTATGCCCAGGGTGGTTTAAAACGGCGGTATTTATTCTAATGCTACTACATGTTGTGTGTGACTTGTGGTACCGTTGAGTTGATGTGTGGCGAGTGCCTTGAAAGTTGTGCTAATAGAAATAAGAGTAGAGGTACTAGAGGGTGTGCGCTTCAACTTTGGGGATGCTCATAAAGATTCGAAGTTAGTAAGTGTTCGAGTAATAGATTATGACTATTGGGGTTACAGAATGATAGAGTTTGTCTCAGAAGGCGGTATTTGTAGTAGGTTTTTCCACTTCCAGATGTAGTCATTAGGGTCAATTTATATTGATTACATGTATTGTCGTTTTTCATACCCCAGAGTGCAGTTAAGTTTAAAGTCTAATACGGTATCTCCCACAACTTAAGATGATGGTTTGAAGCTAAGGAGGAGTTGATAGAATGAATAACCAAGTCAGGTTCTCAGATTCTAGTAGTGATGTCATGACGACAGAGAACGTCAGAAAGTGAGAGTGAGACTCAACCCATTCCTATCTTAGTATTTTTCAGTGATCCCAATGCCTACTCAAGCTTTATGTTTTAGTTCCGTGATCATAGTTCGTGATTCCTGTATATGATAGAGAGTCACGTACTCTTCCAGTTCCAAGATAATGAGTTTATCTTCATTCAAGTAGTCGGAATTACATTCCTTATGTTAGGAACTCTAGTTGAGGTCATGCAACTCATGACGCATGTACTCACTCTTTATAGTGTGTTCAGTCCCATATAAAAATCTTCTCATGCTTCAGGGTCTTATGTTTTAACCTTTTAGTGACCTCCCTATGCAATGATAGTGGTGATGATGTAAATGTTCTTGTTGATGGAAGATCATTGTACGTTTGTTTAGATAAGGCCATAAGTATGAAGTGAGATTTTGGGCCAATCTTTGATACATGTGATGTTTAGTGGAAAATTTTGTGTGTGTATGTTTTTAGGATAGCGCATGGGAGTTATATTGATAATAGTTTAGAAACTATGTGAAGTATGTATTTATGGGTGTTTTGCCTTGAAGTTAACATGCGGTTATAAATTAGGCTTGAATGACGTTTTGGGATTGTAGTGGAAGGTCGCAATATGCATTAGCAACTTCATATTAAGATTTCAGAGTAGTCATTGAAGTGGTAAGACATGTTATGGTTAGGATGCGATCTTTAAAAGAGATATAGAAGGTGGCGTCATATGGTTTAGAATAATAGCGTAGTGTAGCATGTTGTATTTTTGTGACTTAGAGTTAGGCTTGATCGCGGTGTAAGGATGAAGCTATTTTAGACATTAGTAGAAATTTTTTTGTCAATGCTCATATGAGAATTTTAAGCTGAATTGAATGAATATGATATTTATAGGGAATAGTATAGTTAAGGGATACTCGAGAAGTGTGCTAAGCTTGAAAGTAAGAATGTCGCATTGACTAAGCCCTAAAAATTCTACCCTAGTTTATGAGATATATGCCTATGTTCCATACTATAGAACAGTGTCAATGTTGGGATCCTATAGTCGGATGTCTAGTGTGACTCATGCCCAAATATTTTGCTATCTAATGCTACCAGGACTTCGTAAGGAAGAGTGTTGATAAGATACTCCAGATTGAGTATAAGCCTCTAGTGTAGTTCAGTCTATGTGGCCAGCAAATCAGTTTAGCCGTCAGATTCGCATGACTTGTTTTCTCGTCTTTTCATTCAATCATGCTACCCAAAATCTCAGATATGTTACTATTCCAAGATAGAGTATACTAGTATTTACGAGTATAGGTTAATTCATGCATCATGTGCTCGTTTTAGATTCCAGATGTTCAGATATGATTAAATTTGTAGGTGCTTAGTGCATTGCCTCAATTTTCTGAGCATCTTCGTGAATTGAGCATTCATAGAGGGACATAGGGTCCCAAGGGGTAGATACCCCATTCAGTTGCATGCATAGATTTTTATTACAAACTCCACACCAGTTATCATTGTGTATTCGGTCATACGTTCACACGTCAGTTCAGTCAGATATACATTAGAAATGCATGTCCCATAGAAAAAGCTCAGCTTATCTGTGTATTCAGTTCTGCGTTCATGAGAACAACTCAATAACAAATCCATACATTAGGTATGCATGTTCATTATGAGAACTCAGCTTATGAGTAGCTCCAGTCGTGTATTCCATGCATCAGATATGCATGTCCGATATAAGAATTCAGAATATCAGTAGTTCCATCTATATGGTCATGTTTCAGATCAGTGTATTCTTTATTAGAAGACATGTCGTGCCTGCGTTATTCCATACCTTTAAGGCTTCAACAAGTTCCTACCCATCATTCGAGGACGAATGATCCCAAGGGGGAGATAATGTAACACCCCGCATTTCGGCCTAGAATAAAAAATATGACTCTGATGCGTTGATAATCCCAGAGCCTTAAATCCTATACCAATTTGGCATGTTAATCAATTTTGTAGTATGTGAATCCATTTGAGCATGAATTTAGACCATAGAAGTCCTTCAACTCAAGGACGAGTTAAAACCATT
Source organism: Capsicum pubescens (assembly GCA_030864215.1). NCBI lineage: Eukaryota > Viridiplantae > Streptophyta > Magnoliopsida > Solanales > Solanaceae > Capsicum > Capsicum pubescens. The sequence goes on along the minus strand of CM061540.1, from coordinate 6,505,903 downwards.
TCGATCGATTAAGTTTTAGTGGACGTTGTAATTTGTGTCAAATTATATTGACCATAACTCATTGTATATGATGAACTGAGTGGCCTACTATATACCAAATTGTATATAATTGAATAAGCTTTCCAACGATACCAAATTCGCCTAAAACGGACACCCGGTGAAGAAGTTATGGCCTTTCAAAGTTGAATGTGTCGCCTATGCACATATAGGCGATGCATAGGGCAGCGCCTATGCAAATATAGGCGATGCATAGGGCGGCGCCTATGTAAATTTAGGAAATGCAAAGGGCGGCGCATAGTTATGGTTTCAGGTGACGAAAACACTCCGTTTTGAGTTACTTTAAGTGCAAGTTAGTCCTTACAAAACCCAAAATCGTCCTTACCCACTCCTAAACAGATTTGGGCCTATTAACAACACTGAAGCCTCCTATAAAATCCCAAAATCTAATCCTTCAAGAACTTAAGAGAAGGAGCAACTAGGGTTTGAGAAAATAAGCTTGAAGGACCGATCATTCCGAAACTTCTTCGTGAAACAAATTACAGATTCAGAATCCTCTCGACCTAGGCTTCGATAGACACCAAAAATTCGTGGAGAATAAGGTACGCGGGGTTTTCCTAAAATCTCATGGGCATAGAAATCATGTTTTAAGGATTGGGTTTTCGAATTCATGTACATACTCATGTTTCAGAAGCTTTAATGATATTGTTTTGGCCTTTTGGCTTTCCCCCAAAGTGATTTGAAAGTTATATGTATATATATATATATGCGTTTGTCCTGAAATATGAATTTAGAGCATGATTTTCATGAAACCTCTCTCTTAATGTAAATTTTTCCATGTTTCACGTAATATACAATGTTTTGAACACGAAAGAGAGGGTTGTGAATGTTGAATATGCATGTAATGAAAGAATGCATGGTTTTTCCAAAAATGCACATGACCACCATATGTTTGATGAAAGTTTTGCATGGGTTTGACTTGAGTTTCGGAACATGACATCTTTAATGCAAATTACATGTTTTGGTGGTCTAAACTATGTTTTGAATGAAAGCTCTTGCTTAATACATTATGGCTCAGAAATAGGACTTGCAAGTCTTGGTATGACGATACCAACTCAGAAAAATGCCATAACAGACACAGACTAGTTCAGAAATCAGATTTTTATCAGACTCTCATGATTTAGAAATTTCAGAATGATACATGTTCAGAAAAGGCTAAAATAGGGCATAAAGAGAGCTTAGGTGGTTCCCTGAAGAAGGCGGGAGTTTCAGACAACTCTTTTCCTAAAATCGTGGTTTGCCGACCAGGGTATATTATTATGCGCTGACTTAAATGTCCTGTGGCGTATCAGACTCAGACACTCCAACCCTTGCGGCACACTTGGGTTGGGGGCTTCCCCGTCGAGTCAATGGCGGATTCCATACAGCCCGTGGAATATTCAGACTTGTAGGGGAATACCACCTAACTCAGAAGTAAAACACAGATCATGATTTGAAATGAACAGACAGGTTGCATGTTTTCAGAAAGTGCCTATGTATTTTTCAGAAACAGTTTTATACATGATGTCTTGATGAAAAATTGCTTTCCCTTAATATATATATATATATATATGTATGTTCCATTATACTACTTTTGGATTGCTTCGTGTGCCAGTACTTTTGTGCTGACCCCCCTCCTTCCAGGTTCTGAGGCACAGTCTAGGGGTCCAGCTACTCAGTAGACATTCTCGGATTTGCAGACTTGATCTCACAGTGGTGAGCCTTCTATTATTCGGAAGGCCTAATTATGCCAGACATTATCTTATTTATTATGTTTTTGGTTTACTGGGGGCCTTGTCCCAGTTTCTTTTCAGACAAAGGTTTATGTTCTTAGTAGAGATTTCGCAGACTGATGTCAGATAGTATTATTCAGAAATGTTGCAGAACTTGACCATGTTTTCCGTACTCAGTTTCAATTCCGCATTTTATTATGATTATGAATGTTGTGCATGATAACCAGATAGAGAATGGGTGTTCCGGGCCTTCATGGTTCGGGATGCTCGTCATGGCTAGGGCCTAGGCTCGGGTCGTGACACGGATGCACTGAGTCGTAAGTCTAAAATGGCATCTATAGAAAGGCAAGGGATGATTAAGGATCTTCACCAACTAGCTAATTTGGGAGTTCGACTTCTCGAAACTCCAGATGAAGAGGTTATTGTACGTAATGCAGCGGAATCTTCATTGATAGCTGAAGTGAAAGAGAAGCAGTATGCAGATCCAATTTTATTGCAGCTTAAGGAGGATGTGCAGAGTGGCACGACAAAGGCATTTGAGCTTACGCGAGAAGGAGTGCTTCAGTGTCAGAATCGTTTATGTGTACCTGATGTAGTTGAGCTAAGAAAGAGAATTATGACAGAAGCACACTGTTCAAGGTATTCCATCCATCCAGGGTCGACTAAGATGTATCAAGATTTGAAAGCAATATATTGGTGGAATGACATGAAGAAGAATATTGCCGAATTTGTAGCTGAATGTCCGAATTGTCAAAGAGTCAAAGTAGAACACCAGAAACCCGGTGGTTACATGCAATGTATAGATCTTCCAGTCTGTAATTGGGACAAGATCAATATGGATTTCATCACGGGTTTGCCTCTTACATTTCGGAAGTTTGATTCCATATGGGTGATCATTGATAGGCTTACCAAATCCGCGCACTTCTTACCAGTTAAGACAACTTATACGACGGAAGAGTATGCGAAGTTGTATATTAAGGAGATCGTTCGGTTACATGGAGTTCCAATTTCCATTATATCCGATCGAGGAGCCCAATTTACCGCGAATTTCTGGAAGTCTTTTCAAAGGAGTTTGGGGACACAAGTAAATCTAAGTACGGCCTTTCATCCTCAAACGGACGGACAAGCGGAACGTACCATCCAGACACTTGAAGATATGCTACGAGCATGTGTATTAGATTTCAAAGGCAACTGGGATGATCACCTACCTCTTATTGAGTTTGCCTACAATAATAGCTATCATTCAAGTATCAAAATGGCACCATATGAAGCATTGTATGGAAGAAAGTGTAGATCGCCAATAGGATGGTTTGAAACAGGTGATGCGGTCTTGTTTGGACCGTATCTTGTTTATCAAGCTATGGAGAAGGTTAAAGTGATCCAACAACGGCTTGAAACAGCTCAAAGTCGACACAAATCTTATGCGGATGTTAGAAGAAGAGGACTTGAGTTTTCTATCGACGATTGGGTATTCTTGAAAGTATCACCAATGAACGGAGTGATGAGGTTTGGCAAGAAAGGAAAGTTAAGTCCACGATACATAGGTCCGTGCAAGATCATTCAAAGATTTGGACAAGTTTCTTATGAGTTAGAGCTACCTCAAGAGCTCTCAGCAGTTCATCCCATATTTCATGTTTCGATGCTTCGCAAGTACATCGGAGATCCATCGCACATCACTACTACGGAAGATGTACAAGTTACAGAAGATCTCACTTTTGAAGAAATGCCTATTGCTATTCTTGATCGCCAAATTAAAAAGATAAGGAATAAAGAGATAGCATCGGTAAAAGTACTTTGGAGGAATCAACAAGTTGAGGAGATCACATGGGAAGCCGAGGAAGCGATGAAGATTAAGTACCCTTACCTATTCAACGATGAGGAGGAAGTTCATGAGACGGAAGAAGAACAATAACAAGTAAGTGTTTATTTTTATGCAAGTATGTTATGATGATGAATATGTTAATTGTAAGCTTGGACATGTCTTAATTGAGTAACTATGCTAACATTCGAGGACGAATGTTCGTAAGGGGGGGGAGAATGTAACACCCCGTAAATTTTTTCGTACACTTATCGCGATTATATGGAGTCCTAAAGGCTTGCGTATGGGTTAAATTAAGTTTATGGTGTTCGGAAGTATCCTGTCAATAGTTGTATGTGTAGGTATTGGAATAATCTTTCCAACGATATAAAGTTTGCCCAAAACAGAGGAGTATTTCATATAAGCGAGCACATTCGAAATTTCAAAACGGTGGCCGGGAAGCCTGTGAACAGTAAATCTGCAGGAAAATTACTGCAGCTAGGCAATTATTTTTTTGGATCAACTTTAGACGATCATAACTACTTTTACAAAAAGAACTGTGTGATATGCTATATATCGACGAAAAGCTCCGAGAGTCTTCTTTCCGATGCAATTGGTTTCACCCAAATCCGATACCGGAGCAAAGAGTTATGATCGATTTACTTCAGCCTGTCAAAACTGTCCACTGGGGACAGATTCGGATTTATTTAAATTTTTAGGGCAAAATGGTCATTTTCTATTACCTCTTGGACGAAAATTGGTCTTTATAAACATACACTTAGCCTCATATATATCATATATCATCCAATTATTAAGAGAAGGTGAAACCCTAGCCTAATTTCAACTTCAAATATTTTGTGATTCAACCGTAGAAAATTCGAATTGGTTCCGTAGTTGTGTTCACCATCTCGAAAGCTTCGAGAAGCACCCCATGGTTATGTAAGGAGGATTCTAAATACAAGAGTTCATTATTAAGGTATGAATATTGTTTATTCTTGATTCTTATCCATGAATAAGTATTGATAAAGGATTATGAGTATTGTCTTGATGTTGGAAGATAACTAGAAACATAGTTATGAATTGTTTTGTATAAATTGTTAGTAGTAAATTATGGAAGTTGTTGTATTGGATTATGGAGGATGAATTGTGGTGATATATCATTATATTAGTGGTTATGTGTGCCTAGTGATCATGTTGGTATTGGATGGTGATTAAGAGGGGAAATAAAGGCTAAGAGTGATGTTGAGGGATATTGCATGAAAATGCATGATATGTGAATGTAATAAGAGTATAAGAGGATGTATGTAGCACTCTTATTGATGAGTTAAAGGATTACTTCCTAGACATTATTTGGTGAAGTTAATACCTAAATGGTAAGGTTTGGTTGCTAATACTAGTTTGCCACAAATGACTTATTGTAGATAAGTGTTCGAAGAGTACGGGAAGTCAAGTTGGACTTGTATTGAAGTGGTTATATCAAGGTATGTAAGACATACTCTATCTAATCTTTGGCATGAATAATGACCCATGGCACTCTCAAGTAAGCTTCCAACATTGTCCTACGACACATGACACATAATAACATCATATGATCTTCGACACTACCAATTGAACTTGTTTTCACTTTTAAGATGTCCGGCTAGTCAAAAAAATGTCCATATACTATTGTTGACTCCGAAATGGTTTAATGAGGTATCCATGATTCTCTACTTCATTTTCATGATATTGATTACCTATTTACATGTTTTTCCTATTGAGGTATCATGGTTTCAAGTTCCATAAGGTGTGACCACAAAGTAACCAATCTCAAAGATTAATTGAATTAAGAAATGGAATGTCTTTATTTTAAATTGATGATATGATGTATTGTATTAGTACCACTGATCAGTTGGCCATTGTATTATAAAGATTATGTATATATGCTATTCCAGGGGTGGTCCCTGATGTATTGTATTAGTATCACTGATCAGTTGTCCATTGTATGACATATGTTATGTATTGATAAGGAATACGGGAAGTAATGATATGAAAGTAATGTGCAGGTATCCCATCAGCTCTTTTAAGTGTGGTCTACTCATACTGTTTATTCACTGGTATCTGGGTTCTGTTGACCTTTTTTATCTCATCTTGATACTCACTGCCTTACATACTCAGTACATATTTCCGTACTGACGTCCCTCATGGGGGACCTGTATTCATGCCTGCAGGAATAGGTACTTCAGGTCGTACACCTCCGCAGTAAGAGCCAGGACATTCTGTTGATAGTGGTGAGCTCCAGTTGTTTCGGGGCATCCCAAGTCGTTTCTATATGTATTTTTGGTATTTGTATAAAAGTCTTTTGTGGGCGGGAGTTTGTCCCGACCCTAACTCAGTTGTGTATCTATGTAGAGGCTTTTGTAGACATATTTTACAACCATAGGAGTGTTTGGTTGATAGACGTGATGGCTCTGACGGCCAATTACTGTTTATATATATATATGCGTGTCTGCTGGGCTGATACAGGTACTTTTTTCTTCTATTTACAACGAAGTGCTGCCCAAATTTCTAATTTTCATAAGTAATGTAAATGTGAAAGTATAGGTTATGAACGGGTTCTCCCGGGCCTCCTCGGCTACGGGTGCCAGTTCGCTCCAATGGGATTTGGGGCGTGACAGTATACATATGTATATACTAGTGATACATATACATATGTATCACTAGTCCATATATGTATCACTGCTTAACATATGTATCACAATTCGAAATTCCGGGATAAGATGTAATTAACAAACTATCCGGGATTTAATGTAATATTGCTGAAACTATCCGGGATTTATGTGATGTGAGTGTTAATGTTACTTAAATAAAACTGGTGACTTTATTAATAAGTAAATTAGAAAAAAAACGAATCTAAATACAACATTTTATCTTTTTGTTGTATTTCCGAAAGAGAAAGATTGGTAATCTGTTGTAAAATATATTCCACCTGTCAGATAACATACAACATATGGACAATCTGTTGCAACATATGGATATATCAGTTTGCTTTTCCATCAGCTGTGGCGTCTGTTGCAACTTGCTAGTCATCTGTTTATTCAATTTCATCGAGAGCAATCGATTTTTCTAAACACTTCTTGGCCAAATTCAATTTTTGCTCTTGGATTGCTTCTCTTTTTTTCTTTTCATCCTTCAACCAAACTAAATTTTTGCTATTGAATTGAGGGAAAAAATTGAATTTGGAGGCCAGCTTGAAGGATGCAAAGAATAAAAGAGAAGTAATCCAAGAGCAAAAATTGAGTTTGGCCAAGAAGTGTTTAGAAAAATCTATTGCTCTCGATGAAATTGAATAAACAGATGACTAGCAAGTTCCAACAGACGCCACAGCTGATGGAAAAGTAAACTGATATATCTATTTGTTGCAACAGATTGTCCATATGCTATAAGTTATCTGACAGGTGGAATATATTTTGCAACAGATTACCAATCTGTCTCTTTTGGAAATACAACAAAAAGATAAAATGTTGTATTTAGATCCATTTTCTTTTAATTTATATATTAATAAAGTCACCAGTTTTATTTAAGTAACACACACAACACATAAATCTCGGATAGTTTCAGCAATATTACATTAAATCCCGGATAGTTTGCGTCAGATGTGGAGTCTATTGCGTCAGGTATGGAGTCTGATGCAACAGATATGGAGTCTGTTGGAATACATAGCAGCCTTGCTTGTGGTTTGATTTGTTCCATCAGTTGCTCCGTCTGTTGCAACATCAACAACAACATAAACTACAAACAACAAATAAAAAACATCAACAACAAAGAAAACAACAACATTTATTCCAACAACATCATCAACAACAAAGAAACATACATCCTATGTTCCAACACCATCAACAACAAGGGACGAACCCACATGGAGTCCTCCGGGTGCGCGAGCACAGACTGAACTCGTATCGAACTTTATATATGTGTGTGAAAATAAAGAAAAAAACGTATATAATCTAATCAGTGAGCACCCATAGTAAGAGTTGTTTGGTTAGCCTAGTTGTTGTTTATGGGTGCTTAAGGCTATTTATTTCTTTTGGTCTTGAGTTCAATTCCCACTCAGCACATATTTTTTTAATTTTGGTAACCAACTCTTCTCTTCTTATTCACTTTAAACTTTTTATTTTTTCTCCCTTACTCCTTGTGTTGATTGTTCGGACTCCACTATTTTTAAGCTAAGAAGCACCCACCGTCTAAACCACACCACACCTCAAGTTCCAACAACTCCAACCCTACCAACAACATCAATAACAACATCACCAACAAAGAAACAAACAAAATACATAAAAAAAATGATACTGCCAACAAGGCTTTTAAACTTCTCCCAACAGATGACTTTTTTTCGCATCTTATAATAAAAATTCTCGGTATGTTTATTCAACAATTAAAAGTTCCTTCAAATTTTTTAAATAAATATGATATGGGAAAATGGTAATTAAATAAACAAAAAGATGTAAATAAAGTTGCCAGAAAAAGACGAGAATGAAAGAGCAATAATGAATCATATCATACCTTAATGTCAAAAGGGGGTCAAAACAACAATTTCAGTCAAGGAATCTAAGATATGGATATCGATCGGTTTAGATCCGAACGAAAAATTTTGAGAAAGGGGAGAGAAAAAAAAGGCTGTGATAACCCTAAAGAGGATAGAAAGAAAAAAAATGAGAGATTTAGGGCTGAAGGAGAGGAGAGGAGAGGAGAGGAGAGATGAGATAATTCTAATTTCTAGATGTACTACCCTTAATATTAAATGACTAAACAAAGTGTATTTATTCAAATTTATATTTTCAAAGCATAATTAATAAGGCTAATTTGGTAGAAAAATAAACCCCTAATTAATATTTTCTTGATGGGAGTGCCAAGTCAATATGAAATGGAAGAAGTATTAGGGGTTTCAATATTCATTAATTAATATTCACTAATAATTTGAGGGGCACGAGGAAGAAAACGGGTGACATTGAAAAGACAGGACAAGACTACTCAATGAGATTTTTGAGTTATCCAAGAAACATTTTTTACCGCCTTTAGTAGTACTACTACTTTATCTACTCGGACAGTAGCTTGCTTTAAAATTAAAAGAAAACAAAAAGATTTTCAAATAGATATGTCGTCTATTGCAACAGATTTAGATATCTGTTTGAGAAATCCCAATAGCTCAGTTATCTGTGACAATAGATGGAAATGTCATTTGATAACTAAATCAGGAACGTCATCTGTTACAATAGATATCACTATCTGTTTAAAAATTTCCAACAACTCAGTCATCCGTCATAACAGATGCAAATGTCTATTTAACAATTAAATAAGAAATGTCATCTGTTGCAATAGATATTGTTATCTATTTGAAATTCTCCAACAACTCAGTTGTTTGTTGCAACAGATTTCATTGCAATTGATTTAGGATGAACTAGGGATGAAAGAATGAGCTCCTCATTAACTTAATGTTAAGATTAATAATAGTACCTACATCGATCTAGGTGGAACGGGGGATGAATGAATGAGCTCACAGGGTCAACTACAAATCCAATTGAGTCGTTGCATTTGCATGGTGTTAGTATTGCATTCATCCCGACCCGAGTCGTTGATCGATCACTCTGAGTTGAAATGTATTCTCATTAACTTAATGTTAAGATTAATAATAGTACCTACATTGATCTAGGTGGAATTAGGGATGGATGAATGAGCACAAAGGGTCAACTACAACTTCAATTGAGTTTTTTGGCAATTGCATGATGAGACGGTACTGCATTCCTCCCGACAAGAGTCATCAATCGATCACTCTGAGATGAACCAATTTTTACTACCTTGTATGTTCAACTAATACCTTAATTGAATAATCTGGGACTAGGAGTGAGTTCTCATAGGGTCAACTACAACTTTAATTGAGTCTTTTGGCAAATGTATGATGAGACGGGACTGCGTTCCTCTCAACAAGAGTCGTCGATCGATCACTCTGAGCCAAACCAATTCTTACTACCTCATATGTTCAACTAATACCTTAATTGATTAATCTAGGACTAGGGGTGAGTTCTCATAATGTCAACTACAATAGATGACAACGCCTATTTGATAATTTACAACAGATGGATAATCTATCGCAACAGATGACTTAATCTGTTTGAAAGTTTACAACAGATTCATGATCTGTCGCAACAAATAACTTAATCTGTTTGATAGTTTACATCAGATTCGTAATCTGTTGTTACCTAATCTGATTGATAATTTACAACAGATGAGAAATCTGATGCAACATGTTAAACATTTGTTTTTTACAATTTCAATTGAGTTCATATGTTAGACTAATAGTACCTAAATTGATTAATCTAGGACCAGGGGTGACTTTTCACAAGATCACCTCCTAGAGTACTCGGTCAACTACAACTTCAATTGTTTTTATACAATTTCAATTGAATTACCCTTTTGGCAATTGCACGATGAGAGGGTTAAAAATTACGCATATATTTTATGATTTTAAAAATAATTAAGATCATTTCAAACCAAATTAACATTTCGGTCAACTACTGTGGCATGTCTGTTTGTTTTGGATTGCAAGAGTTTGACATAGTGATGGGCTTGAGATGCCATCATCCAGAAGGACCACCACCCCGCAAAACATCCAAGGCAAGAAGATGCAAGGAAAAAATAGATGGGTTGTTTGACATTGCTCGACGTGGCTACAACGTATCGGATTTGTTGACAGATCTCGAGGATAAAACCATACCAGAGCAGTACAGGGAGCAATTGTGCTTAGTTTGGTTTGCCCATTCGGTTATATTGGCAAGAGACGTCAACAAGGTCATAGAAGATGATTTGTTGGCACGTGCTGAGGATTTTGATAAATTCAACAATTATCCCTGGGGATATGGCAGTTTCTACTTGACTGTCCAATATTTACTGACAAAGTTATCCTCAGGGACGACCACATTATACGGCTTTCCTTGGGCTTTCATGGTAAAATTAATCACTAATTTTACTGATCCATTAATTTATATTGAATATAGTTATTATGATTTATTTTTGCTTGCTTCCTGTTTACATTTTTTAGGCTTGGGCATTAGAAACCATTCCTCCCCTCCGAAAGTAGTTAATGGATTACCCAGATGAGGTTTCTCATCCAAGGATATTTAGGTGGTTGGCTGCAAAGAGCAACACCAATGTTAAGAAGGTTGATCTCTTTAACCCTCCAGATGATGCAGTACGTCTTCTTCAAGTAAAATAAATCTACTCAAAGATAAGAAAGCTATTGAACAAATGTTATATCTGGTGCAACATATGTCATATCTGATGCACCAGATGGGACATCTGTTGCGATAGGGTATATCTTGCATCAGATTACCCATCTGTTGCTTTGGTTCTCTAAACCCGACTCCTAAAAGATTAACCATCTACTGAAAATTATGCAACAAATGTTTAATCTGATAACATATTGTTCATCTGTTGCGATGTACAGATCATCTGTTGCATAACAGATTACCCGTCTTGTGCAACGATTGCAACAGATGATTGATATTTTGCATCAGATTATCCATGTGCTGCTCTATTTCTCTGAACCATACTCAAACGAATTTTAACCATATACTGCAAACTATGCAACAGATGGGTCTTTTTTTAAAAAATATATCCCAACTGTGAAAATTATTATATTATATGATTTAAATGCATCTGTCTTTTTTTTTTTTTATAGGTTGTGAATCCATGGATCGTGCCTACTGAGGAGGAATCGGTGATGACTTCTTATATTACTCTAGGTCATGTTGATACTATAACAAACCCAACGGTGGAGTTAATAAAGAAGAAATTGGCTGGAGCAACAGCCATAAGAAGAGCAGTTAGGCAAGGTCAGCCTAATGTTGAGGCTCTTCATGACCAACCTTTTACTAAGGCAGATCCGGGTGTTTCTTCTGGTGGAGTTGTTGGTGTTGGTGGCAGGTATACTGATGCTACTACCAATCGTGATGATGAGTATGTTGATGCTTAAGAAAGAATAAATATGTTTGAAAACACCCCTTTTCGCCCTTATACAGGTCCCTCTCACCCCTCTTCACCCTCGTGTTCTCGTTGCAAATGCGATGAGTACAAGGACAGGTAGGATAAACTCTTTGAAAAAGTAGAGGCTATATTTAAAGCTATCGAGGAATTCAAATCCAAGAGGTGTGTCATACCATCCAAGAAGGTGAGGGAGCCACACACTCCTACAACGTTGGTTAGGAGAAAGAAAAGAGCAATTAGAGACGTACTCTCCGCTCAAAAATCAAAAGAAATTGCAATTCCTCCCTCTTCAAAAGCTGTTGAAGTTCAGGGGCCAGTCAAGAAGGTGGACATATACACAGAACTTGGCGTCAACGAGAAGAGGGATCTGCGACAGGCCAAGAATGCCAAGCCAGGCGCACCAGATTACCCCAGGCCTTCCTTTCCCCCTAAGACTTCCAGACTATGATTGATATGCGTATGCCGTACGAGGAAAAGACAAGTTTACTTTTCCCAACCTAGCCCTTCTAATCCACCCCATGAAGAAGAAGCTACGCAACAGATTTCACATCTATTGCAACAACTGGTTATACTGGTGAAACTGGTAGTGGTTCTGTTGTAACTTATTATCCATCTGTTGCATAAGTTGCGTTGGATTATTGATTCAGAGAACCCTATGCAACAGATGGACCATCCGTTTCATCTTTACAATTACTAACCTATTTAAAAATTGACTTCTTATCTCACAACATGTTGACATAATTCTCTGCCTCATGAGGAAAAGACAATTAACGTACTGGGAAGCTTATGACGCTGCCGATAGGATAATGGACCTCGATTTCTGCAAGAAGCTCAAGCATAGGTACAATCAACTCAATGGAGAGCCGTCATCCCTTGGCGTGGGACTTGATTTCCTAGTTCCTACGTTGGTCTTGGATGAAGAAGAAACGTTAAGATATGTTAGAGAGGACAGGCCAAATCCACACGACAAGAGTTGGACCGAGGCAAAAAGGATTCTTGCGGTCATTAGCGTGAACGAAATGCATTATCGGGCTGTTGAGATACTACTCGAGGAGGTAAAGATCAATGTTTTTGACTTCAACATACCTCTCATCGACAATTTCGATCTTTTTCTCCTCGTAGAGCCACTGATTGTGTTGTTGCCCATCTTGTTGAGAGAGAGTAAACTAATGAATCATTTGCCAAAGGAAGTATTGATGAAAAAATCATGGGATTTTGAAGGTCGAAACAGGGGAATGATCCTTCCAAAAGATGATGCCGCTAAAGCAAGCGGCTCACACGCTCTTCCACACATCAAATGTTTGCTGACCGGCACAGAAATGGCCGAACCAATGACTTTTCTGTGCGACAATGTTGTGGAAAACCTGCAAGAGGTCTGGGCTTATGGGGTACTTGTTGACACCCAATTTTTTCTCTCAGTTCCTAAAATTAACGTCTTCAGACTTCTTGATAATTAAAGGGCACAAAATATAATTTTTTTATAATTGTTGACAAATTATTGATAATCATCCTTACTTTAGGATTTTTATCATTTGGTGTCGTATTTTTACTTTTCATAATTTATTAATAATCCTCCTTATAATAGGATTTCTATCAATTCATTATTGTTTTTAACATTTTACAATTATCTGTACACGTACACGACATGACGTCACATTTTTATAATATTTTTCATATTAAATTATATTTTTTAATATTTTCAACATTCTTTACATTTTTCATAATTACAAATCAATACTTGCATTTTGTACATTTTTACGGTCCGCAAATGCTAAGTCGGATCAATTATTTTTACACAGTATAATAATTCATGTCTTGTCACATCCGACAATGACTACACAATGATGTCTTGTCACATCCGACAATGACTACACATAATGTCTTGTCATATTTAACAATGACAACTCAATGACACTATCCTTTGGACAATAATTTTATTCATTGGTCAAAAAGATGAAAATTCTTTGGTCAATACCCTAAGAACCAAAGGATGTGCTATTATATAAAGAGGAGATATCTCTTTATCCATTGGACAATAAGAGGTGCCCAATTTCATTATAAATAGGAGTGATGGAAAGACATTTCCACACACACATTTTTATTCTTCCTCTCTCTCAAAAAATCCACACATATTTTTCACCTCTTTCTCCTCTCCCTCAAACACAAAATTTGTTCATCTTTTTCTTTTTCTCAAAAACACAATACATATACTCAAAATAAATACTTCGGCCGATAAAATTATCTTTTCGTCGGATATTTGAGGCCATCCCGTGACAAAAGACGGATTTTATTTTGTCAAATTCATTATTTTATATCAAAAGCCAACACACGGCTGATGAAATTATCTTTCCGTCGATACTTGAGGCCATCCCGTGATAAAATACGGATTTTATTTTGTCAAATTCATTATTTTATATCAAAAGCCAACACACGGTCGATGAAATTATCTTTCCGTTGGATATTTGAGGTCATCCCGTGACAAAAGACGGATTTTATTTTGTCAAATTTATTATTTTATATCAAAAGACAACACATGGCTGATGAAAATATCTTTTCGTCGGATTTTTGAGGCCACCCTATTACAAAAGACGGACTTTATTTTCTTAAATTTATCTATTTTATGTCAAAATAAATATTCTTGGCCAATGAAAAAATTACCGTCGATTTTTGAGGCCTCCAAAAATAAAAGACGGATATTACGTATATAAATACGTAATAAAAAAATTAAATATTTTGGGCAATGACGAAACCTTTATAACACCACGACACCACAAAAGGTTTTATGATTCGTATCTTGGCAAGGCAATTTAGGATGGACGATTAGTCGAGCAACCACTTCGTAGCCATGATGAGTCTAAAACTTAATCCGAGCCCATTTTATAACAAGACACTATTTTTATATGTACATTTATATGTACATGTGTGTGCACATAATTTCACTTACTTTAATGATTATTTCTTCATTACTTGATCAATCACTTATACATAATTCTCGAGCTTTATGTTTGTAGTTTATTTCTCGTTTGTATAATTGTACATAAAGATAAAAGATAGTGGAAACTTTATTTTTTGGGTGCCGGGCGGGGATATTCTTTATTTACATAATTTCATCGCTTTTAAGCAAAACTTAGGCCTTTAATATTTTGATAAAAGAATTAAGTTAATCAAATAATTGACATATTATGTCGTCTTTTCTTCTCAAATAAATCTTTACTTTTCTCCGTAACTTTAATCAAATAAAAATATTACTTGTAAATGCTTTTCCTTTTCATGGCACATCAAACTACATTTCTTTTCATATGTCACAAAATACTTTTTTTTCACATGTAATTTATATATTTTTATACATATCTTTTACATATTTCTTTTCATACATCACAAAATATTTTCTTTTTCACATGTAATTTATACATTTTATATATATCTTTTACAATGTTTCTATAATAATAGGTTTTATTTGTATATTTAATATACATATACTTTTACATAGTTTTACATTTGTATTTTTTCAAAAGAATTATTTTATACTTAATACACATACACTTTTACATTATTTTAAATATTTATACCTCCTCCCTCATTGATAAGTTTAGTGTAGTCGGGTACCACATTTGTGGATCCTGAAGGGTGCTTGACCCCTTTCCTTCGGGAAAATTTGAACCCTTACCTAGAGTCTCAATTGATTTTTCGTAGACTAAAAACATCAATCATACATGTTAATGAATAAAAAGGTTTCCTTATTTTCCTTAAAAATTAGGTGGCGACTCTGTACAAAATTTAATTCTTTTAGAGTCCAATAAGTCATGTTTTGGTTAACCTTGGCAAAAACAGGGCATGACAGAATGGCGACTCCGCTGGAGAATAACAACAGGTTCTAACCATAATAGACTCGATTTTTCAATCGAGGGAGGTATTTTTACTCTTTCGCATATGATTAAATTCCTTGATTATTTACTTGTTTTACACTGCAAATTATTTTATTTGCTCATAATTTTCTTGCATAAATTAGTGTTGCTTTTTATCAATTCTTTTATTCATTATTTGCTTAATACACTGTATCTATAAGAACTGTTACACATTATTCTATTAATCATAATTCACAATTCCATCGAGTCTTTGGTCGTACACTTCACACACTGTGGTTCACGCGGGAGGTGTCTTACACTCCCCCAAACCTTCTTTGAAATTTCATAGTTTTAGAGTTGGTGCATTTAGGTTAGTGCGTCTTCTCACAATTGTTCAGTTTCACTCTCAACCATTTAGGAAACTTCTTGTTCTAGAAATAGATCACACCATGTACAAACTTATAAAAAGTTTGAACTATGTTTTGACCTGATTCTTGTCCTGACAAGATACGTAGGCAACCCTGTATTAGGGTTCGGTCTCTTCACTGTTTCAAAATAATTCCTTCGGTATTCATACTGGGGCAATTTTTCTGAAACAGTTCAAAGACGCTCTCCAAAAGTCTTCAAGAGCGCAAATAAATGATTCCTCAAATTCAAATCTCAATAACATTAGTGTTTAGGCGACCTACCTCCAAATCCTCACCCGATTTTGGTTCGAGAACACCTAGCTTCTTCTTTCGGACATCGTAAACCATTAAATTTACGGTGTATCGGTCCCCACTATCAAAGCAAGGGTTCAATATTCTTTCATTCATAACAATCTTGCCAACTACGGTGAAATAATGGCATGACTTCTTCAATGTCTGACCTTCTCAATCTCGTCGACATATTGAAGTAATTTCAAAACTCTCCTCATGCTCGACATCCATCCTCTTGATCGTGTAATCAAACCAATTTTGTTGATACAAGCAATTCCTTCCTGATCGTCTTTCATATTATTTTTTCAAAGATGACCACCAATTTTGTACATTCATACATGTTACATAGAAATTTTCAAATTTGCCTGAATTACGCAGACCTGGTTCTGGTTTTCACAAGATACATAGGCAACCCTCATTTGGGTTCGGTCCCATTTTTTTTAAACAAAATAAAATTTTGACTTGGTTGGTACCAACACAATTAGGAGTGTGCATGAGAAAGAACAAATTGGTATGATGGAGAGGACTGACTTCCCGGTAAACCATAGATTCTTTTGATACCTCTTAGTCAAACCTAAGTAACACTCGAAAATTCTCTTGCATACATCTAAGACAAGAACAAAGTCAACCCCATCGTTTCAAGTGCATTGTGTGGTAAGCTTTAGACTTGTTCATTGTATTGCATTGTTGATCCAGAACTTGGCCTGAATGTCTGTTGAGGCAAAATTTTGAGTTACACTTAGTTTGGGAAAGGATTGTAGGCCTTCCTTGACTAGATTGTGCCTTCCACAGCCTACCAAATGACATTGATCCCTAGTATTTCCCCCTTTGATCCTGAAACCTTTTCTTTGGAATAACCACATCTGAGCCTATACCTTTTGAGTGCTTACATGCACTATCCCTCTATGGACCACCTCCTTGAGCGCACTAAGTATGTGCAAGTTTCGAATGAAGAGTTAAGATAAAAGTTGCCAAAGGAAAATGACATATATCCCTAGAAGAACAAAAAGAAAAGACGACTTCAAAGAAAGAAGAAGCAAGAACCCCCACAAAAAAAGAGATAACTCTGATAAAGGTGGGGAATCATCATCCCCCAAAGACAAAAAAAAAAGGGAAAGGAAAATATATCGAAAAGGGGGAAACTCCAACACGAGATTCAAAAGAAGTCGAAACAAATACAAAATGAGGGGCAAAGAAGCACAATAAAGAAGACCAAGCGTCAAAGAGCAACAAATGTCAAAAGCATGGATACAGTGCAATGCTCATTGAAGAAATAGTCACTTTTATCTCAAATGTCATCCTACCCGACCCCAAGCCTACATTACCAGCCAATAACAAGTCCTACAAGATCCTACTCTAAGTTTTCTCACATTAGTGGATACTTACATGAAGGCCAAGCCTATGATATCACAATTACATTCGTTGAACTTCTTTCTGAGTATGAGCGTATATCTCAAGACATCTCCAAATTCAAGAGAAAACTAATCCCAAATAGGTGTGAGAACGAGACATTTTTCCTAGAGAGGGCACTTGAAACATGGGAACAAGTACAGTTCAAAATCTTTGTTTGAAGCTAGACGAACAAATCTTGTCGATACTTAGGTATATCTGAGGTACCACTCGAAGCTATAGAAGTTACCCTGAAGTCGATCTTGGTTAGCTGGAAAAGAGATTGGAGGATTCTTATACACACTACTAATTTTTGGTACCAACTGTAGTCAAAACACAATTATATCTTTTCATTGTTCAACATTTCTTACAAAGAAAATACATTTCTTTCTGCATTCTTGTCACACCCCTTTTTTACAACTCCAAAAAGATATATTTTTTATGTTCGAAAGGGTTTTTATTATTAAGTGACAAAATGAAGATTTATTTCGAAAAAGGACTATTTACATTTTTGTTCAGAGTCGCCACTTGACATAAAGTCGGTGTGCCAAGTCACCTTTATAAATCCTTTTCAAAAATGTTTTGACTCTAAAAGACTGATCCACGAACAAAGATTCCGGCTAAGGAATTCTGTTGATCGAGGGGAAGGTGTTAGGCACCCCTCGATCCCGTGGTTTGACCAAGGTCGCTTGACGGAGTGAATCGGCTAATTTGACACTACGATGTACAAACCACACAAAACACGTAAAACAATCAAACAAACAAACAAAACAAAATACTAATGTCCAGTCCAGTTATACAGACCAAAATGAAAGTGCGAAAATATAAATCCTATTCTAACCTACACTAATCCTAAGCTAAACTCCGTTGCTTTACTCGATGCCTTGGGCCTTCATCACGAACCTCCTTTGCGTACAAGATACCTCGGGGCATACCCTGGCGAATAAGTACATAAGGCCTCGAGACATTCCCCGGCTAAGTAAATACATTTTTTTTTCAGTACGAGAAAACCAAACTAATCAATAGAACTTCAATCACTCAACAAAATTTCAAACATTCAACAAAACATTTAATCCTAACTTTGCCTACTCAACCTACGTTCCATCATGATACTATTGTGTTTAGTAACATCTACGAATTAGAATCGACCCGAATTTAACAACATTAATATCCAATTCAAATCAAGCAAACTAATTAATCAACCCGAGTTAATATTCACTTCTGTCGAGTTTCAATCCCACCCCAAACCAACACACAAATCAAGTGATCGATTAACCAACTTCCGTGATTCAGACAACACCAAATCCAATAGAGAAAGATTCACACAATATCAATTCACCATACCACATATCAAAATTAAAAATTACTAAAAGGGATCAAAAATGGACCTTTCGATATCGACTTTCGTTGATAATAAAGAAAACCCGAAATTGAAATTTCAAATGGAACCTCAGCAACGACGAACTCCGACTTTGATACCCAAACTGATCTCAATATATTGGTCAATACGAATGAAAACCAAATCCCAGAACCCAAAATGAGAATCAACAAACCTGAGCTAACTTTCGTGAGAACCAGAGAAATCCGTACAGGATCCTAATGAGTTTTGAACGGAATCGAAAGCCAATCGAGATTCACTCGACTGCTTTATGATGTCGTGACTCCCCATAGCTTCAGTGATGACCGCAAACAAACAAAAACGTACCAGTTGCGCCGTATTCTGTTGGGTTTAAACGGATTTGTGACAGTCTCGACGCGTTTTCGACGAGTTTGTCGCCGGAACAATAACGAAATAACGATACTCTCCTATATATCACGTTCCCTTCTGCGTCGTTCTCTCTCTCTATCGTTGTCAAATCTCTCCCTCTACCTAGTTTTCTCTCGATCTACTCTCAATCTCACTGGGTGTGCGATTTTATTTGTGTTTTTTTATGTTTTCTGGTGTGAACCGTGTGTGTGTGGTATATTGTGAAGGTGATGATGAGTGTCTGTTGATGGTGAGGTCTTTTTGTGGGGGTCCGTAATGGTGAGGCAAAAATGGCCTCCTCTTTTCTTGAAGACGATGATGATGATGATGTTTTTCCTTCTGGGCCCCCTTTGGAGAAGAAGCTGTGTATCTATCTAAATGGAAGAAGGGAGTCCCGTTTATATTCTATGGGCCTCTCTTTTTTGTGTATATCTATTATCTTTTTTTTGCCTTTGTGGACAAGAAATGGAGGGGTGGTGAGGTGTTGTTTTTTAATTGGAGGGATAAGGGTTAGGTGTCTTTTTTTAATTGAAAAGGGTTGTTAGGATGTTAAAAAGAATAAAAGTTTGTTAGGGATTTTGTTGAGAGTTGTTTTTGTATTTTTTTTGGGATGTAATTACATGGGTGAGGGTATACGGTAGGATAAGGTAAAAAATGGGTAAAAAGTGCTATCGGGAAGGGACAAAATTACGTGTCTACATCATGCCCCCTTTGAGTGCAAACACGCAGTGTTTTCAGACAAAGAAGTAAACAACGAGACCGAATTTTGTCCCGATCTACCCAAGTCATGAGGAAGTCACAAGTATCTCAAAGGGCTGGAAGAGAAGTGGACTATACCGAGTTGGAGAGTCGAGTGAGGTTCCATCGAGGTTCCGGTCCGCGGCTCTGTCATTACATCAAAAAATGAAAATTACAAGTTAAAACATAAATGAAATTACAAAATCCTATCTATACAACTTCTGTTGGCTCTTGACTCGACTTTTATCACCCTATTCTTCAGGCGGGCTCCTGACTTGCAATTTCTTTCAACTTGTTGCTTGGCTTTCAATTGCTTCGCTTTGTTGCTTGACTTTTGATTTCTTCACCCTATTCTCCAGGCGGGCTCCTGACTTGCTATTTCATCACTTTGTTGCTTAACTTTTCATTTCTTCACTCTGTTCTCCAGGCGGGCTCCTGACTTGCTATTTCATCACTCTGTTCTTCAGGCGGGCTCCTGAAACCCAAAATTAAAACTAGAACGAAAATTATCCCAAACAAAAATTATAGTAAAGTAGTATTTCATTTTTGAAAGCGTTATCCCATTTTTCAGGAGGGTCCTGAACAAAAAGTAAAATCCCATTTTTCAGGAGGGTCCTGAACAGAAAGTAAATTCCCATTTTTCAGGAGGGTCCTGAATTGAAAGTAAAGTCCCATTTTTCAGGAGGGTCCTGAACATAAAGTAAAATCCCATTTTCCAGGAGGGTCCTGAACAGAAAGTAAATTCCCATTCTTCAGGAGGGTCCTGAACAGAAAGTAAAATCTCATTTTTCAGGAGGGTCCTGAACTTAAAGTAAAGTCCCATTTTTCAGGAGGGTCCTGAACAGAAAGTAAAATTCCATTTTTCAGGAGGGTCCTGAACTGAAAGTAAAGTCCCATTTTTTAGGAGGGTCCTGAATAGAAAGTAAAATTTCCATTTTTTAGGAGGGTCCTGAACTGAAAGTAAAGTCCCATTTTTCAGGAGGGTCCTGAGCAGAAGGTAAAGTCCCACGGATGTGCATTTCCAATGCTAGCTGAATTAAGTGAAGCGAATTTGCCCCTATTTCAACAAAGAAAATTTGTCAGTTAAAAACTTAGTGGTGGCTTGCAGCTCTTGGCTTCTCAGGTATCTGTCCCAGCACTCGTTCCTTTCATCTTTGTTCCAAATCGCTGACACTTTCCCTGTCTTGCCGCATCATTGACCCGGATCCAGATTGAGGGAAATGAGTTCTGACTCGAACAATGGGTTTTCATTTTACCATGCCTCTGAGGTGCACTCTTTTCCCAAATCTGAATGCTTCAACGAATCCAACAGCCTGTCGGTTGATAGACTTCCTTTGCTTCGTGTTGAATTACGATCATATTTCTTTCATGTGTTGGTCCTTGGCTTTTCCTCATATAATGGGAAAGACTGGTAGTAAATTTTGAAATCCTTTCTCGTTTGTTTTGAGACAGACTTGACTTAAAATGTAAAGAAATGATGGTGACTTTTATTTTGATAAATAACATAAAAAGACAAAAAGCATGAATATGTAAATGAAAGAAAAGGGCAATGTCCCATATTCAAAAAGAAAACTTATCTGAATACGACAACCAACTCCAATGAGTATGATATGCATTTTGGATTAAGCTGCCTGATCTTCCTATCCAAACTCCCCATTTGTTGTTGAGTTCGTGCCTTTGCCGCTGAGCCGCTTCTTCAAATCCATTGAACTCATACATCACGTTCAATTGACGACATCTTAAAAGACTTTCGCCAACAAATCTCTTTCTTTTCACTTTTCACTTTTCTCTTGAACTCGCCATCGCCTTACGGTGCCCGTGAGGGTTTTCACCAATAAGACTCTCTCATTTTTATTTCTCTCCACTCACCATCGCCTTATGGTGCCTGCAAGGGTTTTCACCAATAAGACTCTCATTTTCATTTCTCTCAACTCACTATCGCCTTATGATGCTCGTGGGGGTTTTCACTAATAAGACTCTCTCATTTTTGTATTTCTTTCCTGATTTCTTATGCTGAGGGAGACAAGTGGTACCTCACAATGTATCATCATATCCATTGCATGCTTAGCCTTAACATTATCAAAAATTGATCTGAGGACTTTCTTTGGTTGTAACTTGACTTTCGGATAAGGTTAGAAAAGGGATGGCAAGAGGTTCAAACGACACTTGAAGTGGGGGTGGGACTTACAACTTTTGGAATTGACTCAAACAACACATTAACTTATGCCCCAGTTTTTATTGACTGGTTGACTCTAAATTGTTTATTTGGTTGGACCGAGCCCGAAATAGGGCAACCTACGTATCTCACTCCCGAGAGAGGAGAATCAGGTCGCACATAGTTCCATAAGCTTGTTCTTTGTTTTGATTTTTTTTTCGACTCTTTCTTTTATTCTTATTTTCTTGACATTTATCTTTGACTCTATTTTGATTTCAAAAGAGGGATATGGAAGAAAAAATAAAACGAAGCTCAAACAGGTAAACAAAGGATGACACAATGTTTGGATAGAAGAATAAAATGCCTTCATCATATCAATCTTAAAAAATGCAAGTACTAAACACGCAACAAAATCAACAAAGGATAAAATATCATACATAATATCTTTTGACCGCATCAGCATTGATAGCCATTTCTGCCATTTTGCCTTCAATATCTGTCAAATATAAGGCTCCATTGGGCAATATTTTCTTCACCACGAAGGGACCTTGCCAGTTAGGCGAGAACTTTTCTTTCGCTTCAACCTGGTGAGGAAGGATACGTCTCAATACCAACTGACCAACTTCAAAATTCCTGGGACGGACCTTTTTATTATACGCTCGAGCTATCCTCCTCTGGTACAACTGGCCATGACACATAGACGTTAGCCTTTTTTCCTCAATCAAACTCAAATGTTCCAGTCGGATTTTGATCCATTCGTCATCATCAATCTCTGCTTCTACAATGACTCGAAGAGAGGGAATTTCAACTTCTGCAGGGATGACTGCTTCTGTCCCATACACCAATAAATATGGAGTTTCCCCTGTTGAAGTGCGAACAGTGGTGCGATAACCTAGCAATGCAAACGACAACTTTTCATGCCACTGTCTAGACCCTTGTACCATTTTTTACAGTATCTTTTTTATATTCTTATTGGCGGCTTCTACAAC
Source organism: Capsicum pubescens (assembly GCA_030864215.1). Lineage (NCBI taxonomy): Eukaryota > Viridiplantae > Streptophyta > Magnoliopsida > Solanales > Solanaceae > Capsicum > Capsicum pubescens. The sequence goes on along the minus strand of CM061540.1, from coordinate 6,482,759 downwards.
ACCATTGGCCTTTGGGCGATATGGAGTAGAATTTCGATGTGCGATCTTAAACTGTTGACACACTTCTTGCATCAAATGACTATTGAGATTGACAACATTGTCTGTAATGATCATCTTAGGAATTCCAAACCTACAAATGATGTTGGCATGAACAAAATCTACCACAACCTTCTTTGTCACTGACTTGAAAGTTACTGCTTCTACCCACTTTGTTAAGTAATCAATGGCTACCAAAATGAATCTATGTCCATTTGAGGCCTTCGGCTCAATCGGTCCAATCACATCCATTCCCCAAGCCACAAACGGCCATGGAGCGGCCATTGCATGCAACTCAGCAGGAGAAGAACGTATCAGATCACTGTGTACCTGACATTGATGACACTTTCAAACAAATCGAATAGAATCCCTCTCCATAGTAAGCCAGTAATAACCTGCTCGAAGAATCTTCTTTGACAAGACATGACCGTTCATATGCGACCCGCATACTCCATAGTGTATTTCAACCATGATTGCCAAGGCTTCTCTTGCATCTACACACCTCAAAAGTCCCAGATCTGGGGTTCTCTTATATAAGATCCCCCCACTTAAGAAAAATCCACTAGCCAAATGCCAAATAGTCCTCTTTTGATCGTTGATGGCATATGTTGGGTATTCTCCTGACTGTGTGTATCGCTTGATATCCAAGAACCAGGGTTCTCCATCAAGCTCTTCTTCAACCGTATTACAGTAAGCATGCTGATCACGACTCTGTATATGCACTGGATCGATGTAGGCTTTATCAGGATGTTGGAGCATTGAAGACAGAGTGGCTAAAGCATCAACAATTTCATTATGAATCCTTGGACTATGCCTAAATTTTACTAACACAAACCGTTGACATAGCTTCTGCAAGCATTGTCGATACGGGATGAGCTTTAAATCCCGCGTCTCCCAATCGCCTTGAATTTGATGGACGAGCAAATCCGAATCCCCCAACACCAATAATTCCTGGACTCTCATATCAACAGCTAACCTCAAACCAAGAATGCAAGCTTCATACTCTTCCATATTGTTAGTACAGTAAAACTGAAGTTGTGCTGTTACCGGGAAATGTTGTCCCGATTCAGAGATAAGAACCGCACCTATTCTGACTCCTTTCATATTGACAGCTTCATCAAAAAATAGCTTCCATCCTGGATCAGCATCTATAACGACTTCATCGACACACGACACTTTTTCATCAGGAAAATATGTCTTTAATGGCTCGTACTCTTCATAGATGGGATTCAGTAAGATGATCTGCCAAAGCTTGGGCTTTCATGGCGGTTTGAGTCACATATACAATGTCGAACTCGGTAAGCAATATTTGCCACTTTGCCAATCGACCTGTCGGCATAGGTTTCTGAAAGACATACTTCAAAGAATCCATGCGGGAGATGAGATAAGTAGTATAGGATGAGGGATAATGCTTCAAATTCTATGCTACCCAAGTTAGGGCACAACACGTCCTTTCAAGAAGAGTATACTTGGCCTCATATGCGGTGAACTTTTTGCTAAGATAATAAATAGCCTGCTCCTTTTTTCATGTGACATCATGTTGACCCAGGACACAACTGAAAGAATTGTCCATGACTGATAAATATGAGATTAAAGGCCTACCAGGCTCCGGTGGTACCAGCACGGGCGGATTTGACAAATATCTTTTGATTCTTTCGAACGCTTCCTAACATTCTTCAGTCCATTTTACCGCAACTCTTTTTCAGCAACTTGAATATGGGCTCACAAGTGGTTGTGAGTTGAGCAATAAACCTGCTAATGTAGTTTAGTCTACCAAGCAAACTCATCACCTTCGTCCTATTCTTAGGCGGGGGCAAACCCCAACAGCTTTCCAGACGGAACTCCAAATACATATTTTGCCGGGTTGAGCTTGAGATTATACCTGCGAAGCCTTTCAAAAAAATTTCTTAAATCTTTAACATGGCTGGCCCGACTTTTCGACTTAATAATCACATCATCCACGTATACCTCAATCTCCTTATGCATCATATCATGAAACATAGTGGTCATGGCTCTCATGTATGTTGCTCCAGCATTCTTAAAACCGAACGACATCACTCGATAACAATAGGTTCCCCATGGTGTGATAAAAGATGTCTTCTCCGCGTCTTCATCATCCATAATGATCTGGTGATATCCAACATAGCAATCCACAAAAGTGGCAACCTCGTGTTTAGCACAGTTGTCTAACAAAATATGGATGTTGGGCAGTGGAAAATCATCTTTCGAACTTGCTCTGTTCAAATCACGGTAATCAACACACACTCGAATTTTGCCATCTTTCTTTGGTACGGGAACAACAATGGATAACCACATGGGATAACGAGTCACTCGAATTACTTTGGCTTCAAGTTGTTTCATGATTTCCTCTTTGATTTTAATACTTACATCAGTTTTAAACTTCCTCAACTTCTGTTTGACAGGAGGGAATGCGGGATCAGTTGGCAATTTGTGAGCCACTAATACAGTGCTTAAACCAGGCATATCATCATAAGACCATGCAAAAATATCCTTATAATCAATTAATGCTTGAATCATTCTATCTTTTAGCTGTGGCAGAGCATGTACACTGATTTTAGTTTCCCTAATATCTTCTTGATTCCCTAGATTTATTGGCTCAGTCTCATTCAAATTAGGATTCGGTTTGTCTTCGAACTGTTCCAACTCTTTGCTTATTTCTTCTAGTGCTTCTTCTTCATCATGTTCCCCATCCTGCTTTATTACATCTTGATTAGTTTGGATTTTAAGATCAGGCGGAAAATTCGGCATGCATGTCATGTAATTAGAATCAGCATAAAGAGAACTGTATAAAAAAAGAAAAACAAAATATATTAGACACAAAACAAAAGGGACATTGCATTTCATTAAATAAAAAGATAGAAGGGTTTAAATATAGATGCCAACATAACATAAACAAACTAAAATCTGAATTACAACCCTGAAATAACTCGGATAAACAGAAAGAAAAACAAAATAAACTACCAAAACTCCCTCCTGACGGGGAGAGGAGTGACTTCCCAATTATTGAGACGGACAGTTGGACCTATGAATTGTACGTCTGCCATACTGGTACCTTCTCCTGCTTCTACTATATCAATTTCAATAAAAAGGTTCTGGCAGTCATCAACCAATTCAACTTCAAATCCCACATGCTTTGTGACACTGCTCTTAACAAATGATTCACGGAGTAGTGGCATTGGGCGAGGGAGTGACCATGTTTCCTTTTTTCTTTGCTTTCTTCAAATCTTCAGTCGTAGGCTTAAATCCCAGACTAAACATGCCCACGTTCTTACTCGGACATATGGGACGAACTATACCGTGCAGAGACGCTCCCAAACCCTTTCCTGGCTCAAATCTGTATTTCCAAAGTTCACTCACCATCATGATAGAAGCGGAAGACAATTGCGGTCCCGGTATAACCTGCCATTCAAGGATACGATTCACTGGCACTGTATTAAAAATTTGATATACGAATGTCTCCTCTACGTTATTTGCTTCAATAAGAGACAAAGGAGAATCTTCGCAGGCGGACAAATCTCCTTCACCATGAATAACCACTTCTTGCCTGTCATGCTAAAACTTAATCATTTGGTGCAGTGTAGATGCGACCGCCTTGGCCTTGTGGATCCACGGCCTTCCCAACAACAGATTGTAAGAGGATTCTATATTCAATACTTGAAACTCTATGGTGAACTCAACAGGCCCTATGATCAACTTTAGTTCTATTTCGCCAATGGAGTTTGATTTTGCACCATCGAAAACCCTAACACATACATTGTTGGGCCTGATCCTCTCAACACCAATATTTAACTTTTGTAAAGTAGAAATAGGGCAGATATTTGCACTTGAACCTACGTCAATCATAACATGAGTGACGTAGAAATCTTCGCACTTCACTGTAATGTAAAGGCCCCGGTTATGCCCTATACCTTCAACAGGCAATTCATCGTCAGAAAAGCTGATCTGATTGACCTCAAAGATTTTTCCAACCATTTTCTCAAGCTGATTTACTGTAATCTCCCTAGGAACATATGCTTTATTTAATACTTTCAGTAAAATATCACGATGCTCCTTGGAGTGCAACAACAAAGATAAGAGGGAAATTTGAGCAGGGGTTTTCTTCAACTGGTCTATTATTGAATACTCTGGAAATTTCATCTTTTTTAAAAATTCTTCGGCTTCTTCTTCGGTGATAGGCTTTTTGATAGATGACGGTCCACTCACAATTGGATCGGACTTTCTTAAACTTTCAGGCACGAAGCATCTTCCTGACCGAGTCAAACCCCCTACCTCATCTACATCTTCCACTACTTCTTTTCCGTGATAGATCATCATAGTCTGCCCATAATTCTAGGGAACCCTTTTCGTATCAACTATCGGAGATTGGGTCACCGGTTTGAGGACAATAGGCGCTGCCAGTGCTCCTTTCACCATCAAGATGGGCTTATTCGGAGCTCCTACCACTGTCAACTTAGGTTTATCCTGACTTAAATCAACATACCTTCTGGCACCTTGCACCGTGATCAGGGGTTTCTTTGTGCTTTCTTGGGCTTTATCTTCTCTCATTCCTTCCTGGCTCAATGACATTGCTTTCAAAGACTCTGCTACATTCACCGATTTCTCCTCAATGGTCTGTATCTTGATGATAGGCTTATAACACCTTGAAGATTCTTTCCCGTCATATATCAATTCTAACATATTGGTTTCAGCATGGGTTGGCAGCGGATTCTGGTTAATATTTGGACCCTCCGGGGCCTGGACCAACATCTAATTTGTGTCAATTAAATCTTGGACAACTCTCTTTAAATCCCAGCATTTCTCGATATCATGGACTGGCATGTCAGAACAGTACGCACACCTTAAAGAATAATCGAGATTCCTCGGCGGTGGATTTGAAAGCCTTCCTTGAATTGGGCTTAAGACCTTCAACTTTCTCAACCTATCAAACAAGCTAGCATATGACTCCCCAAGAGGTATGAATTGATTTTTAACTGCCTTCTCTTTCTTATACTCGGTCCTAGGTTGAAAACCGGGTCTGGAGGGGTTTTGGTAATTCGGTGGAGAGGATGGGCGATTTTGTGGAGCTTGCACACGCTATTGCGGGTAACAAGGGGTTTGGGCATATGGTTGCGCGCTATATACTGGGTACGGGGGTGGTGGAATGGAATATAAAGGGTTTTGTGGAGGGTAGTAATGGTGGGGAGGAATATATGGAGCTTGGGCGTAGACTTGGGCTTGGGATTGGGGATAGGGGCGAGGTGGTCTTTTGGGATTGGAATGGGTTCCAGCTACGACAGTCGCACCATCCTTTTTTTTTTACCTCCGAATGCGCCAGATCCACCTTGAATCGCTTGTGTGGTGGCTTTCAATGCGGCAAAACTCACTATTCGGTCGGTCTTGATTTCGTCCTCTATTATCTCCCCTATTTTGAGGACTTCAATAAAAGACTTTCCCATTGCCGGAAGTAAATGTTGAAAATAGGTCTCATCCTGTGCCTGAATGAAAACCTCTACCAACTTACTTTCTTTCATTGGAGGCTTTACCCTGGCGGCCTGTTCACGCCACCTTATCGCGTATTCCCTAAAACCTTCAGTGCTTTTCTTCTTCATGTTGACCAAGGATTTTTCTTCCGGAATTAGGTCGATGTTATACTGAAAATGTTGCACAAACTTAGAAGCTAAGTTATCCCAGTTGTTCCACTTGTCGATATCTTGATCTATAAACCATTCTGAAGCCAGATCAGAAAGACTCTCGCCAAAGAAAGCCATGAGCAACTCTTCCCTTCCTCCTGCCGCCCTCAATTGGTTGCAATAACGTCTCAAGTGTGCCACGGGATCACCGTGCCCTGCATACTTTTCAAACTTGGGTATTTTAAAACCGAGGGAAAGGTTGATGTCTGGGAACATGCACAGATCTTTATAAGAAACACTCTTATAACCTTCGATTCCCTGCAAATTCCTCATGGCCTGTTCTAAACTTTTCATCTTCCGCGCTATGACTTCCTGTTCCTCTGTTGCGATAGGTTTCTCCGTATCAAATGGAAATGCAGGTGGATGAGTGTACCCATATGGTTCATTCATTCTCAAAGTAGGCTCCGGGGCATAATACTGACTATCTGGAACCTTCAATACTGGCTCACTGGCAGACCGAGGAAGCCCCATTATCGGACGCACAGCATATGCGGGAGCTTCAGGTGGTGGTGGAGCCACGAATACCGGTGTGATCGGTGGCACCGGCTGAGCAGCGGGTCTTGATTGGGGAGCTGCCAAGGGCACACTAGAATTACCAGGATAATAATGTAGCGGAGTGAATCCTGGCGCGTGCTCAGGTGACTCAGTAGGAGCAGAGAATTGTGCCTGAGAGAGCGGTGGGCAATTAGAGATATTCCCAAGACCTTCAGGGAGCGGAGGAAGAGGCATTCCGCTGGCCCATGCCCGGTGCAAATCTATCAATTGTTGCCTGAGCCTTACTACCTCATCATTGTGTTCTGAACTTTCTTTCCTGTGATCCTGATTCGGGTCAATGAGAGAATTTTCAATCTCCCTGCTAGCCATGGCGAGCTTTGCTTTGGATCTAGTGAAGTATGGGTGACTAGCCATAGTGCTGCAAACCTACCACTGTTATCTGAAAGAACATGCTCATCAAAGACGACATCCGTTAGGATTAGGGCACACAACAAGCATGGGAATCACATTGGTAAAATTGTCCTAAATTCATGTTCATTTCTACTAGCTTTTGAGGGTAGCGAGGTCATTTTAACATCATTCCGATTTTTATCTACACTTATTTTTATCTACACTTACTATTATTTTTTTTCCTTCGCCTTCCTTTCCCTTTTTCTTTTTTTTCTTATCAGTCTCTATTTTTTCCCTTTATTGTCTCATCATCCTTTCTTTTCTTCTCTCGCTATCTACCTTCATTTTATCATTCTTTATGACTTTTGTTTTTTTCCTTAAAAGAGGAAAAATAATGAAAAACAACGAAACAAAATGATTAGATCGAACCCAAAAGTAGGTTGACTACGTATCATGTTGTACATGAATCAGATCTTGCGTAGTTCGGGCTGCATATGCATAAACATCACACAATTGAAGGGTTTTTTTTTTCACGAAAAAATGAAAACAAGTAAACAAAAGAAAGACGTAACATCATAACATTTCGATGAAAGAAACAACAAAACATACAACGAATTTAGGAACACTTTAAAACTAAACAACAAATACAAAACAACATTCTAAACCCCCTAACGACATGTGTGCAATTACTAATAAAGACCTGAATATCAAAAACAACTTGACTCCGACTTAACACAGACACCACCCTACCATGACAGAAACATAAAAGACTCAAAACTACATAAAGATAAGACATGTTCTTTCAAACTGGTGCTCTGTGTGACGTCCCAGCTGAGATGAACCCATCTGTGAAGTCCTGTCTTTTCCACTCAGACTTTGCAACATATCCTGCAATGATGTTTTGATACTCGGGAACAAATTTCTCGCCCGTATCCCCGCCTCTTAGAGATTACACCCGCAAAGGTTTCTCTGACACCCATCCACAGTTATGATCAAACGTGACAACTGAACTCTCAAAAACTCCACCTTGGCACCCGGATCTTCCTGCTCATCATCCTCTACCATGATTGCTTCCTATATTCGCCCTCTAAGTTGGGCTGGTAAGGGTCTACTAATGCCACGGGACAGAGATTGTAGCCAGATTTCATAGTTTTAAATGCATCCTGGATTTTCCTCGAGAGTATCGACACCTAGCTTTATCGCGTTATTCCAGAATTGCTCATATTTGCTTTCCCCCACGGCTTGGTCTTTAAAGTACTCTACATCCTTTAAAAGGTCCATTATTGGGGGGACGTCTTGCATCCTACCCAACTGATGCATCACCCTTCTTGGACTGTAAGGCCTAGTGCAGTTAAGTCCTATCAAAACTAGAAAAAGTTGCATTTGAGATCCAATCAAGATTTTCTTAGGAAGAAACCACATATAGCACCAAAGAATGTTGTTCGGAGTTCTTGATTCGAGAAATTCGATCCAAGAATTGACTCCAATAGGAAAAGAAAATTTGTCAAAATGCATTCTCTCTTGCATGGCTTGTACTCGATCATTCAGACAACGGTCGATCACATCTGCTTTAATCAAAGAAGGAGTATGCAAGTGCTCCATCATCCACAACTGCAATATCAGATTACTCCCCTCAAAAAATCGTACCCCTCCTTTTACTTCAGTTAAAGCCTTATATATTTCTGTTAAGACCATTGGTACAATGGTGACCTCATGTTTTTTCTTGAATAAAGCTATCACCACTGATTGTAGACGAGTATTGATACACCTCTCATCTAACGGGAACACTAAGATACCCAACAAAGACAGACAAAAAACCTCAAGACGACGGTGTTCCCAGATTTTTTTAGTAGTACTGAATTCATCCCAAAAGCACTCGAAACCCTCTAAGGACCCAAATCTAGCAAACAAATAGTCCAAGGAAATCCAAGATTGTTTGAGATATCCCAGATGCTTGTTATCTTTTAATCCACAGAGTCAAAGGAATTTCTTACGAGTATGATTGCGGCCTAAAATCATCTGTTGACCCATGTAAGTCAACCGAAACAAACGAGACACTTCTGCCAGGGTAGGAGTTAATTCACAACTTCCAAACCTAAACATCAAATTATTTGGATCCCAGAAAGTCAATGCAACTTCTATTAGATCCGGACGAGGCGTGAGATCCATAAGTGCTACAAGATTGCCTAACGCTTAACTCACTTCGTGCTTTTCAGAGTAATTGAATGTGCCCCACCACTTGATCAACTTTTTGGGTACCTTGACAACCATAAGGACTCTAGACTTTGTGGACAGATCCATCCTGTAGTAGCAGATAAGAAATTATCTAAAAAATTTGATAAGAGCAAAAGGTTCCCAACAAATGGGAATTTGATGCGGACATACGTCGATGGGACAGACCGCTTCATGACTCCAAATTGCCGAACAGTAATGCTGAATAAAATTAGCCTACTTGGCTAACAACTCTAGGTTACGGGGTAAAAGACCTAGCCTAAGACTAAGACGAAGGCCAAAATAAAGATTACCGGACCCACCGAGGGACGGGAATCAGGTATGCGTAGTTCGTCCAGATTGGACAACTAATGATTAAATAACAGATGACACCCTAACTTGAGACACGACCAAAGACACATGATGAACAACATAACAAAGTCTTTTTTTTTTGAGTTTTTAATTCGACACTTTACATAAAAAAATGACACCAACAGCTATGAAAAAATAAATCTTTTTGGTATTTTCGTTAAATGAAATGTACAAAACTTCTACCACCTCTTTTTGAATTTTTCTTTTATAAAAAGCCCCTAAAAAAAATCTTTTTGGAGTTTTCGAATTGTGAAAGCTTGCTAAAGGAAACAAAAGGAAAATCTTTTTGATTTTTTTCTTTCTTTTTGTTTTTTTTTGAATTTTTGAATCGTGGAAAACAAAAGCCATAAAGAACCTAAAAACTACGAAACTCTTCTTTGATTCACCTCTCTTTCTTTTTCTTTTTTTTTTGTCTACACACTTTACTTCTAACACATGTTTTCCCCAAATCGGTCCGTCAAATGACCACGTTACTCTCAAAGATGCCACATTTAGCACGTAGGGATGCTTTAAAGGTAAGTCTTCTACAAAGGACCGTGTGGGCCCCGCTAGGTCTCAATAAGATGCACATAAGAATGACCTAAAGGCTGACCTACATTGTGGTTTACTAACAAGGCCGTTCGGGGGAGCATATGGTCGATAGTGGCTGCTTTGCTTTCCACCTACTCCATACATCCAACGTCTCCCCTCCTAAAATAAAGGTGACTCAACTAGAGTTCGTGCGCACGACGTGCGCTCCGAGATTTGTTGCAGAAAGAATGACTCAGGTTATGCACATGATGTTAGATATAAAAGCGGTAACACATAGGATAAATACTGTAAAAAAAGAGCACGAAAATACACAAAAGTGAAAACACAAACAAAAATCACAAACAATGCTTATCACTCGTAATGCCAAACAAAGTCGATACGACTCTAAAAAAGCTCGGATTCTGAAATTTCCCCAGCAGAGTCGCCAGAGCTGTCACACCCCTTTTTTTACAACTCCAAAAAGATATATTTTTTATGTTCGAAAGGGTTTTTATTATTAAGTGATAAAATGAAGACTTATTTCAAAAAAGGACTATTTACATTTTTGTTCATAGTCGCCACTTGACATAAAATTGATGTGCCAAGTCACCTTTATAAGTCCTTTTCAAAAATATTTTGACTCTAAAAGACTGATCCACGAACAAAAATTCCGGCTAAGGAATTCTGTTGACCGAGGGGAAGGTGTTAGGCACCCCTCGATCCCGTGGTTTGACCACGGTCGCTTGACGGAGTGAATCGGCTAATTTGACACTACGATGTACAAACCACACAAAACACGTAAAACAATCAAACAAACAAACAAAACAAAATAATAATGTCCAGTCCAGTTATACAGACCAAAATGAAAGTGCGAAAATATAAATCCTATTCTAACCTACACTAATCCTAAGCTAAACTCCGTTGCTTTACCCGATGCCTTGGGCCTTCATCACGAACCTCCTTTGTGTACAAGATACCTCGGGGAATTCCCCGGCGAATAAGTACATAAGGCCTCGGGACATTCCCCGGCTAAGTAAATACATTTTTTTTTTCAGTACGAGAAAACCAAACTATTCAATAGAACTTCAATCACTCAACAAAATTTTAAACATTCAACAAAACATTTAATCCTAACTTTGCCTGCCCAACCTATGCTCCATCATGATACTATTGCGTTTAGTAACATCTACGAATCAGAATCGACCCGAATTTAACAACATTAATATCCAATTCAAATCAAACAAACTAATTAATCAACCCGAGTTAATATTCACTTCTGTCGAGTTTCAATCCCACCCCAAACCAATAAATCTTCAACTACCAAATCAGTTTTTAACTTGGTATCGAACATTAACCAACACTCAAATCAAGTGATCAATTAACCAACTTCCGTGATTCAGACAACACCAAATCCAATAGAGAAAGATTCACACAATATCAATTCACCATACCACATATCAAAATTAAAAATTACTAAAAGGGATCAAAAATGGACCTTTTGATATCGACTTTCGTTGATAATAAAGAAAACTCGGAATTAAAATTTCAAATAGAACCTCAGCAGCGACAAACTACGACGTCGATACCCAAAATGATCTCAATAGATTGGTCAATACGAATGAAAACCAAATCCCAAAACCCGAAATGAGAATCAACAAACTTGAGCTAACTTTCGTGAGAACCAGAGAAATCCGTACAGGATCCTAATGAGTTTCGAATGGAATCGAAAGCCAATCGATATTCAGTCGACTGCTTTACGACTCCGTGACTCCCGTAGCTTTAGTGATGACCGCAAACAAACAAAAATGTACCAGTTACGCCGTATTCTGATGGGTTTAAACGGATTTGTGACAGTCTCGACGCGTTTTCGGCGAGTTTGTCGCCGAAACAATAACGAAATAACGATACTCTCTTAGCTCTCACATTCCCTTCTGCTTCGTTCTCTCTCTCTATCGTTGTCAAATCTCTTCCTCTACCTAGTTTTCTCTCGATCTACTCTCAATTTCACTGGGTGTGCGATTTTGTGTTTTTTTTTGTGTTTTCTGGTGTGAACCGTGTGTGTGTGGTATATTTTGAAGGTGATGATGAGTTTATTTTGATGGTGAGGTCTTTTTGTAGGGGTCCGTAATGGTGAGGCAAAAATGGCCTCCTCTTTTCTTGAAGACGATGATGATGATGATGTTTTTCCTTCTGGGCCCCCTTTGGAGAAGAAGTTGTTTATCTATCTAAATGGAAGAAGGGAGTCCCGTTTATATTTTGTGGGCCTTTTTTGTGTATATCTATTATCTTTTTTTGCCTTTGTGGATAAGAAATGGAGGGGTGGAGAGGTGTTGTTTTTTAATTGGAGGGATAAGGGTTAGGTGTCTTCTTTTAATTGAAAAGGGTTTTTAGGATGTTAAAAAGAATAAAAGTTTGTTAGGGATTTTGTTGAGAGTTGTTTTTGTATTTTTTGTGGGATGTAATTACATGGGTGAGGGTATACGGTAGGATAAGGTAAAAAATGGGTAAAAAGTGCTATCGGGAAGGGACAAAATTACGTGTCTACAATTCTTACAAAGAAAACACAAATAATGTTCTGCATTTTTACCTTTCATCACTTCTTTCAAATAAACCACAAAGAAATCTTCCACATTTTCCATCTTTCAACACATTTTTACAATGAAAATACAAAAAAAAAATCTTTCCTTTCAAACCATGCCCTCACATACATGCATCACACTTTACGTGCAAGACGCCTATCTCCGAATACAAACAATTGGCCTTTCACTTCAAGATACAGGCTTCAAACACGGTTATTTTTCTTTTCAATTGGGTTTTCTCAAAGCTTTTTATATTTTCATAGCCCCGCCAGTCGAGTGGCTATTACCTTTGAAAGCCCCGCCAGTCGAGAGGCTTTTTACATTTTCATAGCCCCGCCAGTCGAGTGGCTATTACTTTTCAAAGCCCCACCAGTTGAGAGGTTTTTTACATTTTCATAGCTCCGCCAGTCAAGAGACTATTACCTTTCAAAACCCCGCCAGTCGAGAGACTTTTACATTTTCATAGCCCCGCCAGTCGAGTGGCTATTACTTTTCAAAGCCCCGCCAGAGGCCTTTACATTTTCATAGCCCCTCCAGTCGAGAGGCTATTAACTTTCAAAGCCCCGCCAGTCGAGAGGCTTTTACATTTTCATAGCCCCGCCAGTCGAGTGCTATTACCTTTCAATGCCTCGCCAGTCGAGAGGCTTTTACATTTTCATAGCCCCGCCAGTCGAGTGACTATTACCTTTCAAAGCCCCGCCAGTCGCGAGGCTTTTACATTTTCATAGCCCCGCCAGTCGAGTGGATATTACCTTTCAAAGCCCCGCCAGTCGAGAGGATTTTACATTTTCATAGCTCCGCCAGTCGAGTGGCTATTACCTTTCAAAGCCCATCTAGTCGAGAGGCTTTTACATTTTCATAGCCCCGCCAGTCGAGTGGCTATTACCTTTCAAAGCCCCGCCAGTTGAGAGGCTTTTATATTTTCATAGCCCCGCCAGTCGAGTGGCTATTACCTTTCAAAGCCCCGCCAGTCAAGAGGCTTTTACATTTTCATAGCCCCGCCAGTCGAGTGGCTATTACCTTTCAAAGCCCTGCCAGTTGAGAGGTTTTTACATTTCCATAGCCCCGTCAGTCGAGTGGTTATCACCTTTCAACAACCCCGCCAGTCGAGAGGCTTTTTACATTCTCATTGTCCTGCCAGTCGAGAGGCTGTTACCTTTCAAAGCCCCGCCAGTCGAGAGGCTTTTATATTTTTATAGCCCCGCCAGTCGAGAGGCTATTACCTTCCAGCTGTTCCACCAATAGAGAGGCCATTACCTCATTGGTTGATGACCTTAGTCTTCATAGACAATTGAGGATGACAATCATACAGTCTTCGTAGACAATCGAAGACAACAATCAGCATCCGTCTCCATAGATAATTGGAGATGTCACCAAGTCTTCGTATACAATCGAAGACATCATCATTCATCACAGTCTCCATAAATAATCAGAGACAACAATCAACATCCGTCTCCATGGACAATTGGAGACGTCATGCATCAAGTCTTCGTAGACAATCGAAGACATCATCATTCAACATCAGTCTCTAGAGCAATTGAAGATGTCATGCATTAAGTCTTCGTAGATAATCAAAGACATCTTTCATTCATCAACATCAGTCTTTGCAAACAATCGAAGACACCCTTTATTCATCCTCAAGTTCCCGTAGACAATCGAAGACATCATACATCTTTTCAACAAAGGGTACAATTCAGAACAACAACACTTTTTTTCCAAATCCCACATCATACACTGGGGCAAATTTTGAGAATCGACCCAAAATTTTCTATTTTCTCATTTCAAACTACATTGACCTGATTCTCGTGACACTCGAGATATGTAGGAAACTCTATGCAGAGTTCGGTCATTACAACCCCACAATCATTATTTCTCCCCAACAGGTACACAATCTTGCATCCCCAACATCTAACAACTCGATACTGGGGCAATTTCAAAAGGAGCATCGGGAATATGTGAATACTTTTGTTCCCACATAGTCCTCCTCTAAATAATCATTTCATATGATCATTCGCCCCTAATAACAAGATAAGAGACAATCTGCCTATTCTTTTGAACTACACCCTACCTGATCCTTATTAACTTGAGGTATGTAGGCAACTCTAAATTAGAGTTTGGTCGAATTTTTCTATAACAAAAAAAATATATTTTTTGTCGAGCAAAATTGGCTACACGTCAGCATTTTCGTTTGAAGACTTCTACATCGTCCTCAAACGAAAAGGGGCAACTGCTGACACCCAATTTTTGCTCTCCGTTCCTAAAATTAACGTCTTCAGGCTTCTTGATAATTAAAGGGCATAAAATATAATTTTTTTCATCTTTTTTATAATTGTTGACAAATTATTGATAATCATCCTTACTTTAGGATTTTTATCAATTTGTTGTCATATTTTTACTTTTCATAATTTATTAATAATCCTCCTTATAATAGGATTTCTATCAATTCATTATTGTTTTTAACATTTTACAATTATCTGCACACGTACAGGACACGACATCACATTTTTATAATATTTTTCATATTAAATTATATTTTTTAATATTTTCAACATTCTTTACATTTTTCATAATTACAAATCAATACTTGCATTTTGTACATTTTTACGGTCCGCAAATGCTAAGTCGGATCAATTATTTTTACACAGTATAATTATTCAATGTCTTGTCGCATTCGACAATGACCACACAATAATGTCTTGTCACATCTGACAATGACAACTCAATGACATTATCCTTTGGACAATAATTTTATCGATTGGTCAAAAAGATGAAAATTCTTTGGTCACTACCCTAAGGACCAAAGGATGTGCTATTATATAAAGAGGGGATATCTCTTTATCCATTGGAAAGTAAGAGGTGCCCAATTTCATTATAAATAGGAGTGATGGGAAGACATTTCCACACACACATTTTTATTCTTCCTCTCTCTCAAAAAATCCACACATATTTTTCACCTCTTTCTCCTCTCCCTCAAACACAAAATTTGTTCATCTTTTTTTTTTCTCAAAAACACATACATATACTCAAAATAAATACTTTGACCGATAAAATTATCTTTTCGTCGGATATTTGAGGCCATCCCGTGACAAAAGACGGATTTTATTTTGTCAAATTCATTATTTTATATCAAAAGCCAACACACGGCTGATGAAATTATCTTTTCGTCGATATTTGAGGCCATCCCCTGACAAAAGACGGATTTTATTTTGTCAAATTCATTATTTTATATCAAAAGCCAACACATGATCGATGAAAATATCTTTCCGTCGGATTTTTGAGGCCACCCCATTACAAAAGACGGATTTTATTTTTTCAAATTTATCTATTATATGTCAAAATAAATATTCTTGGCCAATGAAAAAATTACCGTCGATTTTTGAGGCCTCCACAAATAAAAGACGGATATTACGTATATAAATACGTAATAAAAAAATTAAATATTTTGGGCAATGACGAAACTTTTATAACACCACGACACCACAAAAGGTTTTATGATTCGTATCTTGGCAAGTCAATTTATGACGGCCGATTAGTCGAGCAACCACTTCGTAGCCATGACGAGTCTAAAACTTAATCTGAGCCCATTTTATAACAAGACACTATTTTTATATGTACATCTATATGTACATGTGTGTGCACATAATTTCACTTACTTTAATGATTATTTCTTCATTACTTTATCAAGCACTTATACATAATTCTCGAGCTTTATGTTTGTACTTTATTTCTTGTTTGTATAATTGTACATAAAGATAAAAGATAGTGGAAACTTTATTTTTTGGGTGCCGGACGGGGATATTCCTTATTTACATAATTTCATCGCTTTTAAGCAAAACTTAGGTCTTTAATATTTAGATAAAAGAATTAAGTTAATCAAATAATTCACATATTATGTCGTCTTTTCTTCTCAAATAAATCTTTACTTTTCTCCGTAACTTTAATCAAATAAAAATATTACTTGTAAATGTTTTTCCTTTTCATGGCACATCAAATTACATTTCTTTTCATATGTCACAAAATACTTTCTTTTTCACATGTAATTTATACATTTTTATACATATCTTTTACATATTTCTTTTCATACATCACAAAATATTTTTTTTTTCACATGTAATTATACATTTTTATACATATCTTTTACATGTTTCTATAATAATAGATTTTATTTGTATATTTAATATACATATACTTTTACATAGTTTTACATTTGTATTTTTTCAAAAGAATTATTTTATACTTAATACACATACACTTTTATATTATTTTAAATATTTATACCTCCTCACTCATTGATAAGTTTAGTCTAGTTGGGTACCACATTTGTGGATCCTGAAGGGTGCTTGACCCCTTTCCTCCGGGATAATTTGAACCCTTACCTAGAGTCTCAATTGATTTTTCGCAGACTAAAAACATCAATCATACTTGTTAATGAATAAACAGGTTTCCTTATTTTCCTCAAATATTAGGTGGCGACTTTGTACAAAATTTAATTCTTTTAGAGTCCAATAAGTCATGTTTTGGTTAACCTTGGCAAAAACAGGGCATGACAGTACTAATTGGAGAACTGGATGCTTGAAGCCTCTGTATATAGAAGAGCCTGTGAAATAAAATTTTTTAATTTCAAGTCACCCTTCACTTTATTACATGTACATGTAGTGACAATAATTTTTTTCTGAGATAGTTTATCTGTTGCAATAGGTTGGTCATCTGTTGCATTACGACGATGTTATTTCTATGAATAATCTAATAATCTAAGTCTAATCTGTTGCAACAGTGGGAAGACCTGTTTGATAATTTCTAACAGATGACCTAAATTTTACAACATATGCCTAAATCTTTTTGATATTTTCCAACAGTTACGCTTGAATATCCATGTGCTCGACAACACCAAACCAGTAGCAAATATACACACCACCATGAAAATTTCAGCAATTAGGCTTGAATATTCATGTGCCCAACAACACCAAACCAGTAGCAATAACGGCAACAATGTAGTATCTTCTTGCTCGATTTTGTTTCTCTTCAGAAGCCTTGACTTTGTTCAACAAATCCCAAATTACACGATTTGCTTGTGAATGGTGTCGTTCTTCATACCAATCAAAGTAATCTCATCCACCCAATTTCTATAAAAAAGAGAACACAATTACAAAATAATTACAAGTCAATAATTAATCAATTAATTAAATAAAAAAAATATTACCTTTGAAAACTTACAAGTAAAAAACCTACAACCCGAATTTTGTTGAGTCCAAAAAGTCTTTAACAGAGCTTCATGACCGCACTTACAATATCGAAAATCTTTATCACAAAAAACAGTGGAAGATGCGCTCGACATTGTCAAGCTCAGTTGGAAAAAGGAAAGAAATAATTTGAATAGATAAAAGAAGATGATGATGAATAAGAAGATTTGGGAATTTAGGGTTAAATTTTAGGAGGAAGATGAATATATAAGACAATGGGGGAAAAAATGACCGTTGGGAGCCAAGTGACGGCAAGTCAGCGAAATGTGTTAGACTGACACTGACACATTTGATGCCTATTTTATTTTATGTGTTTAAAATAAACACTGTCTACTTGATGGCTATCTTATTTTAGGTGTTTGAACTGAACACCGTCGATGGGTTGCGCCTTTTTTATTTCAATTCATTCACTTTAACCTTTTTACACGTAGTGGCAATTTTTTATGTCCAACAAAAGTTGAATTTTTATAATGCAACAGATTCTCCATCTGTTGTAACAGTTATCCTACCTGTTCTGTCTGACATATAGTTTATCTGTTGCAATAGGTTAGTCATCTGTTGCATTATCTCGATTTTTTTATGTAAAGTCCATCTGTTGCAACAATGGAAAGACCTGTTTGATAAATTCCAATAGATCACCTACCTGTTGCAACATATGTCTAAATCTGTTCGATTTTTCCAATAGATGTGTCGTCTGTTGCAACAGAAACATTATCTGTTGCAATATTTGAATCTAGTATTCCTTTTCAATTAATAAGTTCAAATCTAAGAAATAAATAAAATTCGTAGACAAAATAAAATAAATCGAACCCTTCATAAATTAGCTGAAATAAGTCAACGAATAAATGAAATGTAAAAAAATTGTTATGGGTACAGATCTTAACAAATACATCAACAACAATTTAAGTATACTGCCAAGGATTGCTCTGATTTGACAAGATCAAGCTATAAAGATCTACTCAGTATGGGAAAGTTGTTCTTCATCCGGTGCTATGGAATTCGGCTTTGCTCGTCGTGGATCTTTATTGTCGCTTACGTACGGTTTCTGCGCTTTCTGTTCTCCGTATTTGCATAAAAAGAGTAGCATATTGTCAATGTTGTTTAGCAGTAGCTTCTTCTATATCCACCTGGAAAGCCTGAATTGGTCAATGCTTATCACGGAGATACAACAAAACCGAAAAGGATAACTCATCTCTTCTAGCAAATCAAATAAGTCTTCCTCTCATTTTAAATTGTCCCAAACAGATTATATTTCTGTTACAATAATGAATCAACTGTTGGGACAAATTTCTACATGAGGAAGACTTTGTGTGATAATTTCCAATGGATGAACCATCCATTGCAACATATGAATCATCTGTTGCAGCATATAGGTCGTCTGTTGGTACAAATAAAAGCGGTACGAAGAGCTGTTTGATTTGCTAAAACAGACGAGACATATGTTGCACCAGATAAAGTATCTGGTGCAACAGGTTAGTCAACTGTTGCAACAGATGTATATATCTGTTTGATAATTTTCATCAGATGTGTCATCTGTTGAAACAGATATATGTCTGTTTGTTTTGTCAGTTGGAAGACATTTAATATATTCACCTTCTTCAACTCGTGCTGCTCTCCTTTGGACATTGTACGGTGCTCAGTGCAACACACAGACAGAGGAGTTGCAATTTCACTTTTTTGGATGCTTGATAATGCCCTGGAAATCACTCTCCTTCTCCTCTTAGCCCTAAGATCTAATGGAGAAGATGGAAATAAAATCCTCTTTGATGGAATGAGACCCCTCTTAGATGTCAATTCCTTTACAGAAGCAGTTAATGCATTAATAACATTAATCACTACATCATGTTTCGCCCTGCAGTCTTGACATTTGCATGCAGAACATTCACTGGGAGAGGCAAAATCTGTATAACCAGTATGATCATACTCATAATGGTTTGCTTTAAGTACGGTAAGAAGAGCATCATTAGCAACAACAGCAGCACCACTACCACCACCAACAACTCCATCACCACTAGACCATAAACAACAACAATAAGCCCACCCTCCAAAATTATTTTTCTTGTAATGGTTGTTGCTCCAAAAAATTTGATTTTTATTCTGTCGATGACTTTAGGGTCCGATAAAGTTTGCACAAACCGTAAAGTAAGAAAAAATGGCATCTTCAACTCTCGATTGGTCGAAACTAGCGACGGATGCACAATCTAACATAAATTATTACATATATTAGAATGATGATTAGATCATTCAAAAAAAAATTATTAATTAAAATAAAAAATTAATTATAATTATACTTACTGCATCTTTCGGGGGTTGAAGAGATCAAGAAATTTTGCACTTTTATCAGTTTTGGCCGACAACCATCTCAAACTTCTTGGACAGGAAACTCCTTCCTGGTAGTTCACTTGTTGTCTCAAATAAGGAATGACTTCAAACGCTCAAGCCTATAAAATAACGCCAATAAATCAAAACCATTATTGAGCAAAAAAAATGAATGATATCATAATAGAAGAAAGAAACATTTACCATGAAAGCAGCTATCCCTGAAATAAGCATCCAATTTTTGTTCTTGAAGTATTTTTTTTAAGGCGTCGAAAGATTTTCCCATGACTGACTTAACCACGAAATCACCTGTTAAATCTGCGGCACCATCGCACTGCATTATCACAGGATAACGATCAATGCTGAAGGCTTTGACC
The DNA here is from genome assembly GCA_030864215.1 of Capsicum pubescens. Classification (NCBI taxonomy): domain Eukaryota; kingdom Viridiplantae; phylum Streptophyta; class Magnoliopsida; order Solanales; family Solanaceae; genus Capsicum; species Capsicum pubescens. The sequence continues at coordinate 6,462,540 of CM061540.1, read as the reverse complement.
AGCTCTTCGGTGGAAGGGCTATTAGCATCTGCATCATCTCTTTTGAAACATTCCTCCTCCCCGTGTTCATCATATTCTGCTCCCGATTGAGATAACGCTTGTAAAGCAAGCTCATACAGTAGTGGATGTAGCCTAGCTGCTTCACTTTTTCCTTTACTTGGACTTGATTCGGTTTCTGTTCTTTTGGGAACCATATTATCTAAAATTAGCAGGAACATAAAATAACATATTATTGTTGATTAATGCATCGTTAAAAAAGGATAATATTAAATCAAACAAGCAAAATAGTAAATGAACAGTTGCAACAGATCACCGATCTGTTGCACCAGGTAGTATATCTGTTGCAGCATATAACCAAACTGTTGCAGCGGGTGAGTAATTTGTTGCAACAATACAAAATATATCACTCATCTTTTAAGACAGATAAATGGTTTGTTCAACAGATCACACAACTGTTGTGACATCATCTGTTGCAACATATGAGTGATCTGTTGGAACAGTTAAATAATCTGTTGCGATAATACAAAACATATCACTCATCTGTTGATAAAGATGAATGGTTTGTCCAACAGATCACACATCTGTTGCAACATATGAGTGATCTGTCAGAGTAGTTAACTACCTGCAGCAACGACTGAGTAATCTGTTGCGACAATACAAAACATATCACTCATCTATTTAGAAAGATGAATGGTCTGTGCAACAGGTCACACATCTGTTGCAACACATGAGTGATCTGTTGGAACAGTTATCAACGATCAATATTGTTTAGATTTCTTCCAACATAGGATCGTCTATCGCGGCAGATGAATGATCAGTTGGAAAAATCAAGTCTTGGACATTTCCTGTAGGAAGAGTTGATGGGATTTTATCGAACAGGAGGTTCATCTGTTGCATCAGATCATTAATATGATGGTTCTTCCATTGCACCAGATGGTTAATTAGTTGCATCAGATTTTTTATCCGATGCTTAATCTGTTGCAACATATGGTAAAGCTGTTGCATCAGATAGTTAATTTGTTGCATCAGAATTGTAATCTGATGGTTCTTCTGGTGCATCAGATGGTTGATCTGGTGCATCATATAATAAATCTATTGCATCATATGGTTAATATGTTGCACCAGATGGGTAATCTGTTGGAGGAAATAAAAAACAGTAGCACGATTTTGTTTAACAAAAAACAGCAATTTCACCATTTTTACCAAGAACAAGAACAAAACAAATCAAATCAAATCAAATTATCGTTTTATTTTTATAAACACAAACAATAAAAAGGTCATTTCAGACCGCATTTCAAATTAGTGCAACAAATATTGAAATTGTTAACCAATACTATAAGAGAAGTTGACTCAAATTCCTCGTTTTCTTCAAAACTAAAAAGGCCATAAATTTTTACATATGAAAGAAGAAAAGGAACGATGAAGAATTCGAAGTTGTTGTGGCCGGAGAGCAAGACTGTCACGTCGATTGAAGGTTGAAGTCGAAAAGGAACTCGAAGCCCAACTATTTGTAGTCGGATGTTGAAGTCGCCGAGGATTGAAATGAGAAATTTGCAGAACAGTTGGTTGGGAGAGAGTTGAGAGAAGCTGTCAAGAGAGGGATGAGAGACAGGTTGATTGAATTGAAGAGGGAAACTCGAAGCCCAACTATTTGTCGCCGGAGGTATTTGTCGCCGGGGGTTGAAGGGAGAAAAGAGGGGAACTCGAAGCCCAACTATTTGTCACCGGAGGTAGAAGTTTTCGGGGGTTGAAGGAAGAAATTTTGCAGAACTGTTGGTTGGGAGAGAGTTGAGAGAAGGTGGAGAGAGAGGAGAGAGTGGTTGATTTGGATTGAAGAGGGGTGTGGGTTGGGTTGATTTGTATTTTTGAAAAGATTAGAAAGTTTTGAAAATATCAATCAAGTCCACAATTAACTTAATCAAGTTTTCTAATGATGTTTGACCCTATCTGTTAGTCAATGTCACAAATCCTTCATTTAAGACTTAAAAAACACCTTTCCTTCAATTTTCTCCAAATTCTTTGCCTTTGTTTTTAGTTTTAGTTGCTGCTAGATCATAGCTTTTTGGAGGCTCATTTTTATGATTTCCAACATCTAACATTTATTTTCTTAAGTTATCAAAAAGTTGATGTATTATGTATGTGAATGTATTTAATTCATCCATAAATTAGAGTGTTATATATATCACTAAATTATTATCAAGTTTACAAGATATATAACTTGCGTTGTACTAAGAGTTGTTACTTTTTTGTATTGTTTTGATTTTTATTTTGTAAAAATACATGTACCCAGTATCGCTATCAAAATATATCATTAATAATTCAAGTTTTTGTATTAAATAATTTGAGATAAACGTGCAAAGCATATTCTCATAAACTAGTATCAAGAAAATAGTATATAATATAATGGGTATAATTTACTTATTGACTTATTCGACATAATAAAATTGTTCAAAGTCAAATTAAAAGTTTTGCGATGAGAATCCAATTATCCATTAGTTCTATTTTTAATCAGTAAGTTGACAAAATATTTGAGCGATGAAATATTTTATATGCTTCTTTTATATGAATACAAAAGATGTTTAAAAAGCTCGTATTTTGTATGCAATAATAAAATTGATCTTTTTATTTATTTATTTATTTATTTTTCATCCGGTGTCCGGTACCCGTATTGGAGTCCAACTAATCCAGATTCGCGCCGGCTAAGGCCCCATTCGGGGGTAGCGGTCCCAACAGAGTTTTCTCCATGCCCATGGTCGAACCCTCGACCTCTGATTAAGAATGAAGCAGCCCCATCTGCTGCACCACATTATTGATCTATCTGAATAGCAGGATATTTACATTATTGTAGTATGAACCAACAAATACATAAAGGTGGGATTCTGAGTGGATTTTTAAGACGATGAAAGATATTTTAGTCCTAAGATGCTAAAAAGTATTTTTGTCATTTGCTATGTTAAATTGGGCAATATTTAATACTCATATTCCTATTCCACATTCTATCTCGTGTAAATAAATACATAAATTTTTATATTAAATAGATTTAGAAATATATTACGTATGAAGAAATGGGAAAACATAACTAAACATTGTATATCTACATTAACTCTTCCTAGAAAACCAATCAATTATGTATAAATACTATAAATATCAATTCTTTTAGAAGTAATTACACTTTCTCCCACTTTTTTAATTACTTTACTCTCTCTCCTTATTAATATACATAACATAGCCGACATATACATAGCATTCTGTGTATATGTTGGGATTTTTGTAATATATTTAGGAAGTTGGGTTTTTCTAATATATTTAGGAAGTTAGGATTTTTTGTAATATTGAAAACATAAGTTGTGTATTTGTGTAATTTGCTTATGCTGATTTAATTTTAGTGCAAGAATTAGCTCCCTTCAAACTCTAATCAAACAGGCCTTAATCAAGGAGTCGTTGGATTTTTAGAAATAAGTTGTGGTTAGATTAGTAGTGTATTAATTGTTTGTGTAGTGATTAAATAGTTTAATCCTTGCATTACTAATTAACATACCTATTTTGTAGTATTTTATATCATGCATGTTTCATGTATAAAATAATTCTTCGTCCGTATCTAAATAAATTATGTTTTTAGTTTGGATACATTCCTTAAGAAACTACTCATTCTTAGAAAACAAAGAGTATTTTTACTAACTTACTCTTTAATAAATATCTTGAAAAACATATAAATTTTTAATAGTTTCTTTGTTATACCAGAACTCTATATTTATAGAAGGGTAAAGTTTAAAGATCACCATTTATGTCCGATTGATTATAAAGCACCACTTATATAGAAACGAAGAAAGTATATATAGATTTTTGTATAATTCAATACATACATTATTTAGTATATATTGACAACTAAATATTATTTTTTTGCTACATGCATGTGTAAGTATGAACAAATTTATACTGAAGGAAATTACGCGGAAGTTTTGCAGAATTATTATGAAGCTATGAGACTAGAAATTGATCCCTATGATCGAAGTTATATACTCTATAATATAGGGCTTATCCACACAAGTAATGGAGAACATACGAAAGCTTTGGAATATTATGATCGTGATCTATCATTACGTGCGACTATCTCCACTATAGAAAGAAAAAAAATAAAAATCTAGTAAAATAACTAGTGAATTGCAAATGACTCGTTGACTTATAGTTTGTTTGATGGGATTTATTATTTGAATAACTGTGATAATTCTCGAGCTAATTATGCAATAAAATCAAATTTTTAGAAAGATATATTTATTAAATAAGAGATTGATGTGGATTATGCCCATTGCTGTGATGATTCACGAAAACCAAATGGATCATAGGCTATCATGCCAGTGATATATCACTCAATTTTTTGTCTTATCAACTTTAGATAGTAAGACAGTGGTCTATTACGATGGTAATGATTGATGAAGAATTATGGTTCAATTCTGAAGTGGGAGCATGAGAAAAGACTACCATATTTAGGGTGTGTTTGGTATGATAGGAAAATATTTTCCGAAAATATGTATAGAGGAAGACTTATCTATGCTACTTTTGCTAATTGCATATTTCATTTTGTCATCGATGTAACTTGTTTCACGAGGTTGAGTAAGTTTGTCGTTCCGTTATATTTCTATTGATTGTAGTATCTTGAGATTGTCCTGACAAAATATTGAAAAGTGTCTCCTATATTTGCTAATTAATAGTTGCTTACATTTAGTGATTGTAATATTTTAGTATTCGATATTGACATTATTTGTTATGCTTAAATTAGTTCTTACAAATTGTTGAGTTAAGTTACTAGAGACACTGATATACTAGTTAACAGTTAGTAGTATTTTCTAAAAAAATATTTTTTCGCTCACCAATCAAACACGAGGAAATATTTTTCTAAAAAATAGTCTCTACTCACCAACCAAACACCATAAAATATTTTTTTCGAAAATATTTTTCACTCACCAACCAAACATAAGAAAATAAGTAGAAAACCAACTTATTTTTCAGGAAAATATTTTTCAAGAAAATATTTTCCATCATACCAAACACACCCTTAAGGAAGATAGTTAGAAGACGTGTAAATAACCCAATACTGATAGAAGGACATTGGCAAATAAATAATTATATGGACCCAATAATGAATTTGGTAATTGAAACGAGTATAATCTGAATTTATTATCTATGATTCAATAGAGGGGCAAGTCTAGTGCTAATAACCTTAGTAATTCCATCTCCAATAACATATATTTAAATTGTTGTTCTTAAAAAGCTCGTAATTGAGCTCTGAAATGGATAAATCAATTTCACCCTATCAGGTGTGCATAAGTCGTCTCGTTTCTTTTTGCAAATGATGCACTCCTGACCTTAAATTAATAAAACACATTTATGAAATAAAAAAAAGTGATATCAATAATAAGATAGAGTGATTGTTGAGTTTAAAACCACTTAACAAATAAATTCAACAATTATAGATTGTTAGAGTTATATTAATTAAGTGAAATAACAATAATTGAATTTTCTTCCATTTAATTCCCAAATTATTGGTACAACGGCATAAGAAATACCGACATAACGACACAAGTATCGTTACTATAATAACGACATAAAATGATCATTGATATTATCACAATATAAAATGATCATTGACCTTTCATTGACATAATAACGACATAAACTGATCCTTGAAATTATAAGACCTAAAATGATCATTGACATAACGACATGAGTAATGTCATTGACATAATAACGACATAAATTAAATGATCGTTGACAAAAAAATGATCATCGACATAGTTACAGTGAGTTCTTAGTCGTCTAATAAACTAATATAATTAAAAGTCACTAGTTATTAAAGGAAATAATAATAACTAGGTTTTCTTTCTCTTTGAATTCTCTAATTGTTGACATAACGACTCAAATCACTTGTAACACAATGACGAAATAAATAGTATTACATTATAACGACATAAAATGATTGTTGACACAATGACAAGAATAATCTTTGACATGAATATAAGTTGACACAATAACGATGGAAAATGATCGCGAGATTCACACTGTAGCTAGCGGCACAAAATGATTATTGACATAATTACCGTGACTTTTTAGTCACTTAACGAAATAATCTACCAGCGAAAGGTCATTAGTAATTAAAGAAAACAATGGTAACTAGATTTTTTTCATTTCAAATTCTCAAATCGTTGGCATAACGACGTAAAATGATTATTAACTATCTATTTTTAATTAATTATGTCATATTAATTAATGACTACATACAATATTATATATATAAAAAACCTATATAGTTATAATTGTAATAATATTGATAATCATAAATAAAGAAAACAATCTACCGTCACTTAATATTCAAGTCAAACAATATTAAAAAATAGTAACGTTAATCAACATGCTTAATCATTACTCCTTTTAAAAATTTCTATGGGCTAACGATATTTTAGTTAGGCAATGTTTCAAATTTAAAACCCTCGATAACTCCTAGGTAGGGGTGTACATAGGTCGGGTTGGTTTGGTTTTCTATTGAAAAAAAAAATCAAATCAATTATGTCGGTTTATTAAAATTATAAACCAAATCAAACCAACAAAAAATTGGTTTTTCCGGTTTAGGTTTTAGTCGGTTCTTTCGTTTTTTCTCATTTTTTTTTGTTTTTGCTCAGTTTTTTTTTATAATCTTTATTTTTTACAATTATATTGTGATTGAAGTTTAGATCAAGTATGTTTTCATTCATGAGCTAATGAAAAATCACAATTATGAAAAATTGAGGAGCGAAAAATTCTCTTGACACTAAAAAATATGATGAAGAGTGAAAAGTTTAGGTTTAAAGTTTATATTGGATTTTGAATCATTTTATTAGCAATTAATGGATAAATATTACAACTTAAAGGCCCAAATATGAATATATATATATATTATGTCGGTTTTATTTGGGTTCGATTTGACATTTTTTTGGTTAACACCAAACCAAATCAAGAATGATCGTTTTTTTTTCAAATGCCAAACCAACCAAACAAAAATCATAAGTCGATTTTTTTTCTCGGTTTGATTTGATTCTTCGATTTGATTTAACTTGACGGTTTGATCTGAACACCCCTACTCCTAGATAATAAAGCAACAAAAAGTAATCAACTAATGAGGTAAAAAACATGTGTTTTTGAGCAAATTTTGGGAGCTTTCCCACCTAACTGATTTTGCTTTTTATAGTAAGTCACTTAATGCAACATATGTGTGACTAATTCCACAAATCAAGTTCATCTTTCTTTTTTTTTAATTTTAAAAAAAGGTAATTAATTACTTACCCAATTTTGACATATAATGCATTTTTTATTTTTGTGGATAAGTAATTAAGTATATCCAATAGGTGTTGCACCGTCAAACAAATTAAGAGTTTATTTGATTTAATATTTAAGTGTAGAAACATTTTTGAAAAAAAAGAAGAGAGAGTGCCAATTCAAAAAAGAAAAGAAAAGAAAAGAAGGAAGTCATTAAAATGATTATATGCACTCAAGAGTGTGACATAAGGTTTGGTGACATTTACCGATTACTTGCGTTATTTTTTTAAACAAAAATAAAATAAAATAAAATAAAAATCTATCTTCTGATTTAGATTTTTGATCGTATTAGTTATAGTAACTTCCAAAAGACAGGGTGAATTATGTGAGTGTGAAATGAGTAGTTATTAATTGTATGTGAATACTGTTTAGTATTTAATTGGGTGCTATTCGAGGAGATATCATTCATTAGAGAAAATCAGGCACGTAGCAAAAAGTGTAGTAGCGCTCCTACTAATATAAAACTCTTTCTCTCTTATTCTTCAAAAATGATGAATGCAATTCATTTATTTCTTCATTCAAGTTGTTACTATTTTTTTTATAGAATTTTTTGCTTGTAAGCTGCATTTAATTTCCAGATTTTTGTTACTTCAAGAGTGTTAGTGCTAAAAATTTATTTTTGCTGGGGACATATCAACTTTCGTGGTTCTATTTCAGTGATGTTGAAATCTTGTTCAAATTTACTCGGTAATTTTTTGATTTTTCTGCCGTTATAATCATTTTATAGAAAGATAAAAAAAAAAAAATTAATTGAGTTACATTTTCTGGAATAAAAATGTATCCACATTTCCTTGTTATGTCTAAGAAAATTAATTGAGTTGCATTTCATGGAAATAAATATGTATCCAAATTTTCTTGTCATGCCTTGATTTACTTGATTCTCAAATACACACACACAAACGCGCACACACACATAAAAAAATGCTTTTCTTTTTCAATAGCTAAAAAATAAAAGTTCATCGTTAATAATGAGGTTGTATAAAAAGATCAAAACTGTTATGGGTTATTAAGCTATGAACTAAAACTCATTTTTTGAGCTAATTCATGTTTTTTATATAATCTATATATTTTACAGATTAAACTCTAATAACTGTTAACTTGTCATTAATTGTTCAACCATCTGCATCTAGATCCATTGATCGAATTTGTGTCTCTCTATAAAACGTTTTGTTAAACAAGTCTTTCTGTGCTTGTTTAAAGTAACATTAGTTTAGTGATTTCTCATTTAAAAAAAATTTCAATCTCAAGGATTCTTAGTAGCTTAGTTAGTTGATACTTAAATCTATATTTTATTAGTGAAAATTTGATTCTGCACCTTGTAATCTCCTCACTAATTCCTCTATCCCCAAGTTCTTTTTTTTTTAAAAAAAAATCAATTTTGTACACTAAAATAAACTCATCTCCCAAGTGATCTCTTTTATCTATATCTATATCTATATCTATATCTATATCTATATCTATATCTATATCTATATCTATATCTATATCTATATCTATATCTATATCTATAAAGAGAGAGAGAGATTGAACTTTAGGGTGTGTGTTCTATAGAAGAACACCTTTTACAATTTTTTTCATGTTTAGTCACAAAAAATAAATAAATCAGAAAACATCTTTTTTCTAGAAAATAAATTCTTAAAAAATGAAGATAATGATTTCAGTAGGAAAAAAATAAATCCACAAGTGACATTTCACGTTGATTGTCCCTTCTCCATCCTCCAACTCCCTCACCCCCTATAGCTCCCATTCCCACCACCCCACACACCTTGCCATCCACCCTCTACGCTATTATGTTTTGCGTACCAAACACAAAAAATATTTTTCTTGGTATCCAACACACCTTGCAAATCATGTGTTTTTCTTTAATTCTTTTTATTGCATTTTTGTTGTGTTACCCTTGTATATGATGATCCTAAACTTGTATTTATGAATTTGTTTGACAAATCTAAGATTGAAGTGTCATATAACTTCATGAAAAATTCAGATGAGCAAAAGTTAGCAGTTACAAATCAATACATAGATGCTAAAGTGAATGTGGGGAGCAAAGGGGTTTTAGATGCCTTTAAGGTAAGATCTCGTGTAGCACTTGAAAAAGAAACTGCTGAAGCAAGGGCAATGTTGTTGAAGAATAGGGCTTCTACAAGCTCGACCGGCCACGATTTTATTAGCTCTATTCAACCATGTATTTTGGCTACAACCAAAACATTGCCAATATCAAATGCATCACCGTTTGCTAATTGTCGTAACCATGGCTTTGCCTCCTACCTTGCACTTGAAGAGATTGAACAATCTGAGTGCTACACTCGAGTAGAGATTCACTATCCAAAACACCAAATTATTCACAAGTATGTATGCTTGACCTCTCATCTGCTTTGATACTATGTTCAAGTCTTTAAATTAATTATGTTTTGAACAGATATATGGATTGTGAGTTGAGAATGTCATTTATCATATCCAAGAGTTTTGGTTCCGTTATCCAAGAAAATGAAGAGATTGTTGAGAATGTCATTTATCGTATCTGTGTAGGGTAGATAAGATGGAAACTTGTATCCAGAGTCTTGTATGATAAAAAGGTACCAACAAAGTATAGAGTAATGTTCTACAAAGTGGTAGTTAGACCAACTATGTTGTATGCAGTAGAGTATTAGTCATTTAAGAACTCTCACATTCAAAAGTTGCAGAATTGAGGATGTTGCATTAGATGTGTGGGCATACCAGGAGAGATAGAATTAGAAATAAGGGTATTCGAGATAAGGTGAGAGCGATTTCGGTGGTGGACAAGATGCAAGAAGTGAGACTAAGACAGTTCATACATGTGAAGAAGAGATATCCTGATGCCTAGTGCGGAGGTGTGAGAGGTTGACTATGGATCATTTCAAGATAGGTAGAGGTAGGCTGAATAAGTATTGGAGGGAGGTTATTAGGTAGGACATGGCACAATTTTAGCTTATACAGGACATGACCTTAGACAGGAGGTTGTAAAGGACGCACATGGGGATAGAGGATTTGTAGGATCTATTATTTGTCTTATTGTCTACCATACTATTAGTTGTAATATTGCTCCGGTAGTTTTTTATCCTTCGATGCTTATACTTTGACTATAATAATATTGTGTTGTAGTTACTACCCCATTACTATATGTTATTTCCTATGCTTCTTTTACTTTTTTGCACTACTTTGGATGATCTTTCTTGAGTCCAGAATTTATCAAAAAAATCTATGTCTTTGAAGTAGAAGTAAAGTCTGCGTACATTATACCCCCTCCCCCCAGACTCAACTTGATGGGGTTATACTAGGTACCTATTGTTGTTGTATATTAGTTGGTTGATCCGAAATGTTTTTTCAAAAAATAGAATTGTTGTAGAATGATAGTAGGATCGAGCATTCTGCAGAGCTCAACTGATTTTTTCACATTAACAAAATCAAGGAGAGCTCAACAATTCTTTTTACGATCAAATTGAGTCGAGCTCAATTGAATTTTGTCCAATATCGTCAATCTTAATCAAACTATGTCAAATTATAATCAAGTTTGAACCAAGTCGAGCCCGCTATTTTAACGTAAATAAGAAGATTCCTCCCAATACGTAAAGGAGCATATTTTTGTGTATTAAAGTTGCTTATAAGATATTTTTGGGCCGATCATAGCCTCAGGAATAGAACTATCAAAATAAGAAGATCCAACCAATCACTGTCGATAACTAACACATTGTTTGGATGGTGTTTTTTCATGGTATGGTTATTAGGAAAACCATGTTTGTTTTGGTTGTTTCTTAAAATGTATGGTATGGTTCAATTTCATGGTTTGAAAATCATGAAAATCTTCACTTTATGTAACCACCAATTTGGTGGTATCTCATGGCTTCCTTATTTTTTTTTACAATTATACCCTTACTTAATATTATATAATGTTATTTTACCCTTGACCCTATATTATTTAACTCCACCTCCTACACTGACCCCCCCACCCCACCATCCCTCAGCCCCTCAACCTCCTCTCAGCCCCCACCTCCATCCCAAAAAAAATATTATTTTTTTTTAAAAATTTTTTTTAGAAAAATTTAAAAATTTTTCTTATCCCACCCCCTACCTCGATCCCACTACCCCCAACCTATTTTTTTAAAAAATTCAAAACTTTTTCTTACCCCAACCTCACCCACCCCCACCTACCAGCACCAATTTTTTATTTTTTTAAATTTATTTTTAAAAAAAGTTTCAAAAATATTTTCTTACTCCACCTTCACTCCTTATCAGCCCCCCCCCTCCCCCACACAGTTTTTGTAATGTATTTTTTAAAAGAAAATTCAAAAAAATTTTCTTACTCACCTCGTACCCCGGCCTAACCCCCCTTGCACCCCTCCCCCACTCCATTACCCCCACCATCAAAATACTCTTTTGTTTATAAAAATATAATTTCTTATCCCGCCCTCTTATCCTATTCGTTCTCACTGTTTTGTGTTAAATATATCCAAATATTTTTAGAAAATATTTTTCTATCTGTGTAACGAACACAAGAAAATAAGTAAGAAATAATTTATTTTTCTAAATTTTTGGGGGGGATTTCATACCGAACACACCCGTAGCATACACAACTTTATGCATTCATATTTTGTATTTGTAGTTGATGGTCACGTCTCAGAACACACACAAAAAAAATGAAATTTGTTACTATAAAAATGAATCTAATTACATTTAATTTGATCTACTCTTTTATTTATTTTGTTAGAGTTTACATGAATTTTAACAACTTTATATATTTACATGGCATAATTTGTGACAAATTAGCAAGAAGAAAAATATTTTATTAATAATTATTGATAAATTTAACATTTATAATAATTAAGGGCATTTTAGTAAACTTACCAGTTACGACATACCATCAAATCAAACAATAAAACTGTTATTAAACAACAGTAAACAATACAATCCATCCAAATATTATATTATTTTATACTGTACTATACCACAGTTTCGTACATTATGAAACCTTTTCATGACAAACCACCATCCAAACAAGCACTAAAAGGAGCTAAATTTTACTCCCTCAGTTTAAAAAGGAATGATCTGCTTTTCTTTTTAGTTCGTTTTAAAAAGAATGATTCTTTTCTTTTTTGACAATACTTTAATTTCAACTTTCTCCATGACAAGTTTAGGAACACAAAATTAAAGAATATTTTAATAAATTTGACACAATTTTAATTTAAGACCACGAGATTCAAAAACCTTTTTTATTTTCTTAAATTTTATGTTAAGTCAAAATAGGTCTTTTTTTTTTTTTTTTTTCTTTTTTTTTTAAGCAGAGGGAGTAATAAGCGAAGGCCTGCTCAAGTCAATATGCAGTCAACTTCATCATCTTCTTACATTATGCCAAAAGCATTAACTTCCAACTGCACAATAATTGTCTTCCCACACTCTTCTTCACCATGGCTAATCTTCTCTCATTTCTCTCTTTCTCCCTTCTCTTCCTTCCCTTTTCCATCTCTTCGTCAGCAAAGTGCACCTTCCCTCAAAAATACTTCATCAATTGTGGTTCACTGTCCCCACTCAACTTCAGCGGCCCCACCACCACCACTTTTTCCGCCGACTCAATCTCCGACTCCCGCCGCAGTCACTCAGTTGAAGACCCCACAACTTCTACAGCGTTATCTGGAATTTACAATACCGCCAGAAAGTTCACTCGAAAAGAATCATACGAACTTCAAATTGATGAAACTGGCGTTTACGCGGTACGTCTGCATTTCTTTGCTTTTTCTGACCTCTTCGATGCGAAGTTCAACGTTTTAGCTTCGGGTTTTTTGCTTCTGTCGAATTTTAGCATACCGACGAGAAACGTAACTTCCCCTGATATCAAAGAGTTTCTCCTCAATGTTACCGGTCCTAATTTGAAAATCACCTTCATTCCTTTTCAAGAATTGTCGTCTTTCGCGTTTGTTAACGCCATAGAAGCTTTTTTAACTCCTCAGCGCTTCATTGACGAACGTACCGCCTATGTAACTGCACAAGGAAAGAGTAACGATGGTACAGAGGATTTGTCCTCAAGGGGTTTAACTGTAATGCATAGGGTTAATGTTGGGGGTTCAAAAGTTACCCCCGAAAATGATACCATGAGGAGAAATTGGGTGACTGATGATGATTATTTGTCTGTCGCGAGAACAGCAAAGAAACATCCAATGTATAGTAATAAGCCTAAATATTACGATCCAGAACAAGGAGGGGCTACTGAATGTGATGCTCCTGATTCTGTTTATCAAACTGCCAAAGAAATGAACATAGATGTGGAGACTGCTGCCAGTAACAACTTCTTTAACATAACTTGGCTTTTTCCTGTTAAGAGGAGTGCGACTTTTTTTGTACGCCTACATTTCTGTGACATCGTTAGTGCTAATCGGAATGACACGGTATTCAATGTGTATATATATGGCCTGTTTGGTCAGCCAATTATTCCATATGCTAGGCATCCAGAACTTGCAGCTGCTTTTTATGTTGATTTTGTGGTGGATTCAGATGGTTCTGGTTTTATGAATATCTCAGTTGGCCCTCGGAGTGATTCAAACAATAAAAATGCTTTTTTGAATGGGGTGGAAATCATGGAGCTGATTAATGGACAAGAGGAATGGGAAGAGGGGAATGGAAAAAACAACAGTTTGTTGATAATCGTCGGTTCTACAGTTGGTGGTGTGGTTCTCATCGTTGTTTCTCTAGTGGTTATCTTGTTTTGTTTGAAATCAAGAAGAGTTACAAAAGCTGTTGGTAACTCCAGTTGGCCAATGGTATATGTTTATCCAGGAAGTACACAGAGTAGGACTACTGCAAGAACTCCACTTGGCAGTACTACTCCTGATATGAACCTTGGGTTAAAGATATCTTTTGCTGAGATTTTACATGCTACCAATAAGTTTGATCCCACATTTATGATCGGGGAGGGTGGTTTTGGGAAAGTTTACAAAGGAACTTTACACAATGGTGTTAAAGTGGCTGTGAAAAGAAGCGAGGCTGGAAATGGCCAGGGTCTTACGGAATTCCAAACTGAGATAACGGTCTTGTCCAAAATTCGCCATCAGCATCTTGTTTCATTGATTGGATACTGTGATGAAGGATACGAGATGATACTTGTTTATGAGTTCATGGAGAAGGGAACTTTGAGAGAGCATTTGTACAGTTCGAATGAAGACCTTGGTATGTCATCTTCACGGTCAGGATTATCGTGGGATCAAAGGCTTCAAATTTGTATTGGTGCAGCTGATGGTCTACTATACCTTCATACTGGTTTAAGTGAGCCAATTATTCACAGGGATATTAAGTCAACAAACATCCTTCTTGATGAACATTATACTGCCAAAGTTGCTGATTTTGGACTTTCCAAATCAGGTCCCCCTGAAGAAACACATATTGTTACTAATGTTAAAGGTAGCTTCGGTTATCTTGACCCCGAGTACATGAAATCAATGCTACTGACTCAAAAGTCTGATGTCTATTCTTTTGGAGTTGTACTTCTTGAAGTGCTTTGTGCTAGACCAGCTGTCGACGGTTTGCTTCCAAGAAATCAAATAAATTTGGCCGAATGGGGACTTACTTGGCTAAAAGAAAACCAGCTAGAGAAGATAATTGATCCATTTCTTGCAGGTAAAATTAACCCAAACTCCCTGAGGAAATTCGGGGAGACGACAGAGAAGTGCCTGCAAGAGAATGGCACTGATAGGCCTAGTATGATGGATGTGGTGTGGGACTTGAAATATGTTCTACAGCTTCAACACCCTGCAATGCCTCAAGAATCTCATGAAGATAGCACCACTGATGATTCGTGGCAGTTGGCATTGCCCGGTATTAAGCGCTTACCTTCTATAGATGCAAGCACAAGTTGTACTGTCAGCGGCGGTGTTTTCACAATTTAAGATGGATGAAGCCAGATGACTTTTGGCCTCGCTGTAATTCCTCCTCCTGTCTGATGCAATTGTGCATCAAAACAATGCTGCAACTATATTTCTTGAGTTGCTCTTCATTTTTTGTTTTTGCTGTTCTGCATTGGATAACAGGCAAAATGCCTCTAAAATGCATCTGTATTAATAGTTTTTTTAATAATGTTGATCATAAGGTCTTGATGTCGATTTTAATATTAAAGTCTGTTTATTCTCCTATAGTATCTGGTTTTGTTTTTTGCTAATTGTTTGGTCAATTTTATTTTATAAATTATATATATATAAAAATTTATATATATAACACCAATAGGGGTAAAACACTAACTAGTTATCCTTATTGGGTTATCGGTTTAACCAATAACCCAATAAGCTAAAACCGAAATTGAACCGTTTACCCAATAAATTTTTAGGAAAAGGACACCACGTAGTACTTTTGAAAAATAATGGCCCACGTTTTTCGTTTTGGACAAAAGTAACACTTCGGTTGTTTTATATCTTATTTATTAGCCCTTTGTTTTAATAAGTCACACGCGCCCTTTATTTTAATAAGCCACACACTAAAGGATAAAGATTTTCAATTGTCCTTTTCCCGAAAAAAAAAGAAATAACTGATACCTACCCTTTATTTTAATAAGCCACACGCTAAAGGATAAAGGTTTACAGTTGTCCTTTTTTCGAAAAAAAAGAAATAATTGATACCTACAGTTCCCTTACCTTTTTCGACTGTTCTTTCCGATTAGGGTTTTCCGATGTTTTGTAGTGATGAAAATAAAAAAAAAAGGTTAGTATTGATACGAAATTAGCTGGTAAAGGTATAAGATATGATCCTAATTTCGTTGTTACTGCTGATGATTTTGAAGATTTAACAAATCGTGATGTTCGATTGAAGGATTTGAAGAATGTTCATGGTAGTCCTAGTCGAATTACTAGGTCTCAAGTTAAATTAGTAGGTGATCCATCAATGGCGAAACAAAAAAAATCAGCTAAAAAAAGGCACATACAGATGTGAGTGATGATTCAGATCTTGTTGTTATTCGGAAAAAGATAAAAAAAAATATTGATTCAAAAAATGATGAAAATGATGGTAAGTCATCTAAAGGAAAGGAGAAGATAAGTGTGAATGATGAAGGAGATACTCTTGTTCCTCCAAAAAAAAACTAAAGGAAAGGAGAAGATAATTGTGAATGATGAAGGAGATACTCTTGTTCCTCCAAAAAAAACGAAAAAAAGGAATCGATCAAATGACGGAGAAGATGATGCTCAATCATCCAAAAAGAAAAGTAAAAAAAATCCCTGGAAGAGAAAAATACCCAAATTAACTGATTTTGAGGTACATTGTTTATTCTTTCTATGTATTAATTATGTCTGATAGATGTTCACTTTTTGTGTAGAATTTGTGTATATTTGAAATATGTGTGTTATTGTTGTATATAATATGTGTCAGTGTTGTATATGAAATATATTGGCTAGTGATTTTTGTGAAATTTAGTGTACATTGACTATATAACTAATTGTGTATTAGGATTGTATAAGAATTGTGTATAGTTTGAATATTTATATTGTAACTGTGTAAACTTGGCAACACTATTGTAATGAATACTGTATGAGTAATGTATGTAGATTTTTGATATATTTATACCTAAAAGTACACTTACGTATTGCAGGTTTGGGATTTGTTTCTTGGTCCATCTGATCATTATAAGTGTCAGCTCAGCTTGCACACGAACTGTGGTATTGTGACTGCCTTGAAATCTAAGTTGGACAAGAAGCAACTTGATTTGTTTAAGAATAGTTGCTTTGGGTATTTCTTATCTTTACCTAGTGTTTTTCCTCAAAATCAACTTATCTATGGAATGTTGCTTAGGGAACTTATTTGTGAGCGAGATGATGAAATATGAATTAAAGTGAATAACACTAGGTTACGGTTTGGCTTACAAGAGTTTGCTATAATTAGTGGCTTAAAATGTACTGAAAATTACAATAATGAGTTTGTTGTTACTGAAGAAAGTAAGCTGATCGAGTTTTATTTTCCAGGAAAGTCCAAGGTCACAAAGCTTGATTTAGAAGAGTGTTTCATGGATAAAAAGTGGCGATGTGATGAAGATGCTTTACAAATTTCTATTTTGTTCTTCATTTATTCCTTTGTTTTTTCTGTCACGTATAGTTATGTTATAACTAAGAATGATTTCTTATTGGTTGAATCTGGGAACTATGAAACATTTTCTTGGGGAAAATTATGTTTTCGTCTGATGTTGGAGTCAATGAAGTCTAAGGTTTATCAGCGAAAAACTATATATCGTTGTGCTGGTTTTCCTCTTGCATTTCAGTGTTGGTTTTATGAGTGTTGTCCTTATGCCGATGGCCATCTTGCTGAACGAGTGGGCGATGGTGTGTCATGTATACTGAATTGGTTTGTAAAGTATAGACCAACATACAAGGAGGTCAAGTCTGCATTTTTTGATATTAGGCAAGAGCAGGTATATCGTCGCTTTAAATTGTAATTTATATATGTTTTGTTAAATTTTTATGTGCTTCTTAAATGTCGAGTGTTGTTATGTATGTGCAGGTTGTGTTGCGTGACATTACGCCAACAATTCTTGAAAAAATAATCCTTCAATTACCTGATTTCAAACCTGTGGATGCGGTTGTGCACTCTGTTGATTTGCCTAGCACCAGTAAACAAGAATGTAGTCAGTCGAGCTCAGATAATGAATTGACACTTTTGAGAAGCGATGTTAAAATGGTATGTCGAAGGTTTTTATTAATATTTGAATATTTTTGTTAATTGATGTTTTGACTTTTTCCTTTTATGTTTAGTTAACGGAAAAGGTTTTCTCGATGGAGAAGTGTATGAAATCCTCATTTGAATTGATTTTTCGAGCTCTAGATATAAAGAATGAGCCTAAGGTATTCTTTTTCTGAATTTTTAGCAAAACATATATACACTATTGTACTTATTTTACAAAAGTTTTTTTATAGGTTGGTACATCAATTGGTGATAACGATGGTGACAACTCAAATGAAAAAGACGATGAGACACCTAATGTTGGTGGTACAGGTGATGACCAAGTTAATGATCCACCTAATGTGGGACAAGAAAATGATGTTGTACCGGAAGTGGATCATATAAGTGACAATTTGATGGATGATGTAGGGAAAACAACAGATTGTGTAGGTGGTGACGTATTTGGGCATTTGGTGGATGACGTTGGAGAGAAAGTTAATTTTGTAGGTGATTGTGTAGTTGGTCATGTCGCTGTTGATTCTGCGGCTGAAACTTTTAAGGCCGGTGCTTGGAAGAATTTTTCAAATTTTGATTTTTTGAAAGTTCACGCAAAGCTGAGGTGAAAATTAAAGATATAGGGGAGGGTAGAAATAGTCAGGTTGATAGTGATTGGTCTAATTTTACTGATTTTGAAGTGTCTAAATTTACTCAACCTTTTCGTGATCAAAAAACACAAAAAGAAGGTGATGTGGCAGTGCTTAGCCAGAATGAGCTTGACTGGTCAGAAATTTCGGACGCTGAAATTTCTAAGTTCACTCAACCCGATAAGAGTGTTGCAAGAACTGATGCAACTGATTTAGTATGTGATAATATTAGAAAGGTTGATGCAATTGCAAGTGATTGTTAAAGGGATTGAGGAAAACATGGTGGTTGCATCTGTTATGTTGGATGAAACACCTTCTATTCCTCGTCGATTACGTAAGCCAGCGGCAGTATGTCAATCACCATTATTGTCAAAATTTGATTTTGGTTGTGGCAAAGTTGAAGGCCAATCATCTAAACGTGTAGACAATGCTCAGCCAAGTAACCGCGTTTTGTCTATAAAACATCCTTTTGTGAAGAGTATTACAGAGCGAATTGATGATATGAAAGTGACATTACAGTTTAACAGGTTTGTTGCGAGATTGTTGCGCGTTAAATAGATGTAAGTTTCTCTTTGTAGTTTTTTTTTTGTTTTACTTTATTTTATCATGTATTACAATTTTTGTAACATTTTTTTTCAGGCCTGTTTATTCAGATTCTATCAATTCTCTCCCAAAATATTTTAACTATGGAGTTGATACTGTTAAAATGAAAGAGTGATTCTTCACATTGGCATATCCAGGAGTATCCTTAACCGATTCAGTAAGTAATAAATTTGTTAGTTAAGTAGGTTATATATCTTTTATTTTTGTACTTGATACTGATAAGCTAATTGAAATACTAAAATTTTGTATATGATACATGTTATATAATTTCTATGGATTATTTATGCAGTACTTTATGTGCAGTTTATATGCAACACTTTATATGCAATGTATATACAGGTCCTATGAAGTGTTGACACAGTAAGTACACAGTTTAAATGCAGTAGTTGCTATTCAGTATATATACAGGTCTTACACAGTAGGTACACAGTTTGTATGCAGTAGTTGATATGATGCATGTTATATAAGTAGCTTGTATTTATCAGATTTAAATTAGTGTTCTGTATTCATTTTTAGCATTTTATTGTGGTTTTGTTGTTCGTATTTTCAACATATTGATGTTATTTTTTACTATTTGCGAAAAAAGTCAAAATACGAGCCTGTTTGTGCTTCAGTTAAATTTACAACCACCGATTGTTGGTTTAACTGCTTGATTCAGACTTTGTATAAGCGTTTCGTAGAGAACAATAGAGATGTAACACTTATCACTCAAGAACATCAAATCTTTGAGTACATGTTTGGATTTTTTATGAGATGCAATGTCCCATGGAGTAGCGTTGACAATGTTCTTTTCTCAATTAATCTTACTGAGGAGTTTCACTGGATTTTGGCGAGGCTGTCTTTTAAAGATCAGTGCATACATGTGTATGATTCAGTGCATGGTGCAAGACATATCGTTCATGTTTAGAAATCAGTTGAAGCGTATTCAGAATTAATTTCACACTTTCTTTCTTGTATTGAATTTTGAGAAAGTAGGAGCGATGGACTTCCAGTGGCTGATTCTTTTTATATTCGTATTGTTGATGGACTGCCAACTCAAGCTAACACGTAATATATTGAATGCACATTCAATTGCTCATTTTTACATACTTATTTGTCAATTATACTAATAATGTATTATGTTTTCAGGGACTGTAGTGTATTTATTGCTGCCTTTGCTGAGTATTTGATTGATGGTCTTGAAATTTCTAATCATCTAGATGATATTGATGTTATTCGTATTCGGTATGGTGTGTTGCTGTGGGATTATGGAAAGAAGAAACAAAGGCAATGTGCAGTTAGTGAAGATGAATCTACTGGTCGATTGTTGAGGAAAAATGATGGGGTGCAGCAAATTTAGTTAGAAATGTCTTTGAAGCATAGATGTGAAATATGGTTTTAGTGTTGAAATGCTTAGGGTTGTTTTTGTTTTGTGTTGATATACTGGGAGATTCTTATCATGAAATGTTATGTTGAATACTATATGTTTTGGTAATTGATACAATTCTGTACAATTGATGCTGAAATATTAGTTTATGTTGATCACAGTTGATAAGCAGTATATATACAACATTTATTCAGTTTCTATACAGTTGTTACACATTTCAGCGCACTATTTCTACAATTTCATATATTTATCTCAACCAAATATAAAACTTAAATATTGTTGTAATAAAGTAGTTATATAGTTTATACAAGTAGTTATATTCAAAATACAGAGGTGTTATGCGTTCGCTAATTAATTCAAAAGACAAATGCTAATTGTTATATATATTCAAACTGTATATAGGTATTATACGTGATTGACACAGATGATATGCAATTTTTTAGGCATTGTAGCCAAAAAATTACTCTCCCCCAGCTCAGAGGAGTTGATTAGTGCATTTCACCAAAGAATGTGGCTAAATGAAACACCACAATGCACAGATTTCTATAAGAGTAGAAATGAAATTGAAATTGAAAGTAATATTCTATAAACTGAAAGTGTTGCATTTGAAGTAAAATAATACTATTGCTATTACAGTCTTTTTTCAAGAAAAAAAATGGGAAAGATAAAAGTGTTCTTGCATCACTTTATATGCAGTGTATATACAGGTCATATGCAGTGGTTACACAGTAGGTACACAATTTAAATGCAGTAGTTGATATGCAGTATATATGCAATATTAATTCAGTTTCTATACAGTTGTTACACAATTTAAGCACACTATTTCTACAATTTTATACATTTATCCGAACCAGATATAGAACTTATATATTGTTGTAATAAAGTAGTTATATAGTTTATAAAAGTAGTTATATTCAAAATATAGAGGTGCTATGTATTTGCTAATTAATTCAAAAGACAAATACTAGTACTTATATACATTCAAACTGTATATAGATATTATACATGATTGACACAGACGATATGCAATTTTTCTAGGCATTGTAGCAGAAAAATTACACACCCCCAGCTCAGAGGAGTTGATTAATGCACCTCATCAAATAATGTGGCTAAATGAAACACCATAACACACAGATTTCTATAAGAGTAGAAATGAAATTGAAATTGAAACCAATATTCTATAAAATGAAAGTGTTGCATTTGAAGTAAAATAATATTGTTGCTATTACATTGCTATGAAAAGAATAGTCTTTTTCAAGGAAAAAAATGGGAAAGATAAAAAATTTCTTGCAGCAGCATCCTATTCGATTCTTGTTGGAGCATTTCCACATGTTCTTTGATTGTGTCCTATTTTTTCACAGCGCCCACATGAAATTTGTTGTTTAAAGTAGTCCATAATGTCCTTTCCTCGATTGTTCTTTTTTGATCTTCCTGATTTTGATTTTCAAATTGGTGGCAGTACTATATTTGCTGATATCTCTGGTGGAATGTGCCAAAATATTTTATCAGGAAGTGGTATAACTGGAAGTTCATATGCTTTCAAGAAGTTTTCTCTTTTGTAATATGGAGGACAATAGCTTTGTAAGTCCATATGCGTGTAAGTTAGCACCGCCATAGCATGTGGACAAGGTATGCCATCTACTTGAAATTGTAGGCAGGAGCATTTTTTTCACGCATGCAAACAATGTTTCGTTTTCCAGTTTCATCAATGACTACATAAGAATAGTGAGTAGAACCTATCACCTGCAATGTATAAATATATTAGTAAATAGTGTGCACATTAAAATATGTAAGTGTCTGTGAAGTAGAAATAAGAAGTAATACCTTCATTTTATCTGACAGAATGAGATTTTTTCTCATTATTATATTGTATTTGTTTCCCAGTTCTGTAAAAGTTGCTTCTGAATGCTGTCTATGTTCATTATTCTATCTCATGACCAGATCCATCATAAATTGTAGAAATTTTTTAATTGGCAGGTCTCTTGCATCTCTATTTGCTGAATTTAGGAACTCTGCGATGTTTGAAGTCAGGAACATCGACCTGTTGACATGGGAATGAGCTATGGACCATTTTTCATAGCCTATATCAAACAGATACTCCTTCACCCTATTATCGATTTTGTTTATGTCTTCCATAAGCCGATCAAAGTCTGTCTTTATGTATGTTCTGGACATTGTAAAGAAGATCTCCTTTAATTGCTTTTGATTCTTCTTAAACCTACCCTTGATGTTGTTCCATAGATGTTAGATGCATAAACAGTGAGCCACATTTGGATATACAAGTGCAACAACTTTTAATATGCTGTCACGCCTATAAAAAACTATGCACATGCCTTCTCTTTCACCAAAAACAGTGTTAAACATATGAAAAAACCATTCCCATGAAGCATCATTTTCAGAATCAACAACAGCATAAGCTAGTGGCAAAATATGTCCTGATTAAACAAGTGAAAAAGTGTCTATCAGTGCATGCCAGCATATACATAATTTTGTCTAAAAAAATTTCATAAAACTCACATGCTGCATCCAGCACACTAGCAGACAACATTGTTCCCTTGTATGCAGATTTCAGAAAAGTTTCATCAACAACAATAGTAGGCATACAATATCTTCAACCCCTAATTGATATGCTCAACGTGACAAAAGTATATAAAAAGTGATTGTCCTTCGTTTTGTGTAGCATTGTGAATGATCCAGGATTTATTGTATTTACCATGTATAGGTAAGCTGGCAATTTAGCATAAGATTCATGCAAGGAACCTCTGACCAGTTCATGTGCTTTTTCTTTGGCTCTATATGCTTTTTTGTAGTTCATCTTAATTCCGTACAAGTTTCTCATTTCTTCTATGATCTCTGCTGGAGTGTATGTTGACTTTAGATTTAGAAAGTTGTGCTTCACCATTTTAGCGATGGTTAAAGAAGTAGCATGCCGTTGTGAAAGCATTCTGTCCGCAATTGGACATGTGTGATCATCGACAAATTTTGTCACCATGAAAATTTCTGAATTTTGTTGACTTGAAGATCTAAAAATCCAATTGCATCTCTGATTGATACACTTAAGATACATAGTTCATATCCAATATATATGCAGGTGCTATACAGAAATTACACAGTTCATATGCAGTGCATATACAGATCCTATATAGCAGTTACACAGTCTGTACACAGGTCATATGTAGTTTATATACAGGTCCTATACAGTAGTTGCAATATTATATGCAGTATTTGTGCAACTTTATACCTATATTTCAACAAAATATAAAACTTACACATTGTTGGCACAGGTAATATAAAGTAGTTATATAGTTTAATATTCAATATATACGCAGGTGCTATACAGAAATTACACAGTTCATATGCAGTGCTTTATATGCAGTACATATACAGGTCCTATATAGAAGTTACACAGTTTGTACACAGGTCATATGCAGTTTATATACAGGTCCTACACAGTAGTTGCAATATTATATGCAGTATTTATACAACTTTATACCTGTATTCCTGTATTTCAACAAAATTAAAACTTACACTTTGTTGACACAGGCCATATAAAGTAGTTATATAGTTTAATATCCAATATATATGCAGGTGCTATACAGAAATTACACAGTTCATATGCAGTGCTTTATATGCAGTATACATACAGGTCCTATATAGCAGTTACACAGTCTGTACACAGTTCATATGCAGTTTATATACAGGTTCTGTACAGTAGTTGCAATATTATATGCAGTATTTATGCAACTTTATACCTATATTCCAACAAAATATAAAACTTACACATTGTTGACACAGGTCATATAAAGTAGTTATATAGCTTATACCTTGATGATGATGATCTTTTCACCTTAAATTGAAATCTCTCACGGATTGCATAATGTTTCATCACACTTGATATTGTATTTTTATTCTAGTACAGCTGCTCTTAGTCAACATCTCTATGAAGTGAATCCTTTATTATCGATTCAGGTTGTTCTTCCATTTCTTCCTCAGAAAAATTACCTTCAATTGTATAATCAGAAATACGTTTCGGATGAACTTGAATAGCAGTCGGAGATGTTTCGATCAAATTTTCAATTAAGGACTCTCCATTTTCAAATGTGTTTTGTAGTGTTATACACAATGAAAAATCATTTATATTCAATTTTTTTTTATTCATTTCCATATAAAGTTTAACACTCATATTATTGTAAATAGTCATAGATCCACTCTTTACAATGTATTTTATTGTCATTAAACCAGAATTTCGCTCTAGATTCAACTGCTTATACAGTTCATCAACAAAATATTTGTACCTGCAATCCAAATTCAAAAGTACTCCATTGATTGTAAACTTTTTAAACTGTACATCACTTAACCACTCTTCTCCGTATTGTAACATAATTGGAACTAAAACTAAACTTGAAGCCATAATTTTGTATCAACTGAAGCTAATTGTAAATGAAAAAAAAACTTTATGAAGCTAATTGACGGAGGATTTTGTATATTTATATACAATTTATGAAGGTATTTTAAGGTAATATGGTTTATCTGAAAGAAGAATTGTGAGGTTTTAATGGAAAGGAATCTTGAGGTAAAATTGGGGAAGGAAAGTGTGAGTTTCAATTGAAAAGGAAAGAAATATATTACGCGATTTTTGCGACTTTTTAGCGGTGATTAGAAGATCGTTAGAATATGGAATTATTTTAACGGCTATTAAGTGGGAATTAAAAACAAGGGCTATTTTTGTGGAATAAGTTTCATGAGAAGGGCTATTTTTGTCCTTTCTCCCTAAATTTTCTTATAGAACCAATAAAAAACCGTTAGCCCAATAACCTAATAACATTTTTATCGATCGGTTCAGTTTTTGCACACCCCTACCCAATATAGATCTTCTTCCCCAATTTAATCTTTTTCTTTTCCAATTTGAGCACTAAATACAACAAAACCGAAAAAATAGAATCACTCCAATTCTTTTGAAAGTCGTTTAAACCTTGATAAAAATCCAGTCAAGTGCTATTACCTAGCCTATTAGACTCATGCCATGTGGATCATACACTGATTGAGATTTTTTTCAAATCTTACACTTCATAAAAAAATCAAAATGATAAAAATAATACTCCTAACTACATCCATGAAAAAGTAATCTACGTTTCTTCACCTTTTCCCCCCCATGTATTTCTTTCTTTTAAATGCATATTGACGCACAACGCACAAATGCCTATCAAAACAAAGTTCACTCTTTTAAGACTAATTCAACTCCCAAAATATAAATTTTGTCAATTAAAGTGAATGATGTAAGGATAACAATTTACTCAACGTGTACCAGATTAGCAAACATGGCCATGCTCTAGAGCAGATTGTTAAGGTGAAACATATCTAGATCATATAAGTTGGAAATATTATAAATGTAATTAAGTGGAATACTGCTTCTACTCAACTTAATTGGACATTTAGGACACATATATATGATGTTATTCCTATTTCCATTTTCAATAAACATTACTTGCAGCATAGCATAACGTTTTGATTAAGTATTGAACTTTCATTGTGTTTTAGATATTAGATTTGTCCATTTTGTAGTTTGAGTAGACATTGTGATTGATGATTATTTGGATCTTTGCAATCTTGTGAGAAGAATTTTTTTTGTGTATTCAATTAGTAAAATAAAAATAAAAATTGAGTACTACTCATGGATAGTCATCTGGTGCATTTTGCTTTATTATGCACGTATAAGGAAGAAAGTATTAAAAGGAAAAATAATAAAAAAAAAAAAGACGAAGAAGTATGGGTTAGTTTTAATTAGTTGAATCTCGTCGATTAATTCGTGTATTTACATTTTTTAGATTTTAAATCCCTTTAGTAAAATCATAACTCCGCCACTGTGTTGCAAACTTATAAAGAACTACTCCGTATGAGCTCAATGTGAATAAGGGTCGATGACAATAGAATTACTGCAAACTTAAGGGACCATTTGATTAAAAAGGATGAGTAAAACAATAGAGTAATTATGAAGTTTTTTGTTTGTCACATGTTTTACATGGTAGATTTTGGATCAGATTTAAAGAATTTGTCTGAATATAAATTTGAATCAAATTTTGATAATATATGTTCACAAGAAAGTCATTAGGCATACATATACAAACAAAAAACACATGATCTTCGTTAGGTGGACTAGAAGGTAAAATACGCCTCCCATAACACCACTTTTTTTTTTTTTACAGTGTGCCACTATTCTTTTACAAATCATTTTATGAGGTAAAACATTTATGAGAAATCAAACCTTTCCTAGCAATTCCTCCATTATTTACAAATCAAGTTAGGCACCTAATATACTTCATTGTTTAATAAGAAAAGGAAAAAAAAAACACTTTGATTTGCTACTGATGATGCGCTCATCGTAGAGATTTGAATAATCATAAGTGCATAAATGAGTAAGTTAGTAAAAGTACATTTTTTATTTTCTACAAATGTTCGAGTGGTTCTCTTAAGGATAAGTTAGAGCGATGAAATATTTATATGCGCATTTTACATGGATACAAAGGATGTTTAAAAAGCTCGTAATTTGTATGCAACAATAAAATTGATCTATTCAAATAGCAGGATATTGACATTGTCGTAGTATGAACTAAACCTGTCAAACGGGCCGGGCCAAACCGGACCGGTTTGACCCGGCCCGGTAAGCCCTAGGGCTTTAGGGTTCCGGGTTCCGGTCCGTTTTTTTTTTTAAACTGGGCCCGGTTAACCCGGCCCGGACCAACCCGGTCCAGGCCCGCCGGTTAACCGGCCCGGCCCGGCCCGGCCCGGCATTAAAAAAAAAATAAAAAAATAAATTATTGGGCCAAACTAGCCGTTGGCCCAACGGCTATATTACCGTTTTTGGGTCCAAACGGCTAGTTTGGGCCCATTAACTTAAAAAAAAAAAAAAAAAAAAAAATATTTTTTAATCCCCAAAATAAATCTATAAATACCCTACAACTTCAAATCATTTCTCACACAATTTTTCACTCTCTCAAATCTCATTCTCTCTCAAATCTCAATTCTCAATTCTCAAATATTCAATATATTTAATTTCTTAAAGTGTTCAATTTAAATTTTTAATTTTTCGTTTACAAAGTACGAGCGGAAGTTTCTAAAGTCGCAATCTTCGGATACTTCCAAAATTTGGTATTGTCGTTCCATCTCTTACGTTTAATTTTTATTTATTGTATTAATTGTTTAATATTTAATTTTATTATATTTGTGTATTTTGAATATTTTTAGTTTAATTTAATTTATATTATGGATAAATTAAAAAACCTCGCTGTTAAAGGTGTTAGAAATTTTTGTCCCGGAAGCGGTAGTGGTAGTAAAAAGCGAATTACTAGCGGTAGAGGTAGTTCAAGTAATAGATATACCCGTGTGACTTCGCCTCCGGTACCGCTTGGTACACCTTTTGAGGAAGAAATAGGTGTAGGTGCTCACGATATGGATTATGTAGAATTTCAGGAAAATTACGGTATAGAAGAAGAAAATGAAGTAGATGCAGTTAATGTAGACGAAGATGATGAAAATATTGCTGAAACACCCGCAGTAGGACATGCTAACGTTAGATCTGAATCAGTTAATCTCCCTTCCCGTCCTCCCAGTGCCCCAAAACCCCGTAAAAGAACTAGTATTGCATGGCAATTTTTTGAACGTATATCAGATATTGAGGTGCAGTGCAATATTTGTCAACAAAAATATAAGCATAGAAGTGGCGGTAAGCAAGGGGGTACGGGTACGTTAATGAGACATATAGCTGAAGATCACACTAGAGAGTTCAATATTGCAAAAGGTGGTGGGGATGTTGGTGGGTCAACGCAAACTAGAATGGACCCAACAACCGGTCAAGTAGCGAAAAAGTATAATAAATTGAGGGACAGAGAAGAAATAGCTAAAATGGTAGCTGTGGGTTGTTTGCCTTTTAGTTTTTCTTCTTCTGATGCCTTTATTCGTTATATACAAGCAATTTATAATCCTATGTTTAATGGTATTCCTAGAACTACTTGTCGGTCTGATATTTTTAGACTCCATTCACAATATTGTTTTTATTTATCAACATTCTTAAAAAATATTCAATGTAGATTGTCCCTAACTTCCGATCTTGGTCGTGCTGTAAATAAAAATGATTATTTAACCGTTACTTGTCATTGGATGGATAGTAATTTCATAATGCAAAAACGTATTCTTGCTTTTTTATATGATGAAGATCGGAAACATACTGGACAATTTATTGCTGATTCTATTATTAAAATTGCCGGATATTATGGTATAGAAAATAAAATTTTATGTATTGCTTTTGATAATGCTTCTAACAACAAGACTGCTATAACAAAAATAAAATCTACGCTATCTCCGCCCTTTCCTGAAATTTTTCATGTTAAGTGTGCATGTCATATATATAATTTAATTGTAAAAGATGGTCTTGACTTTTTTGAGGTTTATATTGAAAAAATTCGTCTTGCTGTTGGTTTTATTCAAGGAAATAATCGTAGATCTAGAATTAAAGAATTTAAAGTTAAATGTCAAGAAAATGGACTTGCACCGATTTTGATGCCTGAGGAAATTGATATTAGATGGAATTCTACGTATGAATTTTTAAAAACTTGTTATAAATATAGAATTCCTATTACACTAGCTTTTAACCAACATTGTGGTTCATTTGCTGATTCTGCTGATTGCATGCTACATAATTCTGATTGGGTTATAATTAATGATCTTGTTAAGTTCTTAGAAAAATTTTATGTAGCTACGGTTGAATTTTCCGGTGCATACTATCCTACTGTTTGTAATATTTTGACATATATAGCCGATATTTCTGGTTTGCTCCGACAATATAAAGATAAAGAAGGTTATAAAGAAGCTGTTGGCGCTATGTTTACGAAATTTAAAAAATATTTCTTCCCGATTCCCCCTATTTACTTGGTTGCTGCTATGTTAAATCCGTGCATGAAATATAATCATATGTGTCACTTTAGTACTCTTATTTATACTAACTTAGAAATAAATACTAACCATGATTCTGAACAAGTACAACCTGATTTGTGGACGGCTACGGCTGATGCAAAGGATTATATAGAAAAATTATATAATCACTATGCTGATTTATTTGATTCAGCCGTACCTACAAATATCACTCCAACTGTCGCTCCTCATCCTCCCGAGGAGCCATCAGCTTCTAAAAGGCCGGCACATAGTGGTTTTCCTGATTCGTTTTATGATTTAACTTGTTGGAACAGTGTGGATGAGAGAGCTTACACATCAACTTATCGGGAAGAGCTGAAATATTATCTGCGGACGCCACCAGAGGATCGCAGACGACGGATCAACACGCTGGATTGGTGGAGGAATAATGAATCACAATATCCT
Organism: Capsicum pubescens; assembly: GCA_030864215.1. Classification (NCBI taxonomy): domain Eukaryota; kingdom Viridiplantae; phylum Streptophyta; class Magnoliopsida; order Solanales; family Solanaceae; genus Capsicum; species Capsicum pubescens. The sequence continues at coordinate 6,432,573 of CM061540.1, read as the reverse complement.
GTACTTTCAAGATTAGCCAGAGATATCTTGAATGTTCCTATGTCAACCGTTGCATCAGAGAGCGCCTTCAGTCAGGGACGACAGCAGCTTGGAGACAACCGACACTCATTGGGAAGCAACGCAATGAATGTTTTAGTTTGCCTCAGAGATTGGATTAGAGCAGAAAGAAGAAACCAAGGAATGGAACCAGAGCCCAACGACGACCTCAAACTTGAAGAAATTATGACTTCACGGGAGAACTCAGCAGAATCAAGTCCAATGCATGGTTTTTCCCCCGTTGACTTCGACTACCCTATGCAAGTTCCAATTAATATTAACATGAATGAGTTGGAAAAAATGATGCATAATTTATAGATTTTTCATTCATGTAAATTATAAATTTTGGATCATTTTGCAATCAATAAAATTCCACAAATTCATTCACTCCTTAGTCGTTGTTTTTTATTTTTTTTTATTTAACGATTTATAATTTTAATATCTTCTATACAAGTGTATATTTAATGTATACATGTGTATATGTTTATATATCTTATATAGAAGTGTATATTTAATGTATACACGTGTATATATCTTCTATAGAAGTGTATATTTAATGTATACATTGTATATATAGCGTATATAGTGTATATTTGACCGGTTTTTAACCGGGTTTGACCGGGTTTGACCGGGTTTTAGTGGGTTTGACCGGGTTTGACCGGGTTTTAGTGGATTTAAAGTATTACATATACATAGAATAGAGTGTATATATGTGAATAGATCTTCTAAAGATGTGTATATTTAACGTATACATGTGTATATATTTTATAAATTAGTATATAACTATACAAATATATGTTGTAATGTATATATATTGTAGTATATCTCATGTAACGTATTACATATACATAGAATAGAGTGTATATATGTGAATAGATCTTCTATAGACGTGTATATTTAACATATACATGTGTATATGTTTTATAAATTAGTATATAACTATACAAATATATATTGTAATGTATATATATTGTAGTATATCTCATTTAAAGTATTACATATACATAGAATAGAGTGTATGAATGTTAATAGATCTTCTATAGACGTGTATATTTAACGTATATATGTGTATATATTTTATAAATTAGAATATAACTATACAAATATATATTGTAATGTATATATATTGTAGTATATCTCATTTAAAGTATTACCTATACATAGAATAGAGTGTATATATGTGAATAGATCTTCTATAGACATGTATATTTAACGTATACATGTGTATATGTTTTATAAATTAGTATATAACTATACAAATATATATTGTAATGTATATATATTGTAGTATATCTCATTTAAAGTATTACATATACATAGAATAGAGTGTATGAATGTTAATAGATCTTCTATAGACGTGTATATTTAACGTATAGTCGTTGTTTTTTATTTTTTTTTATTTAACGATTTATAATTTTAATATCTTCTATACAAGTGTATATTTAATGTATACACGTGTATATATCTTCTATAAAAGTGTATATTTAATGTATATATTATGTATATAGCGTATATAGTGTATATTTGACCGATTTTTAACCGGGTTTGACCGGTTTTGACCGGGTTTTAGTGGGTTTGACCGGATTGGGTTAAGTGGGCCGGTTCCGGGTGGGTTTTAATATTTTTACTGTGCAGCCCGGCCCGGACCGGTTAAGGCCAAACCCGGCCCGTAACCGGCCCGGAACCCGGTAAGAATGAGAGGGCCGGTTCCGGGTTGAACCGGCCCGGCCCGTTAGACAGTCTTAGTATGAACCAACAAATATATAAAGGGGTTTTGGGGGTTCTGCAGTGGATTTTTAAGACGATGAAAGATATTTTAGTCTTAAAATGATAAAGGTATTTTTGTCATTTGCTATATTAAATTCGGCAATATTTAATGCTCATATTCTTATTCCACATTCTATCTCGTGTAAGACAATACTCCCTCCGTTTCACAGTAAGTGAATTGTTGGAGTATTTTATAGTGTTCAAAATAATTGAATTGTTCACAATTCAAGATAGATGTTGAATATTTTTTTTCAAATTTACCCTTCATTAATTAAAATTTTAAGGTTGAGTTCCCAGAACTTGATTTTTTTTGAAATTTTCTTAGTACATTAATGTGGTTTAACTTTCTATTGAAGGAGTACTTTATATCTTCCCATTTTTCATTCGACTTTCTATCAATTTTGAAGAAAAAATTGAAAGCTATATCTAAATTTTTAAGTTATTTTACCTCCAAAAATTTGTTAGAAGTACCAATTTTAAGATTTTTAAGATTGGAATGGACCAAAAAATTTATCTCCAAAAGCGAACGTATCTAGAAGGAGTAATATGTTTAGTAGTAATTCTAAGAGTCTTTTATTGGATTTTGTATTAGAAATAAATGAATGAGTTAAATGAGTATTGAGAGTAAGTATGATCATTGTTAAGGTTTTAGAATTTGAAAAGGGTGAAAAATGAAAAAAATATGATAAATTTATGTCTTTATTTTTTTCTTGATATGTGTGTCAAAATTTAACAATTCACTTATTGGGAAACGGAGGAAGTAATAAATTTCCACATTAAATAAATTATACAAATATATTATGTACGACGAAATGGGAAAACATAACTAAACAAAATATCTACATCAACTCTTCCTAGAAAACCAATCAATTATTAGCTTATGCTGATTTAATTTTAATGAAAGGATTAGCTCCCTTCAAACTCTAATCAAGCAGGCCTTAATTAAGGAGTCGTTGGATTTTTAAAAATAAGTTGTCGTTAGATTAGTAATGTATTAATTGTTTGTGTAGTGACTAAATAGTTTAATCCTTGCATTACTAATTAACATACCTATTTTGTAGTATTTTCTATTATGTTATATGTATAAAATAATTTTTCATTCGTATTTAAATATATAGTGTTTTTAGGATGGACACATTCCTTAAGAAACTACTCGTTCTTAGAAAACAAAGCGTATTTTTACTAACTTACTCTTTAATAAATATCTTGAAAAATATATAAATTTTTAATAGTTTCTTGGTTATACCAAAACTCTCTATATTTATAGAAGGGTAAAGTTGAAAGATAATCATTTATATCCGATTGATTATAAAACACCACTTACTTAAAAACAAAGAAAGTATAGAGATTTTCGCATAATTTAATGCAGACATTATTTAGTATATATCGATAACTAAATATTATATCTTTGCTACATGCATGTGTAAGTATGAACAAATTAAATTCTTACAGTGAATTGCAAATGACTCATTAAGTCACTTATAATTTGTTTTATGGTATTTATCATTTGAATAACTGTGATAATTCTAGAACCAATATATGCAATAAAATTAAACTTTTAGAAGGATATATTTATTAAATAAAAGATTGATGTGGGTTATGCCCATTTTTGTGACGTTTCACGAAAACTAGATGGATCATAGGCTATCATGTCAGTGTTATATCATTCAATTTTTTGTGTTATCAATTTTCGATACTAAGACAGTGGTCTATTACAATGGTTATGTTTGATGAAAAATTATGGTTCAATTCTGAAGTGTCAGCATGAGAAATGACTCCTACATTTAAGAAAGGCAGCTAGCAGGTGTGTAAATAATCCAATACTAACAAAAGGACACTGGCAAATAAATAATAATATGGATCCAATGAATTTGATAATTGAAATGAGTATAATCTAAATTTATTATCAATGATTCATTAGAGGGCAAGTCTAGTGCTAATAACCTTAGTAATTCAATCTCCAGTAACATATATTTAAATTGTTGTTAAAAAGCTCGCAATTGAGCTCTGGAATTGTAAGACCCCGTAAATTTTTTGAGTCGCTAAAGCTCTTTTAAGCATGTTAAGAGAAACTTAGCACTTAAAAATTTGGCTAAGTGTTGAAACTTTTTCATTTTCATAAGCCTTCGAAACTTTGACGAATTATTTCATGACCTTTCTGACCTCCGATTCTTGATTTTCTTGTTGCGTTGCGATGGGGCAAGGTCACAGTACATTTCGGATAAATTTTGGGATTTTTCGGATAGCATAAGGGCGTGTTTGGATTTCCAAACCAGTAGCTCAAGGCGTTTAGCCCGCGCCGCCCAGCTTTTAGCACCGCTGTAGTCAAGGCGCCGCCCTGGCTTCCCCGGGAGTCTAGGCAGGGCGCCACCCAGGGTATAGCCTTGGGCCAAAATTCTGCAGTTCAAGTCCATTTTTTCAAGGGCAATATGGTAATTTTCAACCCCTATATATACTCATTAACACGAGATTCTGCCCTATAACCACCAAAATATATTGTTTCTCTCAATTTTCTTCAAGAACAAACCTAGGGTTCATAGTTCAAGACCCAAATCATCAAAGTTCCTCCATAAATCTTTCAAGAATCATATAGCAAGGTATGTTAGATGTTGATTCTTGGGTTCCTTCCACCCAAGAAGTTCAAGAATTCCTTTCTAAATTCAAAGATTATAATTTTTGTGAGTTTTCATGATTTATGTGAATTGAAGTTCATGTTCATGTTATTGTTGAGTTATAATTCATATTTTAGAATACAAGTTGCAAGCTTTGATTTTGATATGAGTTGAGTTGCATTATGTCCATGTTAAATTCCTAGATATGCAAGTTGGCTGATGAAATCATGATACTTGGTGTAGTATTTGTTGAATAACCAAAGCATGCTCCCCATATGTTTGATAGAATGCTTATGTGAAGGAAGTAGAGTGATTGTAACATGGCAAGTATGAAATCCTCAATTATGTGTCAACTAATGCATGTCTAGTGTTTGTTGAAAAGCCTTAGTGAAGGAATTATGATATGTTGCATGTATTTCTATCCATGTGCACTCCATATTAAGTAAACTATGAAATATTAGTATACATTCACTATACATTTACATGCTATGATATTCAAGTGATTGACGAGATGTTTCATTGCCTGTGTCGTGAATTATAGAATATTGTCATGATATGTACGAGTTGTCCTATCTTATAATATTTATGTTATCGAGTCCTGAGGTATTTATACCCGACAATTTAGCTGCTTGTTTAGAGCCGAGTCAGTCTCAAGATAATTTCAGTCGTGCTATGATCAGTAGAATTCAGCCCGTACAGAACTTAAGAAAATTCAGTAATCTCAGTACTAGTTCAATCCAGTCTCAGTATTCAGCCTAATTCATCCCAGTACTCAGTTCAGAACTCAGTAGTATTCAGACAGAAAGTAGAATTCATAAGTATTCCGTTAGATAATGGAACCAAGCAAACTCAGTCAGATCAGTCAAAAAATATGAGCAGTAATAGATTCAGCTCAGTCAGTTAAGAATCAGTTCAGAGTCCTTCAGTTGGGAGTAAAAACTAGCACCGAGCTAGTGCAGGGATGACGGCTCCCCCGTTAGAGAAGTAGAGTCGTTAGTAACAGTCCCTGAAATTCAGAACTGCGTAGTCAGCGCAGGATCAGGAGTCACCCGTTAGATTAAGGCTTGACTATCATACTGCCTTAGGCTTGACTTCCTGTTCAGGGTCACCCGTTAGAGAGGCTTGACCATAGCAGAGGTCTTTACCTGTGTCACGGTATTGACACCGTTCCAGCTGGGTTACAGGTTGGACCCCACTAGTTCAAATTTGGGGCATGTCGGTTAAGTGAGAACTCCCACAGTTGCAGTTTCAGTATTAGTCTTCAGAGTACAACTCAGAAATCAGGACTGTCAGATACAGTCACCCATCTTAGTAAGGAACTTAGATAGTTCCATAGATTCATGGACCACCTGCTAGATAGGTCTGGTCTCACATAAAGTTAATCAGTATCATTACTAATAGATCCAGAGATCATCCGCTAAATAGGCCTGATCTCAAACTCTGTCCATCATTTCTATTATTAAAAGATTCACAGATCTTCTGCTAGATAGGTCTGATCTCAGATACAATCATTCCTTATCATTATTAGTAGATTCAGAGATCATCCATTAGAGAGGTTTGATCTCAGATTTAGTCAGTCGATAGTAGCAAGCTCAGAACTCAGTTATTGATATGAGTAGATTCAGTTATTCAGTATTCCAGAGTTAGTAAACTCAGATATCAGTATTAGCAGACCCAGTCATCAGTAAGTCAGTATTCAGAAACCAGTGTTCAGAAGTTAGTATTCAGTGTTGCCATGATTTTAGTTATGATTTATGCATTCATGCATGTATCCTCATTCAACATATTCAGATTATTCAGTCAGTATAGTTCATACATAAGCCCTTGAATTTAGCCTTACCTCATCTAGCATACCAGTACATTCAAAGTACTGACGCATACTTTTCTCTTGCGCTATGGTGTATTATACCATAGATTTCGAAGCGCAAGATTCAGAGCACCCTTAGCAATCCAGACTCAGTCAGCAGCAGTAGACGTAGCAGTGAGTCCTCATCATTCGAGGATGCTTCCTATTTCAGTTTTATATTAGATTCATTTCATTTTCAGTAGACGGAGTTAGTTGGGGACCTGTCCCTTCAACTCCACAGTTCAGACAGTTTAGAGGCTTTTCGAACATATGTATTAGTATTCAGTATTGATTATTTCAGATATTTTGAACCTTATGGCCAGTTTCCGCCAATTTTTCACATTTATTTCCTATATTATGCAGTGCTCAGGTACAGATATCAGAAGAGGGTTAGCTTGTGGTCCTTCGGGATCATGAGCACCGTGTGGCGTCCGGTTATAAAAAATCGGGGCGTTACAAGAATGGATAAATCAATTTCACCCTACCAGGTGTGCATTAGTCGTCTCGTTCCTTTTTGCAAATGATGCACTCCTAACCTTAAATAAATAAAACACATTTGTGGAATCAAAGAAAAGTGATATCAATAAGATAGAGTGATTGTTGAGTTCAAACTTCAAAACCACTTAACGAACAAATCCAACAATTAAAGATTATTAGTAGTTATATTAATTAAGTGAAATGACAATAACTGAATTTTCTTCCATTTTAAATTCTCAAACTACTGGTACAACGACATCAGAAACGCTGATATAACGACACAAGTATTATTACATAACGACGACATAAAATGATCATTGATATTATAACAATACAAAACAATCATTGACATAACGAGATGAGTACGTAATTTCATTGACATAATAACAACATAAACTGATCCTTGAAATTACAGGACCAAAAATGATCATTGACATAACATCATGAGTAATATTATTGACATAATAACGAAATAAATTAAATGGTTGTTGACACTATGATGACAAGAAAATGATCATCGACATAGTTAAAATGAGTTCTTAGTCGCTTAACAAACTAATATAATTAAAAGACATTAGTAATTAAAGGAAATAATGATTACTAGATTTTTTTCCTCTTTGAATTCTCTTGACATAACGACTCAAATCACTTGTATCACAATAACGAAATAAACCAGTATTGCATTATAACGACATAAAATGGTTGTTGACACAGTGACATGAACAATCTTTGACATGAATATTCGTTGACACAATAACGATATAAAATGATTACTGACATAATTACTACGACTTCTTAGTCACTCAACAAACTAATCTATCAGCGAAAGGTCTTTAGTAATTAAAGAAAACAATGGTAACTACATTTTTTTTTTCATTTCAAATTCTCAAATTGTTGTCATAACGACGTAAAATGATTATTGGGTATCTATTTTAAGTTAATTATGTCATATTAACTAAAGAATACATACAATATTGTATATAAAGAAACCTATATAGTAATAATTGTAATAATATTGATAATCATAAATAAAGAAAACAATCTACCGTCACCTAATACTCAAATCAAAATAATATAAAAAAATTATAACATTAATCAACATGCTTAATCACTACTCTTTTTAAAAAAAATTGTGGGCTCACGATTTTTTAGTTAGCCAATATTTTAAACTTAAACGGTCGATAATTTTTAAGTAACAAAAGAACAAAATGTAATCAACTAATGAGGTAAAAAACGTGTGCTTTGAGCAAGTTTTGGAAGCTTTCCTACCCAACTGTTTTTTTTTTTTTTATAGTAAGTCACTTAATGTAATATATGTGTGACTAATTGCACAAATCATATTTACCTTCTTTTTTTTGAAAAAATAATAATTAATTACTTACCCAATTTTGACATATAATGCATTTTTTTTTATTTTTGTTAATAAGTAATTAAGTATATCCAATATGTGTTGCACCGTCAAACAAATTAAGAGTTCATCTGATTTAATATTTAAGTGTAGAAACATTTTTGAAAAAATAAAAGAGAGAGTTCCAATCCAAAAAAAAGAAAAAAAGAAAAGAAGGAAAATAACAATTAATTGTGATTAAAATGTTTATATGCACTCAAGAGCGTGACATAAGGTCAGGTGACGTGTACTTGCTACTCGCATTATTCTTTTTAAACAAAAATAAAATAAAATAAAAATAAAAATCTAACTTCTGTTTTAGTTTTTTGTTCTTATTAGTTATAGTAACTTCCAAAAGACAGGTGGATTATGTGAGTGTGAAATAATAGATTATCAGCTGTATGTGAATAGTGTTTAGTATTTAATAGTGTGCTACTCTAGGAGATATCATTCATAATAGAAAATTAGGCACGTAGCAAAAGGTGTAGTAGCTCCTATTAATATAAAACTCTTTTTCTTATTCTTCAAAAATGATGAATGCTCAAGGCCACTTTTTGGTATGAGTTTTGACAATTCATTTATTTGTTCATTCAAGTTGTTACTATTTTCTTTTAATAGAATTTTTTGCCTGTAAGCTGCATTTAATCTCCAGATTTTTATTACTTCAAGAGTGTTAATGCTAAAAATTTAATTTTGCAGGGGACATACCAGCTTCCGTGGTTCTACTTCAGTGACGTTGAAATCTATTTCAAATTTACTCGGTAATTTTTTAATTTTTTGGCCGTTATAATCATTTTATAGAAAGATAAAAAGAAAACTAACTGAGTTGCATTTTCTGAAATAAAAATGTATCCAAATTTTCTTGTTATGTCTAAGAAAATTAATTGAGTTGCATTTCGTAGAATAAAAATATATCTAATTTTTTTTGCCATGCCTTGATTTACTTGATTCACAAACACACACACGCATAAACAAATGCTTTTCTTTTTCAATAGCTAAAAAATAAAGTTCATCGTTAATAACGAGGTTTTATCAAAAGATAATAACAATTATGGGTTATTTAGCAATGAGTTAAAACCCAATTTGAGCTAATTCATGTTTTTTATATGCTTTATATGTTTTCAAGACTAAACCCTACTTGTCATTGTTCAGCCAGCTGCATCTAGATCTATTGATTGAATTTGTGTCTCTCTATACAACGTTTTGTTAAACAAGTCTTTTTGCGCTTGTTTAAAGTGACTTTAGTTTAGTGATTTCTCATTTAAAATTTCTTTCAATCTTAAGAATTCTTAGTAGCTTAGTTAGTTGATACTTAAATATATATTTTATTAGTGAAAATTTGATGTTGCACCTTGTAATCTCCTCACCATTTCCACTATCCCCAAGCTTTTTTAAAAAAATAAATAAATTCAATTTTGTACACTAAAATAAACTCATCACCCAGGTGATCTCTTTTATATATATATATATATATATATATATATACATATATATAGATAGATAGAGAGAGAGATTGAACTTTAGGGTGTGTGTTCTATAGACGAACACCTTTTTCAATTTCTGTCATGTTTGGTCACAAAAAAAATTTAGAAAACATCTTTTTTCTAGAAAAACAAATTCTTAAAAAACGAAAATAATAATTTCACTACGAAAAAAACAAATCCATAAATAATCGACAAGTAACATTTCACGTTGATTGTCCCTTCTCCATCCTCCAACTCCCCCACCCCCTATAGCTCCCATTCACAAATTCCCACACACCTTGCCCTGAACCCTCTACCCCATCATGTTTTGGGTATCAAACACACACAAAAAAAATAAATTCCTAGAAAAAATATTTTTCTTGGTATCCAACACACCTTGCAAGTCATGTGTTTTTCTTTAATTCTTTTGGTTGCATTTTTGTTGTGTTACCTTTGTATTATATCATGATCCTAAACTTGTATATATGAATTTGTTTGACAGATCTAAGATTGAATTGTCATATAACTTTATGGAAAATTCAGATGAGCAAAAGTCAACACTTACAAATCAATACATAGATGCTAAAGTGAATGTGGGAAACAAAGGGGTTTTAGATGCCTTTAAGGTAAGATCTCGTGTAGCACTTGAAAAAGAAACTGCTGCAGCAAGGGCAATGTTGTTGAAGAATAGGGCTTCTACAAGCTTGGCCGGCCATGGTTTTATTAGCTCTATTCAACCATGCATTTTGGCTACAACCAAAACATTGCCAATATCAAATGCAACACCGTTTGCTAATTGTCGTAAGCATGGCTTTGCCTCCTACCTTGCACTTGAAGAGATTGAAAAATCTGAGTACTACACTCGCGTAGAGATTCGTTATCCAGAACACCAAATTATCCACAAGTACGTATTGTTTTTCTGTCTGCTTTGATACTATGTTTAAGTCGTTTAATTAATTATGTTTCGAACAGGTATATGGATTGTGAGTTGAAATTTCATGAGCAAACGAGTCGACATACTAATATGCTTCAGAGAGCACAACGGGAGGCATTAAGGGCTGGATATCCGCAGACGCGCAAAGAAGATGGGAAGGGTCCAGTTTTACATTGGCAATAGGCCATTAGCTTTTCGTCGTTGAAAAATGTTATCTTATCTTATGTTAATTAGTGGCTTTTTATCAAGCTATGTAATAGTAGTTAAGTGGAGCAGCTAGCTAGCTAGCATAGAAAGGTCACTGCATGTCTTTCTGCAGTTGATCAATGTTGTTGTTCAGTTTAATTTTCATCTCAGTTCAGTTAGTATTAAACCTTGGTTCATTATGTTTACTACTTATTTTGCTTGAATCCTTTCAATAAATGCACGTAGGCAACTGGTCGTCGAGGAGAGTCGTGCAGAAGCTAGTAAAGTAATTAAAGGTTGAATGATTATTATACATGAAAGAAAAATATACCAAAAATAAAATATTATAATGTGGTTTGATCAAATTAACCTAGTAGGAGGAAATAACAATATATTAACATAGAAGAGAGAATAAATTCTCTCCCTAAATAAATTTTTCTAACTAAAAAAAAGATCTTCAATTTCATTGAATTTTGAGATTAGCTAACTTGTCTTTTGAGAAAAACAAAAATCAATTATAATAAACATTTCGTAGTACTTTTAACTTCTTCTTTTTTAAATCTAAATGAGGTTAGAAAATTATAAACTAACCTAATAAAAATGAGCCCAATATAGATCTTCTTCCCCAATTTAATCTTTTTATTTTCCAATTTCAGCACTAAACAAAACAAACAGAAAAAATAGAATCATTCCAATTCTTTTAAAAGTTGTTTAAAACCTGGAAAAAATCCAGTCAAGTGTTATTACCTCAACTAATATGCAATAGCCGCCTGGAGGGATAGATGGATTCCTGGGATGCCTCCCTTAGCCACCATCATCCATGGTCCCAATACCAACCCTCCTAACCCGGTTCTGGTTAAAGATGTTTGGAAGGAAGAAAGATGGGATTTCCTCACTTTACCCTTCGATATCCCTCCTAACATTGTTAACTTTGTTAAAAATTCTTCCATCCCCAGCTTCCACCTTACCAGGGACACCCCCATGTGGGTGATGAGGAGTAATGAAACCTTCCCTTGTAAGAGTGCCTACCTACACATTGGCAACAAGAACAAAACCCCTCAAACACCTAACAACTCTTTCAATTGGATCTGGAACCTGAACATTCCCAATAAAATCAAAATCTTTATGTGGCTCATCCAACATAACTCTCTCCCTACAAACACTAACCTTTACAATAGGGGCATCAACATCAACCCCTCTTGCCATAAGTACAACAACACCCAGAAAGACCAATCCCATATCTTCTTTTCTTGCACCATGGCCAAATCCCTATGGGCTCAACTTATTCAAAAGTACCGAGGTAACATTGAGCTCCACCCCAATATGTTTGACCCCAACAATTGGCCTAACACTTGGGAAAGACTTAACAACCTCTACTTTGACACCACCACTCCTTGGAACATCTTGTTACCCTTCTGTCTTTGGCATCTCTGGAAGGTTAGGAATGCCAACTCTTTCCAAAATGCCAAGTCCCAATCTTGCTTCAGCATTCCTCATGCTGAGTCTATAGAATACCACCTTTTGGGAAATGATAAAGCAAACCACCCCCACTGTCATCAATCTAAGATGGATCCCCCCTCACTCTAGCACTTTCAAACTCAACACTGATGGATCTTGTGTTGGGAATCCAGGAAAAGGGGGAATTGGAGGTGTCATCCGAAATAGCAAGGGTGATTGGGTTATGGGCTTTAGCAAAAGCTTTACCTATGCAACCAACAACCTCATGGAGCTAATGGCCTTAAGAGAAAACCTAACTTTAGCTCTTCATCATAACATCAAACCTTTAACTGTAGAGGTAGACTCAATGGAAGTTTTAAATATGCTTCATCATGGTAACCCTCTCTATGATTCAATTGTTAATGCTTGCAGATCTTTACTAGAGAGCTTGGAGAATCCTCCAGTCCAGCACATCTATAGGGAGCAGAACAGGGTAGCGGACATGCTGGCCAAGAAGGTATCGGAAAAGAACCTTTTTGACAGACTACATGTCTATACGACTCCGCCAGCTAGTGTAGGCATAGTTTTTTGGGAAGACTTAGAATGAAAATCTCTCGCCCGTTCTGTAAATGCTCAACATGTAGCGAACCAAAGCAGCTTTGTTTTTGCGCCTGGATAGACACCTGTACAAACTCTTTTAATTATCAATGCATCTTTCTTAACTTACCAAAAAAAAAAAATATATGCAATAGCCTATTAAATTCATGTTATGCCATGTGGATCATAAAACAATGTATGATTGTGATTTTTTTCAAATCTTACGCTTCATAAAAAAAGTCAAAATGATAAAATAATACTAACTGCATCCATAAAAAAACTAATCTTCGTTTATTCACCTTTTTTTCATGTAATTTCTTTCTTTTAAATGAATATTGAAGCATAACGCACACATGCCTATTAAAAAAAGTTCTTTTTTAAGACCAATTCAACTCCCAAAATATGAATTTTGTCAGTTAAAGTGAATGATGTAAGGATAATAATCTACTCAATGCTCGAAAGCAGATTGTTAATTAAGGTGACACATATATCTGGATCATATAAGTTGGAAATATTATAATTGTAATTAAGTGGAGTACTGCTTCTACTCAACTTAATTGGACATATAGGACACATATATATGATGTTACTCCTGTTTCCATTTTCAATAAACATTACTTGGAGCATAGCATAATGTTTTTATTAAGTATTGAACTTTGATTGTGTTTCAGATGTTAGATTTGTCCATTTTGCAGCTTGAGTAGACATTGTGACTTATGATCATTTGGATCTTTGCAATCTTGTGAGAAGAGAAAATTTTTGTGAGTTCAGTTAGTAAAATAAAAATTGAGTACTGCTTGCTTACATAGTAGAAGTAGTCATCTAGTGCACTTTGCTTTATTATACACTTAAAAGTTAGAATTTCTTTTCTCAGTCAGACCACGCCTTATGACGAAAGAGGGAGAAAGGACGGATCATCTGTCGATCCGTGATCAAAGAAAACTATACCTGAAGAATGGGATACAGATTGACAAGCACGTATTAAAAGGGAAAAAGAAAGACTAAGAAAGATAGGTCAGTTTTAAATGGATGCCGTTAGCACAATTTTTATCCTTTTTTGTTCTAATGAGTGTAAGATTTGAAATGAATCACAACCATAAATTATATGAATCTAATAGGCCATTTAATATTATTTGAGGCAATAGTACTTGACAGGATTTTTTCCTTAAAATTTGGTCATGTGGAACAATATCATAAGATATAGTTGTTACTCCTTTAAGTGATCCATTTTGGATTTGGAGGGTCCCGTCAGCTGGACTAAAGTGTTTAATTTGTGCAAACGGGACGGAGCCAGGTTATGGTTTAGGGATTCATTCGTATATATAATTAATGAAAAATTAAATTATTTATACATAATTAAAATTATTTTTATGCATATATATTTAAAATATGTTGAATCTCTTTTATTAGTTTGTGTGTGTATATTTGTGCTTTTTCTTATACACTTGTATACATAATCCTTCTTCATAAATAAGAATATTATATTCAATCGCTTTTCTCAGTTGGAAATATCTCTTTACTTTTTCGTATATGAAGAGAAACTAAAAAATAAATGGGGTACAAAGCGCGAGACAACGAAATGATTAGCTTACTATTTTAACTAAAATAATCTCAGAATACAATTCTACTTAACTAGTAATATTCAAACGCTTGATTGGCTACTATAGAAGAATAAATAATTGCCACAAATCTTAATAGAATCTCTAATTGACCTTATGGCTTATACATTAAGCTCTAGCTACATTGCTAATACTCACATAAGTTTTGCACCAATTTTTATAATTTAATTTTATCCGAGATAATATATAGCAAAAGAATATATTTACTAGTAACAAACATAGATAAGAATAACAAACAACAACAAAAGCCAGCACACCTCGCACATATATAACACACCCTACATTATTATTCTCCACATAAGAGTTCATATATTAAGAACATCATCGATGAGTCAAATTCAAATAGATTTCAAACAAAACGTTTGTAGAAACTTCGCAACAGCTCAAAGGGCATATTGAACATTTGGATTTGGTGATGCATATGCATGAAATTCTTCATCATTCTCCAATTCAATCATTTCCTCGTTGTTTCTAAGTATCCAAGCCTCAATTCCGCCGCTCTTACCACTTTCCACTAGAATAATTTGTTGCTTATTCGAAGAACCAATAGTGTCAATGAAGGGAGCAAAAAACACAGGCTTTCCCCATCCAAAATCAACATCATAGAATCCAAAATTGCACCAACTTGAAAACTTGCAAGTATGTGGAGACAGCTTCTCAAATTGTGTTCCAAAATCCACAAGACCATCAAGAACATTATCACCTTCTACGGCCTTCAACAAGCTTCCCTTACTCATCTTCTCAAACATCTCCCTCACTATTTCCATCAACTGTGGCAACTCAACGACTTCACTAATTATTCCTCTAAAACCACTATTTGTTCGACTGACTAAATTCCCAATAGCATTAGGCAACTGCGGAACAAATCTTGATCTCAAGTTCACAGCATGTGACACCATGAATGGTCTGGAACTAATTCCATTAACTGCTCTTGTTGCTAAAATCACGTGCTTCCAAATGAAAGCTGTTAATGCCTCAACTCGAGTTGGATTAGGCACACTTTCACTAGACCCTTTCAACTTAATGGATTCAATTGCTCTGGCACTGAACACGAATCTCCTAACGATGGACTTCCCCTCATCGAAAATCATCATATTTTTAGTTTCCAAAAGGTCATTAGCACGATTCAAAGTTGGGAATAGTAGAGATAATGATGTGAAATCAAGACAAGTCTCCTCCATTACATTATCGCCACCACGTGCAATCTTAGCCCATGTGTTGAAAAATATACCCATTGATACACCATCCAAGAGCTTATGATAAAAGACCCCGCCAATTGCTATTCCACCACAGTTAAACCTAGTAACTTGTATAGAAACTGGAGCTTCAAGATTTTGCACATAATTCATCGTGCTACTCAAGCTGGCATTTTGTGGAAGGAAGTTGATGAGTTGAGGGAGGTCAGGGTCCTGAAGAAACTCATCCAAAGAAACATTCTTTACGTGAGCCTCCACGTAAAGAACTCCATTATCGTTACAATCAACAAAAGTTGGCTCCTCCGAACTCAGCGCTCCAGCAAGTGGATAAAACAGCGTTAGGGTTTTTGAGAGGGACGTCTTGAGATGATTATCAACAAAATTTGCAGTGGTGTTGTTTTTGTAGAAGAAGATAGGTGTGATGCATATTGCAGGTGTTAGTTGATCAAAAAGGCACAATTTGTGATTTCTTAGGTGTGGAGGTGTTGGCATCGATGGCTTCACTAGTTCCTTTGTGAGGATAATGGCTTCCATTGTTGCTAATTAATTTTGTTAGCTCCTTTCCTTATGAGTTGTGATTCTTCAAACAATGTAACTAGCCAGTTACATTTATATATATAAGAAAGGGAAGTTCAATGGCCACAAAAAATTGGCCCAAATTTGATCACAATGCTAAAAATTAAAGACTGCAACAACCTTTTCTGTTTCAACACAAAATATTTTTTCAAAAAAGTCAATTGCAACACAATTTTTTTGATTGGGAATGTCAAAAGTCTCATACGATTAGAATACATATTTTTCCTTCAAAATATATACATTCTCTATTTCTCTAAAACTCAAATACTGTTAACTCTATATGCAACCCAATAGTCTCATTTCACCTTCTCAATCCCTCCACTGTATTTGTTCGTTCACCTTCCCTTTCTTATCCTTTTTAACAAAAAAAAATGTTTTTTATCAAATTTTAAAAATAATTCTATTATAAGCAAACCTTAGTTAATTAAGAGATTTTTGAAAAAGAACATCATTGGTAAATTAATTTTAAATTTAACATATAAAAAATACTTTTTGCTATATAAAAATTATTCAATTCTAAAAGTCATTTAACTTTAAAATTTATCACATAAATTCAACTTTACACCTAAACGGCACTAAACTTTGATCAAGTTAATTAAAAAGTAAATTTTACATTAATTTTAATATTTTGTACCGAAAATATGAAATGACGCTAAAATAAATTAATTACATCCAAGATAATATAAGAAACATCCCTAAATGTTTTGCTTCTTAGAGTAACTAAACTTGTCGGGGGCATACATATTACATTTAATTTTCTTAGTTTGATTTCTTTATAATAACTTTACGAACTATCATTAATATTAAAGAAAAACATGATTTGACTATTTTTTCTATAGTAATATACCTATTAGTAAATTTCGTAAATCTTTTAAAAAATAAATAAATATATTTAGTGTGATAAATTTTAAATATAGAATAATTTTATGCAATAAAAAAAAATATACAAAGTTATACCTAAAATTAAACAAAATTAAATCATATAAACTAAAATTAAACTAAAACGGAGAAAAATATATCTAACAATTACTCCATAAACAAAGTTGGACTAACTAAAAAAGGAAAAAAAATACTACTACTCTCCATCCCGTTTTATTCGTCTTAATTTGACATTACATATTAATTAAGAAAAATTATTAATAACATGACTACTTTATAATAGTACCCAATTAAATGATGTTTATATTTTAATTTAAAGAAAAAATAATTAATAGTAAGGATAAAAAAGAAAAAAATTATCTTATCCTAATTAATGTAAAATAAGAAGTTAAATTAGGAAGTTTGGGACGGTGGGAGTACGTGTTTTGGCAATTTATGCATTCCATGGGAATTCAGATGTGTTTATGGGAATTAAAAAATTATGGTAGTACGAGAATTTATTGGTTTCCCATGCATTGGAAATAAAAACGACGAAACTATAAATATTGTACATAACTTGTTTACCGTGTGAATGGACTTTATATTTGTATTTTTGTTTTCTTAAAAATTTCTTTCTTTGAATTTACTTATTATTATTTTTTAATTTAATTTTTATTTTTATTTGTTTTTTTGACAAATTACGAAAAGATCATTTTTTTTCAATTTTTTAATCCTTAATATTAATTATTTTTTCTTCAAAATAATTTCAAATCATAATAGTAAATATTATTTAATAGAATACTATGATAAAATAATTATTTCAAAATAATTTTTTTAATAAATATGCTAAATCAAAATGTGTCAAATAAAAACGAGGAGTAATCACATATCCTCTTGACAATTTATGCATTCCATGGAATTTTGTGTTTATGGGAATTAAAAGTTTTAATGAAATATGAAAATTTATTGATTTCTCATGCATTGGGAATAAAAATGATGAAACTATGTTGCTAAATTGCCACAAAAATCTGGCCTAATATAAAAAGACGGTCAGGTTATTTGTAATTCTTCCGTTCTAAATTATTTATCCCAAATTTTTTAATTTAATGTCCCATTTTATTTATTTATTTTATTAATCAAAAAGAGATAAAATTTTTTTTTCATGTTTTACCTTTTTCATTAATTACTGTTTTTTAAAAATTAAAATATAAATATTATTTAATAGGGGTACTATGGTAAACTAACCATGTTATTTATTATTTTTCTTAATCAATGTGTCACCTCAATTTGGGACGGAGGGAGTAGTATAACAACAACAAACCCAATGTATTCCCACAAAGTGGGGTTTGGGAAGGGTAAAGTATACGCAGTCCATACCGCTACCTCCAAAGAAATAGAGAGGTTGTTTCCGATAGACCCGGCTCAGGAGGTAGTAGTATTTAGCAACAAATTTTCCTCCAAAAAATAGTAGTATTAAATGCATCAACTTATTCTTATTCCCAAAACTCATTGAGCAACTAAAATTGAAGATTAAAAATCTCTAATATATTTTGTTGATACCAGATTATATGATTTATTTAATTAATAAGAACAATTATACTCTCTACTTATATTTTAAATAAAGAGGAAGAGATATTAGGAAGCAAGAACGTTGTAATATCAATCACATCCTGTCAAATTCTTTGAAAAAAAAAAAAGAATAAGAGATATTTCATATATATTTCGTACTATATGTCTAGTAGTATAACTTTTAATTCAAATAATATAGATATTAAGATTTAAGCTGATGAAAACAACTAATACAAATTATTATTTTTTCAGAAAAAAAAAAAAAAAAAAAGAAGGAGAAAAGCTCTCTCCAATAACATTTTATCAAATATTTTATTTTAAAATTTAACAGACGAAAAGTTGAGAAAGAACATATGTTAATAAATTATTTTGTTCCTTTTTAAACTAGATCACTATCATTTTAATATAACTAGTCAAATATACGTGTTTGCACGTGTATTTCATGTTAAGTCATATGTGAAGTATTAATATCTAGATCGTCTTTTATGATGTAAACTATCACATCATGGATAATAACAAGAACAACAGATAGTAATAAATCAGAAACTACAACAAAATAAATTCATTAAATCTAACTTTAACACAAAAATTCCTCAAAGCCCGACTGAACATTCATCTACCACTATAAAATCAATAAAACAATACGATAATAGAGATATGATAATAGTATGATTAAATCCTAACGTTAAGAAAAATCCTCAAAACCCGATCAAACGTTAATCTATCACTTGAAACAACAACAAATAATAACAAAACAAAAACTAATCTATTCAAGAATATTACAACAATATCATCAAATATAACCTTAAGGAAAAATTTCCACGATCAAACGTTGATCTATCACTTGAAAAAATAATAAATAATAACAGAACAAAAACTACTGTATTCGAGAATACTACAACAATATCATCAAACATAACCTTGATGCAAAAGTTTCAAAGTCCGATCAAACATTCATCCCACATAGACTTGAACATAACAGAAACTACAACAAAACAATACGATAATCGAAGTATGAGAACAATAAAATTAAACCTAACCTTTTGTGATTTTAGATGACACCTTTAGAGCTCGTAAAAAAAGCAGTTATTAGAATATCTCCACCAATAAATTTTACATTATGAATGTTATTATATTATTGTAGAAAAAAAGAATATATTCTCCAATACCTTTTCCGACAAAAAGAATTTTCTAAATATCGAAGATTTTTATATTTATGTTGCAAAAACGAAAAAAATAATTATGGTATCAAATTAAAATATGGAAGATTTTTATTTTTATGTTGCGAAAAAAATTTAGTTAGGGTATCAAATTAATGAAAAAAAATTTCTCCAATCTCCAAAACCTTTTAATAAAAACGTGCCTATTTTTTTTTCCTTAAAAAGTCAAAATAACCTTCTTCTTTTTTTTTGAACTTTAGGGTAATTGTTGGTTTTGATTTTATTTTTTTTAGGAAAATTTTTTAAAGGATATTTTTCTTTTACCATATATTATAGAAATTTTTAATTTAAATATTATAATATAATTATATAATAATTGAAGAAAAATAGTAAAAAGATAATTTTGCTAAAGTTTAAACTTTTAATGAAGGGCAAAAAGTTTAAATCACTTTTCTAAGGGCCTTTATACTTTTAATATATTATAAATTATAGATATAGATTATAAATTATAGATTAAATGTGTTAATTTTTTGATTCGATTCAATTTTAAAGGTAGTAGTGTTCAGAGTTCAAATATTTAGGTGATTATATCTTTTTTTTTTGTTCTCATCCGGTGTCCAGTATCCGCATTAGAGCCCCGACTAATTCGGATCGCGCGTTGCAAGGCCATTAAGGTGGCAGCGCTCCCAACAGAGTTTTCATTTAGGTGATTATATCAAATTAAGTTTGATTAATTAATTTTATTGAACTTTAAAAAAAAAACTTCACCAAATCTCAATGAAACTTCATTTGTTTGATCAAATATTTGTAAAATTGTTAATTTACTCAGACTTGTTCCATGGGAACAATACTTTATCTCCTAGTATAAATAGAGGTGTTAATCATTCAATTAAATTTAATTAACTTATTATTGACTATTATATAAATAAATAACTACACTAACTTCAATTAACTTATTATATTATATTTAAACAAAACTTCAATGAGTCTCGCTCAAGCTTTATCCTAATCAACTATTTTGAGAATTCTTATTAATTTGACCAGGACATGATCGATTGGAGCAATTAGAGATATTCGTTATTCGACTCAAATCAATTTTGAAGGATCTTATCTACTTGTAAGATTCAGATAAGTATCTATAATCTATATTTATATCTATATCTATATAATATATTAAAAGTGTGAAGACCCTTAGAAAAGTGATTTGAACTTTCTTCCCTTCATTATCGATAGACAAAATTATCTTTTCACTATTTTTTAATTTATTACTTAATTATTTTTTATTATATTAACTAGACTTCCTAAAATATATGGGACTCCTAAAATATATGGTAGGAGAATTAACTAATATTTTTCTTTCTACTAGACTTCCTAAAATATATGAGACTCCTAATATATCTATATAATATATATAATATATTAAAAGTGTGAAGACCTTTAGAAAAAGTGATTTGAACTTTTTGCCTTTCATTAAAACACTCCATAATAGACAAAATCGTCATTTACTATTTTTAAAAAATAATTAACATTAAATTATTATTTAAATACTTAGGATAAAAATTACTATTTTTTAAAAATAATTAACATTAAATTATTATTTAAATACTCAGGATAAAAAAAAGAAAAGAAAAAATCCCACACCTAAAAGGAATTAAATATAATGTGTGAAATTTTTTATTAGGAATCATATGCAATTTTTTAGGAGAAAAGTGATGTAAAAGGGAAAAAGAATTAAGAACCAAAATTATGTTTGTTGAAAAGGAAACACACATGGAAACTTTTAAGATAAAAAAAAATTTACTAATCAAAATATATTTCTTTTTTTAAAAAAAATCTATGCAAAAGGAAAAAAATTATTTGATTCAAATATGAAATTGTATTATTTAACACTTCTAAATCAATTAAAATTTTACCTTATATAAAACTTCTAAATTATATAAAATTTTACCTAATATAATTTTTTTACTTTATATAAAAAATGTCTATAATTCTATTTAAGTCATATTTTGATCAAAGTTTACTTGAATTTTTTTTTATTTTGATAATTGATAATTAATTAAGGCTTTCTTCTTGCGTTCATGACTAGAGTTTTCTAGCCTTCTTTGTTATATGAATTTATGAATTTTCTTTTAATTTTATCTATAATCTATAATCTATAATCTATAATCTATATCTATATCTATATCTATATCTATAATCTATATCTATAATCTATAATGTATATCTATATTTATCTATAATATATTAAAAGTGTGAAGGCCTTTAGAAAAGTGAATTGAACTTTTTGCCCTTCATTAAAATAGTCCGCTTTAGATAAAATCGTCTTTTACCCTTTTCCTTATAATTAAATTTTTCAAAATAAATATACTAAATTTTTGCTACAATTAAATTCTAACCAAATTTAGCTTTTTTATCTACTTAATTTAAACTCACGTTTTTTTTCCTTACTTTGTTAAAACAACCAAATTAAGCTTTTGCAACGTTTAGCTTTTTACTCTACTTAATTAAAATCCACGTTTTTTTGTGTGCATTAGGTATAATTAAACTATACTGGATGTATTAGCTAATACATAGTATTAAATAAAGATCACATTTAATACATGCCGCCCTCCTCCTTTTTTTTAAGCTTTTTTTTTCTACTTGATCGGATGAAATTACTGTACTTTTTTTTCCTCATATTTGTTTCCTGCTTGATTCAACAAAATAATTATTTTTTTCCTACACATCTAAATTTGTGTCATCTTTGGTTTGTACATTCTGTCCTCCTATATAAACCCTTGAACTTTTTCATTGATCATCGTTATAAGCAGTTGCGATCTTTCATTGTTTTTCGTCTCAGCACAGTTTCAACAATTTTATTTTCAGATTTTTGATGTTATATCATCTCTCCCTTTTGTTAATTTAAACACAATATTACTTGCTATGCCAACATAAATTGCTTAGTTTAATTTAGCTTAATGTGTCATGTTAATTCAACATATTTTCTTTTCTACTGCTCATAACTAACCTTCTTTATCTATCAACCTACGACATAATCAGATATATTATTCTCATCTCACAAATTTACCTTTATTCTACGTTCTATGTGTCCTTTTAGTAGAATATATTATAGTAATTTCTATTACTCATAACTAACCTTCTTTATCTACCCACCTACCAACAAGATTCGCATATTCAGGTATAATTATTCTCATCTAACAAATTTACCTCTACTATGAAATTATATGCTCTTCGTATTGTTTTGTTGCAGTTTACAGGTGATAGATGAATGTCGATCGACTTTGAGAATTTTTTTGGGTAAAAGTTAGGTTTAATTAAATAAATTCTCCAAAAGATGTTGAATTTAATTATTCTATTTATCTTTATTATTTAAAAAATATCTTATTTAGCGTAATATTTGAACTCCATAAAGTAAGGTACACGCGTGAGGCGCGTACAACTAAACTAGTAATATATTAAAAGTATGAAAATCCTTAGAAAAGTGATTTGAACTTTTTGCCCTTCATTAAAACACTCCATAATAGACAAAATCGTCATTTACTACTTTTTAAAAATAATTATCATTAAATTATTATTTAAATACTTAGGATAAAAAAAAAGAAAAAATTCCACACCTAAAATGAACTAAATATAATGTGTGAAATTTTTTATTAGGAGTCATATACAATTTTTTAAGGAGAAAAGTGATGTAAAAGGGAAAAAGAATTAAGAATCAAAATTATGTTTGTTGAAAAGGAAACACGCATGGAAACTTTTAAGAAAAAAAAAATTACTAATCAAAATATATATATTTTTTTAAATCTACGCAAAAGGAAAAAAATTATTTGATTCGGGTATGAAATTGTATTATTTAACACTTCTAAATCAATTAGAATTTTACCTTATATAAAACTTCTAAATCATATAAAATTTTACCTTATATAATTTTTTTACCTTATATAAAAAATGTCTATAATTCTATTTAAGTCATATTTTGATCAAAGTTTACTTGAATTTTTTTTTTATTTTGATAATTGATAATTAATTAAAGCTTTCTTCTTGCGTTCATGACTAGAGTTTTCTAGCCTTCTTTGTTATATGAATTTATGAATTTTCTTTTAATTTTTTTTATACGTATTTAGTTTAATTGTGAATAAATCATGAGATCTAACATATCATCATTATGTTTGTTAATAAACTTTACTTATTGTGTTTTTTGAGGAGTATGACAATCTGTGCATCCTACGAGAATTTGTTTCTCCTACCATCTACCATTTTTTTAGTATTTGTTTCAAAATACGGTCATAAGCTGAATATTGTTTTCATATCTTTGTCGTCTTGAGAAAAATGACCGTCGACGGCCTCTTCATTTCTTTTCTTTGTTTATCTCAATTGTGTGTGTGTGTGTGGGGGGGGGGTGTTTAGCATATTGAGATCATTAAGTCTTTCATGTAAATGAGTCTAGAAAAATGAGAAAGGGTTTATTACTATATTTTTTGTCTATATAAAAACCTTAATTTGGTATTATTGTGATCTCTACAATGCGTTCATGCAGGTCATTGAGATATCAAAAGAAAGCAAAGTCAAATATGAGTTGTAGACACCTAATTTCGTCCCTTCCCGATATCGTTTTACCTATTGTTTACCCTATCCTACCGTGTACCCTCACCCGTGTGATAATCCCTCCATAAAATGACAAAAATAACAACCCCTAACTAATTTTGTTTTATCCTAATATTCTAACAACCCACCCAATAAAAAAACAACACCTAATCCTTATCCCATCCAATAAAAAAGAAACACCTCACACACTACCCCTTACCCCAAGTAACCCTACCTACCTCACCACTACCCCACCCTCACTTCAATATATACACACATACTCTCACAAAGAAAGGAATGAACAGTAACCCAAAAAAAGAGGACCAAAAAATCAGCACTCTCTCTCTCTATACTCTACTCTCTCTCTCTCTAAACGTCGCCGGCGACTGACCGGAGCTCCGACCACCACAACACCACCATCTTTCCACTCTCTCTCTCTCTCTCTCCGTCGACTCACCCCCCCTCTCTCTCCGACGATGGCAACAGCGCCGTCGTCACTCCGATCTCCCTTCCTCTTTCTCTCCGACGACGGCAACAGCGCCGTCGTCACTCCCTCTCTCCCCCTCTCTTTCTCTCCGAACAGCAGCTCCGGCAGCGACCAGCAGCTTCACTCCGACCTCTTCGCCGCCGAACAGCAGTGACCAGCGGTGGCACTAGCTCCGTCACCGTCTAGATCTGCCGCCGCCGTTCTTTCCGTCGCCGTGAGCTCACCGCCTCGATCTGTTTGGTTTTTTGATTTCTTGCTGTCTTTGGTTGATTTTGGTTTTGTCTATTTCATGGTTCAACGTCGATAGTAAGTTTCAAGTCGACTTTATCGAATCTCGTCGTTGTGAGGTTAGGTTTCATAGAGTAAAATTTTATTCACGGGTTTTGGAGTTGTCCGGTTATTATTTTAATACCGAGTTTAGTTTGTTCGTCGTGAGGTTCTACGATCAAGTTTTGGTCTTCGGATTTCCTTATTATCGACAAAACGTTCTATCGAGGTCCATTTCTTAACTCGTCTCTTATATATATATGTGGTTGTTTGTTTTGATTGGTTGCGATGGCGAGTGGTGATTATAGTTTTGTTGAATTTTTGTTTATGTTGATGTTATAATTGTGATGCTTGGTTGTTTGGTTTTGGTATATTAAGGCATAAAATTGATCATGTTCTAATGGATGGACAGAAAGAAAGTTCGAGGCTTCTTTTGCATCTACACACCTTAAAAGTCCCAGATCTGGGGTCCTCTTATACAAGATTCCCCCACTTAAGAAAAATCCACTAGCCAAACGCCTAATAGTCCTCTTTTGATCGTTGGTGGCATATGCTGGGTATTCTCCTGACTGAATGTACCGCTTGATATCCAAAAACCAAGGTTCTCCATCGAGCTCTTCTTCAACCGCATTATAGTAAGCATGTTGATCACGACTCTGTATATGCACTGGATCGATACAGGCTTTGTCAGGATGTTGGAGCATTGAAGACAGAGTGGCTAAAGCATCAGCAATTTCATTATGAATCCTTGGAATATGCCTAAATTTTACTAACACAAATCGTCGACATAGCTCCTGCAAGCATTGTCGATACGGGATGAGTTTCAAATCTCGCGTCTCCCAATCGCCTTGAATTTGATGGACGAGCAAATCTGAATCTCCCAACACCAATAATTCTTGGACTCCCATATCAACAGCTAACCTCAAACCAAGGATGCAGGCTTCATACTCTGTCATATTGTTAGTACAGTAGAATCGAAGTTGTGCTGTTACCGGGAAATATTGTCCCGATCCAGAGATAAGAACCGCACCTATTCCGACTCCTTTCATATTGACAGCTCCATCGAAGAATAACCTCCAAACTGGATCAGCATCTATAACGACTTCATCGACACACGACACTTCTTCGTCAGGAAAATATGTCTTTAACGGCTCGTACTCTTCATCGATGGGATTCTCAGCAAGATGATCAGCCAAGGCTTGGGCTTTCATAGCGGTTCGAGTCACATATACAATGTCGAACTCGATAAGCAATATTTTCCACTTTGCCAATCGACCCGTCGGCATAGGCTTCTGAAAGATATACTTCAAAGGATCCATGCGGGAAATGAGATAAGTAGTATAGGATGAGAGATAGTGATTCAACTTCTGTGCTATCCAAGTTAGGGCACAACACGTTCTTTCAAGAAGAGTATACCTGGCCTCATATGCGGTGAACTTCTTGCTAAGATAATAAATAGCCTGCTCTTTTTTTCCTGTGACATCATGTTGACCCAGGACACAACCGAAAGAATTGTCCATGACTGATAAATATAAGATCAAAGGCCTACCAGGCTCCGGGGGTACCAGCACGGGCGGATTTGATAAATATCTTTTGATTCGATCGAACGTTTCCTGACATTCTTCAGTCCATTTTACCGCAGCACTCTTTTTCAGCAACTTGAATATGGGCTCACAAGTGGTTGTGAGTTGAGCAATAAATCTGCTAATGTAGTTCAGTCTACCAAGCAAACTCATCACCTCCGTTCTATTCTTGGGCGGGGGTAAATCCTGAATGGCTTTGATTTTTAAGGGATCCAGTTCAATTCCCCGACGGCTAACTACAAACCCCAACAGCTTTCCAGATGGAACTCCAAATACATATTTTGCCGAGTTGAGTTTGAGATTATACCTGCGAAGCCTCTCAAAGAACTTTCTTAAATCTTTAACATGGTCGGCCTGACTTTTTGACTTAATAATCACATCATCCACATAGACCTCAATCTCCTTATGCATCATGTCATGAAACATAGTGGTCATGGCTCTCATGTATGTTGCTCCAGCATTCTTCAAACCGAACGGCATCACTCGATAACAATAAGTTCCCCATGGTGTGATAAAAGATGTCTTCTCTGCGTCGTCATCATCCATAATGATCTGGTGATACCCGGCATAGCAATCCACAAAAAAGGCAACCCCGTGTTTAGCACAGTTGTCTAACAAAATGTGGATGTTGGGCAATGGAAAATCATCTTTCGGACTTTCTCTGTTCAAATCGCGGTAATCAACACACACTCGAATTTTGCCATCTTTTTTTGGTACGGGAATAACATTGGATAACCACATGGGATAACGAGACACCCCAATTACTTTGGCTTCAAGTTGTTTCATGATTTCCTCTTTGATTTTAATACTCACATCGGTTTTAAACTTCCTCAACTTCTGTTTGACAGGGGGGAACACGGGATCAGTTGGCAACTTGTGAGACACTAATTCAGTGCTTAAACCGGGCATATCATCATAAGACCATGCAAAAACGT